>CAWUFW010011740.1:0-592401 GCA_963921515.1 Calotriton arnoldi
GCTACAAGTCCCAAGAGTGTCCCTGTGCTTCACACAGCATAACCCAGGGTGGTGGTTCTTTGTGGGATCTTCAATTAGGGTGTGAGGCATTGCATTCTCCCAGGTGGGTTATGTGGAGTTAGTGTTGAGGGTGTGTGTGAGGAGAACTGCTTGTAACTATGGTCAGTGCTGTGAGTCCTCCTTCCCACCCAGCCAGATATCCCACCATGGAAGGTGCTTCCATTGCAGGTAGTGCAAGTTGGCTTTCAGGATGTCAGTCAGTGGTGTCCTGCTGTTGGTTGGTGCACAGTTCCAAGCAGGGCCTTGTGCTCCCCACAACAGAGCACCATTGTCAGACATCTTTGAAGTGGCTTTTCACTCCCTGTGAGGTGTGCATGCTTCAGTGTGAGCTTGCTGGGCCATGTGGGTGGGGGATGTTGAGCTGTGACTACCACTCCCATCATGCTATTGCCTACAGCCCCCTTCCCAGCATGCCCATACTTCCTTCCTTTTGAGTGGACTTCACTGTGTGTGAGTGTGACAGCAATGGCAAGATGGCTGACAGTGTGGTCCTGTTGTTTGTTGGTGCACAGTTCCCAGCAGGGCCTTGTGCTCCCCACAGCAGTACCCAGTGTCAGCCATCTTGTCAGTCCTTTTCCACTCCCTGTGATGTGAGCATGGTTCAGGGTGGTGTTGATGGGCCAATTGTGAGGGTGACCAATATCTGTGACTCCAACTCCCATCATGCTATTGCCTACACCCCCTTCCCAGCATGCCCATACTTCCTTCCTTTTGAGTGGACTTCACTGTGTGTGAGTGTGACAGCAATGGCAAGATGGCTGACGATGTGGTCCTGTTGTTTGTTGGTGCCCAGTTCCCAGCAGGGCCTTGTGCTCCCCACAGCTGAGGCCAGTGTCAGACATCTTTGAAGTGGCTTTTTACTCCCTGTGAGGTGTGCATGCTTCAGTGCTAGCTTGCTGGGCCATGTGGGTGGGGGATGTTGAGCTGAGACTACCACTCCCATCATGCTATTGCCTACACCCCCTTCCCAGCAGGCCCATACTTCCTTCCTTTTGACTCTGCTTCCCTATGGGGTAGTGTGCCTGTGCTGACAGGATGGCTGACAGTGTTGTCCTGGCGGTTGTTTGGCTACAAGTCCCAAGAGTGTCCCTGTGCTTCACACAGCATAACCCAGGGTGGTGGTTCTTTGTGGGATCTTCAATTAGAGTGTGAGGCATTGCATTCTCCCAGGTGGGTTATGTGGAGTTAGTGTTGAGGGTGTGTGTGAGGAGAACTGCTTGTAACTATGGTCAGTGCTGTGAGTCCTCCTTCCCACCCAGCCAGATATCCCACCATGGAAGGTGCTTCCATTGCAGGGAGTGCAAGTTGGCTTTCAGGATGTCAGTCAGTCGTTTCCTGCTGTTGGTTGGTGCACAGTTCCCAGCAGGGCCTTGTGCTCCCCACAGCAGTACCCAGTGTCAGCCATCTTGTCAGTCCTTTTCCACTCCCTGTGATGTGAGCATGGTTCAGGGTGGTGTTGATGGGCCAATTGTGAGGGTGACCAATATCTGTGACTACAACTCCCATCATGCTATTGGCTACACTGACTTCACCAGCATACACAGAATTCCTTCCTTTGAGTGAGCTTCCCTGTGAGGTGGTGTTCTAGTGGTGGCAAAATATCTGACTGTGTTTGTTGGTTATATTTGTGCCACTGCCTTGCTGTATTTGTTGTTAGGTTTGTACATGTCATGACACAGTTACATATCACTATGAGATGGCAGGTATTGTGTTTGTCTGACTAGCATTCACATCTTGGGATGATTATCTTTTGGTTGCTGTGGATTTGCTAAGGGTGCATGGTTTGACTATCCCCTTGACAGTGATGTGTGTGTATTGTCACACCATATTGTGTATATTAGTTGTGTACTCACCAGGCTCTGGGATGTTTGTTAGTCCATATACGCTCACTGGTGGTAGGATGGCCCGCACCTTCTCCTCCCAGGTCCTGAGGTATACTGGTTTGGCAGGAGGGTCACTGCCGGTGTGCTGACTCAGGAGGTAATCCTTCCTCAGTAGGTCCCTGACCCTCCTGCGCACATCATACCACCGGTTCTGGATGTCTTCCTTTGTGCGCAAACATGGTGATTGTGCGTTCACCCTGTCGACGATCCTCTCCCACATCTTGGTTTTCTGCGCCATGGGGGTCTGTTGGACCAATGTGCCAAACAACTGTGGCTCTACCCTCAGGATCTCGTCTACCAGGACTTCCAATTCACTATCTAGGAACTTTGGATTCTTCTTTGGGGGCATGGTGATGGGTGGTGGTGGTGATTGATGTGTGTGTGAGTGTGCAAGTGAGGGTGGGTGAGTGTAGGTTTTGCTGGGGGTGTGTGAGGGTGCTATTTGTTGAGGTGCTAATGGTGTGTGGCTTGTGTGATGGATGAGCTGTGAGTGTGTCTGTGGTTGCTGTCTGATGGTGTTCTGTGCTGGCAGGTCAGTGGAATTTGCAAAGGCTCATGGTAGGGATTTGTGGCCTTTATATAGGTGGAGTTGGGGGTGTGTCCTTGTTCAATTTTTTTCCCCCCCTGTATTTATTGGCTTTGTGATTGCTTGTTTGGCCCTTTTTTTTGTATTTTTTCCTTTGTATTTTTTGTGCATTTAGGAGACGTTCTTCTGACCGAGCAGGACGCTGCAGTTGTCTCGTGCGATCTTCTCCGACTCGTTCCCGCTGTGTTTCAGCTAGGTTTCATGTGCGGCGTATGAGTCGGTCGCGGAGTTTTGTGTTGTTTCGGCTGGCTTTTATATGCGTGTCGGTCGTACGGCTTGAGCTCCGTGCGAGTCGGTCTGGTTTTGCACGCATTGCATCGTACTGCGCGGGTCGGAGTTCGCGGGTACGTTTCGTTCGGGTTGATTCCTGGTGCGTGTCGGTCGGTTCGATTCGCGTGGTTTCCCGGCCGGATAGCTTGTTTCCGTCCGGGTCGTTCGTTCGTTTTGTGTTCCGTACGAGTCGGTCGTGATTCGCATGCATTTCATCGTACTACGCGGGTCGGACGGCGCTGGTACGTGTCGGTCGGACTAAATTCCCGTACCGAGTCGGTCGGTACGTTTTCCGGCCCGAATCGGAATCGGCCCCTCAGTGTCTCTGCAGATGGTGTTGATTTTTCTTCTTCCGAATGTCACTAAAATCGACTAACAGATTTTTCTGCATATCCTCTGCATTTGCCCTTGATAACTTACTATTTTGGGGCTTTAGACATGGCAACAAAGAGTGCTATGACAAAAGCAATATACAAATGCCAATATCATAACTTCATACCACGAAACAAAACATTTTACAGTCTTCATGAGCAGTACAAGCGAGAAGAAAATACCACAAAAGCAGTCTTATGTGCTCCGATCGATCTATTTACCAAAACGGACTGAACGTAGGGACGAGCCGAGACTCCGGTCCTCATCCTTGGTCTTGCAATATTTACCTATATCCATTGTCTGACTGTATCAAATTCCACAGAAAAACCCAAGAGCACTGGCAGGGGCACCTTGTCCCCACAACATGCACATACTAGGTTTTCCAAAAAGTCCTGCAAGATTATTCAACAGTTTGTTATTAATTTCTAAATTGCATAGCCATCACATACCTCTTGCTTGGGCTGCCTTTGTTTTATGAACTTTGTGGATATTGGCTTTGCTCGATAAAGTGTTGGATGGAATAAAAATGATGTCAGAAACAACCAATGCTAAAGGGTTTTCTTAAACATTATTAATCCTGTTTAGAGCAAAGGGCCAAAGAATGTGCATAGTGATAATGCACCAAGGTTTAGAATGTTCCGCTTCCTAGATGAACTCAATGAAATTTTAGAATCTACGAGATCTTGTAGGAATAAATTGAGTGATTTTGAATAAAAACTGTGGACTTTAACAGTAAGTATGTGATAAAGAGACTTTAGAGAACACATGAATAGCGACTGTAGAGGCTGCAGATTTAGCAAATTGAGGTCAGTTATATGAAGACCCATCAGGCTGTACTATTCTGCAGTCGCCACTGGTGTTAAAAGGGATAACATGTCCATTCACTGCTACCGAGAGGCCAGAAGACTATTTCTTTTTTTTTTTTTAAAGAAAACAGTGACAGTCATCTTTGGACATATCTGGAAAATCAGTTTCGGTAAGTAGACATAATATCGAACTTTTAATATCGATATACATAAGTATCGAGTTTAGTATATCGATAGTATTAAATATCGATGTTATGTATATCGATGTTAAAAATATCGATTTTAAGTATTGTTAAAAATATCGAAGTTTGTAATATCGACTGTTAAAATATCGTTATGTTAAAATATCGTTATTGTAGTATATTGTAATGTATACAGAGTTTGTTTGTAGTATAATATTAGTAAGTTAATGTTATAAAAAAATTAATAAGTCTAATATTTTTTAGGAGCGGGATGTTGGGTTTATAGGGGATAAGGGTGGGGAGTGTTTTAAAATAATTGATTTTAATTTATAAAAAATTCCGAATTTAAATTTATAATTTTGAAAATATAATTTCGAATTTAGAATAATATTTTTTAGCAGCGGGATGTTGGGTTTATAAGGGATAAAGGTGGGAGTGTTTCAAAAAAATATTTTTTTAATTTTAGAAATTAGAAATTAAAATTTATAATTTAGAAAATATTTTTTCAATTTAGAATTTTTTTTAGGAGCGGGATGTTGGGTTCATAGGGCATAAGGGTGGGGAGTGTTTTAAAATAATATACTTAAAATTTTAAGAAATTCGAAATTAAAATTTAAAATTTAGAAATTATATTTTCAAGTTTAAAAAAATGTCTTTTAGGAGTGGGATGTTGGGTTTATAGGGGACAAGGGTGGGGAGTGTTTTAAAATAGTATATTTAAAATTTTTTAAAAAATCAAGAAAATTAAATATATAATTTAGAAAATATATTTTTGATTTTAGAAAAATATTTTTAGTAGCGGGATGTTGGGTTTATAGGGGATAAGGGTGGGGAGTGTTTAAAAATAATTTATTAAAAAATTTAAGAAATTAGAAATTTTATGTTATAATTTAGAAAATATATTTTCGACAATATAAAAATATTGCAATTAATTATATTAAATATTGTACTAATTTATGATAGGTATTGTCAAATAATTAAAATTTAATGTATAGTGTAGTTAGTTATATTACATTAATTTTAATAGGAAAAGAAAAATATATATGTTAAAGGTCTGGCAATTCTTTTTATTTTACTGTAATTACAGTGGGTATAGTAAATTAATAAAGTTTAGTGTCCAGCACCTATCCCTAATTAATACTAACTGGAGTGGGAATAGTAAATTAATTAAATTTAGTGTCCAGCACCTACCACTAATTAATACTAACTGGAGTGGGAATAGTAAATTAATTAAGTTTAGTGTCCAGCACCTACCCCTAATTAATACTAACTGGAGTGGGAATAGTAAATTAATTAAGTTTAGTGTCCAGCACCTATCCCTAATTAATACTAACTGGAGTGGGAATAGTAAATTAATTAAGTTTAGTGTCCAGCACCTATCCTGAATTAATATTAACTGGAGTAGGAATAGTAAATTAATTAAGTTTAGTCTCCAGCACCTACCCCTAATTAATACTAACTGGAGTGGGAATAGTAAATTAATAAAGTTTAGTGTCCAGCACATACCTTGAATTAATACTAACTGGAGTGGGAATAGTAAATTAATTAAGTTTAGCGTCCAGCACCTACCCCTAATTAATACTAACTGAAGTGGGAATCGAAATTAATTAAGTTTAGTGTCCAGCACCTACCCCTAATTAATACTAACTGGAGTGGGAATAGTAAATTAATTAATTTTAGTGTCCAGCACCTACCCCTAATTAATACTAACTGGAGTGGGAATAGTAAATTAATTAAGTTTAGTGTCCAGCACCTATCCCTAATTAATACTAACTGGAGTGGGAATAGTAAATTAATTAAGTTTAGTGTCCAGCACCTATCCTGAATTAATATTAACTGGAGTAGGAATAGTAAATTAATTAAGTTTAGTCTCCAGCACCTACCCCTAATTAATACTAACTGGAGTGGGAATAGTAAATTAATAAAGTTTAGTGTCCAGCACATACCTTGAATTAATACTAACTGGAGTGGGAATAGTAAATTAATTAAGTTTAGCGTCCAGCACCTACCCCTAATTAATACTAACTGGAGTGGGAATAGTAAATTAATTAAGTTTAGTGTCCAGCACCTACCCCTAATTAATACTAACTGGAGTGGGAATAGTAAATTAATTAATTTTAGTGTCCAGCACCTACCCTGAATTAATACTAACTGGAGTGGGAATACTAAATTAATTAAGTTTAGTGTCCAGCACCTACCCTGAATTAATACTAACTGGAGTGGGAATACTAAATTAATTAAGTTTAGTGTCCAGCACCTACCCTGTATTTATGTTAACTGGAGTGGGAACAGTAATTTAGCTATATGTGTATTAATTTATAATCTTAAAAGAAAATTATAGTTTAAAGTAGTATAATATTTTAATTATAAGATAGTTGTAAATGAATACATAAACATTGTATATATACTTAATTAAAACATATTATTTTAAACACAATATTTAATAAAAAATAAATTTAATATCTAACATTGAATATAACATTAATAAAATGGTAGACAAAAAATTTGACATTTAAATTTTTTTAAAGATGTTTATTTATTGTAAATTATTTAAAAATCATCAAGAAATATTTCTTTTATTAAAAATATGTTTGATAAATAAAGACATAGAGATAGGAAATCCTATTTATTTTACCAATACAAAGGGGCCGATTCCGATCTGGGCCGGAAAACTCTCCAACCGAGCCGGATCCGGTGAGTTTTCCGACCGAGCCGGACTCCAGCAGTCCGACCGAGCGAGTACGATGCGGCCGCATGCTGCCGGACTCGACTCGGTCGGGCTCCCATTGAAGTCAATGGGAGCCGGTCGTACAACGCGTACACGGGCTCCCATTGACTGAATGGGCACGTCGCGAACAGGGGGGACCCCTACAGTGGGCATGCATTGGTGGGACTCGCACCGCACATGCATGTGTAGGGGGGACCCTTGGGTCCCCCCTGTGTGCGACTCGCGCGGCTACGCGTGCTGGGGGGTCCGACACGGACCCCCCAAGTACGGCTCCGACAGCTCTTCTGAGCCGGACGCTACGAGTCGGTCAGGCTGTTCGAGGCGTGCATCGTACTGGCTCGGTCGGGTAACGTCTCCATTGCGTAGTGCGAGCCGTGTCCGTATGAGTCGGTCGGAGCGGTTCAGACCCGGGAACGAGTCGGTCAGCGATTTCACGTGCGCTCGCATCGTACTTGCTCGCGCGGACGCCCGTACGAATCGGTCGGGAACTAGGCCTCCGAATCGGATCCGGTAAAGCCAAATCCGATTCGGTGCCCTACCGGCCAAGATCGGAATCAGCCCCTAAATGTTTTGTACATATGAATATTTTTACATCTTATAATTAAAGAAAAATGTTTATTATAACATTGGTACATTGTTTTAAACAGTTGTGTAAATTTTATAATAACAGATAATGTGGGTTACCATTTTTTTACATACATTTGAAAAAATATATATTTATTTATAACAGTGGTTAATTTCAGTTTGGTATAGTGAACATTTTTATTTAGTTACATATATTAGTAACATATTAATCATATAACAATTTTCACAATTTTTTAAAACATTTTTTAAGTATAAACTTAGTTACATTTTCCAAATAAATAATAATGCAATTTAATTAATAAGATTAATATATAAAATATTAATCTTATTAATTATTACATGGTTTAATTTATAAACTTTTTTTATAAGGTAGACATTTTTTAAATATAAAAAAATTATTACAAGTTTTTCATAAATGTATGTAACTTGTAAATAAATGGAATTATAATATTAAATATTATGGGGCCGATTCCGATTCAGGCCGGAAATCACTCCGACCGAGCCGGACCCGGAGAGATTTCCGACCGAATCGGACTCTAGCAGCCCGACCGAACGAGTACGATGCGTACGCATGCTATCGGACTCGATTCGGTCGGACTCCCATTGAAGTCAATGGGAGCCGGTCGTACAACGCGTACGCGGGCTCACATTGACTCAATGGGTGCGAGGCGAACAAGGGCGCCCCCTACAGCGGGTACGCGTCGATGCGAATCGCACCGTACATGCACAGGTAGGGGGGACCCATGGGTCCCCCCTGTGTGCGACTCGCGCGGCTACGCGTACAGGGGTGTCCGACACGGACCCCCGAAGTTCGGCTCCGACTGCCCTTTCGAGCCGGACGGCGCGAGTCGGTCGGACTGCTCGAGGCGCGCATCGTACTTGCCCGGCCGGGGAACGTCTGCATTGCGCGGTGCGAGCCGTGTCCGTGCGAGTCGGTCGGACCCGCGTACGAGTCGGTCGGCGATTTCGCGTGCGCTCGCATCATACTCGCTCGCCCGGACGCACGTACGAATCGGTCGGGAAAGAGGGCTTCGAATCGGATCCAGTTAAGCCGAATCCGATTCAGTGCCCTACCGGCCGAGATCGGAATCGGCCCCTATGTGTTTAATAATATTTATTATTATAATTTTACAGTGATATAAAAATGAAAAATACATTTAAACAAATAAGATAAAAATTGTAGTATTTTAATTAAACATGTAAGTAATTTATATATAATGTAATGACATTTTTTTAATTAAATTAGATTTATTTTATATGTTTGAAGCTGCCATATTTGTTTGGAGTTTGTATTTTGTAACCGCTCGCGGTTGTTTTGGGTTATTTTGAAGGGGAGAAGGTCGCGGTTGGGAGCTGCTTCGCGTCGAGGAAGGTAAGATAACTTTTCTTTATTTAAACTACATTTTGAATTTAATTTGAAGGTAGTTAAGTTGTAGTTAGTGTGTGTAGAGTTATGTTTTTGGAGTTGTGGTGTTTTTTTGTGCGTTCGTTAGGTTTTGACTATTTATGTATCGTTATTTTTTGAGGCCTAGTTTAGAAATGTTAAAGTCTGGTAGGATATGTGTTATTATGGTGTGTATAATGTTTGTAATACTTTTATATTGTATATTATGTGTATATTTGTGTGGGTGGGAATGTTTGTGTGTTTTTTACAGGTTTTATTCGATTGAAGTTGCGGTTACTAGAAGATTGTGTTTTTTTAAATTAAGGAAGTGTATATTAGTTTAAGTAACTAATAATTATTTTACACTTCCTTAATTTTTCGGGTTTTCATGGATTGTTTCTTTTTTTAAAACACTTTTTCGGGTCTTTTATGGTTTATGGATTGTGGATTTACGGATCGAGGATTACTTTTTGGAGCAGTTGGATTTTTTCATTTTTTTGGGGGTCATTTTTATTCTATTTGGACTATGAGCTACCAGCATTCTTTTACAAGATGTGGGATTTTCTGTCTATAGCTACGGAAACTGTAAGTTAATTTAATTATTTATTGTGGGAGGGAAATGCTATAATATTTACTGTTATTGTTGTTTATTTTTTCAAATATCTAATTAATATGGCTATATATATATTTATTTATTAATAAAAATATATTAGACAAACTATTTAGTTTAAAAAAATTTTTTTTAAATTTGTATGCATTTTAATAATTTTAACAGAAAAGTATTATATATTTTACACTGATTTGAAAGTTTAGAGTAGGCTTTTGGCAATTATTGCTAAGTATTCTAGGCCTCTTGTTGTAGGGTATAGTCTGAATTGTTGTTGTAGGTATTCAAACATTTGTTTAGTTTGTTTGGATAGTTTAGGCTTTATTTGTGTGACAGATTGCTCCATTCTTAGCTGTTGGTAGTCTGTTCTTTTTGGAGGGAAAGTAGGAGTTTGTGTAGAGTAGGTGTACCTCGTCCTGTTGTTGCTTGGAAGGCATTATGCCAACCTTCAACAGCATTGTTTGTTTTTGCCTCTTGATTTAGTGTGCTAAGGTAGACATTCCACCATGGAATTTGGTATTTTGGTTGTCTCCTATGTCCTGATCTATGGAGTCTTCCCACCCAGGTATCTTCAAAATAGTCTAGGAGGGGACTTAGTTTTTGTTCGTGTTGGTGGTAGTAAGGACTTTCTATTAAAAGATTGTAATGTTCGGCCACGTCAGTAACTGGGACGTAGGCCAGTGCAATAAGTTTTTTTATTTGGTATGCGAATGAACTGTTTGTCGCATATTCAACACATAGGGCCCGATTCCGATCTCGCTTGTAAAGCCCTCTGTCCGACTCGGATCTGTAGGGCTTTACGAGTGAATCGTGCACCTGGAGTCCGAGCGAGCGAGTACGATGCATTCACATGCTGACAGACTCGGTTCGCTCGGACTCCCATTGAACTCTATGGGAGCCTGTGTACTGGACGCGTACACAGGCTCCCATCGCGAAAATGGGTGGGTGGGGAAAAGCGTACTCCCTGTGGCGGGCATCCAATGGTGCCCACCACACTGTGCATGCATGGGAAGGGGGGACCCATGGGTACCCCCAAGGGTCCGAATTGGAGGGCTCCAGGTGGTGGGGGGCCTGCTGCGGGCCCCAAAAGCACGAATCCGGCAGCTTTTTCGAGCCGGACATACCGGATCGTGAAGGCTGTCCGAATCGTGCATCATACTTGCTCGCTTGGAAACAGACTCCATAGAACTTTACGAAGCGTCTGCGTAAGAGTCGTACGGACAGGATCGGGTTGGGAAACGATTCGATCGGCGCGTACGCGATCTTTGCATCATACTTGGTCGTTCGGACCTGTGTACGATTCGGACGGGAAAAAGGGCTACGAATCGGATCCGTAAAAGCCAAATCCGATTCGTAGGCCTTCCGAGCGAGATCGGAATCGGCCCCTTAGGGGTCAATTCCGATCTCGCTCGGTATGCCCTCAAAGAGCCGCTCGTAGGCTTACCTTCCGAACGACACGTTCCGGCAGGCGGTCCATCCGGGCAAGGAAGTACGATGCGCAAATGTGCTCAAAATCCGAACAAGCCGTACGCTCCGATCCCAGCTACAGTTCCCGTACGAGCCGGATCCGTAAACGCCAAATCGAGTCGCACGGAAGCAAATACACAGCAGTTTCCGGCCGGACAAGTACGATGTGCACTTCCTACGCGCTGAACGGGTTGCCACTTCCAGCACGTCACAGCATCTGGGAGAGCAGTATTACAGGCACGATTCGCGCAACAACACGATCCACTGCTACGAGACGGACCAACTAGCAACGGGTACGAGACGAAGATAGCATGAATCCCATCACGCAGGTCATCCAAGTACTGTACATCTATGACCGGATCAGGAACAGACACCTACGTCGGAGATGGTAAGTCAGACACCCACCACAGAAACAAACGACACGTACCCGCCATATTTCACACACACATAGGGATGTTGATATGCCGTACACTAGCAACAGCTCAACCATAGGGGCATGAAGCCCATCACTACCAGTACCCCCTACCCATAGGGGGCTGGATGCCTAGCACTACCACCAGTGCCCAGCCCATAGGGGCTGGATGCCTAGCGCTACCAGTACCCCCTACTCATAGGGAGCTGGATGACTATCACTACTACCATCCCCACTCATAGGGGGCTGGATGCACATCACTACCATTACCCCCTACCCATAGGGGGCTGGATGCCTACCACTACCACCAGTGCCCAGCCCATAGGGGCTGGATGCCAACCTGTACTAGCAGTACCCACACACAGGATGGGGGATGCATAACACTACCAGCATCCACACACATAGGGTGAGTGTGTAGGCAAAACACACCACCCCTACTGTGAGAAGTTGGCCTGGTATATGCTGTCCACTAATTATAGTGGGCACCTTGCACCAGTCCAAACAACCCCTTATTGGAGATAGGTTAAAGACAACCTTTATTGAAAGCTATCCTAGTGGTAGCTATGGAGAGCAGCCTTCAGGCTAAGTCTTGAAGGAATGTAAAGCAGCTTGTTTTACCAGTCTATAATCTCTTGAGTGACCAAATGAAAGAGGACCACACCAGGTATATATTTAAAATATATGTATTTAGTCTTAAACACACCCCTCTAGTCTCTTTATGAGGCTAGAGTTCGAAATACATAAGTTACAAGTCGAATATCAACAGTAATAGCACAAATACACGTTTGAGCCCTAGGGGCGTACCAAACCATATACCAATAAAGTGGTATAAGAACCCCGACTGAGCTAGACACAAGGCCTAGAGCCTGTAGAAGTGCTTGGCCCTCAAGGAACCACCCAAGGTAGTGACACAGGGGACGCGTGCAGTGTGAGAACACAGCCGCGAGCCGCCGTTGACTTCTATGGGGAATGTCGCGGTTGGAGTTTTAAAGAAAAAGGACACTTAGACGAGGACTTGGAGCAAACCCCTTTAGAACTAGGCTGTTCTAGAGTCAATACCCACGGGAGCACCGGAGTACTCGAGTTACCTCACCCAGGGAAGCCGGGTGCATAGGTGTCTTTCGGGGTCGGGTTTCGTCGTCGTTTTCAATGGCGATCTGCTGCAAAGGGCTGCTGGCGACCAAGTCGAAAGTGTTCGGGTGGATCCCAGGGTGGATCGAAGATCTGAAGAACCTGAAAGCAGAGGGGACAGAGTCTGGGTCACTAGCCAGTGACCAGGAAGGCGATGAGCAGATGCCCACCGATGTTGGGTGCTTCAGGTAGGTTGACGTTTGTCTTGACTCTTCAGCCACGAGGTCCAGGAGGCATTGACGGCAACCAGGAGCTGGATTCGAGCTGCTCCACAACGTCTGTTGATTGCTGTGGTGTCTGTGACCGGATTGGACCCAACAAGCCTTGGCAACGGCAAATCACGTGGAAAGGAAGAAAGGACGTTGATGCAGACCAGCAAGGTCTGGGGGACTCACCCAGCGAGGGTAAATCAGGGCACCTCTGGAGCAACCAGGAAAGCCCAAGCAGAAGAAGAGTTACCTTCGGGAGGGCCCACTAGCCAATGGACTAGCGACCGCAAAGGAGCCTCGAGTGGACGCACTTGGAGCTGGCTTACAGGACACTCGTGGAGTGGAGGCCAGTGATCTTCGGTGCAGTCAGTGCTGGAGGCAGGGGCTACTTGGAGCCTAAAGCACAACTTCGTGGGAGACCAGGAAGAGGATGCACTTGCAAAAGTTCTTGGTGTCCAGGGGTCACGGTCCCACTTTACCCACGACAGCTAAGGGCCTCAGCTTTGCTGGGGACTCAGGGCAGCCTCGGGGAAGTCTGGAAATCTACCTCTGGTGATGCAAAGACTTCGGCGTCTGGCGGGAGCTTCAGCGATGCAGACCGGACAATTGCTTCTTAGGTGCCTACCAAGCAGGGGAGTCACTCCTTGACCCCAAGGGAGATTCTTCAGTCCTCTAATCTTGAAATAGAGCGTCAAAGGTCCAGGATTCGGCTTCAGAGTTTCGTCCAGGGTAATCTAAAGTCCTAAGGACTGGGGTCCCATACTTATACTAAGTTAGGGGGTTGGACATACTCTGGGGACCCACCTATGGGAGGGTCAGGGAAGAGGGGTGGTTACACCCCTTCCCTTTGTCCAGTTTCATGCCAGAGCAGGGGCAGGTAGCCCCTGCAACCGGTTTGAACTGGCATATGCACAGGGACACCAAATGTGCCCCCAGTGCAGGACTTCAAAGCACCAGAGACTGGTCCCGCCCAGCCCCAATACACACTATCCTGTCTGGGGAGGTGGTTACACCTCCCTTCGACAGGAAACCTATTGTCCAGGCCTCCCCTGCCGGAGTTTCAGTCAGCAGCAGGAGGCCAGACCCGTGTCTGTGGCAGCGGCATCCATTTTGTGATGCCAGGGCTCTGTAAAGAAGTTACCGGGTAGAAGGGTGGAATGCTACCCCCGCCGCCAGGACTGGCGGGGGAGTAGTATTCCAAGATGTTTGACACCAAACACGACATGTTTTGGTGCATCCAGTCCAAAGTTAGCATTGTACCGCGAGGATATAATGCACTTAAGAGTATATGGTCAGGCTGTACCACAAACAGCATCAGAGGAGGGACTCTGAACGCTGCAGAGGGGCTCTGCTCATGCAGGGGCACCCTCTCACATAAAAACCAAGCACTCTGCCTTTAGGATTGTTAAGGCCTGCCATATGAGTGACTTATAGGTTTATATGTGTGTGCAATGGTAGTGATATAGGTAGCCTATATCACAGTAAGGGGTGCATGCACCACCTTACCCAGGCTGCAATAGCAGACCTGTGGTGTCATTTTGGCTGGCCTTCCAGGGGTGGCATAATACATGCATCAGCCCCTGGCAGGCCTCTCGGGTACCTATGCCCTGGGTACATAGTATACCATATACTAGGGACTTATAAGGGCACTCCAGATTCCAATCAAAGATGTACCTAAGGTACATGGAAACCATTTTAGAGAGGAAGCAGCTAGGCTGGGGTTCTGATTAGCAGGGCCCCAGCCAGACTAAAGTCGAAAAACAGTGAAGCATCAGCAAAAAGTGGGGGTACCCATGTGAAGCAGATCCTACTCTCCTACACAACCCCCCCCAAACGCAGGGACATTAAACTAACCTTGACCAGTTGAGTCTTCATGTTCTAAGTGGAAGTACCTAGAGAGTCCATCTGCATTGGCATGGTTACTCCCAGGTCTATGTTCCACTGTAAAGTCCATCCCCTGTAGGGAAATGGACCACCTAAGCAGTTTGGGGTTTTCACCCTTCATTTGTTTTAGCCATAGGAGGGGCTTGTGGTCTGTTTGAACAAGGAAGTGAGTACCAAACAAGTATGGCCTCAACTTCTTCAGAGCCCAAACCACAGCAAAGGCCTCCCTCTCTATGGCTGACCAACGTTTCTCTCTAGGGGTCAGCCTTCTGCTAATGAAAGCTACTGGCTGATCCTGACCTTCATCATTCAATTGTGACAGTACAGCCCCTACCCCCAATTCAGATGCATCTGTTTGAACAATGAACTTCTTGGAGTACTCAGGACTCTGGAGAATGGGAGCCGTGCACATGGCCTGCTTCAGGTCATCAAATGCCTTTTGACAGCTAGCTGTCCACTGAACCTTTTTGGGCATTTTCTTGGAAGTTAAGTCATTCAGGGGTGTCACTATTGATCCATACCCCTTGACAAATCTCCTATAGTACCCAGTCAGGCCTAAGAAGGCTCTCACCTGAGTCTGGGTAGTTGGAGCAACCCAGTCCATGATGGTCTGGATTTTGCTCTTCAGTGGTTGAACCTGGCCTCCACCCACAAGGTGGCCCAGGTACACAACCTGACTCTGCCCTATCTGGCACTTGGTGGCCTTGATAGTGAGGCCTGCCTTTTGCAGGGCCTCTAAAACATTCCTTAGGTGGACCAGGTGATCCTCCCAGGTGGAGCTAAAGACAGCAATATCATCAAGATAAGCTGCACTGTAGGCTTCCAGACCTGTGAGAACTGTATTCACCAACCTTTGGAAAGTGCAGGTGCATTCTTCAGACCAAAGGGCATTACCACAAATTGATAATGCCCACTAGGGGTTGAGAATGCTGTTTTTGGCTTTGCATCATCAGCTAGCCTGATCTGCCAGAAGCCAGCTGTTAGGTCAAATGTGCTTAGATACTTGGCTGAGGCCAAAGTGTCTATTAGCTCATCTGCCCTGGGTATTGGATGGGCATCAGTCCTAGTGACTGCATTGAGACCCCTGTAGTCCACACAAAACCTCATCTCTCTTTTCCCACCACTGGTGTGAGGTTTTGGCACAAGGACCACTGGACTAGCCCAAGGGCTATCTGAGGGTTCAATAACTCCCAAATCCAACATTTTCTGGACTTCTGTCCTGATACAGTCCCTGACATGGTCAGGTTGCCTATAAATCTTATTTTTAATAGTCAGACTGTCCCCAGTGTCCACTTCATGAGTGTACCAGGTGGTCTGACTTGGAGTCAGAGAGAACATATGTCTGTACTGATTGAGCACTTGTCTGCAATCAGTTTGCTGCTGAGCAGTGAGGCTGCCTGCCAAGGCTACACCATCCACTGACCCATCATCAGGGTTCTGTGAGAGCAGGTCAGGGAGTGGGTCACTCTCTTCCTCCTGTCCCTCATCAGTAGCCATGAGCAAGCCCATGTCTGCCCTGTCCACATATGGTTTCAGTCTGTTGACATGGAGAACCCTGTGGGGACTCCTGGGTGTACCTAGGTCTACCAAATAGGTAACCTCACCCTTCTGTTCAACAATGGTATGGGGTCCACTCCATTTGTCTTGGAGAGCTGCTGGGGCCACTGGCTCCAACACCCACACCTTCTGTCCTGGCTGGTAAACAGTCAGTACAGCCTTTTGGTCATGCCAGGCTTTTTGTAATTCCTGGCTAGCCTCAAGGTTTTTAGTTGCCTTTTTCATGTACTCAGCCATCCTGGAGCGGAGACCAAGTACGTAGTCCACTATGTCTTGCTTTGGGGGCTTGAGAGGTAACTCCCATCCTTCCTTCACCAAGCACAATGGACCCCTGACAGGGTGACCAAACAAAAGTTCAAAAGGGCTGTAGCCAACCCCCTTTTGAGGCACCTCCCTGTATGCAAACAAAAGGCAGGGCAAGAGTATGTCCCATCTTTGCCTAAGCTTTTCTGGGAGCCCTTTAATCATGCCCTTTAAGGTTTTGTTGAATCTCTCAACTAAACCATTGCATTGTGGCTGATAGGGTCTGGTGAACTTGTAAGTCACTCCACACTCCTTCCACATTGCCTTCAAGTATCCAGACATAAAGTTTACACCCCTGTCTGATACAACCTCCTTAGGGAAGCCCACTCTTGAGAAAATTCCCAGGAGGGCTCTTGCCACCACAGGTGCTGTAGTGGTCCTAAGGGGAATAGCCTCTGGGTACCTAGTGGCATGGTCCACCACCACCAGGATAAACCTGTGCCCAGATGCTGTTTGGGGATCCATGGGACCAACAATGTCAATCCCCACCCTTTCAAAGGGTACCCCCACCACAGGTAGTGGTATCAGGGGGGCCTTTGTGGTGCCACCTGCCTTCCCACTGGCTTGGCAGGTTACACAGGAGCGACAAAACTCCTTGGTGTCCTCAGACATGTGGGGCCAGTGAAAGTGAGGGACAATTCTGTCCCAAGTCTTGTTCTGGCCCAGGTGACCTGCTAGAGGAATGTAATGGGCTAGGGTCAATAGGAAGCCCCTGAACTTCAGAGGTATAACCAACCTCCTGGTGGCACCAGGCTTGGGGTCTCTACACTCTGAGTACAAGAGTCCATCATCCCAATACACTTTATGGGGACCACTAGCATTCCCAGCAGCCTCAGCAGCAGCTTGCTGTCTGAGGGGTTCAAGAGAGGGGCAGCTCTGCTGCTCCTGGCTCATATCTGCCCTGGAAGGGCCCCCTGTCCCTAAGAACTCAACCTGATCAGGCTCAAGCTCCTCTGGGACAGTTCCTTCCTCAGGACTGAGATCATCTCCCTGAAGAGACTGATCTTCCTTCTGAGCCAAGGGGGAAGGCACTGCCTTTACCCTACTACTCCTTCTCTTGGATGGCACTTGGTCCCTTGTTCCAGGATCCAAGGCCTGCTCAGTGTTAGGCATTTTGCTCTGTGACCTGGTCACAGCAAACACATCTGCAGGGATGCCCAGCATTTCTGCATGGGTCCTGAGCTCCACTTCTGCCCAAGCTGAAGTTTCTAGATCATTGCCAAGCAAGCATTCAACTGGTAGGTTTGCACTCACTACAACCTTCTTAAGGCCAGTTACCCCTCCCCAGGAGAAGTTAACAACTGCCAGAGTATGGTCTGTTCTGACATTGCTAGCATTGGTCACTTGGTACATTTCACCAAGTATAATCTGCCCAGGATCCACAAGGTCTTGTGTCACCATGGTGACACTCGCCCTGTGTCCCTAAATGCCAAAGCCTCTTTTCCATTGATTAATGGCTGTTGCCTGTACTTGCCCAGATTACTGGGACTCACAGAGGAGGTCACATCCATGCCTCCATCACAGACTAGGACAGCCTGAGTGAGTACTCTGACTAGGCCAGAGCTCATCTCATTACCCAGGGTCAACCCTACTAAACCCTTAGCTGGAGTACTCCCACCACCATTTGTAACTGTACTAGGGGGAACAGGTGCCTTAGGGGCAGTGGTGGTGGCTGGAATAGAGTCTTTGGACTTGGTGCAATCACTGGTCCAGTGGGTCTTTTGCTTACAGACCTTGCACCATGGTTTCTTTTGGCCTTTTCCCTTGTTAGACTGTGAATCCCCACCTGAAGAAGATTTTTGGGGGCCTTGTGAAGACTTCTGGTCTTTACCCTTCTCCCCACCCTTATCAGAGTTTTTAGAATCTTGCTTCTTTGGGTCACCACCTTGGTTCTGTACCTTCTGCCTCACCCTGGTTCTGACCCATTTGTCTGCCTTCTTTCCCAATTCTTGGGGAGAGGTCAGATCAGAGTCCACCAGGTACTGATGCAACAGCTGATTTTGACAGTTATTAAGAATCTGCTCCCTCATGATAAGATTGTACAATCCTTTGAAGTCACATACCTTACTGCCCACTAACCAACCTTCCAGAGCCTTAGCAGAACAATCAACAAAGTCCACCCAGTCTTGAGTCTGTGCTTTTTGGGTATCTCTGAACTTTAACCTGTATTGTTCAGTTGTTAGGCCAAACCCATCAATCAATGCACTCTTCAAGACTGTGTAATTGTCAGCATCCTCTTCTCTAACAGAGAGGAGCTTATCTCTACCTTTGTCTGCAAAGGAGAGCCACAAGATTGCTGCCCACTGCTCCTGAGGGACCCTCTGTACTTTACAGGCCCTCTCTAGAGCAGTTATCCATTTGTGGATGTCATCCCCACTCTGGTAGGGAGGGACAATCTTGCTCAGGTTTCTATGGTCATAAGACCTTTCCCTATCTCTGGGGAAATTGCAGCCACCATGGGACTCTAGGCCCAACTTTTTCCTTTGTCTATAAAGATCTAGGGACTCCCTGTCTATAGCCAACTGCTGTCTTCTGAGCTCAAGCTGGGCTTGTTCATACTGAAGCAGTCTCTTTTTCCTCTCATGAGAGGATTCCCTCCTATGAGAAGAAACAGAGGTCCCTACTGAGGTGTCAGAGTGGTTAGACTCCTGAGAAGGAGATCTAGACCTTCTGGGCACACTCCCAACTCTTCCTGGGGGGACAAAGGGGAGGTCATTCTGAGTCTCCTCCTCATCCTCAGGAGTAGCTGCATTGTCCAGGTCAGGATCATTGTCATCCCCTGGCCAGTTTCAGAGGTCAGGTCCTGGGCATTTTCATCCCTGGCCCCTCCCTCATCTTCTGCCCCACCCTCTCTGCCTACCCTTGCAGACCCTATGGGTCTTCTAAGATCATCTAGCAGAAGCATCTCCAGGAGACGTTGGGTGTTGGCACTTTTGCCTGTCTTCAACTTCCTAACCTTGCACAACTCTCTTAATTCCAAGAATGAGAGGTTGTCATATCTGGATGGCAGGAGCCCACTGGTTCCTGGCAGTGAAGACATTACTAGTGTGGTGGTGTATGCACTACCTACTCTAGTGTGGCCTACTAAACTCTCTTGAGTTGTAGAAAGGGTGTGCTATCCCTTAACACACAACTCTAAGTTCAGTAGAACTTACTGTATCCTAAGCTTGAATTATATGTACCTAAGGTACCCTTAGTGGTTTTCAGTTGAGCAATTCAATTGAGATTATCTGGTAAAACAATAGCAAGCTGGAATCCCACACGCTGCACACCAATGTGAGAAGTTGGCCTGGTATATGCTGTCCACTACTTATAGTGGGCACCTTGCAACAGTCCAAACAACCCCTTATTGGAGATAGGTTAAAGACAACCTTTATTGAAAGCTATCCTAGTGGTAGCTATGGAGAGCAGCCTTCAGGCTAAGTCTTGAAGGAATGTAAAGCAGCTTGTTTTACCAGTCTATAATCTCTTGAGTGACCAAATGAAAGAGGACCACACCAGGTATATATTTAAAATATATGTATTTAGTCTTAAACACACCCATCTAGTCTCTTTATGAGGCTAGAGTTCGAAAGTACATAAGTTACAAGTCGAATATCAACAGTAATAGCACAAATACACGTTTGAGCCCTAGGGGCGTACCAAACCATATACCAATAAAGTGGTATAAGAACCACGACTGAGCTAGACACAAGGCCTAGAGCCTGTAGAAGTGCTTGGCCCTCAAGGAACCACCCAAGGTAGTGACACAGGG
The DNA here is from genome assembly GCA_963921515.1 of Calotriton arnoldi. Classification (NCBI taxonomy): domain Eukaryota; kingdom Metazoa; phylum Chordata; class Amphibia; order Caudata; family Salamandridae; genus Calotriton; species Calotriton arnoldi. Next base: position 20,181 of record CAWUFW010011740.1, read on the forward strand.
GACCCACGGGGGACGCGTGCAGTGTGAGAACACAGCCGCGAGCCGCCGTTGACTTCTATGGGGAATGTCACGGTTAGAGTTTTAAAGAAAAAGGACACTTAGAGGAGGACTTGGAGCAAACCCCTTTAGAACTAGGCTGTTCTAGAGTCAATACCCAGGGGAGCACCGGAGTACTCGAGTTACCTCACCCAGGGAAGCCGGGTGCATAGGTGTCTTTCGGGGTCGGGTTTCGTCGTCGTTTTCAATGGCGATCTGCTGCAAAGTGCTGCTGGCGACCAAGTCGAAAGTGTTCGGGTGGATCGCAGGGTGGATAGAAGATCTGAAGAACCTGAAAGCAGAGGGGACAGAGTCTGGGTCACTAGCCAGTGACCAGGAAGGCGATGAGCAGATGCCCACCGATGTCGGGTGCTTCAGGTAGGTTGACGGTCGTCTTGACTCTTCAGCCACGAGGTCCAGGAGGTGTCGACGACAACCAGGAGCTGGATTTGAGCTGTCCTACAACGTCTGTCGATTGCTGCGGTGTTGGTGTCCGGATTGGACTCAACAAGCCTTGGCAACGGTAAGTCACGTGGAAAGGAAGAAAGGACGTTGATGCAGACCAGCAAGGTCTGGGGGACTCACCCAGCGAGGGTAAGTCAGGGCACCTCTGGAGCAACCAGGAAAGCCCAAGGAGAAGAAGAGTTACCTTCGGGAGGGCCCACTAGCCAACGGACTAGCGACCGCAAAGGAGCTTCAAGTGGATGCACTTGGAGCTGGCTTACAGGACACTCGTGGAGTGGAGGCCAGTGATCTTCGGTGCAGTCGGTGCTGGAGGCGGGGGCTACTTGGAGCCCAAAGCACAACTTCGTGGAAGACCAGAAAGAGGATGCACTTGCAAAAGTTCTCGGTGTCCAGGGGTCATGGTCCCACATTACCCACAACAGCTACGGGCCTCAGCTTCACTGGGGACTCAGGGCAGCCTCGGGGAAGTCTGGAAATCTACCTCTGGTGATGCAAAGACTTCGGCGTCCAGCGGGAGCTTCAGCGATGCAGACCAGACAATTGCTTCTTAGGTGCCTGCCAAGCAGGGGAGTCACTCCTTGACCCCAAGGGAGATTCTTCAGTCCTCTAATCTTAAAGTAGAGCGTTGAAGGTCCAGGATTCGGCTTCAGAGTTTCGTCCAGGGTAATCTAAAGTCCTAAGGACTGGGGTCCCATACTTATACTAAGTTAGGGGGTTGGACATACTCTGGGGACCCACCTATGGGAGGGTCAGGGAAGAGGGGTGGTTACACCCCTTCCCTTTGTCCAGTTTCGCGCCAGAGCAGGGGCAGGTAGCCCCTGCAACCGGTTTGAACTGGCATATGCACAGGGACACCAAATGTGCCCCCAGTGCAGGACTTCAAAGCACCAGAGAGTGCTCCCGCCCAGCCCCAATACACACTATCCTGTCTGGGGAGGTGGTTACACCTCCCTTCGACAGGAAACCTATTGTCCAGGCCTCCCCTGCCGGAGTTTCAGTCAGCAGCAGGAGACCAAACCTGTGTCTGTGGCAGCGGCATCCATTTTGTGATGCCAGGGCTCTGTAAAGAAGTTACCGGGTAGGTCGGTGGGTACATGTCTCTCCCTCTAGAAGGGTGGAATGCTACCCCCGCCGCCAGGACTGGCGGGGGAGTAGTATTCCAAGATGTTTGACACCAAACACAACATGTTTTGGTGCAGCCAGTCCAAAGTTAGCATTGTACCGCGAGGATATAATGCACTTAAGAGTATATGGTCAGGCTGTACCACAAACAGCATCAGAGGAGGGACTCCGAATGCTGCAGAGGGGCTCTGCTCATGCAGGGGCACCCTCTCACATAAAAACCAAGCACTCTGCCTTTAGGATTGTTAAGGCCTGCCATATGAGTGACTTATAGGTTTATATGTGTGTGCAATGGTAGTGATATAGGTAGCCTATATCACAGTAAGGGGTGTATGCACCACCTTACCCAGGCTGCAGTAGCAGACCTGTGGTGTCATTTTGGCTGGCCTTCCAGGGGTGGCATAATACATGCTTCAGCCCCTGGCAGGCCTCTGGGGTAGCTATGCCCTGGGTACATAGTATACCATATACTAGGGACTTATAAGGGCACTCCAGATTCCAATCAAAGATGTACCTAAGGTACATGGAAACCATTTTAGAGAGGAAGCAGCTAGGCTAGGGTTCTGATTAGCAGGGCCCCAGCCAGACTAAAGTCGAAAAACAGTGAAGCATCAGCAAAAAGTGGGGGTACCCATGTGAAGCAGATCCTACTCTCCTACACCTACCATCATGGCAATAGTGGGTTTCCCGTGTGTTAGAAATGGGATCTCTGGTTGGCTAAGGCTTGCGCCAAAGCCAGGCAGAGACCACCACTCTAGTCAGGGCAAGGGAGTTACACGCCAAAGATAAACCCTGCTCACCCCCTTGGTAGCTTGGCACGAGCAGTCAGGCTTATCCCGGAGGCAATGTGTACAGCGTTTGCGCAACACACCCACAGCAACAACATACTAGGCACACCACAAAAATGAACTCCACACAAGGTTATATATAAAAATAGCCTTTGTATTATCATAAAACACATTAGAATAGTACTCACATAATATACATCGTGCCACCTGGCACGGGGTCATATTTACAAGGGAATTATTTACACCTGACAGGGCCAACTGGACCACTGTCAGAACCAGCACAAAGCGAACTTAGTATAGGTAGTACTTATAATAAATGTAGAACACATCATGAACGTACAACCAGTAATCACTGGTAACCACTTAGCATCAGCCTGTAACATAAACTACATTATGCACAGTATCACATCAGGCGCGAATTACATTCTGCGCCAACCTCACCAGCATAAATACATTATGCAATCCTCTCATAAGTCTAAACCCATTAGACCCTAACCTCCTAAGTATAACTCACATTAGGGGCGTAAAGCACAGTAGAGAATAACTCACAACCTAAACGCATTAGGTAATAATAAAACCACAAGCATAAAAACATTATGCAGAACCTCATAATCATAACAGTACATTAGAGGTATAATACAGGGTGCGTAAATCATACTACATGATTACATTTCCTAGCACCCAAAATCACATCAGCACATAGATCAGATTAGGGCCTGGCGCCCTATAAACCTAACTGTCCCCCTGGCCAACTGGCCATCTCTAAAGGGGCTCAAATGCCCTATGTCCACAGAGTCAGGGCGCGCTGCCAACGCAGCGAAAGTCAAGGGTGCGCAACAGCGCAAACCTAAACGTAGCAGCTGCCCACTACTTGCTGGGCAGCTGGGAGAGTCAGGGGCCCAGGAGTGCATCTTACTCCTAGCGCAAAAGTACACTAATACCCCCAAAGAACTGTGGCCTAAACGCTGCAGCTGGCACTAAGTGCTGCGCAGCTGTAAAACTCAAATGTGGGGCACTGGCACTGACTGTGCCTTGAAAACACATGTGCCCACGGGCAGGAGCACGAGCACCGACAATGTGCTCCGATCTGGGGACCCCCACTGGGATCGCTGGCCTGGAATCATCCCCTCGACGTTGCAGCTGCCCTCTAGCAAGCGGGGCAGCTGTGGGGAAAATGGCCAAATTGGAAGAAGGTACGGGCACCACTGGCCCTCGGGACCCCCACTGGGGCCCTAAAAACAAATATGCCCCTTGTTAGAGCCATCTGGGCTCTGAGGCAACTATGCGCCACGTTGGAGCCCCATGGGGCTCTAAACCAATTATGCGCCAGGGTTGGAGCGGCCCGCTGCCAGACGGGGCCGCTCAGAACTAAACACGGTGCCTGGGATGGGCACCAAGAACACTCGTGAGGCCCCTACTCACCGGTGCCGGCGGAGAACTCCTCTCTCTCAAGGGCGGCTGGCTGCGGCGCGCTCTCCTTTGCCCGGTCCCTCTTCAGAACACGCGGGGCTTCTCCGGCGGCAGGCGGGACTTCCTGTATGTGTCCCGCCCAAGGCCAGGCCACTCTGCCTGACTTCCGCCCATGCCGCGACTCGGGCCGCAGCGGTGATTCTGGTCTCGGCGGCAATGAGGGGTAGGCTCCCTCGTAATGAAAACCAGAAACGCGGGGTGGGCACCCGCATAATAAAAAAATAAAAAGGATGCGGCCATGTGGGGTGGGCACCCACAATTAAACTATAGAAATAAGCGGGGTGGGCTCCCGTGATCCTCAGCCTCATGGGGGAATCACTACGCTGGGGATTCCCTCTCCGTAGACGGCAGCTCAGCGCTGCACCGCTCAGGCTCTCCTTCTTCTTAGGGCAAAACCAAGAAATGAAGCACAGCGCTCCCAAGGCGCTAGAAGTCCAAGAAGTCTTTAGGGAAAGAAAAGCAGAGAGGGTCCCAAATAAAAGATCTTCCAGGGGCAAGGCAGGGCCCAGGGAGGCGAGCCCTCATGGCAGCCCCCCCCTGGGCCCCAGCAGCAGCAGCCCCGGCAGGAACAGCACACCCGAACTGCACAGGAACACTGAACATTTTCATGGGGTCACAGCCCCTTCTTTTATACACATTTCCCTTTGTGTCACAGCACAGGGCTGGTGGAGAAACCAGACGCAACTGGTTTGGGGGGAGCTTTGGAGCACTTTGTTTTGCTCAGCTCCTCTCTCCTTTCACAGGACAGGCTAGGGACATCAGACGCACCACAGGGGTGGAGCCAGCATTGTAGAGGGAAGGCACAGCCCTATTCAGGTCCCAGGTGCAACTCCTCCCTCCCATCTAGATGCAGATCTCCCTATTCACCACTGCGCTGACTCACCCTGCCCCTGTCACTCACAAGCCAGACATGCAATTCACATCAGGCAGGCAGACACAGAGCACACATAAATGCCAACTTCTAAAAGTGGCACTTCTACACTAGTCACAATAAATCTGCGCACACCATTGCGCAGCATTTATTCTCACGAGTTCGCACATACTAAACTCGCCCCTGCACTCCTCTCACACCAGGAATTACCATGGACACACATATCCCCCATGCATTCCTATGGGAGGGCAGGACAATCTCACCACACGCACTCAGTGCGCACGCACTTTACACTGGCCCACAGTGCTAAAGTGCCCAGAGACTTAAAACTACTGACATACAAGGCAAAAAGTTTAGGGGTGAACCGGCCAAAAAGGGCCAAGTCCAACACAACCCCCTTCCAGCCAAAACGCAGGGCAGACCAATCACCACCGTGATGGGCTTCCCTGCTTGGAGCGATAGAACACGGACGCGGGCCCGCACTGCAGGGACACCCTCCGGTTCTACGCCACTTGGAACCCATGGAATCCATCTAAGAGAAAAAAACTCAGGACCAACTAGGCTACCCCACCGGTATTCCTTAGTTGTCCACGGCCAGGACCAGGCCCTAGGCCACCCAGATGCCACTGGTCCTTGCCAATCCAGAGTGGGGGGCAGTAACCCCTGGCATACAATGGCCATTCTCCACTCTCCCTCTCAGTGTAGTTCCAAACTACCACTGATCCTTCAACCTAGGGTCCGCACCCTCAGGCTGACCAGAGGTCACGGGCGAAGCATCTCCTTCCCATACCTCTATTTCTGACGTTTCGCGCTCTCCCAGGAGAAGCACCTACCAGAACACAACTCTCCCACCAGTTCAGGACCTCTCTCCATCACTGGTCTACCACCTGGGAAATAAATTCACCGGCTGCACCGGGGTCAGAGGCGAGGACTCCCTCCCTCTGCACCCCCTTCCAGAGTCCGATACCCTCCCAACTGGAGTGGTACCCCCTAAAAGGCAAAACCGGCCAGGACACTGATTACAGCCGCCCTGCTGTCCAGATCAGGAAACACCTGCTACTGGCTCCCCAACCCAGGGACGTACCCTTTGGTCAGATGCCTGGCGAACCAGGACTTCACGAGGGTGACACATAACTAATGGGTCGTTTGACAGTCTGCCCGGCGCAAACCCAGGGCAGAAGTGGCATCACCATGGTCACTCAGTGGCGACTCAGCCCTGCTGGCTGGCCCCTGACCCACTGGCTCTTCCACTGGGTACTTTTTCCCCCTCTCACCCCTCACTCTGGACTTCTGCACCCTCCCAAGGGGAGTGGCACCGCCAGACACCAGAACTACTGGAACTCTGCTTACAGAGGCTCCACGTTCTCTAGACACTGGGAGATCCTCCTCAAATGGCCTACAAGTACAGCCTAGGCCCCCAACCTGGTATTCCCTGAAGAAACCATCCAGGCCCTGGGACTGGGTTTCGGGCACACTCACTCCTTCTCCTCTGAGACAGGACGTGAGCCCCTACACCCTCCCGCTACACTGGGACCTAGCTGGGCTACACTGAACCTCTTCCACCACACAGGACCGGAAGATACCCGAGCCACTCTTATTGGACTCACTCCCCCATGCAAGCTCCTTATTTCAGAGAACTCACACCCAAGTATTCAGCAAGCTCCTTATTTCAGAGAACTCACGCCCAAGTATTCAGCAAGCTCCTTATTTCAGAGAACTCACGCCCAAGTATTCAGCAAGCTCCTTATTTCAGAGAACTCACACCCAAGTATTCAGCAAGCTCCTTATTTCAGAGAACTCACACCCAAGTATTCAGCAAGCTCCTTATTTCAGAGAACTCACACCCAAGTATTCAGCAAGCTCCTTATTTCAGAGAACTCACACTCACTCGTCCAGTGCAACACACCATTTATCCACACACACCCCCCAGACCGGTGAGACAGTATCTACTGCCCCTGAATCTCAACCTGCACCCCTCTTACTGAGCACCAGGTACCATACTCTGGGAACGGGACGGGGAATTCATGCACTGGACACACTTCTGCTGCCACCACTGGATCCCACCCTTACTGGGGAATCCAGAAAACTCACACTGCACTTAGGGGATAATCTACCCTCCCGAGCTAGTGACTCCATACCAATTAAGTCCCTTCTGTAGGCCAACCCAAGAACCAGCGCAATGGCTCAAGGGCAGTCTCTCCTCCAGATTCTCTGGTTTCTGTCATTGGCAGGACACCCAAGTCATAGTGCACAAGAAACACATTTCAAAAAGAAATGACACTTAAAACAAACTCAGAAACAATAATCCCTTTCCATGTGACTATCTAAAATGCAGAGTTTTGTAGTGCAGCCAGTTGTCGCTGTGGTACTGCGCAAACGCAAGTCCAAATCCCACCGCTGCCACCAATGTTAGAAATGGGATCTCTGGTTGGCTAAGGCTTGCGCCAAAGCCAGGCAGAGACCACCACTCTAGTCAGGGCAAGGGAGTTACACGCCAAAGATAACCCCTGCTCACCCCCTTGGTAGCTTGGCACGAGCAGTCAGGCTTATCCCGGAGGCAATGTGTAAAGCGTTTGCGCAACACACCCACAGCAACAACATACTAGGCACACCACAAAAATGAACTCCACACAAGTTTATATATAAAAATAGCCTTTGTATTATCATAAAACACATTAGAATAGTACTCACATAATATACATCGTGCCACCTGGCACGGGGTCATATTTACAAGGGAATTATTTACACCTGACAGGGCCAACTGGACCACTGTCAGAACCAGCACAAAGCGAACTTAGTATAGGTAGTACTTATAATAAATGTAGAACACATCATGAACGTACAACCAGTAATCACTGGTAACCACTTAGCATCAGCCTGTAACATAAACTACATTATGCACAGTATCACATCAGGCGCGAATTACATTCTGCGCCAACCTCACCAGCATAAATACATTATGCAATCCTCTCATAAGTCTAAACCCATTAGACCCTAACCTCCTAAGTATAACTCACATTAGGGGCGTAAAGCACAGTAGAGAATAACTCACAACCTAAACGCATTAGGTAATAATAAAACCACAAGCATAAAAACATTATGCAGAACCTCATAATCATAACAGTACATTAGAGGTATAATACAGGGTGCGTAAATCATACTACATGATTACATTTCCTAGCACCCAAAATCACATCAGCACATAGATCAGATTAGGGCCTGGCGCCCTATAAACCTAACTGTCCCCCTGGCCAACTGGCCATCTCTAAAGGGGCTCAAATGCCCTATGTCCACAGAGTCAGGGCGCGCTGCCAACGTCAGCGAAAGTCAAGGGTGCGCAACAGCGCAAACCTAAACGTAGCAGCTGCCCACTACTTGCTGGGCAGCTGGGAGAGTCAGGGGCCCAGGAGTGCATCTTACTCCTAGCGCAAAAGTACACTAATACCCCCAAAGAACTGTGGCCTAAACGCTGCAGCTGGCACTAAGTGCTGCGCAGCTGTAAAACTCAAATGTGGGGCACTGGCACTGACTGTGCCTTGAAAACACATGTGCCCAAGGGGCAGGAGCACGAGCACCGACAATGTGCTCCGATCAGGGGACCCCCATTGGGATCGCTGGCCTGGAATCATCCCCTCGACGTTGCAGCTGCCCTCTAGCAAGCGGGGCAGCTGTGGGGAAAATGGCCAAATTGGAAGAAGGTACGGGCACCACTGGCCCTCGGGACCCCCACTGGGGCCCTAAAAACAAATATGCCCCTTGTTAGAGCCATCTGGGCTCTGAGGCAACTATGCGCCACGTTGGAGCCCCACGGGGCTCTAAACCAATTATGCGCCAGGGTTGGAGCGGCCCGCTGCCAGACGGGGCCGCTCAGAACTAAACACGGTGCCTGGGACGGGCACCAAGAACACTCGTGAGGCCCCTACTCACCGGTGCCGGCGGAGAACTCCTCTCTCCAAGGGCGGCTGGCTGCGGCGCGCTCTCCTTCGCCCGGTCCCTCTTCAGTACACGCGGGGCTTCTCCGGCGGCGGGCGGGACTTCCTGTATGTGTCCCGCCCAAGGCCAGGCCACTCTGCCTGACTTCCGCCCATGCCGCGACTCGGGCCGCAGCGGTGATTCTGGTCTCGGCGGCAATGAGGGTAGGCTCCCTCGTAATGAAAACCAGAAACGCGGGTGGGCACCCGCATAATAAAAAAATAAAAAGGATGCGGCCATGTGGGGTGGGCACCCACAATTAAACTATAGAAATAAGCGGGGTGGGCTCCCGTGATCCTCAGCCTCATGGGGGAATCACTACGCTGGGGATTCCCTCTCCGTAGACGGCAGCTCAGCGCTGCACCGCTCAGGCTCTCCTTCTTCTTAGGGCAAAACCAAGAAATGAAGCACAGCGCTCCCAAGGCGCTAGAAGTCCAAGAAGTCTTTAGGGAAAGAAAAGCAGAGAGGGTCCCAAATAAAAGATCTTCCAGGGGCAAGGCAGGGCCCAGGGAGGCGAGCCCTCATGGCAGCCCCCCCCTGGGCCCCAGCAGCAGCAGCCCCGGCAGGAACAGCACACCCGAACTGCACAGGAACACTGAACATTTTCATGGGGTCACAGCCCCTTCTTTTATACACATTTCCCTTTGTGTCACAGCACAGGGCTGGGGAAAAACCAGACGCAACTGGTTTGGGGGAGCTTTGGAGCACTTTGTTTTGCTCAGCTCCTCTCTCCTTTCACAGGACAGGCTAGGGACATCAGACGCACCACAGGGGTGGAGCCAGCATTGTAGAGGAAGGCACAGCCCTATTCAGGTCCCAGGTGCAACTCCTCCCTCCCATCTAGATGCAGATCTCCCTATTCACCACTGCGCTGACTCACCCTGCCCCTGTCACTCACAAGCCAGACATGCAATTCACATCAGGCAGGCAGACACAGAGCACACATAAATGCCAACTTCTAAAAGTGGCACTTCTACACCAGTCACAATAAATCTGCGCACACCATTGCGCAGCATTTATTCTCACGAGTTCGCACATACTAAACTCGCCCCTGCACTCCTCTCACACCAGGAATTACCATGGACACACATATCCCCCATGCATTCCTATGGGAGGGCAGGACAATCTCACCACACGCACTCAGCGCGCACGCACTTTACACTGGCCCACAGTGCTAAAGTGCCCAGAGACTTAAAACTACTGACATACAAGGCAAAAAGTTTAGGGGTGAACCGGCCAAAAAGGGCCAAGTCCAACACCGTGTCAAATGCCTACAACAGTGAATCTGACAGTGAACAGACAATGTACCTCCCATCACATGTGTGACCAAAAGCTGAGTGTGTGTTTCACTATTCAAGCATTACATGATCACTGTGGTAATGGGGTCTGGACCCCCACTCACCACAGTGACCAAAAGGCCAGTGTGGGGTGGGAAACCACAGCAGTCTATGCTCACTGTGGTAATGGGTTCTAAATAACCCTGGGCGTAGTTCGCATAGTCGCGCTACGCGAAGACGTCGGAGCGCTACGCGAGCTACGCGTAGCTACGCGAGCGTGCGTAGCTGCTTGTCGCGCCCGTTCGCGATGCGTTTTTCTTCTTCGGGAACGCGTTGTGCGTGTTCGGGACGCTGTTTGCGTGCTCGGGGGCGTGAACTTACCCATGCGGTCGCCTATGGGCGCGGCCATTTTGTTTTTCACTTGTCCCGCCCGTTCGCGATCCCTTATTTACTGTTCCGGGTCACGTATAGCGTGCTCGCGATGCGCATTCCATGTTCGGGAACGCGTTGTACGTGTTCGCGACGTTTTTTGCGTGCTCGGGGAGAAATATCGCGCAAACTTACCCACGCGGTCGCGATGGGCACGGCCATCTTGTTTTTCACTCTATGCTATGGTTCTGGGCCTGCTTTTCTATCCTCCCTCAATCTTTGCAATCCTTAGTTTTTTACACTGTTTTTCAATTTTTCTTTATTTCTTATCTATCTCTCTCTCTGCCTAAGTCTATATTTTGCATTTTTTTCTACTTTTTACTGTTTTTTTACTTTTCGACTGTTTTATATAACTTTCTTCTTTAAGCTCCTACTTCTTCCCCTAACTTTATTTTTCCCTTCTAACTTTTCTTTTCCGCCTCCTCCCACCCCAGAACCATGGCGAAGGTAGCAGCAGCAGCAACGGCTCGAAGGGCAAGGCGCGTGCGCCCAAGAGCCGCCTGCCTTGCGGCAGACTGCGCCCTGCAGGGGTGCAAGCCCGCCAGCTTTTAGTGAGGCGGAGGTGGCCGCCCTTGTTTTTTTGTTCAGCGCCACCTCCCCTTGACCTTGGCAGCAGGCGGCAGGCCAGGCTCCGGGTACCCGACCCAGGAGCGTCACCGCCAGTGGGCGAAGGTGCGCCGGGCAGTGTTTCGCTGCTCAGGGGTCCGGCGCACCCATAACCAGCTGGCACACCGGTGGTCAGACATCCTCGACCGGGAGCAGGACCTGTTGGACCTGCTAGGTGTCGAGGTCGTGGGGCTTGGTGAGTAGCTAATATATATAGTAGTATAAGTATTGTGATTTGTGTATAAATTTTTTACAAATAACAAGAATACTGCTGCTTACATTGCAGGTAAATTACGTTTCAAAATCTTCTGTGATTGTAGGACACAGGTGCTGGGCGCTACTCTTACTTGTTTGCAACTTTGTGCTCGCTTGTCCTTATTATTATGTAAGAGTTTACTTTAGAGAACTTCAGTTAGGTAATGCTATTGCTAGAGAGACTCTAGTCCTTCCTTTGTCCTCCTGTCAAATAGTGGTGGATGGATTGATACTAGGTTTAGTTACTATTAGTTGATCATTTTTGAGCGGTCTGCGTGACGCATCCTCTGTCACTGAGTGCTGCTTACCCCAGTCCTTAGTAGAACCTTTTGTAGTTTGTTTAGTGAGTGGTAAGCTTAGCAGTGTCAGTCAGCTGCAGAACATCAGACGCAACCAACCAACAATTTGGTGTATGCATTATGCACCAATTTATGCATGTGTCAACCTTCTCATCTATGCATTTTTGAGGGCTAAAAAAATGGAAATGCAGACTTAATGAACAATTGGCCCGCCTGGAATAGGTGGGCTAGGTCAGGTGGTACTTAGGCTTAGTTAGTGTTCTGGATTTTATTTGAATCAATCAGAATGGAACACTGAATTAGTGTTCCCAAATAAGTAGACTGTCCGTGAATCCCGCAAGCCAGTAGTCGATTGGATTAGATAGGTCAATTTTATTGCAATTTTTGTTTCCTAAAACGTTTTTTGAGCGTTTTTTAGATAATTTAATTGTTTCACAGCAATCATTAATGTTTGTGTCTTTCTTTATTATATCTTACATGATCACTGATCTGCAGCACCCAGGGGCAAGAAGGCGGGGTCCGAGTCGGCGGGACAACCACCAGAGGACCGCTCCTCTACCGAGGGCCCTGCTGCTGCTCCCAGTAAGTCCTCCAGTGGTTAATATTAACAATTATATTGCCCTAACTTTTACTGCACCTTATTTTTCAGAACTATTAATTCTGGTTCCACTCCCTAATTCTATTTTTTACAAAAGATTCTTTGATCTTGACTTGACTATCTGTTTCTAAATTCTGGTTATCCCTGCCTCTAAGTTCTAACTGCCTCTGCTATGAATGTCTGTACTACTACTATTAGTCTGTCGCTAAGCTTGCCCAGTTTGCATTGCCACTCTTTATTGTACGGTTTTGAATAAAACTCAGATTGACCAATAGCTCTAGCCACTGAGTCCAGTCCTTTCGGTTGTCCTCTTCTAGGCTTCTTAATCTTGAGGCTTTGACAATTACCACAAACAAAATGTCCAACCAGATATTTGACTATTTTTGATAGGATATAGTACATACTACTACTGATGTGGGGATTCTGCACAGCCCCATGCAGAACTATGCACAAGGAAATAGGATGTTGGTGATGGGAGTTTGGAACTTGGACGTTCCTCACACCTCAGTCAGAAGTGAACCCACAATCCCCTGAACGACTAGCTATAGTGTCTCATTAGGTCCCCGAACCCCCACCCGAAGATACCCAATGATTACACAACCCAGAACATAACACCCTTTCGCTCACTCACTCGTGTAAGTCCACCACCACCACCACACCAAATACCACAGAGTCTATGTGTAAGTTCAAAAGGTTTATTTTCAACTAACAAGCTCTGTATGTTGTTCTATAAAATTCAGTGTACTCCAGCCAGCTCCAACAGCAAAATGCATAAGATTAAAACAATAAACATTGTTACAACAAGTGCATGATGATAGAAGACAAAAGATCTGTGCGAATTCTGGGAGACTCCTCACCGTAGAACGTAGAATTACTGGTTACATGCATCATTCATAAGCTCTGCAAATCTCTGGTTCGTAGAAGGGAATCTTCTGCCTGAGAAAAATGGTGCGTGTTAGATAGTATAATGCAAGCATTTCTCAGTCCTGCCAAAAAAGTGTAACATGTTACTTATGGCTAAGCAATACGGACTAACCGAACTCCATAACAAAGTGGCTTGTTTTTCGACCTCTTGTACGCAACGCTCAGACAGTAGCTGTATGTGCTCATGTGGTCTCAAAAAGGCGTCTTACTGTTACTGCCCAACAAGCAGCGAGGTAACATGCGCAAAAGACATGAAGCAAAAAATGGTTGCATGGCTCAGGCTAACTTTGCAAAGAGTAGAGTATAGTATAATAAATAATGACCCTAGGGACCATAACACTACTAGTGTCTACTGACTCTAGTACCCGATTTGGACTAGTGAAAGTGATGTATAATATGTATGTATTAACTTTTTTTTCAATCTTGCTAGTGAAAACGAATAAATAGGGGGAGGTGTACAGGCATCTAAAAATGTGTCATGTTTTTATCTAGGCGTAGTAGCGACCACCAGTGCCGGTGGGGCCAGCGGCGATTCGACCATTCCGGAGGGGGCAGGAGATGCGGCACCTGCAGGAGCTACAGGGGTGAGCCAGCAGCAGTGGCGGGCAGTGGTAAGTTATATTCATTACTTATTGACATTGCACTAGCTGGAAGGGTGTTGACTTCACTCACTGTACTGTTGTTGAGACTTATTAGGTATGAAGTTGTAGTGAACATTATACAACGGTTGAAGAAGAGAAGACTCCCTTTACTTAGCATTAGCAATGCAGTAGCAATAGCATTACCAGCGTGACTTGATTAACCAATGGCCTCTTCTATCTGACTCCAACTCAGCTGTGAAAGTTTTATGGAGGAGACTAAAAGTCAGATCAGATGACCTTGATGGATGTGTTGAACAAAAAGGGAAAGAAGGGAGGAAGGAGGAAGGACGGGCGAGATTTAATATGATGACTGGCAGAGAAGGATACGTTGGAAGCATGGATAGGTGGCTGATAGGAATCAGATGCATGTGTTGTTGAAGGATGGGTGGAAGGTGAAAGAAGAATGGATGCCTGCCTGGGTGGGTGGGCGACACAGTATGGGTGGATACTGTGGATAGCAAGAATCATCAGTGGTGTTTGGGTGAAACTCTAAGCCAAGGCAAGCAACGGAGTGAGTGGACGCATGGGTTGTTGTTGGTGAAACAAAGTAAGGTTTGTGGAGAGATTAAGAAGAATGATTGACATTTACTTAGAATGGATGAATGCCTGTATGTATTCATCATAGACAGCATAGGTGGAGACTGTCACGGGATGCACAGTTTTAGTTTTAAGGGAATGTAAAAGAAACCGCGCCAGAGTAGCAAAGCCGATGTGGGGAGGGGCAGGGTGGGGGTAGTAGTAAACAATGTATTACGCGGCCAAATACAGGTAACTTTACTGTAAACATAAAAATAAATAAAGCGAATTTCATTGTGCGCACTGCACCGCCAAATGCGATGCAGTGGGCGCAACAAAATTAGTTTTATTTATTTATATGTTTACTTACCTGTAATTGGCCGTAATCCATAGTTTACTACCCCCACCCTGCCCCTCCCCACGTCACCGCCCGGCAGCACTCCCCGAGTCCCACCACCGACCGCTACTGACCTTATGTCGTCGTCCCATATAAAAGCAATGATCATTGGATCAGATATATAATCTGCCTTTTTCTAGTAGCCAGGGCACTGTCAAAGTGAAATTGACCAATTGCCCTTCATGTAACAGAGAGAGTATGGCCAGTGCCACCCGTAATAGAAAAATACGAGCTTCCCCACCTGCCGACAGTAGTAAATCAAACTAACGTGAGTCTGCGTCATGACTCGTATGTTTGTCTTGGGTGCAAGCATAGATGACCGAGCTGGCATGCCGGCTACAACCAGGTTATGTCATTTCGCTAAACTAGAGATAAGAAGAAGACTGGTGTACTGTGTACTGGAGTCCATAGTGCTAGTATAATGCCTGAAACTCCCACAAATGTTACAGGCCGAGGAAGTGGGAGGATAGATAGATTATTACCACAAATGTTATGTACTGTGCTTCTTGCTAGTGCTACTGTGCCATTATGTGTTGAATTAATTTTGTGTTACTGTTTTGCTAAGAGTACTGGTTACAACAATATTCTTTTTCTTTCTTGATATAGATAGTACTCCTTCCCAAGAAAAACCATCCTGGAAGGAGTTGGCAGCCAGGGCCCGGCGCCGGAAACTGGAGGCCTTCTGTGAGGAGTACCGGCGGCTGGTGGCTCAGGCGGAGGAGGAGGAGGCGGCAGCAGCTGCAGCCTCGTCCGATGCCCCGGGTCCCAGCCAGGCCAGACCTCCAGTGGTACGGCGCCGCGGTCTGGCAGCCGCCGCCGCCGCAATTCTCTTGCAGCCAGCACTGCTGTCCCCCACCCTGGATGCCACTGCAGGGCATTTCGCCGCAAGATTCTCCTCCGGGTGGCACGGCTAGAGGAGCAACTAGAGGAGCGTGTCAAAATTCTGGTGGACAAACACCTAAAAGCCCGCCGAATATAACTATAGGACCCTGTTGCATTGCCCCTTTTTATTCGTTTTGTTGGTGGGTGGGAATTGGGCGTTGGGGTTTCTGGACATTCTTTGGACTTTTTTTCGTTTTGGACATTGGTTGGGGTTAGGGAGAGGGGTGGGTCAGGTGTGGGATAGTTTATTTTTGTTAGGGTAATAAATTATATTTATACTTAAACATACAATGTTAATGTTTTGTGGGGGGTTACTGTTTTCGAATTAACGTCACATGGTTTCCTTGCTGCTGCAGGGCCACAGCTAGTGTTTGATTTAAATAATCTGCCGATGATGTAACACAAACAGATAGATGCGGTACCCCTCACTGAGTTATTTGTCCTACTAGTACTGTCAGTCTCTCCTCCTAGTCCATTATACCTCCCACCAAACTTATCTTACCTGTGATTGATGATGATTACGTTCGGCACAGCGATGGCTGCATGGTTTCCCAAGAGAATGGAGAAGATGCCATGGTTGTGGTGGTAGTAGTAGAGTAGACACTGGCAGTAGCATTTGCTAAAAAAATAAAAAGAGACAGTCACTTGCCTGAAAGCGACTGTGGGAGGAGTAGTAGAACGAAGTAAAATACAGTACAGAAGAAGACTGCCAAACAAACAATATTGCATTTGCAACTGCTAAAGTCAAATAAAACATAATGGTGGCGGGGACAGCCTAGTACAAGAAGTTACAAACTGTAGTTGTGTCGAGTGAGTCACTTAACTTAACACAATCGTAATTCGTAACCTTTACTGCTGTGTGGTAGGAGTTTGATGATTAATCCAATCAATGACTGGCAATTAATTATGATGTACTACTATTAGCCGGTGATGGCTTGCACATAGACTGAGCATGGGTGGGCAAGCAGAAGAAGCTCCTCGCCCTGCCTTGAAATTTAATTAGTGTTGCTTTCACCACATCTGCCCCAGCAAGCGTGTGATCAATTGGTGTACATTTTATGTAGTCACATCACACCTCAATATAAATCACAGCCCGGGGGAAGAGGGTTAGGGTTTGATGAATGGATGGGAAGGGGGGTTTGGGGAAAGGTTTGAGAAAGAAAAACAGTACGCATGGACAACAAAAGCAAAGCGCAATCTTGGCAGACAACCATGATGTTATCCAAAAAATCTATAAAGGGAGAAAAAGGAAATGCATGCATGATGATGAAGATAACTTGATGGTTAATGAGTAGTACTTACTAACTCCTACTAGACAATTAGACAGTACAGGGCAGCAGTATATTCTATGCAATTTGCCTTGCCTGTAATATGCCCTCAGAGACCCAAATTCCATGTTGTACTGGGCTTACTTTTAAAGATAGCAAAGAAAATTTAAAAATAGTTGTAGGGATCAATTAGCAAACAAACAACAACACACAACACACAGTCGTAATGATTGAAGAGAAAAAAGGATTCCAATTAATTAAAAGATGAATGATGAATGATACTAAAGTTAATGTATTATCCTGGTCAAATTGTGGAGTTGAATCTCGTCCTTCCTCTTGGTCCTATCTTCCATGGACGCTCCGCACATCAATCTTGGTGGCCTTCCTGATGCGGATTGGTAAGGTAAATGTGAGTTGTGTCTCCCAGTATAGCACAGGGTAAAGGCCGGCCTGTAACGTCTAGATGGAAAAACAAAAGGGGTATTGAAAAATCAATGAATAAAAAAAAGCATCAATTACGGTGGAGTCCAAGAAGAGAAGAGAGAATACTTTCAGACTGAGGTGGCTTGGATATATTGTGTATATTCTGTTTACAGCATTACGCTACTACAACAACAGGACAGAACAGGCCCACCACAGCACCAGCCCGGCCGTGACCCAACCTCCATTTACCTTAATTTTTGACAGAGCCAAACAAAAGGCATATATACAGCAACTTAGCATTTTCAAAATTAAGTGACAAAATCAATGCGCCGCTGTCAGTCATGACTACACTCGACTCCACCACTACATGGACATGTAGGTCTGCTGTGTTTACTTTCTTGTTGAATTGTTGTGTTTATGTTTACCTTATGCCACTTCGTGAAACGCAGTTATTCCTTCAATCATCTCCGATCCAACTGACTGACTGCGTGCAAAGATAGTATGGTCATCATCATGGTGTGGTACGTGTTGTCCAACTCCAACTCAGTCTGTAGTGACTCTGATTAAGTCCATATTCCATATTAAAAAATTGCAACAGATATTGGCCTGCACCTGCAGTAGTAGGAGTACAATTTGGTTATTAAACAACAAGAAGGGAAACATTGACTGACACTTGAGTCACTTTGTAGATTAACTAGTAGAGTAGAGTTCGACTTCATGCACAACATCAACAACAAACAACAGCAATCGCTCAGAGTCTGCAAGCATCCAATGCATTCCATCATTACCTGTCTTGCTCTTCTCTTTGGCTGTCAGATCATCAGATGCCTAGTTCTGACAGGTGTGTGGTTTTTTTTTTACGGGGCAGTGGCCTCATCATTACTCCAGTCCACATTCATTTTGAGTGTTAGTCGCTGTTTCGGTTTTCGTCTTATTCATCTGTGGCACTTTATCACAGTTTAAGTTGCTTCACATGGTCAGCACTGTGATGATGGGCCGCGGCCTGGGTAGCGCTCATTGCTGGTCATTTGAGTTTGCACAAATGTCAGCAAGTTTCTTCGAAGAGTCTTGTCTTTCTCTGCCAAGTACCTTCTGTCCTGACAGTGAGGAGCTTTGGATGCCTGCCGAGGCTGTAGCCTTCGGACAGTGCTGAGCTCACTTTTGGATGCCTGCCCAAGTTCTGACAGTGAAGAGTTGTGGATGCCTGCAGAGGCGGTAGCCTTCGGACACTGATGAGTTTCGGCTCGGAAACAAAACGGAGGATAGCTATAGTCACGTTTCACTTCTTATGGAGGGACTGTTAAAGGCAACATTTCTTGTACTCCAATGTCTGGCTTGATGGAAATTTACTAGGGCGAGACAGGAAGATGAAGCAGGACTCTGAAGAGTGGACAGTTAAATGCACAGACGTGCAACTCCAATTGGGAAATAAAAAGAGAAGACGGTGGTGATGGATTTGTTGTGATTTGATTTGAACCAGAAAGACAGATACACAGACACATAAAGGAAGGAAGAAAGTAACAATTTGAAAGCCTAGTTGTCAGGGAAGAGGAGCTCGTCCTCAAACTCTGGTGGTTCGGACAGAAGTAGGTCCTGTAACGCACTATTTACGTCATCCAAGTCGCTCTCCTCTTCCTGCTGTGATTCACGTATTTTGTAATCCGGTGGTATAAAGTGCTGATTTATTTTGATCATGGTTAACCTCTCCACGCTTTTGGGCGAGAGACTGGTCCTTTTCGAAGTTACAATGGCACCAGCAGCACTGAAAACACGCTCAGAAGAGACACTTGTGACAGGGGAAGCCAGATACTTTATCGCCAGCATGCTGAGCACTGTCCATTGGCTTCTTTTCCCATACCAATACACCAATGGGTTTCGATCCATGAAGACCTCTGTTGGGTCATCCAGATAGGCCTGGACCGTCCGCTCAATGTTCAGGGGTGCTCCGATGTGCTCGGCCTCCTTTGCCTTTGCATCAGCACTGGACTTACCATACCCCTGCCGTAGAAACCAATCAGTTGCAGATTGTACTGTGGATGATCCTGTTCTTGCTGTTGTTGATGTTATTGTTGGTGTAGGTGACTGCTGGGAGGCAAATGCACTGCCCTCAGGCTCCGAAGTAGAACTTGACTCTGGATGCCCTGTAGTACTTGTTATGGCCTGGGGTGGGGGCCTGTAATTAACAGCCGTTCGTTTTCGAAAATAGTGGCTTCCTTAGCTATCAAAGTTTTGTAGTTGGCAACATCCACTTCCGAAAAAGGAATTACTGCCTTGCTGTTCAGAAATACTTTGTACCGTGGATCCAAAATTGTGGCACTAATGTAATGTGGTTGTGACAAAATGTTATTTTGAATCCTTGTATTTTCAGATAAGCCAGCGGCTAAGGTCTCCGCCAAATGATATGCGTCTTGTTTGTCATCCACACCTGCGTACGTTTCAGACACCTCCTTCAGCTGTTGCTCTAGCATGTGCAACAATGGGATAGCTTGGCCCATAGTACAGTCCTCCCTGCTGACTTCACGTGTGAAGATCTCAAAAGGAAGTAGCGTCTCAGTCAGGCATTTAATGAGGTCCCATTGACCCATCTCAACGGTCATGCCTCTCACAGTAGGTTCCCCTAATCTTTGCATGACATAAGCATTGAGTGGTATGTACAGTTCAAACAGACGATCAAGCATGTAATAAGTTGAGTTCCAACGTGTTGGCACCTCCTGGATGAGCGCTTTGACTGGCATTTTATGCTAACGTTGAATGACCCTCAGCTGCTTCCGGGCTTTAAAAGAATGGCTGAAATGTGTGCATATTCTTCTGCAGGTGGCCAGTAAGTTGCTGACTTTGGATTCATTTTTCAAAAAGTCTTGAACAACAATGTTAATGCAGTGTGCCAAACACGGGACCCTGAAATAGCCACCATTGCCCATGGCCTTAACTACATTACTGCCGTTGTCCGTGGCAACAAAACCAATCTTAAGCCCTCTTGGGCGCAGCCACTCAAAGACCTTGGTGTTAAACTCTTCCAAAATGTTTGCAGCAGTATGAGATTTCTCCATGGCAAACATGGCTACAGTTGCATGTTTGCGAGTGGCATGAAAAATCTCAGCAGCGTCAACACCAGCAGATATCTGTTCTCTAACCCCCGTAAAAGAGATCCAGTGTGCAGTGATGCACATGTAATCTGTGGCTTGGCAACTGGTCCACATGTCTGTTGTCAGGTGGATACTGTGAACAGCACTCTGCTTCAAGGCTTTTCCAAGCAATTCCAGCACGTCGTGATGTAGTGCTGGAACAGCAACTCTGGCAAAATAGTAGCGGCTGGGAACATGCCATTTTGGGCAGATGGTTGACACAAATTCCAGAAAACCCACCCCTTCAACAAAAGAAAAAGGGAGAAGGTCCAGTGCTAACATTTTAGCCAGCTTCGCATTGTACAAACGTGCTATTGGGTGGTTGCGTTTGTACTGCCCCTCCCCCAAACATGCTGATAATGGTAGGCTGCATGGTTTTCCTTTCTCTTAGGCTCAACAACGCACTTTTTTGGGTTGCGGACCTGGTACTCCTTGGTGTCTCAGGCTGACTCTTACTCTTGTGCCACTGAGATGTTGCTGAAGATGTGGGCGACATTAACACTGCACTGCTGGGGTCAGGGACACCTTGTGTACCACTACCAGAGAGAATGTCTCCCTGTCCTTCCTCTTCCACCGTGATCGATCTTCTCCTCCTTTATCCCCACCAACACCAATGGTTGCAGTTTTTATGCCGCGATGGTGGTCCTCCCAGCTGATCAAGTGGTGTTTTTTCAGATGGGTCATTTGGCCTTCGGTACCATAGTTTGTACCAAGCTTACCATGACTAACAGAGGTATTACAAATGGAGCATATAGCAATGTTCTCCTCCTTTTCGCTAACCGTAAAGAAGTCCCAAACTGGGGAGCTTAACTTTGGTCTCCTGCTGGAGGTGCCACTTCCAATGCCGGATGAACTGGAGGGTGTGTGTTGAATTTGACTCTGTGCTGCTGTACCACTACCTACTCCTACTGAGGTGGTGGTTGTGCTGGATGTAGGTCGCTGCCGGGCCTTTGCTAATGCAAATATGGAAGCTGTAGGTCGTGTTGGTGTTACCTGTGGAGGTATGCGTGCTACATCCCTCGCAGCGATTTTGGATAGGGTAATAATGTTGGTCGTGATGACTGGCTCATCATCATCATCCTGCTGTTCTACATCGACCTCCATAAGTGTAAGGCTTTCTGGAACCTTCCTTTTCCCTAGCTTGGTCTTGGAACGTGGCTCCCTCTCAGACTCAGTTTGTGGCTTCCAAGTGGCATCTAGATCATCAGAAGGGGGCTTGGCGAAGAACTTGATGGACTACCCCTCCTTTTCCTTGCTGGAGATTTGGAAGACAATGGATCTTCTGAATGAGTGGCTTCTTCTTCTACCTCTGCATGAGGCTCAATTTCCTGAACTGCCCCTACTTCAGGAGGAACAACAACTACTATGGCGGGCGGTGGTTGCGGCTGTTGTTGTTGACCACTTATCTGCTGTGTTTCCTCCTGCGTTGATTGGGTACTACTTTGAGATAGCGATAAGTTTATATCAGGCTCAGCATCACTGCTTTCCACCATTAGGCTGGCTACCTCTTCCACACTCATGTGCTTGGGCCTGGGTTGGTGGGTTGGGCCCACTGATGCGGAGGTGCTGCCCCCAGCTTGCCCCCGGACACCGCTGCTGCAGGCGTAATTTTTTTTTCCCAAAAAGGTATTGGGCGGCACACCAGACTTAAGTGTCGCTTCCTTCTTCTGTTCCTTCTTCTCAAAAGCAACTTTCTTGGTACTGGAGGACCTGGTACCTGCTTTCTTTGGGCCCATCTTCTTCAGATATCAGCAGCACTCAGTTGCAGAGATGTCTGGTCAGGTCACACGTCACGTTGTGTTGTGTGTACAGCAGCAGGATGTCTGTCTGGCAGTGCAACGGGCAATGATGACACACCTCCTCCTCAGTCTTTGTGCACCTAAAAGCAAAAAAGCCAGAACAACATCAGTCAAACATAGCACAAATCAAACAAATATAATATAGAACTTAGTGTGTGGTGGCCTCAATTATTAAATATTAGAAACTCGGTGAACAACAACACACAGTGTAGCCATTTATGAGACTTTGACAACAAGGCCAGGGCTTTCCTGGCTACTGTGTAGTGCTAGTGTGTACACTCTGGAAGAATAAGAATAGTAAAGAACAAAAACTAAAATGTAGTGGAGCATGTTTGGCCTAAATGTGTGCATCACGTGGGATGTATGCAGCATCAGGGAGCTGCAGCTGGCAATGGGGATGGATTTGGAAGCAGTAAGACAAGAGGAACAATGGAAAGACACGCAGGCCTATGTGGCAAAAACAGCACACTACTAACTACCACAAAATGGCCCCCAGCAACATGGTGACTCACAGGCACAAGGCACAGCAAACAATGAACTCAAGCAGGCCTATATATGGGCAGACAAAGGATGCCTTATAAAACACACACAGCTTTAATGCAAAAACTAAAATCCACATGGCTAAAAACACGTTTGAAAGTTAGACAACCACTACAACAACACATAATTATAATTACACACGCAAAAAAGGCATTTATTTAACACACCCAAAAAGTGAAATAGACCCTCCAAAAAAAACCACATTTTGCAATTCAATTCAATGCCATCCATGGCCTAAATGATGTCAAAATTCCACAGACAACACAGAAACAGTTTTTATGCACCCATGATGACTACCTCTGGGCCTACTGGCAGACTAGGCCGCAAGCTTGGAGGCCTATGGCAAAAGCACAGTGGCTGGTCCCACAAAATGGCCGCCACCACATGGCCAGGCCACCCAACAACTTCCTTCCTCGTGAAAAAAATTGTAAAACAAAAAAAAAGTGACTCCTTGCTCACCAAACTACATCTAAATGACAACCTGAGGAGTATTTTGTGCAAAATGAACTAAATCATCATTTTCGAGAAGGTTTTATGATGCTCGAGAGATATTCTTCGCCAGATTGTAAATTCTGCGTGTTCGGCATCGTGATCGTCACAAAAAGTCGTTATTGCGCGCGCAAAAACGTATATTGAGCGCGCGAAGAAGATAAAAAGTGTAAGTCCGCGTTGTCGCGCAGTGCGGAGTTGCCCAAAGTCCGCGAGCTGAATGCCCAGGGTTATCTACTGGCTGAAAAGGCCTATTTATTTAACAAACACCCAAAAACTGAAATACCACCCTAAAACCCACATTTTGCAAATCAATCCAATGCCATCCATGTCCTAAATTATGTTACAATTCAACAGACAACACAGAAACAGTTTTTATGCACCCATGAGGATGACTACCTCCGGGCCTGCTGGCAGACTAGGCCGCAAGCTTGGAGGCCTATGGCAAAAGCACAGTGGCTGGTCCCACAAAATGGCCGCCACCACATGGCCAGGCCACCCACAACAACAAGAAAAGGAACACAAGACAGACAATGCAAGCCTATGGCAAAAGCACAATGCCTGGCTTTACAAAATGGCCGCCACCCACATGGCCAGGCCACCCAAAATAACAAGAAAGTGAAGACAAAGGACAGGACCAGGCAGTTGGAGGCTCTGGGCAACTTCCTTCCTCTTGAAGAAAATTGTAAAACAAAAAAAAGTGACTCCTTGCTCACCAAACTACATCTAAATGACAACCTGAGGAGTTTTTTGTGCAAAATGAACTAAATCATCATTTTCGAGAAGGTTTTATGCTGCTCGAGAGATATTCTTCGCCAGATTGTAAATTCTGCGTGTTCGGCATCGCGATCGTCACAAAAAGTCGTTATCGCGCGCGAAAACGTATATTGAGCGCGCGAAGAAGATAAAAAGTGTAAGTCCGCGTTGTCGCGCAGTGCGGAGTTGCCCAAAGTCCGCGAGCTGAACGCCCAGGGTTACCTTCTGGCTGAAAAGGCCTATTTATTTAACAAACACCCAAAAACTGAAATACCACCCCAAAACCCACATTTTGCAAATCAATCCAATGCCATCCATGGCCTAAATTATGTTACAATTCAACAGACAACACAGAAACAGTTTTTATGCACCCATGAGGATGACTACCTCTGGGCCTACTGGCAGACTAGGCCGCAAGCTTGGAGGCCTATGGCAAAAGCACAGTGGCTGGTCCCACAAAATGGCCGCCACCACATGGCCAGGCCACCCACAAGTTCACAACAAGCATAAGCCAAGGGGAACAAAGAAAAGACATGCAGGCCTATATGGAAAAAGCAGCACACTACTAAACTACCACCACAAAATGGCCCCAAGCCACGTGGTCACTCACAGTCACAACAGGCCATGGAAAACAATGAACTCAAGCAGGCCTATAATAATATGACCAGACAAAGGAGGCCTGCAGTGCTAAACAACACAGCTTTAATACAAAAATGCAAAAACGAAAATCCACAGGGCTACGAAAGGTTGGAAAGTTACACAACAAGCACACACACACATCCAACAAAGGTATATATTACACCCAAAAAGTGAAATACACCCCAAAAACCACATTGACCAATTCAATCCAATGCCATCCATGCATGCCCTACATGATGTTTAAATTCAACAGACACCACAGAAACATGCACCCATGGGTACCTCTGGCTCTAGTCTGGGCCTACTGGCTGAAATTCCAATCAAAGAAAAACAACTAGGCCCCTGCCGAAACTACAGGCCACAACAATAAATTTTAAAAACGATGGAAATCCCCAAAAAATGTGGGTACAAACAAGCCCCAATCAAACAGACAAGTACACCAATTCTCCAACTTACTTGTAAAATCTCAAATCCAAGAGTCCTCAAATCCAATCCAATGATATGATGCAGCAGACAGACACAAAAAGTGATCCTTCCAGCTCCAAATCCAAATGAAAGTGAACAGCACATGGACAAAGCACTGGGAGGAGCCTGCTGGACAGGAACAGGAAGTTTGAGAATCAGGGGCACTTCCTTCCTCTTGGAAAAAAAGTAAAAAAAGAAAAAGGACTCCTTGCACAAAAAACTACAGCCAAATCACAATCTGAGGAGTTTTTGGAGCAAAACCATCATTTTCGAGAAGGTTTTATGATGCTTGAGAGATATTCTTCGCCAGATTGTAGTTTCTTCGTGTTCGGGATCGCGATCTTACCAACACTGCCGCCGGAAGTCAGATCGCGCGTCCGAATGGCGTGTTCGCGTTCGCACACTCTCGCTGGATCGTGCGGCCGGATTCCAAATCTCGTGGCGCCCGCGAACGGATAGGAAGTCGCGTCGGCGAACGCAGAATCACGGTAGGTCGTTACCGCGCGCGAGAACGTATATTGAGCGCGCGAAGAAGAAAAAAAGCTACGCTACGCCGCAAATTGCGTAGTGCACGGTAACTTCGCGTTCTACGCGAATCGCGAAGTTACCGAAACTATGCAAGCTCCGCGAGCGTAGCGTAGTTCACCGCCCAGGGTTAGTTCAAAACCCCCCATCAGTACAGTGACCAAAATGTAAGTGTGGGGTTCAAAACTACAGCAGTCCATGATCATTGTGGAAATGGGGTCTAAACCCCCACTCACCACACTGAGCAAAATGTGAATGTGGGGTTTAAAAGTACAGCACATTTTGCACATTGTGGTAATGGGGTCTAAACCCCCACACACCACAGTGAGCAAAATGTGAATGTGGGGTGTAAAAGTACAGCACATTTTGCACATTGTGGTAATGGGGTCTAAATCCCCCCACACCACAGTGAGCAAAATGTGAATGTGGGGTTTAAAAGTACAGCACATTTTGCACATTGTGGTAATGGGGTCTAAACCCCCACACCACAGTGAGCAAAATGTGAATGTGGGGTTTAAAAGTACAGCACATTTTGCACATTGTGGTAATGGGGTCTAAACCCACACACCACAGTGAGCTAAAGGTGAGTGTTGTCATGAAAAAAGTTGCAACTGCCAAACAGCATGTATGATTCCTGGTCCCAAAACCACAAGCACGTTTGAGGCAAAGTAGTGGTTGTGTCCCATACAGACACAGATGTGGTGAGGCAAAGATTGCTGTGCAACAAAAACACCCTCTGCCATGTGCAGACAAGCATCGCCCATGGGGGCTGAGAATGCCTCCAGTGTCCAATTGGACAATGTCAGAAGTGGCCATCATAATGCAAACATACATACCTGAACAAACACATACACAAACTAAGCATTCCGTGGATGCTGCAGCTGTTAGGTCACAAAGTCCCAGACCATGGCAGCTATGGGACATACCAAACATGATGAATGTGCACACTGATGAGGCAAGAGTCCCAGGGACAGTAGGGAAGAATCTCCAACCAACATCCACCCAATGGCCCACAAAACACATACCAATGCAGTGCTGCAGATGCACAGACACAGCCAGCCAGACTCACACTGCATATCAAACACAACGTGTGTGTGTGTGTCAGTGTCCCCAGGGTACTACACAACACATGAGGGGGGCAGAACTGCAATCACGCAGATGTGTACACAGTGACAAACTAAAGAAACTCATTAATTCGGCACACCTTTGTGGTCAATCACACATTGTTAGATGAGTGGGATCCCAACAGATCAGTGTGACACAAGCTGGGCGGAACATCAACCAACACAGCAAGAGACACAACCACCACAGCACTACCCTCAGGGACCCCACAATGTGGTGACACTAGCATGCATAGTAATTCCCCTGTGATGACAAATGTAGATGATGCACATACTGTGAAGCACAGTCACCTGTGCACACTGGGTCATGAGTCCTGACCAACAAACTACCATCACACAAACAGAAACCACAGGGCATGGCCTGTAATGCAAGGCCCAAATGGAGGTAGGGGCCTAGCTACAACACAACTCACATTTGGCCACTCCAAACACCACACACCTGGATCTGCACCAATGTGCATCAGTGAAGCCCACATGGACTGGTGACACTGCACATGCACCCATGACAATCCCAGGGGTGGGGGTGGGGATCTAAGGTACCCATCATTCATCACACGTGCCCAGTCAACAACCCTCGTGAATGTCTGACACACTGCACAGTATGCGGGACATGGCCATGAGCTGAAATGTACTAGAATCATTGGGATCCCTGCCACAGTTACACACCAATTAAGAACCCCAGGAGACCCATATTGAACACATGCTGACACCTTCCAACATTGCACCACTGTACCTGAGGAGTGGGAGCAGTCACACACACATACACGTGTCACAATCACTGAAAGATACCACATAGTCATAACAACATGATGGCGGAAACACAAAATGGCCTTGGGGAATCCTGAATGTGTCCCACGTGCATTTGCCCACATCCCAGGACCTCACAACAAACACACCTAGGGATGACACCCTAATGACCAGTAGTTAGCCATGTACCTACAGCCAAGAAAACCCTGAACACAGGACAACTCAGCAAGCACCACAAACTGGAACATCTGTAGGGAATACAGCCTGTGTAGAAAAAAGGAATGGAAGGGAACACACACAGACATGCTCACAGAACACACACCATGGGCTCAGGCAATGTCACGAAATAACACACTGCCATGAGGTGACTCCACTCCTGTGGAAGGTCAGCTGTGCCAAACGTTGTCTATGCAGGGCTCTGTCATGTCACCATAAAACTTGGTCACTGAGCCAACAATTACAACACAATGAAGGCTCTGGTCACATCAGCCTGTGTATGGGAGTGTCCCTCAAGTCATCTGCACATACTCAATACACATGTTTAGCAAGTTGCACTGATGACACAGTAGACTTCCACACCATTGATGCGCAAACCTGCATGTCCAGTGGAGATCGGCCCACAGTCAGGGAGATAGACAAATTTAACAATGTTGAGCCCAACAGATGTGCATGACTCTAAGCCACAAATGTCATCTGGCAAATGAAAGATGAAAATCCCTGTGCCAAATTTGGTAATCATGACACACTCAGATTGCTGCAAAGGATGACATGGATACAGACCACAATTGGACACATATCCCATGGGCCACATGGAGTCCATCACACCAACACTTTACTTTCCTGATCTCAACAACAGTATTACAACAGCAAATGCATGATAATATTCATCAACATCATGTACATCAAAAGCAAAACCACTAGATACCAATAGAGGCTTTATTCAGCAATTGGAACTTTTAAACTGTGAAGTCCAAAGTAAACAAAGGCCAATGGCCAGTCCATTCACATAGTCCAAACAGGGTGAAATGTGACAAATGTCACCCATTGCTTGCCTGCACTGCTACGGACAGGGGACATCCCCCCTTGGAGGGGCATACATATGGGCCGGCCAGGCACCGCAGGGACAGATCAGGGGATAGCAGAATGAGGCAGGGGAGGGGTGGAGGGTGCAGGAGTGTCACTGGCAACTGCAGTGGAGGTGTCTGATACAGTGGGCGCCGTCACCACTGCAGGGCTCAAGCCAGATGTGGTGGGTGCCGGCACCAATGCAGTGGGCAGGTCAGATGTAGTGGGCGGGGTCTCCACTGCAGTGCCAATCTCCGAAGGAGTGGAATGGGGTGTAGATGAGGTGGCCAGGACAGAGGGGGGGGACACGGTCTCCACACCAGTGGCAGGAACAGGCTGAGCATGTCGGGTGGGGGTGGAAGTGCATGTGCCAGGGGGGGAGGACCTGATCATTTTGGGGATGTGGTATTGGTGTGTGTGGGAACCTGGGGCAGGGTGTGGCGGGGGAACCTGTGGAGTGGTGGCCTGGGGGCTGGAGGATGGAGACTGTGTGGTGGAACTGTGTGATTTTGGTGGGGTCTTGCTCTTCCTGGTCCGGGGGATTTGCGTATGGGGGCCTCAGTGTTCCTGCGCCTGGGGGAGGGTGTCCGTGTGGCAGGGGAACTCCCCTCTGTGCGTGGTGACTTCCTCTTCCCCTTGTGAGTAGGATCAGATGGATCTGTGGGGAAGAGGCCAAGGTCACAGAGGAAGAGCTTCTGGGAAGGGGGGGGTTGCAGGTGAGGCAAGGGAAGGGATTTTGGAGGGAGAGGTATCTGAGGACTGCGGAGTGCTCATGGATGCCTGTGTGTGTGTCTGGGCCCCATCCCCTGTGTGTGTGGTATCAGTCCCCTGAGTGTGCGTGCGTGTGCGTTGGGATTTGGGCTTGCGTGTCCGTGTGCTGCTCGTGTCTGTGGTGGTGCTTGTCTGTGCCGGTGGGTGTGTGTGTGTGTTGGACAGGTAGGGTAGTGAGGATTGTGGATGGGGCAGAGGTAGGAGGGGTGAGGGACTGTTGGAGGAGGGACACTGCTGCTGTCAGTGAGGAGGCCATGGACTGATTGGTCCTCTGTAGGGCAGACATGCTAGATGAGATGCCCTCCATGAAGGACACCAGTTGTGTCAACAGACTGGTGTGAGCATGGAGGACACTCAGCACTGATGTCTGCCCTACATGGAGCTGCTTAAGCAAGTCCACAGACTCCACACTCAGGGCAGCAGGGGAGACAGGGGCAGGGGTTGCGGTGCCTGGCACAAAGGAGACATGGGCCCTAACACAGGACCCTCCACGGACCTCAGGGATGGGAGCAGATGGGAGGGTGGTGATGGTGGTGGTGGTGGTGGTGGCGGGGACAGACTTGCTAGCTGGTGTCTGGTGGCTGCTGATACCCGCCTCCACAAGGGAGTCATCATCTGAGCTGCTGTGTTCCTCAGCTGAGGTGGATGGCGCTGAGGTCTCCTCTGTGTGGCTCCCCTCACCCTCCGTGCCACTGGGTTCCTCCGACTCCTCGGCAGCTGACCCAGTCTGGCTCTGCGGCTCCTCCTGGTCCGTGGAGCTGTCTCCTCCTGAGGCCGTAGATGTATCTGCAAACAATCATGAAAAACAGATCCACATCAGTCACCTGTATTGACCTAACACACCACAGTAAGTACAGCACATTACAGATCAAGCCTTGGCATCAGTTGCAAAACATTGCAAAAAGTGCTGACACATATTTGAACTAGCCACTTGTCGGCCTGCCACTCAACCATGCCCCTCATAGCCCTCATATCCATGGAGCCATCTATGTGGTGCATGTAGGATGGCAACAATCATGTGTGCACACATGCACCACATAGACCGTTGTCCAACTTCCAAGAGTTAAGATTGAAATGTGTCAATACACACATATCCCTTCTCCTGCCAGTTACTCAGTACATGTGTCAGGGAAAGGGATGGGCAGAGTCATTGTCGATATAATGGTTCGTCACTCATCACCAGACACCATGATGGCGTCATGTCTTGATAGTCAATGTTACAATGGGGTGCATGCATGACATCTCACAATACTGCAGGGTACACCTTTGCAAGTGGTATGCCATGGCACAGCCATGTCTGGGAAATCAGTGATCAGTGGCTCCTGTCACAGGGGCAGTGCATACCAAAAAAAGCAGTCTGCACTGTGCCACCATCATGGATGTTTTGGGAATGCAAGCTCGGTAGCTGTCAAGTGCACATGTTCACCCCCTGCTACCCACATCATTAGGACTCTGATGCACCCACGTCATTCACATGTGACATCTGAGTAAGTGCAAACACAACTCTGTACACATGTACACATCACAGGCTGATGAGAACGATAATGAGCTGCTTGCACTTGAATGTTGAAATGACCATTGGGCACACTCAAGTGATGATACACCTATGTTTTACCCCATGTGCAGATTCAACAGCCACATCTCAGATGGCTGCACACCCCAAACTGTGTCACACTCCAGTAGCCCTAAAAGCTAGGCCAGTCCACAATGACACAGAGGCAGACACCTGAGTGCACATTACACAATGTCTAACATGTTGGATGACACACAGGAGTAGGAGAGCAGAATGCTAATTATTGCCGGAGAGGGTATACCTGTCCTGGTCCCTGTGCAACATGGGATTACCCTGAACACTAGGCGGGTGGCTATGCATGTGTGACACACATGATGTACATTCTTCTGTGGCCCCCACATTGGTCTCACCTGCTGCATGGGTGTGTTGTAAATACCCCAGACACATGTGGTGAGTCAGATCAGCAGTTGGACACATATAAATGGACCACACACAGTACATGTCAGATTTTGGCAAATGTGTAACCAATTGACCCAGTCATGAAGCCCACAACAAAGTCCCTGTAGCAGATGCTGTCCCCAACTTTAACCTTAGTTAACAGCAAGGACACAGAACCCAAGTGACAGAAGTCACAGACTGAAAGGAGCCACACCTGTGTATCAGATGAGGATGGGGCATAACACAATTGAGGAACATGACTCTGTTGTAGCAGACAGACGCACTGTGGGAGTGTAACCAGCCTAAAGGAGTGCAAACAGCATGTGAGACAAAGGTCACAGAAAAGGCTAGCACTTACCCCCTCCTTGCTGCTGTCCGGCCTTCAACTGCCCATCCAGGTCAGGGAAGACCACCGCCAGAATCCGGAGCATGTGGGGGGTCAGGGTCCGTCGTCCGCCCCTCCTGCGAGGAGGCGACAGCTTCAGCTGGACTCTTGTGATCCGCCGGGTCCAGCCACAAAGGTCCTGCCACCTCTTCTGGCAGTTGCGGATGCGGCGCCTGTAGACCCCCACAGATCGTACTGCCCGGGCGATGGTCAGCCAGATATCCTGCTTCTGATGGGCATCAACCTGTGAGGATGACAAAGTTAGAAGAGCATCACTACACATGCAACATATTTGTGCATCACACAGTTGGAAATACATGTCTCTATCACAGGGGCACAAGATGTACACAGGTAGTGCAACCATGGTAATGGACAGTTGTCCAGCAGTTACAACATGCAAACATTGCCTGGGAATGACAAACTACTCAATTTGCACTCTGTCAGCACAGTACCTGTTCAGTACATGTAACTACACACTTTGGGGGTGACAACTACTCAGTGAGCATGCTAGCCACTGGTGTACACAATGCTAGTACTGCTAGTCAGACAACATGCACAATGAGAAAGGATGTGGTTTGCACACTCACCTGCTCCCCTGGTTTCCCATACAGCTTGCTGTACTGTGGAAGGAGGCTGTCCAGCAGGGCCTGGTTCTCCTCCTCTGTGAAGGCTGGGGCCCTCTCCACAGTACGTGCCATTCTTGAAGCCAGAGGATGCAGAGACAGCAGCAGTGGTAGCAGAGAGATGTCAATCTGTAGCATGTAGTGCAGGCAAGTGAGCTCTCAGGGCCACAGACAGCCTTATATCTGTGCTGCAGAGTCAGAATCTGTCCCATGCGTACAATGCAATAGGTCCGACACGTTTGCATCTAATGAATCTGGCCAATTCATGGAATTGCACAAGTCGTACACGCCTTCCGCATCGTTTAAAATTTCAACTTCATAACACCATTGAAATTGCAACATTGTTGTATTGAGCCAACTGAATTTTCGGCTCACGATTCGTACAAGTTTCGAATCCGCGTCCGTCTCCATGACAGGCCATAGCCAATATGTGCAAGGGCTCGGTACCTAACTGTACGACGCGTATTTTGAAAAACAACACGCACCCGTCTCCATGATAGTCAATAGCCAATGCGTACGCACGGCTCGGTCCCTGGGTGTACGACGCGTCTTTTGAAAACTCACCGCGTCTCTCCCCATTACCACCTATGGGCCAGGCATGCGCACGGATCTGTCTCGAAGTGTACGACGCGTGTGTGATAAAGTCACCCGCGTCTCTCCCCATTACAATCTAAGGGCCAGGCATGCGCACGAATCTGTCTCGCGTGTATGACGCGTCTGTGAGAAAGTCACCCGCGTCTCTCCCCATTACAATCTATGGGCCAGGCATGCGCACGGATCGGTCTCGAAGTGTACGACGCGTCTTTGATGAAGTCACCCGCATCTCTCCCCATTACAATCTATGGGCCAGGCATGCGCACGGATCGGTCTCGTACTGTACGACGCGTCTTTCCTGAAGTCACCCGCGTCTGCCACTGTTGGTGTCACTGGCTAACGGATGCCACCCACTGTTACTTGCCAGGGACTCAGGTGCACACCTACAACACCACAGCCTGTGACACAGTGTATCCAAAGGCATGTAAGGCTGCATTACCTGTGTGTGTATGGGGGTCAACATATGATTTGTTGTGTAGCACTTTGTGGCAGCCACTCCCAGACTGTGCAAGGGTTCATGGGGACAGCTTCCTTTGTGTGTTCGTGCACATTACCACTGTAATAGACAACTGTACAGTTCAGAGCTTGAGGCATGTACACAGTTCCAGGGGGACTTTGTGTATGACATGTTACATACACCCTGACTCTTAGGTGGGATGGTATGTGTGTCACAGGGTGTTCCAGTGCCACAATTGTGATGTACATCCACAGTCTGTGCGCATATTGTGTTTCAGATGTCTCAGATTCCATGTGCCCAATGGTAAACAGTCTCCACATCCATGTGGTTTGTGCATGCACATTGATGTTGTGTCTGTGTGTCACAGATGTCCATCTAAGTCCTGCAGAGACATCAGGGGCCACTTCATGTGCGAGTCATGGGCGTGTAGTGGCGTGTACATGATACGCCACATAATGCCAGTGTCCGTGTGGCAATACAAGGTCCCTGAGTATCTGCCTGTCAAGGAGCTGTGATGCAGGGAAGACATCTGTCCTCACTTGTCACTGTGGTGTGTGTTTGGTATGTGACATCAGTACAGATGTACTGTGACACAGCCCATTGAGTTGACACAGCACAACATGGAACTTGTTGTGTACACATGTTGAGATGAGATGTGAGATGATGGGCATGTAGGTGACATATGTGTCCATACACAACAGCACACACATAAAGCACTTGTGTCTTTTTATGATGTATCATGTGAAATTTAGCATGGTCAGTGCCACATAGGTAGGGGAACTTACTATCTTTCTTTGCTCACCTATGTACTGCAGGAGACCAGCTGTCCATAGACCGTTCCCTGACCTTGCTACCATGGTTGAACGTGACTCCATACGACGGTACCGCTTCACCAGGCCACTGATTGAGGATTTGGCGGAACAGTTGGCCCCACATTTGCAACCTGGCCGGCTATACCCTACAGCGCTGACCCCCAAGGTGAAGGTGATGGCAGCCCTACACTTCTTTGCCACCGGTACCTTTCAATACACTGTGGCATCTGCTGGTGGGATGTCACAGACTATGTTCAGCCGTGTGCTTCGCGATGTGTTGGAGGCAATGTTAACTTTCCTGAACCTCTACATCCATTTCCCTAACCCACAACAACTCACTGACATCAAGAGTGACTTCTATGCACTGGGGAGGATGCCACATGTCATCGGCTCCATTGATGGGACACATGTGGCTTTGGTACCACCACAGGCACATGAGCTGCCATACCGGAACAGGAAACATTTCCATTCAATTAATGCTCTGGTGGACATGTCTATTTCACATGTGTGTGCACGATTCCCCGGTTCTGCGCACATTGCGTACATCATGAGGATTAGTCGCATCCCGAGGATGATGGCACAGATGCAGAACCAGCGTGCCTGCCTTGTCGGTGTGTACTGACTGTTTGACATTGTGTGTGTTTGGCAATGTTGTTTTCCACGCTCTTTTCAAACTCAGCTAATGTGCAATTGTCTGTATGTAGGTGACTCCGGATACCCCAACATGCCGTGGTTGCTGACACCCCTCAGGAACCCTGTGACACCAGCAGAGATGCGCTACAATGAGGCACATGGTCGGACCAGGAGAGTGATCGAGAGGACATTTGGTCTCCTGAAAAGCTGCTTCCGCTGCCTGGACAAGACAGGAGGGGCCCTCCCATATGCACCTGCTAAGGTGTGCAAAATCATCATAGTCTGCTGCATGCTACACAACCTGGCAGTGAGGAAGGAGTTGCCTCTCATCCAGGATGACGATGACCAACATCCGCCACCTGTGGAGGATCCTGGCCTGGGCCACGATGCCAGTGATGATGATGATGAGGGTGATGTCCGCACACAGCTCATCAACAACTTTTTCGCCTGAATGTGAGTATACAGGGATGTTTTGTCAATGTATTGTGTTTGCCTGATATGTGTTGGTGGTGCTCAGTTGCTGTGTGAGTGTGGCTGTGTGCTACTTGACTGGATGCGTGCAGTGATGTGTCCTTTCAGGTAGTCTGTACTCCTCAACAGTGTTGATATGATTACGTGGTTTTGTGTGGGTATCTTGTGACATGTTTCGGGCATGTGTATTGCTGTTCTATCGTGTTCTTCTGTCCTTCACAGGGTACTTTGGCTGTTTGGTCAACTCTGACCCCCGACTCCCAGAATCCAGTTCCAGGGTGGAAGTAGTCGTCTACCAACAAGGGATGTGCCACACACCCCTGGACTTTAATTATTCCACACTTGGTGACTGTGTGGCCACTGTCACATGGGATTACCTTGCATCTGTGGTGGCATCAACATGTTGCAAATGTGTAATCAACCTGTGCTTCACTTTGGGATGTGCGTTGTCGGTCTCCACACATCCAACATTCATTTGCATGCTGTACCTGTGGGCATCTTGCCACAGACTCAAGAAGGGTGTTGTGTATATGCATCCCACTGCATTCTCTGTTCACATAAGTTAGGACGATGAGTTAGATGGGCATGGTAAGTATGTGTTGTGTTGACGTAGTGGGGTGTCTACCTCATATGTGTCACATCACCATGACTCACATGACTGTGTTTACATAGCTGTAGTAGTTCACATGCACAGACATCTTTTCACAGGTCATCCTCTCAATAACACAAACCAAGTTTCAGTCACAACAGAGGCATGTATTGTGTTATAGTGAATTTATTTACATGCATGTGTTTGTAAGTTATACGTAAGTGAAAGTGCTGTACAGTGCAATAGGAATCCAAAGCTCACAGTGCAGTTGGTAGTGTTGATTGATGAAATTTCTAGAGTAAAGTTCACAGTCCTTTGGAACATTGGTCCAACTTAGACACTCCATCACATGTGTGGGAGTTTAGCGACAGTCAACAAGGTGAACGCTTTGCACACATTGGATGATGTGTAGAACAGGTAGTCACGTCCTGGTGGGTATGCATGGCCATCTGCCTCTTACTTGTCCTTCTTCGGACATCCCCTCTTCTTCTTCTCAGGGGGACCCTCAAGTGCAGGCTGCTGCGGTGCAGAGGACTCTCCGCCAGAGTCCACCTCCCTCCCTGTGGCAGTTGCTGATATAGTGGCAACTGATGTAGTGGGCACACAGGGAGGTGTGGTCATTTTGTTGGCTATCTGGCGGAAGCATGTCAGTATGTCCCTATGTACCGCCGTTAGTTCATCAATTTTGTCCATTTTGGACTCCATCCGGGTCATGTGGGAGTCCATTCTGGCATGATGTACAGCCTGCTACTGTTGCATGTCCCTGAGGATCCCCACAACCTGGCCAAATCCTCCGGTGCTTTCCTGATACGCATCGATGATGCGTCCCAACTGCGGATCTTCCTGCAGTCCAGCCCCATCTGCAGGCCGTGGCCTCACCCTGACCACCCTCACACCACCCCTGCCCACACGGGCAGGACCTGCCCTGGCAGGCACAGGCGACACTGGGCCCCTGTCTGTGTTGGCACTGGTGTTGTTGTCCGTCAGCTCCTGGGTGCCCTGTGTACCTGTGCCGTCATTGTCCTGTTGCCTTGGTCTGGCTGTGTTGGCAGGGGTGATTGAGGTGTTTGCAGGTGGTCCAGGAGTGGTGGCAGGGTGTGTTGATGTTGCAGCTGCTGGGGCTGGGAGCGGGGCCACACCGGAGGTGCCAGGTTGTTCATCCTCGTCCGAAGAGGACATAGAGGCATCCACACCGGGGAGGTCAAGGTCATCCAGAGTCTGGGGCTGGGATTCGTCTTCTGTTCTTGCTGGGTCCCCAGCATCCCCTGTGGGTGTAAGAGACACACAATGTATGTAATGTTTCTGCACACGTCAACGGTTCACACACATTAGTTGCCACTGCACATCATGATGAGTGTATTTACATTGCATTGTCCTACATTGTCAGTGACGGGTGTCTATTTTGGTTTAGCACAATGTCATTTGATGCTTGAGCATTTTGATGGGCACGTAGGGCTGTGTGCATGAACATCTCATTTCATGATTGTTTGACTGTACATAGGCATTGCTACTCATGTGCCCTCATGTGCCTGACACAGGTGTGTCCCTCCTCTCAACATTCGTACTTTAACAATGACATACATGCACTTCCACTTGCAATGTGTAGCACGTTTGGACATTGTGTGCTGGCATTTGTACTTGTATTTGTGAGTAACATTGTTGTGTCTGAACAACATGGTCACAGTACGGTATGGCTGCATTCACTGTGGAGATACTATTTTGTTGTGTGTGTCCCTAGTTCACATATCATTTCACACATTGGATGGTGTTATCCGTAGCTGATGATGTTGGGGCAGAGTTCTGTGCGTGATGATGTTATTTATGTGGTCCATGTCCTCCATGGTAAGGGGTATTTACAACGGCAGATCGCAGACTATCCCATGCTCATGAGAGAGGGCCAGAGGTTTGTGTGTTTGACTTATGCTGCTGTGAGTTGTATGCCTACTCCTGCCCAGGCCAGGTTACTCCTTGTGTTGCAAGTGTCAATGACAGTGAGGGGAGTGTTGTGTGAGGGATGCAATCAACGCTGCACGATGTAGGAGTGGAATGCAGATCACCACAGTGCCTTGTGTAAATGACACCATGCTACGGTGTCAGTTATGTTGCTGTGGCCATACCATTCACTATCACGTGTCACCTGTGAATGGTGTATATGTAGTTTGGGGTGTGGCTTTTGGTATGTGCTATGCCTACTCCTCCCCAATTGTCATACAGGGCACACACCTTCACAACCAAGCCAGGGGGCACCCCTGCCACACTGCAGGCCCAGACAGTGAGAGGATACATACAGTTGCGATGGCTGTCAGTGTCAAGGGGTTTGAGGGGGCAAGTGCATTGGTGTGACTTGCAGCCAATTCATACGTCTGGCCAATGTGTCAGGCATCTCGCCTGGGCATTTACTTTTTGTGTGAGTGGTCCCACGGGGTGTATTTGTTCCTGCTGTGGAGGTGTGTGTATTTGCGGGATTGCTGGTATTTGGTGTACTTTCAGGCCCACCTTCTCTCACAGGGGCCAGCTATACCCCCCTGTAGGATGCTTCCATTGCAGGGAGTCCAAGTTAAAGTTCTGGATGTCAGGCAGTGGTGTCCTATTGTTTGTTGGAGCACAAGTCCCAGCAGGGCCTTGTGGTCCCCACAGCAGGGCCCAGTGTCAGCCATCTTGTCAGTACTTTCCCACTCCCTGTGGGGTGAGCATGGTTCAGGGTGGGCTTGATGGGCCATGTGGGAGGAGGAGTATTGGCTGTGACTATGACTCCCATCATGCTATCGGATACACCCACCTTCCCAGAATACCCAACCTTCCCTCCTGTGACTCAGCTTCCCTGTGAGGTAGTGTAACAGTGCTTTCAGGATGGCTGACAGTGGTGTCTTGGTGTTTGTATGAGCAGTACTCCCAACAGGGCCTTGTGCTCCCCACAGCAGAGCCCAGTGTCAGCCATCTTGGCACTTCTTTTCCACTCCCTGTGCGGTGAGCTTGGTTCAGGGTGGGCTTGATGGGCCATGTGGGAGGAGGAGTATTGGCTGTGACTACGACTCCCATCATGCTATCGGATACACCCACCTTCCCAGAATACCCAACCTTCCCTCCTGTGACTCAGCTTCCCTGTGAGGTAGTGTAACAGTGCTGTCAGGGTGGCTGACAGTGGTGTCTTGGTGTTTGTATGAGCAGTACTCCCAACAGGGCCTTGTGCTCCCCACAGCAGAGCCCAGTGTCAGCCATCTTGGCAGTTCTTTTCCACTCCCTGTGCGGTGAGCTTGGTTCAGGGTGGGCTTGATGGGCCATGTGGGAGGAGGAGTACTGGCTGTGACTACGACTCCCATCATGCTATCGGATACACCCACCTTCCCAGAATACCCAACCTTCCCTCCTGTGACTCAGCTTCCCTGTGAGGTAGTGTAACAGTGCTGTCAAGATGGCTGACAGTGGTGTCCTGGTGTTTGTATGAGCAGTACTCCCAACAGGGCCTTGTGCTCCCCACAG
Organism: Calotriton arnoldi; assembly: GCA_963921515.1. Lineage (NCBI taxonomy): Eukaryota > Metazoa > Chordata > Amphibia > Caudata > Salamandridae > Calotriton > Calotriton arnoldi. The sequence continues at coordinate 59,457 of CAWUFW010011740.1, forward strand.
CAGAGCCCAGCGTCAGCCATCTTGGCAGTACTTTCCCACTCCCTGTGAGGTGAACATAGTTCAGGGTGGACTTGATGGACCATGTGTGAGGGGGTCTGGTGTCTGTGACTACAACTCCCATCAAGCTTTTGGCTACACCCACCCTCCCAGCATCCCTGACCTTCCTTCCTGTGACTCAGCTTCCCTGTGAGGTGGTGTAACAGTGCTGGCAAGATGGCTGACAGTGTTTGTTGGTGTTTAGGGCCAATGCCTTGCTGTATTTGTTGTTAGGTTTTTACATGTTATGACCTAGTTCTATGTTACTCTGAGATAGCAGCTGTTGCGTTTGTGTAACTGGCATACACATCACAGAATTACATTTTTTGGGGCTTAATTTGGATTTGCTGACGCTACTTGTTTTCAATGTCCCCTTGGCAGTGATGTGTGTGTGTTGCCACACAATATTGACTAGATTGGTTGTGTACTCACCAGGCTCTGGTATTCCTGTTAATCCATGGATGCCCTCCGGTGGGAGTATGGCCCGCACTTTCTCCTCCCAGGACGTGAAGTATGTTGGTTTTGCAGGAGGGCCACTGCCAGTGCGCTGGCTCAAGGCATGGTCTCTGCCTATGAGCTTCTTGACCCTCCTGCGCACATCATAATACCTGTTCTGGATGTCATCCTTTGTGCGCAGGCAAGGTGCTTGTGCGTTCACCTTGTCGACGATCCTCTCCCACATCTTTGTTTTCTGTGACATGGGGGTCTGTTGGACCAAGGTTCCAAATAAATGTGGCTCTACTCTGAGTATTTCATCAACCAAGACTACCAACTCACTATCTGTGAACTTTGGATTCTTCTTTGGGGGCATGGTGCTGGGTGGTTGTGGTGGTTGATGTGTGTGTGAGGGTGTAAGTGAGGGTGAGTGGGTGTCAGTTTCTCGTGCTTGTTGTGAGTGTGTTTAGGAGGTGGTAATGGTGTGGATGTTGTGTGGTGGGTGAGGTGTGGGTGTTGCTCAGAGTGCAGTGTAGTTGTCTCCTCTGCTGTCATGTGTTTGAAAATAGCAAAGGATCATGGGAGTGGATTTGGGCCTTTATGTAGGTGGAGTTGTGGGTGTGTCTTAGTTCCATGTTTTTTTATTTTTTTATTTATTGGCTTTGTCATTGCTTGTTTGGTCCTTTTTTGGTCTTTTTTCCTTAGGTTTTGGTGGGCGTGATGGAGATGTTCATTTGACCGGGACGGACGCTGCCAGTGGCTCTTGCGGGGTAATCCGAGTGTGTCACACTGACATTCTGCTGTGTTTCTTCGTTGGCGAACGAGTTGGACGCAAAGGAGTCTACTGTTTGGTAGTCACTGTTTTCTGTATGTCTCGATCTTCCGGATTGTGCTCCGTGCGAGTCGGTCTCGTTTTGCACGCATTGCATCGTATTACGCGGGTCGTACAGCGCGGGTCCGTGTCGGTCGCGTCCATTCCTGATGCGTGTCGGTGGGTATGGTTCCAGGTCCGTTTACTGGCGAATCACTGTTTCCCGTACGGTTCGGTCGGGCGGCTTGTGTTCCGTACGAGTCGGTTGTAATTCACACGCATTGCATCGTACTGCGCGGGTCGTACGGCACCAGAACGTGTCGGTCGGTCTCCATTCCAGGTCTGTGTCAGTCGGTACGGTTTCCGACCCAGATCGGAATCGGCCCCTTAGTGTTGATTTCTGAAGGTGTCTCCATAGACACTGATTGAAATGATAGTAACATCCCTGAATTGATGTGTGTGGGTAGGACTTTAGAATTGCACTAATCATAGCCTGCTCCAAATCTATTATTATTTTCTGTGGAAATTAATTATTTGTTTCCTGTTTAATTTTACTAGTACTTCCATATATGTGGAGTTCTGTTTATTGGGTAGCAAAGCATAGATAAAGGTGATGTTGGTGTTCTGATATAGGGCATGGGCAGTGTATAATTGATAGAATGGTTTGGGACAGATTTTAAAAGTCCCGTCCATCATCCATGTTTCTGATTGTTGTAGCTTTATTAAATTGTTTGCAGTTGCAAACATAATTATTCTTTTCTCTTTGCATTTGTTGTCATAGAGAACAAAGGGTTCTTCATTATGAGTTATAGATAGTTCTGGGGGAATTACCACCTCTTCAAATGTTTTTGGAGCAGGTGTGGTAGTTGTTGTGGCTATAGTTCTTTTTAATGAAGAAATAGAGGGCATTTGTCCAGTAGCATGTTTGGGTACTCTAGGCAGCAATTCTTTAAGTATTTGAGTCGTAGGTTTCTGTGAGCTAGTGGTAGCTTCTTTAATGTTAGCAAGGGCATTCCTAACCTCTATTTCAGTAACATTTGGAGGGTGGTTATGCTCCCTTGTATACCACACAGTTGTTTCTCTAGTTGTTGCCTGACCATAACACTTATTTGAATAGTACTTGCTACATTTCCAATTTACTTTTAGTCCACTTTGCTTTTCCTGGGTATAGACATACCCGATGTAACATAGCAAAAATTTTCCTTTTGGGATGAGAAAAATTGGGCGCCTTCTGTCATTGTGATGTGTTAAATTCTACAAAAAATGTATATCAAAATTATCAAAACGAATATTGTACATGTTTTTTCTTCATAAATGCACATTGTTATTAATATACTTACAATGTTGGTTTTGAGCTGCTTTTAAATTGAAATGTTTTTTCTTTGTTCGTTGAATTCTGTCAAGTTGTTGATTTTTCTGTTGGAAGAGTAAAACATATTTTTACTTATTTAGTAAAATATGTACATGGGGTGGGGTGGGTGTTTGGGATGGATTTGGGGTTTGGTTCGGTGTTTTACAATTTTTTAAAATGCTGTTTGCTGAATACTTACTTTAGTAGTTAGATGATTTTAGAAGCTGATCTGTAATTTTGTGGATGGTTTGAGAATTATCTGTAGAGGAGACATAAATTGAAAAAAGATATATATAAATTATTTGAGTATGATAAATAGTAGTTTTTGAGGATTAGCATTACAGTTATTTTACAGATGGTAATGTATTTACTTTTTGAAGAATGTATTACCTTTTTCTTTGATGAAGTCCTTGCTTCTGGTAGAAATCCGGCAGAGTTTCGGCTTCTTTATTGTTTTTGGTTTAAGGTGTAAAATAAGAATACGTTTTCCTTCTTTATATAGTGTTTGTATTAATTGTTTGGTTAACCTCATTGGTTCATTTTAATATTGTGTTTTTTAATTGGTTAATCTTTATTGTATTAATCGTTTTGGTAGTTGTTTTCCATATTTGGAAAACGCTAATTAAAGTCAGTTTTTTTTCCCACATGTTGAATTATTTAAATGTGTATCATATTATATGTGATGTTAAATAATGTGTGTACATAATCTAAATATAACATTAAATGGTTATTAATAGTGTATTTATCATTTAATGTTTTAAAATATGTTTCAGTATTTGCTAAAATTATGATATATATTATATTTTATATGCAGTGTATGTTTATTTATTTGAATATATTTATGGTGTTTTTGTTTGTTTGTTTCATCTATTTTTGAATTGTTGATATTTTTACAAAACCGATAATATTGTTGTCTATATTATTGTGATCGATATTTTGGACATGTATTTTTTAAAGGATGTTCGATATTTTGAATAACAATATTTATGTGTTCGATATTACTGTAATCGAGAATTATGTTTGACGATATTTTGGGGTCGATATTAGTCTATTTTGTTAATTAAGTATAGGGTATCGATATTAGTGTCGTCGATATTTTTGTGTCGATAAATATGTAGGTCGATATTGTGTCTGTCGATATTATGTCAGTGATTCATCAGTTTCAACTACTTATTACTGATCTGTAACAAGTATGACCCAGAAGTATCAAAATCTAGTTGGATCTCAATGAAAGAGACAGATAATTGTGGCACTTTATATTTCCATTTTATGAAGAGTTGGCAATTAAAGTACATCGGATGCCTTGTCTTTTTTCATGCCAATCATTGGTCAGTTTGAGTTTTCCTGGATTAGTATTGACAAATTAGTATGTGATATCTGAAGATGATTTGTTGTCTGACTATGGTACTCTGATGTTGTTAAGGGACCACAATTGTTTGGTGGATTGTAGGATGTTAGGTGCTTGGTAAGGATTCCGGGCATCTTTCAAATAATGAATATGTGTGCTGGCTGGGTATATTAGATACTTTTTAAGTCCCCTGATCTATTGCTCCCACTAGCCTTGAATAAATGTATTTTTGTATAGTGTTAGAGACTCTGTCAGTGTGCAGGATTCTACGAAGGGTCATGGAGTTTGCGCCAAGAATTATCCATTTGCTTTAGTGAGTACCTTAATACCACATTCACAGTCTTTATAGTGGGGCTTGGTGTACTGGAGCTAGGCTTACAAGTAGTAATCACTGCAACCTGGTTCCCAGCTCCGAAGTCAGGAGCTCTGGTCATTAGGCCACATCCTCGCCTCACTTCCTGGTTAGTAGTTGACTCTGTTTTAGGCAGTGTGATATGAGAAATGGGCTGGTGCAAGCTGCCTCATGAGTCCTGATGAGAGCCCCGGCACTTATTTTTTTACAAATTAACCACTGAGCAATCACAGTATCAGTAGGTACGTGACCCAACAGACTATGGGGTATATGTATAAGAACTGCCGCTAACTAGCGTTAGCAGCAGTTTTCTTAACGCGGCCTATTACCAAAAACTATCGCCCTGTTAGCGATGTATTTACAATACGTCGCTACATGGCGATAGTGTCAGGTAGCCACAGTAAAAACTGCCGCCAACACTAGCGTGAAGGCGATACAAATTCTGACGTTAGCAGGGAAAACTGACGAAAGGCCAATTTGCGGGCAAAAAACTCACGTTAGTCAGCAGAACTTCACGTTTTTTGCCTCTAGAGGCAAAAATAGCCAATAAGCCCCCTCCAATGAAAAAAATAAAAGAAAAACAATGGAATGCAGGATGGAGCAGCCAGGGACAAGTGCAGCACAGATCAGCAACCTCCCCAAACCCCCCCCAACAGCCAGGATGATCAGTCAGAGTCCAAGGGGAAGAAGAAATCCAGAATCAGGGCTACATATATGAAAAGAGGCGCATCGCTAGGGAAAACCTGTGATGCATCACTTTTCATAGCGCCCTCCTTGCAACACCATGGCAGCCAATACCTTGAAAGTGTGGACAGTCCCCGGGGCCCGGAGGCCTCGCTGTGCCTGCGCCTGGGACCCAGAGTGGGATGCGGAGGTGCTGTGGAGTTGCTGGGCCATGGTGGTAGACATTGAGGCATCGGCGATCGCCCTTACCTGGTGGTGAAGTCTGCCAGGTCACATGGAGATACGTTGCTGACCTGTGTGAGAAGACTGCCTGGTGCCCCTTGGAGCTGTGAACGGTAGAGGTGCTCCTGCGCACCAACGTAGGGAGGTCTGCATTGCATACCACGTGCCACCACTACACCGGGGTGCACGGAGGGGATTACCAATGGTGGGCTGCACCTCTCTGCATCACAGGCCGGAGGATGTTGTGCTGACCGAAAGCTGTGGAGGGTGATGCCCCTGAGCTGCACTGAACTTGTGAGGCGGGAGCGCTGCAACTTCATGCATAAGTGGGCCCTGTTGCATCCCCTGCATTGGGCTGTTCCCCAGCAGACTTGGCAGCGACTGCTGTACCCAGGCTTGTGAAATCCCGCCTGGCTGAGGCTCCTGCTGGCTGAGTCACAGATTTATAGTGAGGGCAGTGGATTGCGCAACGGTGTCAATGTCCAGGTGAGGAGAATCTGGGACGTGTAGCGGAGGAGGCCCGGGGGTCGAGTCGGGCCCAGGCCTAGCGCCTGAGTGACGCACCCCCAGTGGCGGCTCTTCCGCAATGGCGGAAGAGCGTCGCCCCACTGCTTTTAGCAGTGCAAGAAGAGGAAACATAACATGATGATAACTTTCTGATATTCTCATGCTATGTTTCCTTTGCGGGCGGGAGGGTGGGTGGGTCTGCTCCACTCATGAAGCAGGGCAGGGGCAGAGTGGTATGCTCACTCAAGTGCGCAATAACTGTGTGGTCGGCCCTCTCAGGGTGCCCAAAGCAGTCATGCGCACTTCCCTGTTCGCAATGCAGGCTGCATTACAGCCTGCATGGAGAACATGCCCATCCCTCCAGCCCCTGGCTGAACGCCTTGTCACGGCATCAAGAACAATCACAACGCCACATTACAGTGTTGTGATTTGCTTAGGGGAGGGAGCCTAGCTGCCTGCTTCCTGTTCTTGGAAGCAGACTAAGGAGAGCAGGAGCACAGAAGACGCAGGACCCGGCCTTGAGGTAAGATTTTTTTATAAATATATTTACAACCCCCGCTCCCCCTGCGTCCTCAACCCCTCCAGTGTCCTTTCCCGTGTTTCCCGCGTTTCCCGCCTCCCAGCTGTCCAGTCCCCCCGCAGCACTACTTAATGGCAGCTGCTGTGCGGCCATGCGCAGCGGGCGTACCACTGGTGTGCCAAAGGCAACCCAAAGGCAAGCCTGTCTGCGTCCGTCCGCCCCTGGACCGCGCCCAGCACCAAGGAGCCTTCCTCTCGGGCTCTCCACCACTACAATGCCAGCACCCTCCTCGTCATTAGCCACACCGCCACACCGCCTGCCATCTAGCATCACTGTAGAATTCCCTTGCACCCTACACATGCCGAAACTGCAAACACACCTTTTGCCACATTAGCACACCAGCACCTCCTGCTGCCCAGCCGACCAACAGCGCAGCAGACTGGCTCAAGTGCATCCTCCTCAACGTGCAGTCCCTCCACAAACACGCCATAGAAATCTGAGACTTCCTCGACGCCACCTCTTCGGACATCGCCTTGTTCTCGGAAACCTGTACCAACCTCTGCTCCGGACCGGACATCGCCATCACCATTCACAACGGATTCAAATTCACCCGCATGGACCACACCGAGCGCCCAGGAGGAGGCATTGCCATTGTCTAAAAAAGCACACTCTGAGTGACCACACACTCTAATGACCCCACGGCTACCATGGTACACCTCCACTTCTAGTTCCGACCCAACCCCAACCCCACTCTCTACGGCACCCTCGTCTACAGGCCCCCCGGCCCATGAACCCCCATTCACCAATGCCATTGTAGACCTCATCGCACCCCAAGCTCTCTCATCCACTGACTACATCCTACTTGGACACCTCAACTTCCACCTGGACAACCCCAGTAATCAGAACACCACCACCCTCCTGGCGAACCTTGCCAATATCGGACTCAAGCAGATAGTCACCGCACCAACCCACATAGCCAGACACACGCTCGACCCCGTCTTCTACACCAGTGGTAACTTCAACTACATCCACACCCCGAACTCTCCTGGACTGACTATCATAGTATACATCATGCCTTCACCACGCCCACCATACAGCACTGCCATCATTGCCCCCCCCAGCCGCAGCTGGATCAAGGCCATCAAAGAACTTTTCGGCAACTCCCTTAGCACCACCACTATGCCAAAGCTTACAGATTCCAACACAACAGCGCGCAAACTCCACCGATGGAGCTCCAACTGCGCCGACACCCTGGCAGTTCCTCTGTGTCAGTGGACCGAGCATCTGGGGGTCGCAGTCCGCCGGGTAAGGTGACAGCAGACACCCTGGACGCCAAACTAGACTCTGTACAAAGGGACTCATCTAGGCATATGCGTACCCTTGTGAACCCCTAAGCCACATTATACCCGCGTCAGGTAGGATGTATGCAGGGTGGGAGTTCCCATGCAACAAAGCCTCGCAGAGATTTCACTGCAGCAATTCTAGGACACGACTGCATCAAAACCTTCCGCCCGCCTCATGGCGGGCATAAGGGTGACGCAGTGCCATAGAGCTAGAGTTGCTGGAGTTGCGTCATGCTTGCGACAAAATTGCAGCAATGCGTGACTTCAGCACCAACAGATACATCAGGAATACTGACATATCTGTAAATCCTTGCTACATGCAGCGCCGTACAGTAAATATGGCGCATCCATGGTGTCGCAAGGAGGGCGCAGTGAAAAGTGTTGCAACGCTGTTTTGTTGCAGCGATGCAACACTTTTCATGAATGAGGCCCAGGACAGCGCCCTATCTTATTGTGGGGCGCATTCCTGAGCTTTTGTTTTGGCACAGGGCAGCGCAGCAATATTCTTTGCCACGTATTCCAGCACCATAACCTATGAAATGAGGCCCCAAGTGTTTGCACCAATTTTAAGACCAGCTATTTTCTGGTCTTAAAAAACTGCCTCTAACTGAACTTAGAGGCAGTTTTTTGGGTTTTGCACCATACAAGGAATTCCTTGTAAATATCGCAAAGTGTGGTTAGTGGCAGTTTTTGCACGGGAACGCCCACCTTGCATCTCATCTTCGTTAACTCTCGCTAACAGAAGTGGCGATTTTTAAAAATCACGTTTTCGCCGGAAAAGTGCCGCTAACTCCAGTTAGTGGCAACTTGTAAATAAGGCGATAAAAAAAAGCCGCCGTAACATCAAAAGATTTACGCTATGGCGGCATTAAGTACTTGTATATATGCCCCCCATTTTCCTATCTTAAAGGAGATGGACTCGGATGGTTAATTTTGAAGAAACGTTTAGCTCAATTTCATGCTTTCTGTCCTTCGGAAAAGGCTGGCATCTTCAGAGTACTAGAAGCATTGGTGAGGTGGTTCTGCCTATGTAATTTCTTTACGAGCCACAGTAAGTCTTGAAGAACAGGAAAACTACTATAGCAGCTTCTCTTAGTAATCACATTGGCAATTTAGTGAGGCAGATGTAATAAAATTCCTTGTCAGAGGTTTTAGTAAGAAGACCAAATTACCCAAAATGATATGTCACTGTGTTAAATTATAAATAGCACAGCAAAAATGTTGCTAGATACTACTATTCAAGGATGGTTCCAGAGATCGGATATGAATAATGTTCATAATTATTATTATTAGTCTTTATTCGGTTTAAAAATAAACCATAAAAGCACACAACGTGTAAAGAAAACAATAGACATACATATACACATAATAATTTAAAACGCATTCAAGGTCAATGACCATCATTGTCATAATTCTAACCCGTACAAGTGTTCTACTAATTACAAAATAAAATGCAACCAATTGACACTTGATACAAGAAAATACAAATAGAGCAATAATCAATATTCAATACAGAGTAAGGCTCAATGCAGGAAAAGCTTGGTTATCAACTAACTAATAGCAGCATTAATCAAAATCAAGGTCAAGAGAGATTCATTCACTCTGGGTAGTTATAATGTAAAATACATTGAGATGAATACAATCATAATTGATTAATTAAAGTGCTTATGCAATAAAATATGAGTAAGTCCTCTTTACTCCTAGGGACCATACTTCTAAGAAATTACTTCAGGATTAGAAATACTCATTACTCACGACATCGATACAATAAAAGGTAAGATTAAAAACCAGCCTATTTAGATCTAAAACAATAACCCTAAAACATTTGACATGTAATTTACAAACGATAAAATAACATACTTAGGGCCTGATTACGATGTCGGGTGGACTTGCGTCCGCCTGACACCGTCTCGGTCCTTGGACCGACCGACCTCCAGTCAGCGGTCCCGACCGGCTAATCACAATGCGACCGAACACAATTCGGTCGCTTACTCCCATTTCTCAATGTGAGCTCGTGTTACAACACCAGCTCCCATTGAGAAATGAGAGGTGCTGTTCATCTCTGCACCCCGTGGCAGGCACCCTAAGGTGCCTGCCACAAGGTGCAGGGATCATCAGGGGGGCACCATATGTGCCCCCTCCGCCCCCAACCGGAGGCCGCGCACCTAGGGGGGCGCTGCTGGGGGCCCCCAAACATGCTTTCCGACATGGTTTTTATGCCAGACAGGTTGGCATGGAAACCATTTTGGAACCATGCATCATAATCCCAAGGGCGGAAAGGCCCGCCCTTTGGGATTACGAGGCCGGCTCCAACAGGTCGACGGGCTCCATGAGCCCGTCGTAAGCCAGCCGGAATGACCAGCCAGTTTACTTTCCGACCGCAAGCATCATAATGCGGCGGTCGGAAAGCAAACCAAGTGGCCCATTACGATGTGGCCAGGATGGCTCCAACCGTCGGTCGGAGCCTTTAGGGGCCGCATCGTAATCGGCCCCTGAGTGTGCCTCTCCAAATCGCTTGTCCTACTTCAAAGTTTTACATCTCAATCGCCATGCATAGAGTAAATATCTGGAGAATGCGAATACCAGCCATTCTGTGTTGTTGCTTTTAATATTCTAATGGCACCCCTCAAATGTATTACAGATAAAATGCGACAGATTAAGACTTCCTTGATGTCGTGTAAATGGGGCAAAAAAATATAAAATGTCCCTTTGACTCAATGCTTACCTCGCATGAAGGACATAAAAGTTGGGCGTAAGAATTGTATCATCTACTTCGAAACCTATTTACTGATAGAATTCCATACCCAGATTTTGAAAAGATGGATCTAGTTTAGGGTGGTTCAATTCTATCCAGGAATGATTCAAATCATGAGTTACCCTTAAAATCTAGGAACCTCTCGGTTAGGACGCCAACATCATTCTTGCACAACCAATTATCGTAGCTATAATTCCAGTATCTACTCTTTAACAGTGGCGGTCCGTGCAGGCAACAGCGGTGAGCCGGGTGGGGGGGATTTCAAGGGATTATGCTGAGGGAAAATTAAATAAATAATACATTTTCCCTCTGCATCGTCCCTCGAAATCCCCCCTCACGTGGCCCCACCGCCCCACCACTGCTACCTGCACGGACCGCGGCTGCTCTTTAAACAGGCCAGTGTGTCCTTCTTAATTCAATCCGGATTATCCCAAACCTAGTCTATACATCCAGGTTTTGATGTGCATAAACCATGGTATCAGCCCCATTTTGTGTAGCACTCTTACTTCTTTAAATGAATGCTTTAGTGGTATTGGGGAGGTACTAGTCCAAGCCCTAAGTCAATAGGCCAGGGGTTAAGAGCTGTCACGCATACAACATTCTTTAAGCCAAGGTGTAGTCCCATGGGCGTTAAGAGTGGCATTCTGAGGCAGCATAGGTTCGGATCTTAAGAAACTATTTTCCACTTTCTCAAATCCCCCTATTTGGTCCGAACCCCAAATCTCTGCCCCATATAGTGCTGCACCAAGCCCTCTAGCACAATACATTTCTATAACTGGTGATACTGACCTATAGCTTGTGCTTTAAATCCTTTTTACTATTGTTGAGCCTGCGTATTGTAGAGTCAGCTGGCTTTTAGCTATATGCGGCACCCATGTAAGCATGTTCGCAAGTCTTACTCCAACATAATCAAAATGTTTAACTTATTCCAAGTGAGCTGACCCAAACTTGACACTACCTCTAAATGCCTTATGTGATGGAAGGTCATACATTTTGTTTTAGAAACATTGTTTTCCAAGCCATATTTTTCACACTAGTGCAAACATATCAAATACATTTTCAGATAATGTTCTTAGTATGATAGTAGTCTTAAAGTCAGAAAAGTGAGGTGGCCATTAAGAAAAAATATGCAGCACTGGGGGTAGCACAAGCCATTGTTAGAACATTACCACCTTCAGCTATAAAAGGCATTTAGGTTTCTTCAACTTTGGTGAAAGAATATCATAATGATCATCAGCAGCAATGCTCTATGTAGTGGGACATTTGAACTCAAGGTCACGCATGGTGCTGCTCACTGAAGACAGTTTTGAATTTGTGAACGAGCACAACATGCCAAGTGAGACGATTGTAGGTGCTCAATGATTTTGTCTCCTGATGTCTCTATCTATTGCTGTCTCTGACAGGGATGGGTTCAATCACGTACTCAAGTAGTTGGGAATACATGGGTGCCTCAGCAAGATGTAGGAAAGTGCTATAAATATTGCTCATAGGTGGGCTTCATAAAGTTATTTACTGGTATTTAACTGTGCCTCAAGGGTAGGGGCATCCTATTGCTCCTTGGCATACTCCCTATTATAGTTTACTGGTGGTCTAATTGTGGCTCCAGAGATAGGGTTCTAGTGGCTTTTGGGAGGACTCCAAAAAGTGATCTGCTGGTGATTAAATGGTGCTTCCGTTGTCAGAGTCTCCAATGTCTTATTGGTGGATTCCATATAGTCACGTACATGTGGTTTAACTATGCCTCTTTGCTTTCTGACTCCTATTACTTGTGGGTGAGTTCTGTGGCTTGCTGGAAGTCTAACTTGGCTTCCATATCACTCCTTAGTGGACTACGCATAGGGATTGATGGGTGGTATAACAGTGGCTCCAGAAATTGGGTTCCTGTCATCCCTGGGATGACTCAAAAAAGTGATTTACTGGTGGATTAACAGTGCATCCATGTTATGAGCATCCTATTGCTCCTGGGTGCACTCCATATTGTGGTTTACTGTTGGTATACAGGGCCTCTAGAGGTCGGACTCCTACTGCTCCTGAGTGGACTCCATATAGTGGTTTACTCATGGTGTAACAGGGCCTCCATAGATTGGCCTTCAACCAAGGCCCCTTGGGGACGGTGAAACTGTCCCTTGGTCTAACTAGCAAAACTTGGGAGTGCTGCTACCTGCTGTTTTGACACGTTTGGCGCACTCTCTAGGCATCATGCATGCCATGAAAGCTGTATGCTTCATTTGACACTTTTACTCACACTTCCTCATCCATGTACCGGAAGATTGCTTTGTATCATATCGTCCACTTGAAGCGTGCTTTTAGAATTCAAAACACACCGAAAGCACTATAGAAATGCAACAGTACAATATAATGCAAACAATACAATCCTAGTGCAAGGGACAAGAAAAATGTAGGCTCTGCCCACAAAGTCAGGCAAAGTCAGAAAACTACTCCTGAGCTTAAGTTTAGTCAGGCTAGCCTTCAGTCCATGATGATTTCCTATTGCAGAATGTCTTGCCCAAAGTGTAAGGAAATTGTTAACTGATGAGGCTGGTCACCCTTACGAAAAGCATCAGGTGAATAGAGTCTGGAGGAGAGACTGAGCAGAGATTGGTTACTGTGTAATGGAAACTTTGCATTTTGCAAAGCAGCGTTTTGAGAATTTACATGAAGTTGAGAGTCAGTCGACTTTGCAACTTTGCATTGTCATTGGATGATGGGTAATTGTTAGAAATGGCCCTTTTCATGGTGCTTTCCCTCAGCTGTTTGCTTTTGTCCCTCCTGGTTTTCCGCTGATCTAGGTGCTAGCCTTAGGACTTTTGACATTGCCATTTAGTGCCAAAGCGCTGTGCTTGTCATATATAAACTGGTGATTGGTGTATACATGATTGACTGATTTGAGTTAGCTGTAAGTCCTTGTCTAGGGGTAAGACATATACCTAGGGCATGTAACTCAAATGCTCCTCCGTGGGCCTGCAGCAATGGTTGTGTCACCTACGGAGGTAGCTCTTCAAACGTGCCACAGGTTTGCCCTGGTGGGGCCTGTGTGTGGAGGTTACTGTTACTCGGCTTGACATTTAAAAAGCTACTTGCCAAGGTTCTGTATGTCTCTCGCTACATTGGAGTACTCCCTGGGGGCAGGGTGCGGTGTCGGGAAGAGGCAGGGCATGGGCGCGGGTGCACTACATGCAGCGGTAGTGAATGGAATCGGCAGGTGTGTTCGGTACGGTGGACCTGCTTCTCGCATTGATTAACATGGGGCACCAGTGGAAAGGCTATTGAGCAGTATTTCCTACATGCAGAAGAGTAACAGTATAGTGTTTGATATTGATGAGTCAGTAATGGCAAATCGTCTCCGGTCGTGCGAGTGGATTTAAAATTATTAATGTGGAAATGCCACTTTGGGAAAGTGGACATTTCTGTGCTTGTGGGTGTGTGTGTCTGTCAGCCGCCTGTCTCCAATCCACATCTGGGTACTGGGGGGACAGCTACATCTGTGCATTCCTGATAGAAGGCCATAAACTAGGGGCTCAAGGGAAACTGCAGGCCTCTGACTCTGAGGGGCTTTCCTGGGACGGATACGAGGGTGTGAAATTGGCACCTGCATTCTAAGGGGCAGAGTCTTGGGCACACTAAAGATATTGATCAAGCCTCCCAGGGTAGGATGGCAGACAGGACAAATTTATAGAGGGCCTGTGCATTTCAAAGGTGGCCTTTTTAAAGGATCTTATCTTCAAAGGCCATTGTAGGTGTAACTACTGGGGCTCTGCCCTCAGGAGTTATAGATGCTTTTGGAATTGGAACCACACTACTCTGGTTCAATGCTGGGACATCGACAAGAAGAACCATTGGGGCAAGAGGGACTGCAACTGGATTATCCGCAGACTTGTGGTGGCCTGGGACTTGTCGTGCTCCAGGGAGGGGGCTATCACTTGGTGGATTTTGCCTAGATGTTGATGGCCTGCAGCTAATTGCCAACTGTCCTGGCCCTTGTCCCTAGCACTCTCCAAGGGCCGTTTGGCTGGCCTCCTGTCCACAAGATCTCAGGGACAGAAAGGATCTCCCTGTTTCCACAAGATCATAAGGACCACGCAGGGTGCGGGGGAAACGGGTGGAAGTGAACGTCGGTTGGGACAAGGACCATCCTGATGTACCCCATAATCACACTGTGCAGAGGAGTGTGCTCATAAAGATCAGCGGCCCACCTGGGACGCCGGAATGTGAGGAGCTCGAGGAGTGCTGGGGAAGTTTGCCGAGTCCAAGGGAACGGTGCTTGCAACTGGAAACCTGTGCTAGCTCGCACTCCATAGTGTGTGCTGTCTTAGGGGTGTAGGGCGACGTTTGCTAAGTCTGCGGGACCCGAGCTGGAAGCCTGGACTGTCTCCGACCTCAAGATCGGGAGGACCACAGTGCCTGATATCATGGCCCCCGTCCAAGGTCGCCGGCTCCCTAGCCCTGGACCCATGCCACAAGGTACTTATTGTGACCGGACCCGAGGGGTCTCATTGTGCCTTGTGTGCATCCACGACTGGCTGCCTGGAGCAACTGCAGGTCACACCTCCACCTGAGGGGAGACATTTCTACAATTTGGAAGCACGCCAGCTTCCAGTGTCACAGTCTTTTGCCTATGGGGGATAGCGATCCCGCACACATGAAGGTGCTGCTGGGTGCCTATAGGCCTAATCTGGAGGGACAAAATCAAGTAACTGTTTCCTTCTGCTTTGGGTGGTCCCAACAATCTAATCAAAGTGTCACCAGTGAGTGCAGCGGGTGTCGTTGGCTGGTATAGTTTGAGTTGAGTGGCTGAGGGGCTGGGTCATGAGGCGTAGTCAAAACCTCTGATTTCTTGACCATTACAACTGTGCAGGGTATGCTATATTGGGAAAGTCATGTTCTATGCTAATGTGTTAGCGCGAAAGTGGAATACCTCTGAGCAGCCTGCATATATGTTTCTGTTGCATTTGATGTGGGTGGGTTTGCTTAAATCGTGAACACCTCGGGGAAGTACGCACATGGGTTTATGTTGCTTATGAGGCTGAGGGGATAACGGGGCAGGTGAATACCTGACTAGTACAAATATGTTCATGCCGTTATGCTGCTAATGGGAGAGTTCGACAATTGCATATAACTGTAAAATATATATCCATTGTGTATGTCATTTTAATTTCAATGTGTGTGTAATACAAAGACCAGTGTTTTATACATACGGTGTGGAGTCGTTTTGTAGTGTACTCAGTGTGTTGTGAGGGTGGTGTTGTGCCAATCCTTTACACTTTGACCTTGAGGATAAGCTTGACTGCTCTGTGCCAAGCTACTCAAGGGTGACCACAGGTTATCGGCAAATGTATCGTACTCATCCTATCTAGGATGGTGGATTCTTCGATGCATCCTAGCCAGCCACAAACCTCTCGGTCTAACAGTGATGCACAGTCAGAGTACATTGATATTTTCTGAAGTGAGTGCCCAATGGTCCTCTATGTTCAAAGAAAAGATACTTGCAGCCCGAGCGACAACCAGCAAAAGTCAGTAAAAGTATTCTGCCCCACAACGCGCTTGAAATCACCATTGTGGAACTAGATGACCAGCATGCTGCAACCCCAAGCATTGTATATTTATGCAGTGTGCATATTAGTAGGGGCAAGATAGGTGGCCATTCAGCTTCCCATAGCTAACAGCTTAGGAGCAGACAATTCATGGGAAAAGTGGAGCCAGGGGTCTGGCCGGGATCCAAGAGCACAAATGCAAGATGAGCCCACAAAACAATTGCATGGAAACCTTAAATATTTTTTTTGTACCTCATAGCACATTGTCCTAAAAATACCTCATGCCTATAAAATACCAGCCAAGCTAATTACACTAATCTCTCTTTTATGGTTCCATCCCTTCCCCCAATCTCCCTCCATTCCCCCCTCCCTTTTTCTAGCTCTCGGCCTAGCCCACTCACAGACTCTCACCTTTAATTTAGCAGCATCTGCATGTTGATAAAAGCGCTACCCCAGGACCCCACTGAAACCTCCCTCCTCCCCCTGTGGCGCTTTCTTAGCAAAGGCTGCATCTCTACCTGCCTCTCCTTCCCCCATATACTCCCCCTGCTGTGAGAGAGCCTTTGATCTTCCAGTAGATGTTTTTAAAGTTTTAACAGAATGCTGGTTTTCACAGCCATTGTTTTAAAACTCTTTGAAACACCAACCCAGAAACCTTGTCTATTGTTCAGATGTGCCAAAAGGCTATCCATTTGTGTTGGCATTTTTTTTAAATTCTAGCACAATGCTGGTTTTCACAGCCTGTCAACACCAGCATTATGTTAAAACCCTAAGAAACACCAACACGGACGCATTGTCTATTGGTCAGAGATGCCAAAAGATAATACCTCCGTTTTAACAGAATGTTGGCTTTCACAGCTTCTGTAAGCTGACCCTCTCTAAGAGGCAGTGGTTGGGCATGGCTTATGTTGTCTACCCTGCCAAGTGGTGCCACCCCAGTTCTGGACTCTTAGAAGTGGGCTTTAGGTGATCTGCCAGCCTCTGTGGATCTAGCAGAACTGACGCATCTCCTCTACTGCGCAGAGCAACCCCGAGCAGAATGAACGCATCTCTGCTGCTGCGTGGATTGGACCCATTGCAAAGACCCACATCGCCACAGCAACCTGCAATGCCTTCGGAAGTGCCACTGCACAATGTATCCTCTGTGCAGGCCTTTTACATCCCTCATCGATGACAGCCTCGACGACGATGCCGGACTCTGCATTGCAACCTCACAGCTCCTTAGAACTGATGCACCGCCCTGACTGCGTGCTGTATCCTCGACATTGGGCTTCTCATCACAAGCCTCGTCAATGGAATCCTCTATGATGACGAAGGCCCTCATATCGCAGCCTCACCGCATCTCGGATACAAACGCATCACTTCGGCTGTGCGATGCATCTTCAACGTGGATCCTCGCAACGCATTGCAAACCAGGATTCAAAGAAGGCACGACCTCCACAGGTAGGAGCGGTGGGGCAGGGGCGAGGTGGGGTGGAGGGGAAGTCGACAGACGATGGGATAGGTAAAATTAAATTAAAAAATAAAACCACTTACCTTGCACTCACCGCATCACCGACTTGGCAATGCGGCAAGCACAAGGTAAGTGGTTTCATTTAATTTTTTAATTAATTTTACCTATCCCGGTGTCTGTCGACTACCCCCACCCCGCCCCACCACTCTTAGCTGTGCCAGCCATGCCTGATTCAAGGTACTTTATTCAGTGGGCTTAACTGGGCCCCTGTAGACGGCCCAGGCTTCATTGCAGTCGGCCTGAACTTGTGACTTAGTCCCGGTCTGGCACGGCCAGATATCCACCATTGGCACTTTGTGCTTTTTGGCCCTATTTTTCCTAAAATATTTAAAATTGTCTATCTCCGGTTCTACTGATTGGATTTTTTTTTGTTTTGGTATTGTTTTATTTACTAAAGAAAGCTAAATTGGTGTGGGATACTTTTTTGTGTAGTGTTTTCACTTTATTACTGTTTGATGTGCTGGACAAATACTTTACACATTGCATCTAAGTTAAGCCTGGCTGCTCTGTGCCAAGCTACCAGAGAGTTGAACACAGGTTAATTTAGGATTGGCTTGTGCCTCCCCCTGACAAGGATTATGGTTGCTGCTTGACCAGGCCTCACACGCCAGTCCCCCAACAACTCAATTTATCACAATGTGATATTGGGAAAGACAGCTTGCTACAACCTAAAGTCTTTGTCCTGTAAGGCAAAGTCAAACTTCATCTTGGGCCAAGGCATGAATTGTGCCCTCTTTCACGAAGGGCTAAGTTTCCCAAAATTTGAATTCACACAAACTCAGAATGGATAACCCGTTTTTGCTTTGAGTTGTTTTCCCTGTACTTTTATAGGACTAACAGTACAGAATGCTCACAGCCATGTGTACCATGCACCTGGTGAGAACAGATCAAATAAAAGTGATTTCAAGACTTATAATAGTTCCATCTTCTTTTCTTCAGTGGTCGAGGGTCTCTAGTCACTGTGGTACAGCAGATGCTGGGGGGTTTGTGGTTGTAAATTTGTGAAATAGAGAGAAAGTGGAGAGATACAAAGGCTGAAAAGAGAGAGGGAGAGCAAGAAAATGTGAAAGAAAGAAAGAGAGAGACAGGAATAGGAGGACAAAAAAAGAGAGAAAGATAAAATGACTGAGAATGGGAGAAAGTGTGTTAGAGAGAAATACAGTGGGTGAGAAAGACATTGTGACATCCAAAGAGAACTGAAGAAAAAAATAGGAAAACAGAGAAGAAGTAAAAGTGAGTGAAAAGAGCAACTCAGAAAGACGTCAAGAAACAGAGAGAAAAAGACAGACCAGGAGGCAAGAGAGACAAGGTGAGTTGGAGCAGAGTTAAGAGGAGCATGCCAGAGTGTGAGAATTGGAGAGAAAGAGAAAGGTAGAGACCAAGAGAGAGAATAGAGCGAGAAAATCATAGGCCCTTGGATACTATCAGTTGATCCAGGACAGAATGCCTGATTGTGCAGATAATGTGTCCTTTTGTCCCCCACAAAGCAAGGTCTACAACAATGTCTCAGCTTGTGGAAAAATTACTGTGATCTATGGGGCATGAAAAAACAAAAAAGCAATAGTTAATCTTAGAGGAAAACTCAAAGTTAGAACAAAGCGATATCAATTTACAATAAACGAGGAGATTATCATTCAAACAATCAAATACCGCGAGTTCAGAATAACAGTCAGCAGATTTGAAAAACATCACCAAAGACATGAAGAAGCTCCAGAGGTAGGACATAACCTCATTCTAAGCTAAGGCCAAGGTAGGGCCCACAGAGCAGAATCGTAAATTAAACTATTCACTTGAGTCATCAAATCAATACCCCTGGATGCAAGGAAAATGTGTCCCACATACTGCAAGAAGCACATGGTGCTCAGCACGCAAGATTTCAAAGTCCACATGAATACTTCCAACAATGCTTGCCAGCAGAACCAGGAAGACACCCAAAAAAGAGTGCGCACATTAGAATTCTCCTAATAAGAGAGGGCTTCCCCTGGTGAGAGGAGGGCTCTCTCTGGCAAGAGGAGATACACAACTGCCAAGACAAGTGGAAAGTACGAGCTTGAATCTGCTATCTAAAGAAAACAGACAAAAATGTGCGCTCCACTGGGAGACACAAAAAATCAAATGAAAATAAAAAGCTACAAAACAGAAAGTAAGCCTTAACAGAAAATGCCCTCATGGACGAATACTAAACGAAAACAACTAATAATAAGGAAATCACATGCCAGCGATTGAAAACGGCTCACAAGCAGATCTGAAAAGCAAAATAATCCTAACTATTGCTACAAAAGAAACTAAGCATCGTAACAAATGAGATTCAGGTCCCCATGCACTTCACCAATGTACAGAAACATGAATCGTCTACTATGGGAACTCTCCAGCAAAATCACAAACTTTACAAATATGGAAAGCGGGCAGAAGAAGCCCATCCTCCCCATAGGAAACAGCAGCAGCAGAAAGCCTGTCAGCTGTGACACCTCCAGAGATTCACAGACGCATGGCATATTTGTAAAATAATGTTAGGACTACAAGGCCTTACTGTAGTGAAGTAAACTAACGTGAAAAGAGAGAGAGATAGAGATTCTCAATGCATCGTTTCAAAAGGACCGTCGCTTTCCAACGTTGCACTGACACATCACACTGGTCATCGTGCAATGCTGTGGCAAGTCACCCTGGGGCCTCAAGTCACACTAGCTGATTCGTGTCATTCCAGCTGCCCCGTGCTGGCCTGGAAGCGCTGGGTCAGGCTGGCTACCTCGTATCACACTAGGCGTCTCGTGTGAGGCCCGCCTTCTCATTTTACACTGGCCACCTCAGCTCTCCAAGGCTGCCTCAAAATCAACAGTGACAATCTTGTGTCACTCTGGCTTCTCCGTGTCACTTGACTGCATCAGACATAGCTGTCTGCATCAAACCCCTCTAAATTGTCTCTTGGGTGCCACACAAGTTCTTGTCATTCTGGCTGCCTCCTGTTTGTCTATGTCCTGCCACCCTCCCTGTCCCAAGCCTCACTGTCTCTGTTGTGTTCATATTGACCTTCGCCTTTCTCTTAGCTTTGTTCCCCCTCGGTTCCCGTCCCCTCTCCCCACGCGCCAGCTCCCTGCTCGCGCCTGCATTGTGATGTAATCAGCTGGCATTCTAGAATGCCAGCTGATTTCAATGACAGTTCTGATTACCGCTGTGAGTTTCAGCTTAGCTGCCTGCTGCGACCCACTGCTCCTGTATTTCTGGTGTGTTGTCTACTTAACCTTTTTACTAATAAAGGTTCTACTTCAAGTTCCTGTCGGAAGTTTCCTTACATTTATGGCGACGAGTTATTGACAACACACCGAAGAACCCACGTGTGAAAAGCAAATCGGTGATTGCTTCACACCAACTTATTCTGTTTAGCAGCAACTGAGTGTTAGAACTGGGGGTCTCTAGTTGGCAGAGGTAGGTACCTTTGTCCAAATAGGGACCCTTGCTTCTAGTCAGGGTAAGGGGGATACACTACTAAAATAACCCTTCTCACCCCCTTGGTAGCTTGGCACGAGCAGGCAGGCTTATCTCAGAGGCAGTGTGTAAAGCATTTGTGAACACATACAGTAACACAGTGACAACACTACAGATGGACACTACACAGGTTGTATTATAAAAATAAGTATTTTTATATAGACTTAACACAAGACCCCAAAACGACAAAAATCCACAATACACTATGAAAAATATGACTGTCAATGGTAGAAAATAGTTCAGTTCAATAAAGATGGTAAATGCGACACTCAATGTTCAATGTACCTTTGGATGCGTAATGCGATACAAACAAAAGAGTTGCAGGGAAGGTGATGCGTCGATTCCTTACACGCAAGAACGGTGATGCGTCGGTTCCTTGCTCCGGGGGAGGTGATGCGTCGGTTCCCTACTGCTGCATAGGGGACGGTGATGCGTCGGTTCCTTACCGGAGAGGAGGTGATGCGTCGGTTCTTCACCGCGTGGGGAGGTGATGCGTCGGTTTCTTACTGCACTTCTGTGGCGATGCGACCAGCAGTGCCGCAATGCGATGACGATCCGGTGCAATGAAACAAAATGGCGTCTTCCTCTCGATGCGACACTCAGGGGGCGATGCGTGCAAGCCCGACGGCCGTGCGGCGACTCGGTGAATCTTCTGAGCCGCGACAGGCCCTGCAACACGCTTCTCCGATGATGCGACGGCGTCTGATGCAATGGCGACACTCTTCTCCAGTGTTGCAAGGCGCTTCGGCGATGCGATGGCGACAACGGCGGCTCGCTTTCTCGGCGATGCGACGACAGCGGCTGCGGCGGTGACACGCTTCTCCCTCTTGAGTCGCGCTTCCAGCTCCCAGCAACACGCAGTCTCTCAGAAGGCCCAACACAACAGCAGGCACTTCAAATTCCCAGCAAGGGAATTCAGGGGAGCTGGTTGGTGAAGTCTTGTGTCCCTGAGACTTCAGCAGGAGGCAAGCTCAATCTTCAAGCCATTGGAGATGTTCTGCAAGATGATGAAAGTAGCACAAAGTTCCTTTCTCCTTTCTTTGGCAATCAGGCAACCACTGCAGGCCAATCCCTCAAACAGCACACAGCATAGGGATAGTCTCCTCCTTCAGCTTCTCTGGTTCCTCTCCTCAGCAAAGGCTCGTCTTGTTTGTTCCAGAAGTGATCTAAAGGCTTGGGGTCAGGGCCCCAGTATTTATACCCATAAATCCTTTGTCCTCTGAAGGCAGAGGGTCCTGTACCTAGTCCAAACCAGTTCTGGGTGCATTCTGCCAGGGCACACCTTCTCTCTTGGTCAGTGTGGGCCAGGGACATCAGACGCACCACAGGAACTGGAGCCAGCATTGTGGAAGGCAGGCACAGCCCTATTCAGACCCAGGTGCCACTCCCCCCACCACTCTACATGCAGATAGGTCTATTCAGCCCTGTGCTGACTCACCCTGTTTCCTGGAGTCCCCCAGCCCCTGTCACTCACAAACCCAGACACACAATACACAAGCTAGCAGAGGCAGGCTGGATGGTTTAGGCAAGAAAATACCTACTTTCTAAAAGTGGTATTTTCAAACACAGAATGTTAAAACCAACTTCACTAAAAGATGTATTTTATCATTCTGAGTTCAGGCATACTAAATTAGTTTTTCTACCATGTTCCCTGGGTCAGTTAGGATTATAAGATGTTATAATTCAACTGCCCATTCTGGCCTATGAGGACAGGTAGCCTTGCAATAGTGAAAAACGAAATTGGCTGTAATTCACTATCAGGACATGCCACACACACCAGGGCATGTCCTACCTTACACCCTGCCCTAGAGCCTACCTTAGGGGTGACTAATATGCAGGAAAGGGAAGGTTTGGGGACTGGTAAGTGGGTGCACTTACCAAGTCGACATGGCAGTACCAGACTGCACACAGGCTCTGCAATGGCAGATCTGAGACACACTTTACAAGCTGCTCCTGTGGGTGGCACAACCAGTGCTGCAAGCCCACCAGCAGCATTTGAGTCACAAGCCCTGGGCACAACCAGTGCACTGTACTAGGGTCTGACAGTGAATCAAATAGGCCAAACATGGAGTCACTAATCCATGCATTAATTTATCATAGGGAGCACTTTGGCACTGATCAGCAGTGGCAAAGTGCCCAAAGCATCTAATCCAGCAAAAACAGGTCAGTAACAGAGGAGGCATAGCGCAAAAAATGGAAGGGAGACCCACGCCAATGGTACCAGGTCTAACACTGAGGAAGAGCAGCTTTCACCCTACTTCAAGGAGGAGAGTGCAGTGTGCGCCCTACATGCAAGCCCGGAATCGTGAGTGGCTGAGCCGTTGTACAACTTTGCATCTGAAGCATTCTCAAATTGGAGCCGTAACTTCAACCTATATGTGAGGTAATTGGCTATTGCGGAATTTGAAAAGAGTGCGCTCGTTTTGTGTCTACACTCGCTCCCAGCACTCACCATCCTAGTCCTGTGCTGATTGTGTGTGAGCCAGTTGGGAACTGCCTGAGGTGATCGACGAGCGGAGTGGCGCATTTCCAATTCTGTACGTCACTGCCCACGTCATTCTGACGCTTTGTACGCCATCTTAGAACTGCTGTTCCCTGGAGGTGGTTAGCGTTACAGACAATTGACGCTACGCACGTCCCCAGAGCGTGCGTGCGGCCATTTTGAAAGTAATTTTTAGCCCACACTCCGCATTTGAACGAAACAGCAGACCAACCTCTCGAGTGTCCCCTCACGCTTTGGAACAGTTGAAAGGCAATAGTTTAAGTGAAGAAAATAACCGGGCGAAATCACCTAGCAGCGACTGGGACCATGTGTGCTAGTGAACAAGTGAGACTTTAAATATGCTTAAAGTTATAGCCTTACTGCAAAAGCGTATATCCATTGCTTAATGAAACTTTTCCTTAAAGTTTTGGGTGGAGCATTTCACATTCTAGCCTGTAAGAACCTGTCACTTTTGCTGCAGCAGCCCTGTGTTTTCTACTTTGAGCAATTTGTTCTTCTATTGTAATATGGCATCTGGCAATGTATACAATTTATCACCCCCACAAGCCTTTTTACCAGCATCAGGGGAGCCCACATTGAAATGGGAGGAATGGCGTGAGTACTTCACAAACTATATTTCCACCTTTGATGATGAGGAGGATGAACTTACGCCAGAAAATAAAAATAAAATGTTGCTACATTGTTTGGGGGCAGGTGGGCTTAAAGTATACAACAGAATAAACAAGAAAGTACACGATAGCGAACAGGGGGATGTTTTTGTCCATGCTCTAGAAGACTTGGACAAATATTACAAACCTACCATCTGTGTTGCTGAGGATCGCTTTAAATTCTTTCACCGCAAACAAGGAAAAGATGAAGGAATAGAGGATTTTGTATCTGCACTAAAAAACTTGGCGTTAATGTGTCGTTTTGGTAACCTGCACGATGAATTCATAAGGGACCAAATTGTAATGCCTGCAGCTAATCCTAATATACAAGATGCCTTATGGGCTAAAGGGGAACAACCACTACAAGACGTCATAGACATTGTAAAGAGAGCTGAGATGACTGGTAGGTGTGCAAAAGCAGTACTCATAGAAAACAAAACTAAACAAGAAGACTCTAGTGTAGTAGCAAAAATAACCGGAACCAATAAGAAGTACCAGGCACCTAACTGGAATAAGAATAAAAATAATGCGGATATGGAACGTAAAAACTGAAGCAGTGATTTATCCCAGAGGAAGTGTTATCGTTGTGGTAGCAGTAGACATTTTGCAAATGACTGGAAATGTCCAGCACGGAATCCGAGGTGTACTAAGGGTGGAATTATTGGACACTTCCAGAAAGCATGTCAGAGAAAACCGAGATCTAGGATTAAGATTGTAGAGCAGAACGATGAACACAAGTCAAGTTCATCAGATGAATCCGAATGTAATCTGTGTGTACTTAATGTGATAGAAGCACAAGCCTCTGATACTAAGGTGAAAGGGAAGGGGAACAAGAAGAAACCCATGTGCACGGTAGCCATTGGAGGTGTGAGCATTACTATTGTGGCTGATTCCGGCTCACCTTACACTATTATCAACAAAGACGTGTGGGCTGAGAAATTCGAAAAGGCTTTGGGTCCTAACATGGAATCACCAGATATCACTTTAAAAACCTTTACAGGTGAACCTATAGAATTAGTTGGGTACAGAGAACTAAAATTTGATTTTAAGAACAGGGAAACCACCAGTAAACTTTACATCTCTGTCACAGGACCCTCAGTATTGGGATGGAAAGACCAAGGTAAATTGGGTATTACACTAAATCCCAACAGCCCTGAACCTGTGCTATTGGCTCAAAATGAAAATGATGTAGATCCGGCCATCTCTAATAAGTTCAACAAAGTATTCAGTCGTACCATTGGTAAATTGAAATGGTTTCAACACAAATACAGCTTAAAGCCAATGCTGTGCCAAGCATACATAAAGTCAGACATATCCCCTTCTCCCTAAGAGATGATGTCAAAGCGCAACTGGACATACTACTTAAAGCAGGTATTATAGTACCAACGGAATCATCCGAGTGGGTAGCACCCTTAGTCGTAGCACGCAAACCAAATGGAAAATTGAGGTTATGTATTGACTTACGCGACCTAAACAAAAGCATCCTAGTAGATCAATACCCCCTGCCCAAGATCAATAAAATGCTAGCCCTTACCAAAGACATGAAAGTATTTTCCACCATTGACCTCACTGCAGCTTATCACCAGGTCTCACAAAACCCAGACAGTAGCTGCCTCACCACCTTTATCTCACCTTTTGGGTGTTATAGGTTCAAAAGGGTACCTTATGAGCTGGGATCAGCAGCAGCCTTATTCCAAAGACTGATGCACGAAATTTTCAAGGGGGTCAGAAACATGCTCATATTCCAGGATGACATCTTAGTAATGGGCAAGAACAAGTATGACCATGACCAGCGGTTATTCTGAGTGCTCAATACTCTACAAGAATGTGGTATGACTGCTGAGTACAATAAATGCAGGTTTGCTGAGAGGAAGGTCACGTATCTTGGGCATGAAATCACGCAAGAAGGCACTAAGCCTAAAAAGGAACTACTGAATGCCATTCCTGACGCACCTGTACCACAGGACAAAGAGGAATTGAGAGCCTTCTTAGGCCTGGTGGAATTTTATTCCAAGTTTGTGAGGAATTTTTCAGCAAAAACATACGACATCAGGCAATTACTAAAGTCAAAAAACAAGTTTGAATGGTCATCTTGTTGTGACAAGACTTTCAAAGCACTCAAAGAGGAAATTTGTGATGCACCACCTCTGCAGGGTTTTGACCCAGAACTTACCTCTCTGTGTATTATGTTAGACAAACGTTTGAACATGCAGACGCACATCAGTTCCCTCACCAAAGGAGCGAACTTCCAACTCAGCATCCTAAGGAAACTCAAACCTTATCTCCGTGTTCATGACCTAAAGGTTGCAGTGCAAGCATTAGTGATCTCAAAGCTGGACTATGGTAGCGCAACGCTTTGCGGCTTTCCCAGAGTGAAGACGGCTCCTCTTAGGGTTGTCCTCAATTCTGCTGCTAGGCTCATAACTGGCACCAAAAAATACAACCATATTTCTCCGGAACTGCTGTCCCTGAATTGGCTTCCATTTGAAGCTCGGATACAGTTAAAAATTGCACGCATGGCTCACAAATTAGAAGAACTTCTAAACTGACCTATATTACTTTTAGTATGGCCTCCTAAGGCTCATTAACAACACAACCCCAATATCAGTGTCATACAACAGTGTTAGTCACAAAAATATATATTTTTATTATTTTTTCTTCATACAAAAATAATTTATGCTTTTTTAATATGTTTTATTATTTTGCTGCTATACATTGATTAAAAAGGCAAATTCATCATTGTCTAAACATACATATGACAAAAACAGTTAAACAAACAGTTACCTAGATGTCTGCAAAGTCTCAAACATTTAAGTGTGCAATAGTCACATTTGATATCAACACTAGAACCATGAATCACCACTTGAATTTCTTCATCTGTTACATTTATGTGGAATAGGTAGCCAACAAAACAACTCTAAAATAAAAGTACAGTTGCTGAGAGCACAAATAACCCCACACTCAACCATCAACACTTCTCTCTCACCTGTCAAACCAGCTCATTCACACTAACACTCATACACAAAAGAGATTCAATCATGTCAGAGATCCAAAACAGTTTAACTGAGACAGACTCTATCATTCTTTGTGATACAAGTATCACCCATCAGATTCCTCTGGTGTATCTGTCTCTGAAAGGACTCTCCACATGTGTGGTAATGGTCAACGCACGTTTCGGTGGGTCTTCATTTAAACCACCTTCCTCAGGACCAAGATGAAATAAAATAAATCTCAAATAGAGTGGACGGGGGTTATCTGTGAAATAATAACACATGGCAATAATTTAGACACTGAGAGCGGGGAAGGTTAAATAATTCAAGGAACTTATTAGCATAGATACCCACAACCCGTATTCAGACTAAGGTACTCACATTATGGCATCCAATGTGCACAAAGTACCAATCACCAATAGGCATGCTGCCTCATGCCGTGTAACCATGTGAGGGTAAAGCCAAGATGTGACCAAGAATCATAGTATGTGAAGAAACGAGAAAACAAAAAAAGAGGGACAACCTTCACCAAGTAACCAATCAACGGTGCATTCTATTGATTAGAAGAAAGGTGGCAAGACTATAGACTAAAGATTAAAAACAACGTTTCAGCATACCAAGCTAACTACATCTTACTCTTGCCAGAGGGTAATTTCTTTAAATTAGTCCATGAATCCTTGCAATTGGTGGGACAAGGCCATAAGAAGCCATGTATTAATGCTACTGTCAATTTGGATGTTGGTTCATTCTAAAAAGGGGAGATAGCAAGAGTGTGATATACATCTCAAGGCTGTCAAAGGGTGACCCTTCCTCTAAGATATATTTGTAGAAGGGGCGTGGCTTCGCTGAGCAGCGAAATGGCCGCAAACTAACGCGGCTCCGCCGGCCGAGCACAGAAATCTGGAAATTATCCGACACCCGAGCCTGAAGCCGGGAATCCAGTGAAGCGGAAGGTGTGGGAGCTGCTGCTGTGCCCCACGGAGGAAAATTGAAGGCGTTCACCCCGAATTGGCCGAGATAAGGAGTACGCAGGGTGAGAGGCAGGGCTGCGGCCTGGAGGCCTGCTGAAGCCGGGGGCTCTGGTGACGATGGCTGGGCGGAGCTGACTGCGGCGCACACAGCAGACGGAGAGCGGGCGCACCGGACAAGACTGCAGCAGAACCCCTGAACGGTGCACTCCTGGATGCAGCTGGGTGAGCGCTATTGCCGCTGAGACGGTACGATCAATGCGGAGTGCGTGGCGGCGACCGTGAAGAAGAGGTGCTGAGCGCTGCGCCAGGGGACCGTTGACTGAGGTCTGGAGGTGGAGTGCTGCGTGTGAGGAGACAAGCGGAGAAAGCGACCGGAGTGGGTGCACACAAGAGGACCCCCCCACCCCCCCTGGTTGCGGGGGCTCCGGACCGCCGAGCTCCATAAGGACTAACTGGGCCCTACCGGAGATGTAAAGCGGCGATTAGCGGAGATGGCCGCCAATGTCTGACCCGGGAGACCTGCCAGCCGCCATTTCGCGAACCACAAACCTTGAGAAGACGGCGAGCTACGGAGTGTGCGGCGTTGTGTTGCACCATTGACCTTCCCTCCACCCCACAGATCACTCTCTGAGCGCAAGAGAGGGCAGTCGCGAATCCGTCTTGAGACCGGGCGATAGAGGGGTGTGCAGAGTGGAGAGCCGGGCAACACGTGGCTGTACTAGTGTGGATCGCGGTGTTCAGGAAGGTAAGGGCCCACTGACGTAGAGCCTCTGGCTGAGTGAGCGGAGGAGCAGCTGGCTGGCGGACAGAGCTGCGTGAAATCCAGGAGTACATTGCTGCATGGTAGTTACCACTTCTCTGACGCCACGAACGGTGGGGATTCCCACTAGACGATATTAGTTGGGGGCCGCGGACCACAACGCACAAAACATGGGTAAACTGGATACCAGGCAACCCCGCATCAACTTTGATAAGAAAACTGCCAAACAGGCGGAGACCGATGGGGGCCATCAAGACCCTGTGGAGGAGGCAGGCCCAGTGCAGCTACCAGAAGACGACATACGCACTATGTTCAAAGAGCTGAAGACCGGTCTTCAGGGCATAGACTCCAAGATAGACACCCTAGCAGAACGTATGGATAGGATCACGCAAAGGGTCGAGAAACAGGAAGGGCGAATGGGGGTGCTCGAAACAAGAGTTACAGAAACGGAGGAAGGGCAGACCGAGCTGGAAAAGAAAGTAAAAGGCATCGACAGAGTGCTGGAGGTGATACGACAGAAGAATGAAGATTTAGAAGCTAGGTCGCGAAGAAATAATGTGCGTATTATGGGAATTGCGGAAACGACAAATATCCAGAACATGGAAAAATATATAGAAACCATGATGAAAGATATCTTTGGGCCGGAACTCTCCACGATGTTCCTCATTGAAAGGGCGCACAGATCGCTGGGCCCGAGGCCGAGACCGGGAGCCCCGGCGAGACCCGTTATAGCAAGAGTGCTCCATTATAGGGACCGGGACACAATACTCCGACTGGCCAGAGAGAAGGGAGATATCCAGTATCAAGGTAACAACATTGCATTGTACCCAGACTTTACGTTACAAGTGCAAGCTGCTCGCAGGGAATTTATCCCAGCAAAGAAAATATTTCAACAAATCGGAATGAAATATGCATTGATATACCCAGCTAAATTGCGACTACAAGGCCCTGGAAAGCCCACTTTCTTTACGGACGCCAAAGCAGCACTAACGTATGTTAAACAACTAGCAACGGACCAGAGGAAACGGAGAATGTCAGGCGAAGAGCAAACGGACACCAGACTCAGTGACAATGAGTGAGCGTGCAATGAGTGGACATTAAAACAGGATGGGGTGGAACGTATGGCGAATTGCAGCTTGAAGGTTGAAAGCTAAGTGGTAAGGATAATGATGTTGATACAACGGGGAGCATACTGTATGCTTGCGTAAATGGTTGACCTTCCCTGCAAAGGAATGCTGTGGATCTATATTGTGTGATTCCTGTGCTTTGGGCGGGGGGAAATTTGCTCGGCCACCCTGCCTAGAATGCAGGGTTGTAAGCCAGCGTACCCGCGTACCCCATGGGATGATTCCCTTTGATCAGAGGCAATATGTTGGTTGTTTTTTGTTGTGGGTAAGGGGGGTAGGGATTGCACAACCTGATTGGGGGGTTGGTGTGGGTGGAGGGGGAAAGTTGTTTGTTTCACCATCCAAGCAGAAGTACCGAACACTGCACTGAGGGGCGAGAGCGCTGCCAAGTCACTGCAAGCTCAGGGGTATCCAACACTGCAGCCATGTGGCACTGTTCGGCACCTTGCAGGCCCAGCACAGTATGGCGGTAGATTGTCCGACAGTGAGGCCCTATGGACTCGGCATGTTATTGATCACTAATGACCCGTACACCTAGTCTGACTTCACTAAGATGCCTTACGTGGAATGTCAGAGGCCTTAATGACCGCAGGAAGATGAGGCTAATCCACACTTATCTTATCAGACATGAGGTAGATATTTGTTTCCTACAGGAGACGCATCTAACTGATACACTGGCAGGGGTGCTCTGGCATAGAAGGTGGGGAGAGGTAATAGAAGCTGGTTACTCAAATTATTCGAGGGGGGTGGCGATATTGATCCGTAGGGGGCTACATTGGCAGACACACCATACGATAAAAGACAGAGACGGTAGGTACATCATACTACAGGGGACGCTGTGTCACACTCCCGTGGCTCTGGTGAACACCTATGGGCCGAACACCGACAGCCCAAATTTCTTTCAACACATTGGACAACAGTTACAGACCTTAGGCCAAATGGCAATCATGTGGGGGGGGGTTTTAATGTGGTACTATCGCCGTCTGTTGACAGACAGGGAGCGTCCCGGGTGCATCACCCACAGGCGGCAGCAATGTTGCATACCATAATAGAAGACCTCCAGTTGGTTGACTCCTGGAGATCACTACACCCTCCAGCGAGGGAAGGGACATGTGTGACACACCACCGCAACGCGTGGTCACGACTAGATTTCTGGTTGGTCTCTAAGGACCTGCATACCTGGTTGGTGGATGCCGCACATCTACCCCGTACCTTTTCAGACCACGCGCCGGTACAGGTGCGGTTGACTGTCCCCCCTGCATATGCCCAGCCTTTCACATGGCGGTTTCCATCAACCGCTTTGTTAGACTTGGTCTTTCGCGAGGAGCTGCGGGATAAGGCTGTGGAATACTTTGAACTCAATGAGGGCACCATAGACTCACCGGGGACCTTGTGGGAGGCATTTAAAGCAGTAATAAGGGGACAATGCATGTCGCTTAAATCTGGAGTGTTGAAGGACATACGCAACACCTTACAGAGATTAGAATGGGAGATAGGGGACCTAGAGGAATCACAACGTGCAAACTCAGCCTCTGACACTATAGCACAGCTACGGACCAAGCTGACGGAATTTCAGGAGGAGGCGGAAAGGGAAACGAAGTATCTCTCCAAGTATACACAAGCTAGACGATATGGAGAAAGTGACAGACCGGGTAAAACGTTAGCGGGACTGTTACGCACGCCCAGAGGCTCAGAATACATAACTGAATTACGTCTGGAAGACGGGGACATGGTGAGAGCACCACCAGATATTCTATGTGAAATGGCGAGGTATTATGGGCAATTGTACACCTCACACACAGAACCGACCCAGGCTGACATAGACGGCTATCTAGATGACGTGGCACTTGCATGGTTTCATGACGGAGCCAGGGAATATATGGAGCTGCCAATAACGATAGAAGATATACGGCAAGTAATAAATGGCATGCCGGCTGACAAGGCCCCAGGGGCAGACGGTTTGACGGCGGCCTTTTACAAAGAATATGTTGAGATAGTGGCACCCAGACTGCTACAGGTTTTTCTCGAGGCAATGGACACTGGTAGACTCCCCCCGACGCTCCGTGAGGCTACAATGATAACTATACTGAAACCAGGCAAGGACCCAACTAATCCGGATTCGTATCGTCCATTGTCACTGATAAATTTGGACGCCAAAATATATGCCAAATTAATAGCAAATAGACTAAAACCCATGTTGCCCCAGATTGCGCTGCCAGACCAATCAGGCTTTATACCAGGGCGCTCCACTGCGCATAATTTGAGAACGCTCTTTGGCACACTACATTATTTAGCCCCCATGTGCAAGCCGTGGCGGCATTGTTGGATGCCACAAAAGCGTTTGACTCGCTAGAATGGAAATTCCTCTTTACTTTACTGACCCGTATGGGCCTCAGCCCTATATTCATTAGACAAATTCAAATATTATATACAAATCCGGCAGCACGAGTTAGAGTTAATGGACAGGTATCGGATCCCTTTGTGATCACCAGAGGGACAAGGCAGGGCTGCCCGCTATCGCCGCTGTTGTTTGCCATTGCCACGGAGCCGTTGGCTGCTAAGCTTAGGCAACATCACGCGCAGAAGGGCATAGGCTTCACGACCAGGGGTCTCTTAATATCTATGTATGCGGACGACATGACGATATACCTGACCAATCCTAATGACAATTTCGATACAGTGATGAGGGAATTGATAAGATACGGGGGCCTAACTGGGATCCAGATCAACTGGTCCAAATCGGTGCTGATGCCGCTTACTGATGATACGTTACCCTTCGATACGGAATTCCCGATTAAATGGGCGGATGAGGCGACGAGATATTTAGGTATTTGGATGAGCAGGTCACTGCAGGAAATATGGCTAGCGAATTATGGCCGACTGATAGACTGGCTAGAAAGTAAGGTGCAAAGGTGGAAAGGGCTACCGCTGTCTTTGATGGGGCGAATAGCCATTACAAAAGTGGTTATACTGCCTAAACTACTTTATTTATTTGTAAACATCCCCATGCCTCTAAACGCGCAATTTTTTAAACAACTACGCTCGAAGGTGCTCGAATTGATCTGGGCAGGGAAACAACCTAGGGTCTCATGGAGGGTTCTGACGCTACCATTCTCGCAAGGAGGGCTAGGCGCTCCAGACTTTGAATTATACGCCTACAGCGCGCAGGCGCAATACCTGCACTATTGGCATCACCCCACGCCATTTCAGCCCCATGTAGCGATAGAAATAGATAAGGTTACACCTTTACCACTGAAAACGGCTGTATATGCAACATACAAACGTCCCCATGAAGAAATAGATACGGTGGAGGCGTTGAGATGGGCGTGGAGGGGAATAGCTAAGAGAGCGCATCAAGAAGTAATGTACGCACCGTCTATGCCCATAGGAGATAATCCGCTGATTGGGCCTTTAATGGATAAGGCCATCAAGCTAAGAGCTAAAGCGCACAATCTCGAGACAGGGGGCGATCTTTTTCCAGTCGGGGAATTCTTGACTATGGCACATATGTGTGGCACGCAGGAGCCTACCGCCTAAGATATGCTGCTGTACTATCAACTTAGGGCGGCATGCAGGGCCAGATTTGCCGGGTTTCCTGCTGAACCGCACACTCTATCAGCCTTGGAGAACGTCTTAAGTAACTCATCCCCCCTCCAAATTAATCACACGTATATATAGCATGACACAGAAAGATTACCCAGTTATTAGTCCAACGTCCAGAGAGGATTGGGAAAGAGAGGCAGACCTAACCATAACGGAAGAACAATGGCATTTCTGCTGCTCTCAGATGGAACAGTTATCGCCAAACTACAGGCTACGTTTAATCCACTTTCATTTTTTACATAGACTTTACCGCACGCCGCTGCAGCTACACCGCATGGGGCTACATTTAGATGCGAGATGCTGGAGGTGTGGAGCGCAGGACGCAACATTTGCTCACCTCGCATGGGCCTGCGGACCTATAGCAACATACTGGGATGACATACTTAAACACGTAGGGCATATAATAAATGGTGTGATACCAGAAACGCCAAAGGTGGCGCTGCTAGGATACGTAAAGGACATCCCGAAGGAGACTCGTAAGCTCACGGCCATGTTACTACTGCTGGCAAAACGGCAGGTAGCCATACATTGGAAAAAACCTGCACCGTCTACGGTAGCAGGATGGGTGAAAGCAGTCACCTATTGCAGAGATCAGTTTTCCAATTTCTGGGAATTAATGCCAAGTAGATCCCGGCCCTCTGACATCTGGGAGCCATTCACGGGTTGGCTTAGATCGGGTGGAGAAGACTTGCAAATGGATCAATACGCGCAGGGCGAGACATGCAGGGTTTACTGCTAAGTAGAATAGTGTTGCCGACAGGGATCAAGGATCCTGAGGTACATGTCGTATATGACACCACAATGGGCTGGTTTCATCGTAGCATAACTGTGCAGATTGAAATAGTGAATTGGAAACTACTGCTTAGGAGTGTATGTGGTATTGTTTGGATGGTGGGTGGGGGGTGGGAAAGGTTAGTTTCAAATTGTAAGTATGAGATAATGTTATTGACTTCCTCGCAGGGAGCACAGGCAGACAGGAACAGTAAAATTGGATGAAAACGCTGCCTGCCCGTTGGGTTGTTGGCCAAGATAGCTGTGTACAATGCACTGAAACACATATGCCGCCGGCCCCTGGGTTGTGGCAAAGAGGCTGTGTAAGTTCCGGAATATGCAATAAAACTTGTTTAAAAAAAAAAAAAAAAAAGATATATTTGTAGAATCTTACCCTATTTGCAAGAGAAGCCTTTAAATGACATGGACTGCAACGAGTATACGAGATGTAACGGGTATTCTAATTGAATACCTTGCATGAATTAGTTGGACATCTGCGGTACATAAGAAAAAGAAAATTTTACAGACATATCGATAATGTGCCCACAAACGTTTTTTATGTAGTGAGACATTTCTCATATTAAGAAGCTCATTGTTACATCCTGTTTGTAAATACGTTTTCAACCTGTTACATCTCGTATACTCGTTGCAGTCCTTGTCATTTAAAGGCTTCTCTTGCAAATAGGGTAAGATTCTACAAATATATCTTAGAGGAAGGGTCACCCTTTGACAGCCTTGAGATGTATATCACACTCTTGCTATCTCCCCTTTTTAGAATGAACCGACATCCAAATTGACGGTAGCAATAATAACTGGCTTCTTATGCCTTGTCCCACCAATTGCAAGGATTCATGGCCTAATTTAAAGAAATTACCCTCTGGTAAGAGTAAGATGTAGTTAGCTTGGTATGCTGAAACGTTGTTTTTAATCTTTAGTCTATAATCTTGCTACCTTTCTTCTAATCAATAGAATGCACCGTTGATTGGTTACTTGGTGAAGGTTGTCCCTCTTTTTTCGTTTTCTCGTTTCTTCACATACTATGATTCTTGGTCACATCTTGGCTTTACCCTCACACGGTTACACGGCATGAGGCAGCATGCCTATTGGTGATTGGTACTTTGTGCACATTGGATGCCATAATGTGAGTACCTTAGTCTGAATACGGGTTGTAGGTATCTATGCTAATAAGTTCCTTGAATTATTTAACCTTCCCCGCTCTCAGTGTCTAAATTATTGCCCTGTGTTATTATTTCACAGATAACCCCCGTCCACTCTATTTGAGATTTATTTTATTTCATCTTGGTCCTGAGGAAAGTGGTTTAAATGAAGACCCACCGAAACGTGCGTTGACCATTACCACACATGTGGAGAGTCCTTTCAGAGACAGATACACCAGAGGAATCTGATGGGTGATACTTATATCACAAAGAATGATAGAGTCCGTCTCAGTTAAACTGTTTTGGATCTCCGACATGATTGAATCTCTTTTGTGTATGAGTGTTAGTGTGAATGAGCTGGTTTGACAGGTGAGAGAGAAGTGTTGATGGTTCAGTGTGGGATTATTTGTGCTCTCAGCAACTGTACTTTTATTTTAAAGTTGTTTTGTTGGCTACCTAGTCCACATATATGTAAAAGATGAAGAAATTCAAGTGTTGATTCATGGTTCTAGTGTTGATATCAAATGTGACTATTGCACACTTAAATGTTTGAGACTTTGCAGACATCTAGGTAACTGTTTGATTAACTGTTTTTGTCAT
Organism: Calotriton arnoldi; assembly: GCA_963921515.1. Lineage (NCBI taxonomy): Eukaryota > Metazoa > Chordata > Amphibia > Caudata > Salamandridae > Calotriton > Calotriton arnoldi. The sequence continues at coordinate 95,477 of CAWUFW010011740.1, forward strand.
CTGTATGTGTAGACAATGATGAATTTGCCTTTTAAAGCAATGTATAGCAGCAAAATGATAAAACATATTAAAAAAGCATAAAATATTTTTGTATGAAGAAAAAATAATAAAAATATATATTTTTGTGACTAACACTGTTGTATGACACTGATATTGGGGTTGTGTTGTTAATGAGCCTTAGGAGGCCGTAGTAAAAGCAATATAGGTCAGTTTAGAGGTTCTTTCTTCTAATTTGTTGTTTCCCCCTCCTCTTGGACCTCAAAGTAATTAGGGGGTACCTTTTTCCTTTTGTGATGCATGGCTCACAAAGCCATCCACTTCAATACCCCACTGTACCTCGCTCAGAAACTGGAGCTCTCATGTGGTTCGAGAGCCTCCAGAAGCGCCAGCACCCTATTGCTCAAACCACAAAAGTTCAAGAAAAGAAAAACCTACAATCGAGCCTTCTCAGGCATTGCTCCGAGGATTTGGAACTCCCTTCCCCCTGAAGTCAGGGTGAACCCTTCCGCTGTCCTCTTCAAAAAAGAAGTTAAAGGGCTCCTGATGAAGAAATTTCTGCCTCAGACTGGCTACTCCATTCGATATTGAGGCCACAATCGTTGAATGCCGGACTTTACAAGACTGTGAATTTTTCGCTATGTTGGTTCTGTTTTGTTTGCTTGTATCCTTCTTGATGTATAACTGTATAGCGCTTTTATACCCTCGGTGGTCATGTTCGCGCTATATAAAACTTTCAAAATAAAATAAATAAAATTACCAGCGTGGTCACTACTGATGCCAGTGGGAGGGGTATCGGAGCTGTTCTTAAGCAAACTAATGAAGCAGGAGTGGAGGTAACCATTGCGTTTGCTTCGCGCTCACTTACACCCACCTAAGAGAGGTATTCGGTCATTGAGCGAGAGGCACTAGCGTGTGTATGGGGCCTGGAACACTTCCACCAGTACATTTGGGGCAAGAGAGTCATTCTACGGAGTGACCATAAACCTCTCACGAGAGTACTTACTGCAAAAGGGTTGCATACTGCATCACCCAGACTGGCACGAATGTCAGTAAGATTGTTAGACTACAATTATGATGTACAGTATCTACCAGGAGCAAAGAATTTAATCGCTGACTTTCTCAGCCGGTTACCTCTCCCTGACTGTGGTGATGTAGAATGCAAGGAAGAGGAATTCTGTGTGGCAAGTATCACTGAGGAATTTCCAAGCATTTCCAAAGAGAAGTGGTCAAAAGCATATGAACAAGACATCATTTTGCAAGAAGTAAACAGACTCATTCTTCACGGTTGGCCCAGCAAGAAAACTGTCAAAAATGAACTGAGGACATACTGGGAACTTAGAAATGAGTTGTCGGTGGAGGGTGGAATTATTATGAGGCAAGGAAAGGTTATTCCACCAGAAACACTAAGAGACAGCATTATAGAAATTTGCCATGAAGGCCACCTTGGTATAAATAAAACAAAACATAGAATTAGATATTGGTACTGGTGGCCAGGTTGTGACATAGAAATTGAGAGGAAGGTCAGGAACTGTGTGCAGTGTGAAAACTCAGACAAATCCCAGGTCACCCTTAGACCCCCGTTGCAACCCCTGTCTTGTCCTGGCATGCCCTGGGAAAGAGTTGGCACAGACATCATGGGACCCATAAAGGATCAGGGAGAGCAGATGTTTGTGGTAGTACTTGTTGACCATTTCTCTAAGTGGCCGGAGATAGACATACTCCACAAGACTGAAGCCATCAACATTATCAAATTTCTTGACAAGATTTTCACGAGGGAAGGCTTACCTAAATCCATTGTAAGTGACAATGGTACACAGTTCACCTCTGAAGTCTTCAAGAAATACTTAGAAAGAAATGGTGTCACCCATAAGACCACCTCCGTGTACAATCCAGCGGGGAACGGAGCTGTGGAACAGTTTAACCGAGTGGTTAAAGGTACAATACAGTTAGCCAACAATAATGGGTTGAGTTGGAGGAATGAATTGAACAAAATGATAAGGGCGTACAGGATCACCCCCAGTGTAAGTACGTCCTTTAGCCCCTTTGAATTGATGAGAGGCAGGACCCCCATGTCTAAAGACAATGTAGGTTGGCTTAAAGCAGCTAGGAAAGCCGATGGTCTGCAGATGTGGTAAGGAGGAATGTTCAAGACACTCAGAGTGAGTGCAAGAAGCGATTTGATTCTAAGCATAAGTGCAAACCACATAGTCTCATGGTAGGAGACAGAGTGAGAGTGAAAAGGAGTGGATTCATCGAAAAAGGGCAGAATCGATATTCACAACCCCTGGTTGTCGAAAAAATCTTCTGCAATTCTGCTCAACTTAGTGATGGCAAGGTGTGGCATATGTCTGCGCTCTCCCTGTGTGGGAAAACTGCTGATGGTACGGGTGAGTGTGGTATACCCCAGGACATAGCCAGTCGTGCACAGAGTAATGCACGTTCCACAGATTGTGTCCCACATAACCCCTATTGGTTGCTAGACGATATGTCAGAATCTGAGGAAGATAGCAACAGGTCAACTGTGCATTCCAAGTCCACGGGTGTTAGTGTCCGCTCTACTCAGGGGCGAATTGAAACGTTGGGTGAACACCTCACCCTGGATAGCAGCGACTCTAGTGATCTACCATGCACGAGTAGTAACAACTCGTCAGAAGAAGATGATCCCGCAGGTGATTCTGTAACGGTGGGTGGTGGCACTGGCAGGTTTGGACGGGTTATTGTCAAACCTAGCAAGTTTAAAGACTTTTGTATGTGATTAATTTGTATGCACATTGTAGGTTATTCTGTTCTTCAGCCCTAGTGCTCCCATCCACCTTTTCCCCTTTGGGAAGGAGATGTGTTGTGTTCATATTGACCTTTGCCTTTCCCTTAGCTTTGTTCCCCCTAGGTTCCCGTCCCCTCTCCCCACTCGCCAGCTCCCTGCTCGCGCCTGCATTGTGATGTAATCAGCTGGCATTTTAGAATGCCAGCTGATTTCAATGACAGTTGTGATTACCGTTGTGAGTTTCAGCTTAGCTGCCTGCTGCGACGAACTGCTCAAGGATTTCTGGTGTGTTGTCTACTTAACCTTTTTACTAATAAAGGTTCTACTTCAAGTTCCTGTCTGAAGTTTCCTTACAGTTTCCCGCCACAATGCTTGCTTTATGCCTGGCTGCTTCCGGTCAGTATGACTTATCCCATGCCTGGCTGTCACCTGTCACTCTGACTTACTTACCTTATGCCTGGCTGTCTCCATTGACACTGCCTGCCTCATTCCTTGCTGCTTCTTGCCGCCCTGCATAGCCACATGCCCAGCTGTCTCCTGTCACCTGTCTGCCCCATGTCTTACTGTCCTCTGCCACCATGCCTACTTAGTGCGTGGCTCTCCGGCGTACCTCGTGCCCGAGTGTACCGTCGCCCTCCCTGTACCATGCCACGCTATCTCCCGTCCCGCTGGCCTCCTTGTAGCACGCTGACTGCCTGGTATTACACAGCAGCCTTAAGTGACAGTGAATGCCTTATGTCGCTACACATCACTGTCACGGTCTGGCTGTGTCACCCTTCCTTCCTCTGGCCGCCCTCGCTGCTTCTGGTTAACCAGGTTGCATCAAGTGACCCTAGCAGTTTCATGTCACAGCCCCTGTCTCCTAGTTGTACACTGGCTGCCTGCCTCAGTGCCTCTGGCTACCTTCTGTATATCTGTTTCCTGTCACACTGGTCATCTTGTATCACGCTGGCTGTCTCTTCTAACCCTCGTGTCACGCGGCCTCTCTCGTACCACGCACGCTGCCTCCTATGACGCACAGCTCGTGTTTCCCTGGAAGGCACGTGCCATGTCCCTGGATATCTTTTGTCTTCTCTGAGGCTGACACTCAGCCCTGCGTAACCCGAACTAACTCCCTGCATCTTCAGATGGAAAACAAGACCCATCCATCCTCGTCTTCTGGTGAGGAAAGTGGAAACCTAATCAGCACTGACACAAATTAAGGGCATAATGAGAAGGCGCGCGCTTGTACCTCGTTTATTAAATGTAAACGATGCTCTGCTCATCTCTGACATCAAGAGCATGGCTCCTGCAGCTCACTCAATGGAGCCGCGCATTGCTGGGTGGTGTGAATATGCACTCGCTAATAGTAATACTGTAAAATATTCAACCCTCAGTTAGTGCTTTAAATGGAAAAAGTGCCGGTGCTCACCAAATTGATTGGGGTGGGTCTGGAAGGGCGTGTCTGGGGGGAGGCATGTCTTTGAGACAGGCATGTACAATATCAGCATTTTCTTCTTTAGATGTAAAGTGCCTTAATACACTTTGGCCAAGGTCAGCTCAAAGGTGCAGGCCATAATTAGTATTTGTTGTAGTTTTATACAGTGTGTACTTGGCGCAAGGGCATTAAGTGTTTTACATGAGAAGCAGAAGTTTTACATGAAAGCATACTTTTTTTGTTTTTATGGCTCGGGGAGATTTTAGTGATTTGCCCAGAATCACAGGATGTTGAGCCGACCCTGAGATTTCACCTCTCTATGCCATAAAAACAAAAAAGTATGCTTACAGGTAGGAGTTGTGCTTCTCATGTAAAGCGCTTTAATGTCCCCCTGCCAAGTTCGCGCTATATATAACTGCAAAAAACTAGTACCAATTGTGCCTTGCACACACAAGCCGAACTTGGCCAAAGGGCATTAAGCACTCTGACAGACAATGGTGAGTGTATTCCAGCGCTGCACCCTTTCGCTATAACTGAGAGTGTTGTAGTGACCGGCTGGTCACGGTCTAGTGTTTCCCACAAAGGCTGTGTTTTCCACCAGCCCTTCCTTGAGGGCTGGTTTCCACACTCACCCCACACCCGTCCATCACAGGTGTCACAGGTCATGTGACCCTGCCAATAAAAGGGGCCGGGCACAAGTGCCCTGAGCCAGTTCTAGATACTAAACCACTGTGTCTGTGTGGTCATTGTTACTGCATTGGGGCCCATGGCCCGATCCTTACATTGGTGATGAGCGGGTTGGACCCACGTGTGCAACAGCAGCCCTGAAGTTTGGCGAAGGGGAAGAGTGCAGCCTGAGTATAAGGCACCCCTGCCTGCACGTTGCACCGGCAGAATAGAGTGATGGTGTCTGCCAGTGTATGACACTACAGCAGCTGCCTGCTGTGAGCCTGTTGTGACCCCTGAGAGGCCGTCGAAGGCACGGTGAAGTGCCTACCAACCCGACAGATTTGAGGTGAGCCCGCAGGGTGGAGAATGTGCAGCTGAGCAGGGGCACTCCCCTCGTGAGATAAAAGGGTGGAGTTCCGGGTCTGGTGCACTGACCCCCTAAACAGGAGCCCACCCTGCACCGGAAGTGTCCATGTGGGTAGAAAGTTTACTGCACTGAAAGGGAAGCAGGCGAAGGGCGTGCCAGTGGAAAGAGAAAGCGGCCTCGCATAACCCTGGAGCCTAGTTGAGGCTAAAGGGGAGCAGAACCTCCGCCTCCCGCAGGGAAAAAGAGCGCGGCAGGGCCCAACGTGAGGTGACCGCACTCCAAGTAAGGCAGCCCTGATGATGTGGACCCCTGTGGCATAGTGTAAGCCGCCCACTACCTAGAAAGGAAAGCAAGTAATGCCACACAGCCCGGATTATGACTGCTGTTGAGCAGGTGCAGTGACTCAACTCCCTGCGGTGAAGTGGTGGGTCTCATGGTGCCAGAAGGACAGACTCGGCAGCAGGGTGTGTGGCACTCCGACACCAGTGGGGCTGGGCCTGCGTCAGCCCTGTATATCGCGAGGCCGCACAAACGCAGCGTGCCGTGGCACCACGAAATTTGCCACAGCCCAGGAAGAGAATGCGGAGCAGCTGCCACCCCCCTCGGGAATGTGTACATGCCTGTTGTTATTACCCGGTCCTGGTGACCTGCTGACACCCAGCCCGCATGGAAGAGGGATGGTGCCAGCACCACCTAGTGGCCTTTACCGTTGTACCGGCAACAAATGGAGCCTTGCCTTGGCATGATGGGTCCGTGCAGCCTGCCCGAAGCAGTTTAAAATGAGTGGTGGCTGCAGCTAAAGGACACTCACCACATAGAGGTGTGGCCAGCGTAGATTGCCATAAGAGTGCGTGGTCTGGGTGTAGGCCCCCAGAGAAATGAAACTACCCGGGCTTAGATGGCTTGTTGAGGAGAGAGTAGTTCCCAAGAAGATGGTGTAGCACTGCCATGCTCCAAGGTAGTGGGTAGAAAAGGGACAATGCTCAAGGCACAGCTGTTGGAGACTCCAAATGGTTTTTCAGGGCCATCTAATGGCCATAAGTGGTTTACTGCAAGGGATCCAAGGGTACATTTATTTTTAGGAAAGTCCCACAGTGCTGAGGAGACTGCCCAGTGCCTCGTCCGAAGTAGGGGAGGCACCCTAGAGACGTGATTGTGAAGGAAGAGTGAGAGGCTATGTGTCCCCATGCCAAGAAGCTCCCAACAAGAAAGCTGCTGAGACAACAGTTTAAGCAATTTGAGTGCAACCAAGGTAGCCCAGCAAAGTAAGGCCAGGACGGTGATGCCAAGTGCCCATGGTAGATTCCCTGTGAGAAGGGAGGTCACTGGCAGTCAGAGACTGTGCCAGATCTGGAGGAGAGGGAGAGATCCACCAAGAAAGGAAAGAAAATGAGGTTAGAGAGGCGTTGAGGGCTGCGTCTGGGGTTCGGACAGCACGGGCAGGAGCCCAGGAGAGAGAGCCCTGTGATGAAGAGGACCAATGTCATCACAAGGTGACAGACCCTGTGAAGCATGCCTGAAAGGAGTCATGAGCGAGTGCCACAACAGGCCCGTCTCGAGGCACACACATGTGGCCATCGAGTGACGATTCCTGAGAAAAGGGACAGGACTCTGGAGAAGCCCACAGAGAGAAGCCCTGTGAGAGGTCCGCAAGGAGAAAGCCTGTGAGAGGCCCACGAAGATAAGGCCTGTGAGAGGCCCAGGAAGAAGACCTGGGTGAGGTCCGCAAGGAAAAGGCCTGTGATAGGCCCAAGAAGAAAACCTGTGAGAGGTCGTGAAAAGAAGAAGGTCACGTCCAGAAGTCTGGTCAGTAGACAAGGAGAAGCCTCAGTCCTAGGGGTAGGATGTGGCCAGGGAGACCTATGTGAAGTGCACATCACATGGAGAGGCCTGGTCAAAAGATAGGAGGGTAAGGCACGATGGCACCAGACCGCGTCGTGAAGAAGAAGATGAAAGTGTAGAAGTGGCACAAGGCCACACGTTTAAATCAAGGGGAAGAAGGAAGAAGATGAAAGAAGAAAAGTGTGGCACGAGGCCACAGCACCAGAGTGCTAAGAAAAAGATGAAGAGAATGATGTGCAGCAGACATCTGGCACATCATAAAGGACAGAATAAGAACTGTGAGTGTTATCGCCATTAAGTGCATCCCTGAAAACATCCAAGGAGCACTGGACATCTAGAGTGAAGCCCTGTGCCTATGAAACACCCAGAGGTCAATGAGGCACCTTTGGCGCTGTGAGAGGCTGGTCGCCCAGAAGTCTTTGGTTAGACCAAGTGTACCTGAAGCCTGCTGAAGGGAGCATACTGTACCATTTGTACCATCTACCTTTGGGGCTGCATGTGAGACTTGGTTGTGGTCCTGTTCAGACGTCATGACTGACGTCGGTCGTGGGGCGTAATAGAGGATCGGAGCAATCCACACCGGCCTGTGGCAATCCAGGGGCAAGGGTCTCTGGGATTGCCAGTGAGAGAGGAATCCTGACATGAGAGCTGCATCTGCAGCAGCTCCCCAGCAGGTACCAGGAAGCACAAAGATCTTGGTTGGAGTCTGGCTACCCCAAAGACTATCCAACAGATGCCGGTGCACCAGAGTCAGGATGGCAGGAGCATACCGACCTTGGAACAACTACCCTTGAGGCGGAGCGAGTGACTTGAATGTGGACTGGTGGCAGTGCCTCCATGGACCTATGGTGTGGTATGAGAGGGATACTGTGCAGCCTACACAGGCCTGTGGAAGCCCGGTGAAGAGGACCTCATGGGACTCTTGTGAGAAGGGAATCCTGGTAAGAGAGGGGAATCCTGGTGAGAGAAGGAAGCCGGAAGTTGCTCCACCATCAGGCACCTGGAAGCACTGCGGCATCTGAGGAAGACTCGTCAACAGTCACCCGTACGTCATCAGTCTTTGGAGGCTTGCTATCCATGGAGCCAGGGCTTCTATGAAAACGTTATGGAATGGAATATTGTCAATATTAAAAAATGTTTTTTTTTGCTTGAATTGACTTGTTGGATTACTTACCTGTGAGCTGCTACATGGGCATTTATTTATAGACTGGCTACACTATACAACGGTAGTGTTATATAAACTTGAAGAGTGCCGAGGTAAATTCGTGTTGTTTAAACTAAGCATAGGAGTCCTTTGGTACTTCTATGGGGTCACATCCGTGGTAGCGGGATGTTTCATAGTACCTTGAGTGGCACCAACACTGGTACATGGCTAAAGAATAATCTTAGAAAGATACTGTTTTATAATTGATGTGCTACCCTGTATTCCACCGCTACCATTCTCTGTGCTTTGCTTCTATGAAAACGTATCAGCAACAGACTTCACTATTGCTCCAAATGTACCCTCGCAGCAAACCTAGTAAATAGACTTGGTGGAGTTTGGTATGTCGTTTTGTTCTCTCCCACAGGTTAGACTCATTTGTCCTATTTTTAATAAGGTTTGGGAGGGATGTGGTGACCAGATGGTCATGGTCTAGTGTTTCCCACAAAGACTGTGTTTCCACCAGCCCCTCCTTGAGGGATGGTTTCCACACTCATCCCACACCCATCCATCACAGGTGTCACGACCAGTTCTAGATACTAAACCACTGTGCCTGTGTCCTCATTGTTACTGCATGGGGGCCTAGGGCCCCCACCTTTACAAGCGTGACCATTGCAGTGTTGGGAGCTATAGTGCCTTGGCACATCTCCTTATGCCTGTAGCGCTGTCAGATAGAGTGTAAGGCTGCAGGAGCAACCTGCCTCTGGAATACACTGGCCATTAACTGTCAGGCGCCCATACCCCAGAGCCTGACCCCAGCATGCCACTAGGCGTACCGGTACTCCCCTGACACAAGGAGAAGTCCTGGTACTCAAGGGGAGAATGCTGAGTAGTGCTGGTACTCAGTACCGGTGCGTACCGGCTCATTTAAAGCACTGGGGGTAGGAAGCCAAGAAACTCAGCTACATTTTATGCTTTTATGTGCTAACTCCTTGCAGGTGAGAAGGCAGCTTCTTCGCCCACTCTTTAAGAAACATAACATAAAGCATTCGAGGAAGGCAATGTTACTTTGTTACCGGACAGACTTAGATGCCTTTTTTATGCCAGTAGTCTCCTATATTTTGCTGGCTTGCATACTTAGTTCCGGTTTTCTTCAAAATCTTAATAATTAATTTCTTATAATTCTATTTTTACTATATATTACCACATGGTTAATCGACCAAGAGAGATTGAATTTTTTTAATGACTGGATGAAATAATTTTGAACATCTATACACATTTGTAATGTAATTATTTTGTATGGTATGCTCTATTTGAATGGCCTGTTTTTGGCTGAAACTAATATATTGAATTTGATTTGATTTGTGTACCTAGGTAAGTATAGATTTACCTAAATGTAACTCTACATCTATATGGACGAATATGATGGCCTCTTTCTTTTATGACAAAATTAGGAAAATACAGGACTCTTTTGAAATACAGCCACCGGCGCATATTGTTGATCCTGATTCCCCCAGCGCTGTGGTAAATTCTGAATTCTCCCTTAGGCAGTTTCCTGCTATTTCTATGGATCAATCTTTAACTCTTATGAAGTCCTTGAAGTCAGGCTCTCCGACCGACCCCTGTCCTGCCAAGGTGTTATCAGCAATTGCTGAGGTGATTAATCCCACGGTAAATCTGATTTTAAACAACGCTTTGCGGGAGGGTTATATGCCTCCCTGCAGGAAACATGCTAAAATTCTTCCTCTACTAAAAAAACCTACGGCTGACCCTGAGGTAGCCGGTAACTACCGCCCTATATCCCTGCTACCTTTCTTCTCCAAGGTTTTTGAGAAATATGTTAATTCTATTATTACTGATTATATTGAGACCAATCACCTCTTGCATCCGAGTCAGACAGGTTTCAGGGCAAATTTTAGTACTGAATCGGCCCTTTTAGAAGTGGTGGAAACTATAAAAACCACGCTAGATAGAGGAGGCAATGCGGTCCTGGTACTTTTGGATCTCTCCGCGGCTTTTGACACCGTGCCCCACAATAGACTGGTGCAAAGATTGGTGGAGGGTGGTGTCGGTGGCCTAGCCCTGAGGTGGATTAAGTCATATCTCAGCGACCGCCTCCAAACTATATGGTCCCCCCCTTTCTCTGCTGCTATTCCTCCTATGAATGTTGGAGTCCCGCAGGGCTCTATCCTGAGCCCTACCTTGTTCAATCTTTATATGGCCCCTATCGCCCTTTTGGCTGAACAACATGGGGCTAAGATCGTATCGTATGCAGACGATACTCAGCTGTTGTTCACTTGCGAGAAGGGTGTTGAGTTTGATGGACATGCAATTAACTCATGTCTCTCAGCAGTTTTTTTGTGGCTGAAGGATAATCAAATGAAATGTAATCCTGATAAGTCGGAGATTATCTTTTTTGGTTCTCGACCATGTGAGACTTGGTATGACTGGTGGCCGCAGGATTTGACCCCCCCCCAGGTCGTCTGTGACCATGGTTAAGAACCTTGGTGTCAGGCTGGATGCCACGCTTTCTATGAAGTCCCAGATTCAATCCGTAGCTGGGACTTGCTTTGGGATCTTAAAAATGGTGAAGAATTTTCTTCCCCTGCTCTCTGTCTCTCACAGAAAGACCATTGTCCAAGCTCTGGTAATCTCGAGATTGGATTACGTTAACTCTCTGTATTTGGGACTTCCCAGTTATTTAATTGCCCGTTTGCAGGTGATTCAAAACATGGCTGCTAGGGCCATCTTTTTGGCTGGCACTAGAACCCATTCGTCCCCTCTTTTGTTATCCCTGCATTGGCTCCCTGTTCAGAAAAGAATCCACTTTAAAGCGCTGATTCTGGTTTTCAAAGCTTTTAATCAGATTGGAGCCCCTTATCTCAGACAAAGATTTCCCCACTACACTCCCCAACGTACTCTGAGGTCCTCATCTCAACTCTTGATTCCTGTTCCTAAAATTTCACTTGCTCGGGTCGGAGGTCGATCTTTTCAAGTGGTCGCCTCCCACCTATGGAACAGTCTCCCCTTGGCCCTCAGACAGGTTCAGGACCTTCTCACCTTTAGAAAAAAACTTAAGACGTGGCTTTTCCAACTTTAATCCCGTTTGGCAGGTTTTTCGCCTTGGCTCTCCTCTATGTGTCTGTTTATGCGGTTTTTGCTTAGCGCCGGGACACTCCTGGGAGTAGCTGTGCGCTTTATAAATACCTTATTAACATATCATAACATAACATATACCTTCACAATATAGAGAACTTCAAGGTACACTGATGTGGAATTAATATTAGTAAATCTATACTTAGATCGATATACTTACCTTGATGATATTGTGTTAGTTGATATCTGAGAGTCGATATTTCCACAGGATATTATTTTAGCACTCTATATGGTAATATACAATCCATTTTCGTAGGGCAGGAAAGTTCTGAAAATCAGATAGTTTTGCAGGGAAGTGTGAATTACTGGATGGCAGATCACGTTTTTTCAGGGCAGTGGAGATCTGCAGGGCGTATGTTTATACGGGACAGTGGGGCAGAAGCCACTTCCTGTTGTAAGAAGCGTTGCCTGAACGCATGTTAATATCGAATTCAATGTCTGGAGCCGCATTCCATATCGGGACCATGGTGTAAATTTACCCGAAGTTTTTAGGGGATTTTGTATGATTTTTACCAACATTTGTAATACTCTGCCCTTATTTATTTATCACTGGTAAACATTGTTACACGTCATGGGATTTCTGGTGATGCAGCGGAAGCGTTGGGGGATTTTTCTTTTAGCTATTTATCCACACCAACCATTATATTATAATCAGAAGCGTAACTCTAATGACGGGCCCATAAGTCATTTGTCTCACAATTAGCAATATCAAAAGGTCCTCCAATGAATCTTTGGTAGAGCTAAAAGGGACTAAGCAATAAAAGACGGAATGCTATTTCTCCATGAGGACCTACAATGAAGAAATACGCTAAACATTTATCATTATAAGCATCCAAATAGTTCAATAACTCTGGAATAAAGACAGACTTTATTCTTTTCTATTAGGTTTCTTGTTATTTCATAATGTGAATGGTCAAACACAATACATTTCGAATGTCATAAATTGGTTGATAGAATACAGTATAGATTCACAATAATCATCACAGATCATTCAACAACATCAGCAAATCAGGTATAGAGGAGTGAGAGGAGAAAGAAAAACATCAGTGAAACAACAGCTCACTTACAGATGAAATACTAATGCACAACATGCAATTACTTCGAAAGGCTAACTCCACGGCCGTTAGAGTATAGCAAGGGCAGCACCATCAGCCGATGATGTGCAAAGTCTCCGAAAAGTCTCTTAGGAGTTGTAGGATCTGCCAGCCAGAGAATCAGGAATCCGCACGGCATGCAGCATACCACGAACGCAGGACAGAACATGAATCTTGTGAACAAGCCGAGGATCATTTTCCCACAGAAATCTTTATAGTACGCTACTTCCTTTCCTTAGCTAAAATGTTACTTTCTCTAATCTCTACAAACATTTTCATTGGCTAAACACGATGGTGTGGCTGTCTTCTGACAATGACCTAAGTAATATTTGTAAACACTCTTTGTCTAAAATTGTACAACTTCCAAGCGAGGAAGAAGGAAGAACCTAGTTACATTTGTATAATAAATCTAGCAATAGTTACATTCAATCCTCGCCTAGACAGGAAAGAACTATACAGCTTCTTTATTCTAAGGAAGTATTAGTTACATTTTCGTCAAGGGCAGAAAGAACGGGAGCACAGCAGCACATCCCCTAACAAACATTTGCTGAGGCCTACATTTATTTTACCAAGAGAGGAAATTATTTTCTAAAAAACTACACTACTGTCACGAAGAATAAAAGCAGAATCTTTGTCGTTTATTTTCTGCATTTAGGAAGACAGAATAACACTCAGTTAGCAATATTCACATTATTTCAGCTATGAAAGATCAACTATCGTGCTTTGTGCACATTTTCTCATGTTATACACTCTCGTGTTATATTAGTAATTCCGCATATGTTAATAAAAATACAGGCAAATAAGGGAAATTCATGGAGCAGATTTTATATTCAAAAATCGTGCTCCATCACTGGCAATGATCATCATCAGCCAAAATATGCCATAAATCGCTCTGGCAACTATGTAACTGCTGGTTAGTGCTCATGTTTACCAGCCAACTCTCGGCTCTTCTAGTACTTCCTTGTGCTAATGCTATTTCTGCTGCTTTGCTGTGGTATCTACCAGTAAGAGCTAAATGGGGGGTAAAACACAGTCTCATTCTCATTGCTAAGAGCATGGAACAAGCTCGGATTCGGGACTGGCTCTCCAGCATGAATATGTATGGATTAAAAACACAGTTTCCCTCAAACACAAAGGGGCAGATTTACAAGCCCCTAGCGCCGCCGGTGCGTCATGTTGCGTTATGCACCGGCGGCCCAACCTGCTGAGTTGTATTTACAAGCACAGGTAAAGCCACTTTTTATCTGTGCTTGTAAATATCGCCCTTTTTCACGCAACACTTTGCGTGTTAGGGGCATGACATGGGTGTTGCTGTGGGTGTTTCCACGCAACACCCATGTGTGCTTCGAAACTAATGCAGCGTGTCGCAGCAAAATGACTTGTGGCACCGTGCTGCGTTAGTTTCTCGTAAATCCGCCCCGAAGTCATCTGTCTTCATCCTCGGCTCCAAGCCACAGACAGTTCGAAACCAAATATCACTCCTGTATAGAATCAAGCCCTGCCTTCCTCTGGAAGATTTCAGAACTGCCCAAACCCAAACCCTACTTCTCTAGTGCTTCCACGGAGAGAACATACTTTTGGGGTATTTCTGGCCCCTCTTTCACTCCACTAAAATCGTCTGCCACATAGCTCATCAAAAAACTGCAGTGTTTCCCACTTTGCCTGTGGATTCTTGGAGACCTGCTGTATCACATGCAAAGCTGTGGTGAAGAGTGTCCTTCTCTGGCTGCAAAACTGAATATCCCCATGAATCAATACAAAACAAAGTACCACAGCATTGACAAAAGCTTCATAAAGCACTTCAGCAGTTTGTAAATGATAGATTTCACTATTACCGAATTTATGATCCTCAATTTACCCCTCTCAGAAAAGGATGGAAGGCTGAGCCAGGAAGGAAAAATAAAATGATAATAACTATGTTATTATCATTTTATTTTTCCTTTTCGAACTGCTCACAGAGCAGTGGGGCGATGCTCCTCCGCCGCAGCGGAGAAGTTGCTCCTGATTACATTAGCAATATGTTTGTCCACATTGATCGTGGAATTCAGAATAAAGTCAAGTTCTCTGATAGAAGAAACCTGTCTCAGACACTCACCCTTTGAAGGTGGCCAAAGATATGCTTTTCATAGACTTACTTCATTGAATACTGGCAGAATCTGAGATGTGGAGGGATTTAATATAAGGTATTCTTGATTTATCCATGAGCTTCTAAGGTGGTAGAGAGAGGGCAGAGCTTTGACTGCCTGGATCATCATTAAAAAATAATAATAATTTGAGTATTATGACCATACAGATAAGTGGTCACTTTGAATTGCTTAGGTACATTTGCAAGGGGTTTAATGTAAATATTAAAAAGTTGTGGAAATTACCAGGAAATTATTTGTACATTACTCCGCTGTACTTGGTTCCTTTTTTATTCTTTGTTTTTTTTTTCCTTTCTGTAGAATGAAAGGAAATGTTTTCTATTTGTCAGAATACTACTACTGGCCCGGCAACTCGCGGTCCTCCTGCTTTTTCAATCACTGCTTGGTTGTTACATCTCTTGAAAAATACAATAAAAAAAGTTTAAAAAAAAATAAAATGTTGTGGAAATAAAGTTGATCCTTTTGGGACACCCCATTCAAGGGAGTAGCTTTTTAACAAAATTATCTGAACTGAACTTGGTATGACCTATCAATGATGAATGATTTGATCCACTGAAAAGCGGCTTTTTGATCTCAAAACTACATAAAGTTTGATCAAGGTCCAATAACCAATATTATTGAATGCAGTAGACAGGCCAGATTGTCGAAGGCCGAGGTTAATACTGACACTGTCTCATAACTTAGCCTGAATCCTGCAAGTGAACTTTACAGGATATGGTTCATTTCAACAAAAGTTGCATTTTTAATAAACATTTGTGTTGACTTTAAGATTTAGGTCCTCATTTTGACTTGGATGGTGGTGGGGGATCCTCTTAATTTACAAACAAAGTGTTAGATTTGGACGAGGTCCGTAAGTGGAGCTTCTTTTACATGGGAATAGTATGGGAATTGCCTTCACTGATTGACTTTGTTATGGATTTGGCACTTTCTTTGGGGGTTAGAGAATATACTATTGCCACAAGCACTTAATCAGGTCTTCAGACAGAGACCAGGAAAAGAGATACAAAAAGAAAGCTAGAGAAACAGGTGCAGAGCGGGGGATAGAATTGCAGCAGAAAAGGAGAGACCCAAGTTGATTACATTTAATGGGTCAACTACCATTCTTCAGCAGTGTTACCATAACTCCAAAAGGTAAAGATAACCTACATGGCTGGATGCTGCCCTGACTTATGCACTTCCTGGATACATAACTCTTTTATGTATACATAAATAGTGCAGTTAGATTTGCTTCCCATTGAGCACCACTCCTTGATAATATGGGCTGTATAATTCAAACTTAGATCTGTCCCTGCCAGCCACTGCTGCACTGAGCACCTCTCCTGAATAAAGAGGAGCTGCACATCTGGATTTATCTTTGCACGCAGCGCCTACCTCTCATGGGTTCAGATGTGCTGCATAGATTGATTTGTTCCTGCAGGAAGCTTTTTTTGAGTGGCATTTGACTTTACTGGGAAGGAGAGCTATATGGTTCTCTTATTTAAATGGATAAGAACCTACTGGTTCATTTTGTTTATGGTGTCTTGCATCGTTTTCTCACTGCACAGAAAATGGCTCACCTTTAAAAGCGCCTGATACAAAACAGATATGATCCGGTTGATCAAGGCTGTTTAGGAGAGGACTGCAGCTTAAACAGCATTGAAAATTCAGGCGGGACAGTAACATCTTTGTTGATGTTTCCAAACTGATATGTCTGTTCTCCCTCTTTGCTACATTATAGCATTTGCTCTGACAAAAAGAAAGACAGACAGAAAAGGGGAGAAACTGCCAGGTTCACTAACTTTGTGTGCAGGATCCAGCAAGAGAGATGCTCTCTTCTACCTCTGAACACTCTAAAAAATGACGACATATGTGACGTAATGTGATGGCCAGGCACAGAGGCAGGGAGAGGAGAAGAGAGAAAGATAAAGGAGAAAACAGAGACAGAGAACACAATGTAATGTTAATGTTAATGTAGGGGATTTGTAGAGCGCACTGTTAGCAAACGGTGTCCTGGCGCTAACCTAAAAATGAACCAGAAAACTGGAATCATTACCAATAGTCTGATCTACTAAACAGCCAAGTTTTCAACTCTCGTCTAAAATTAAGAAGGAGGTGTCTGAACGGATAAATAACAGGAGTTTATTCCAGATGGTAATGGTGCCCAGATAAAAACTTCTGCCATCCCAACTTGTTCTTTTAAATCTTGGTACCATCAGAGTTGTAGAATTGGAAGATCTAAGTGCTCTACTAGGCAAGTACCATCTAAATTTCTGAGCTAAGTACTGAGGTCCTATATTGTGCAAAGCTTTGTACCCAAAGCACAAAGCTTTGAATTGGATCCTCTCTTTCACTGGCAACCAGTGTAGCTGTTTAATTGTATTCCTAACTGAAACATTTTTAGGAGTACGAGTAAGGACTCTCGCAGCTGTATTCTGCAATACCTGGGGTTTGCTGGGCCTGTATATTAAGATATAGGCCATTACAGTAATCTAATCTGGCCAATATCAAAGCTGATGTGACAATTTTTTGATAATTTACTGGGATAAAAGGCAGGATTTTTATAATTTTTTTTAAAATGAAAAAGGTGGAATAAGTAAGAGCGTTGATCTGTTTGGCGACCGTAAGCCTTTTGTCCACAATTATCCCAAGATTTTTGGCCTTTTCGTCTGGTTTCGGTAAATCGCCTAAATTCGCTGGCCACCATTCCGGAGACCAAAAAGTATTGTCGTTTCCAAAAAGGACCACTTCGGTTTTCTTAGAATTCAATTTTAAGCTATTCGAGCTCATCCAAAAACTTACAGCTGGCATGCAATCACTAAACTGCTTACTGATGGCGTATGGTTTTTTTCGTGACTGCTACGACGATTTGTGTATTGTCGGCGTAAGAAGTTATGGCAAGGCCAAAGGATTTTATGATTGGGGCCAGGGCTGCCATGTAAGCATTAAAAAGAGTAGGGCTAATTGAGGAGCCCTGTGGCACTCCACAAGGGAGCTGAAAAGAGTTGGATTTGAACGGGTCCATAGCAACAAATTGCATCCTATCTTCTAAAAAAGATTTAAGCAGATGAAGTGCTGATCCCTGTGCACCGATCCCTGCTAGCCTGTCCACCAAAATAGAATGGTGAACAGTGTCGAAGGCCACCGATAAGTATAATAAAATAAGGGCAGCCCTTCCACCGTTATCTAGAGCTGCCCTGATTTCCTCTACTGATTTGATCAGGGCAGACTCCGTGCTGTGCCCTGTCCTAAATCCTTGTTGTGTTTCATCTAGGCAGCTATGTACGTTAATATACTCCATCAGCTGTTTATTCATAGCCCTCTCTAGGAGTTTAGCAGGAAAAGCTAGACGTGATATAGGGCGATAATTGTTAACATCTGCTGAATCAAGATTGTTTTTTATTAGGATAGGCAAGATTGATGCCCTTTTCCATAGCTTAGGAAACACTCCTGTCCTAAAAATTTAATTAAACATTTTTACCAGGTTGTCTGCTACGATATTGTGTGCCAATTTTACCACCTTCACAGGACAGTGGTCGATAGGTGAACCTGATTTGGAGTTAGCAAAAAGGTCCATCACTTGCACCTTAACTAGGTCAGCAAATTTGTCAAAACATGGTTCCCCAACAGAACTATCTCCTACTGGCTCAATATTGGAACTGAAAGAATTTGCCTTAGTTCTACAACTACCTACTTCATTAAAAATGCTTTCCACTTTATCAACAAAGTGCCTACCAATCTCATCACAGGGCTCGAGTTGGCACCGTCTCAGGAATGGGTGGTGAGGTAAGCAATAGCACAGTGCTGAATAATTCCTTGGAAGAATTTTTTACGCACTTAGGGGGTCATTACGATGTAGGGCGGATCGCCACCGCCCGCATGGCGGTGGCGATCCGCCCTACATTTCCCTCCGCCCGCCACCCATTTCCCCCCGCCATATTAGTATGGCGGGGGGGACCCCGGCGGACGGAAAGACCGTCCGCCGGTTTTCTGCCGGTCGACCAGTCGACCGGGCGGAAAAGGGGCTAGATATGGTGGCAGTGTCTGCTAGACACCGCCATCCATATTAGCATGGGTGCGGGAAGCAGCCTTTCCGTGGCGGCGATGCCGCCATGGAAAGGCATGCAAAATTTGCTGTTGGGGGCCCGTTGCGGGCCCCCGGGGTATTGGGGGGTAGGGGGGTGCACATGGGGGGTACCTATGGTACCCCCCTACATTGTCATGGACTAGGTGGCAGGCACCGCGCAGTGCCTGTCACCTTGTGCATGACAATGCACACAGTGCATTCCCAGCATAGTGGCGGGCGGTGCTGTGAGCACCGCCCGCCACAATGCTGGGAATGGAGGATGCCACCGCCACGGTGGCAGTGGCATTCTAATCGCCGGTGCGGGACCGCCGAACCACTGGCGGCCGGTCCCAGCACCGCTAGGGTGGCGGGCGGACGAAAGTCCGCCCGCCATCCTAATAGGCCCCTTAATGTTTTGCGAAAAATATATCGTTTTTTTCACTCCTGATCATTTCCTTATATTTGCTCAGGCTATGTTTATATTTTTGCCCTTCTACAGGATCATAGGCTATTCTCCAAATACGTTACTGTTTTTACAGCCTAGTTTGCAGTCCTTCAGCCTATCAGAGTACCAAGGGGCTGACGTGCGGCTGCGTTTCGAGCGAGTAGAGATCAAGGGGGCTAATTGCGAACTGCAATCATTTGTCGCAGAGGTCGCCCCCAAAGGGGGCCTCAAGGGCTGGCGCCATAACGGCCGCCAGAGCCATACAAAGAACCGGGTTTTGCCGCCGGAAAGCACCCCGATACAGAAGGGGCGCTCCCAGCGCGCCAAACCCGCGCTAGAGAGGCGCCTAGTCACCTGGCCAATGGGAGGGCAAGGTGATGTTTGAACCCTCAATCATTGCGCAGCCCTGGTAGTGGAGGGAACAGCATGGGGGGGAAATATGGTGCCGCTCCCCACATTCAGCTCACTTCTAAATCGTGGAAAGGGCGAGCGGCGCCGGAGGTTTTCAAGATTGTACGCTTTCCTTACCGGAGCAACAGCTATCGGCACCCAACCTGGCCATGTCAGCCGAACTCTTTCTGAGCTTCAGGGAGCGAGCACCGGAGCAACTGCGGCGAGGACCAGGCGAGAACTCGGCTTTGATGTAGCTACGAGTCAACAAGCCTGCGGAGTCAATGGAGCGTTAGGAGGAGCCCTCTCCGAGGGCTGGGCTCTCTAGAGTTGAGAGGGAAGTGCGCTGCCCCTCCTATGGTGTGGCCCGCGTAACCCAGCGGAAAGCCGGTTCTTGGGTCCCGGCAGTTGAAAGCAGGCACGTCTGCCGCCTCCTCGCTTCTGACGAGTGGTGGTCTGTGCTCCGGCCACACCCCCCTGGGATTCGGTGTCCGCTCCTGACGAGCGGCGGCCTGTGCTCCGGCCACACCCCTCTGTGTCTGACCTGAAATGGAGCCAGCACCGGGGGTAATCGGAGCAAAGGATTCCTTCTCCCTGCTCCATCAGCCGAGAAGGACACCGCTGCCTGGGCGCAGCGAAGGCTCCCTTCTCCCGTGCTCCATCGCCTGTGTAGGACACCGCAGCGCCTGGGAGCAGCGAAGGCTCCCTGCTCTCCCGCTCTATCCCAGAAGGCGTCGCAGCAGGGAGAATGAGTGGGCGCCCCTCCTGAGGCGTGGTCGGGCGTGGGAACCAGCCCTCAACCGGCGCAAGGTGAAACGTAACGCGGGGCGGCCCGAGTGCGAGCCCAGCAAGTGGCCCTAAAGGATTGTGTGCTTTCTTAAACATGCACAAAATTTTCCATCGTCGTGGATTCTATAAAGTGCTTCTTATACCCACGGGTGGAGTTATACGAAGGGTACAGTGGTGCTCCAAATAAACAGTGATCTCAAACACGGGGGCCTTTTTCCACAGCCCCTGTCTCTCGTCCTCAGTGAGTAATCACTGTGTAATTGTTGGTGCATAATTAAGGTCGCAGCACCCCACCGCATTGAATAATACAGCAGCATTTGAATTGAAAGATACCGGCTACAGGATGGCGAACCACAGGAAGGGGGGCCAACTAGCAGAGATAGGTGACTTGCTGTGGCAAATCAGGGCAGCATCAGAGGCTCATGGGACTGGCTGGCTCCAGACACACATGGGAGGGGTGACCGAGGAAGGAGCCAGTCAACCAGCGGCAGCCATGGGTCGTCCAGCGCGCCAGAAGAGGCAAAGCGCCCCAGCAAAGACACCAAGGCAGCCGGCAGCAAAGAGAGGGTCCAAGAGGGACGACCTGCCGCCTGTATCCATTCCGGCGGTGGAAGGTCCGAGCGGAAACCTCAACACAACGAGTGGTGAGCATATCGGCACAATAGTACAGGAATGCTTGAAGTCTTTTGTTCCGTTGTTAGTTAATAGCCTGGGCGCACAAGGGTTGGGGGCTGAAGGCACTCCACTTCAACGGGGGGTATCGGGGCTGCCATGGCATCTTATTGACCCTGGCAGCTCGAGACAGGAGCGGTTACGGAACCAGCTGGGGCGGTCATCTGATCCCGGCAACCAAGCACAGGAGGCAGAGGGGGGGTTGACATCCCCCAGAGAGGCATGGGGAGGTACAAACAGAGCGAGCAACCAAGACAGAACAGGGCAACCACCTGAAGCATACACAAGGCCATCACCGGGCCCCGCATCCTTGATCACGAGGGCCACAGGGTTAGCGAGCCTCATCCCTTTAGCGGTGAAAGAGAGAATATGGAGAAGGGAGTTCATAGACATTTTGTCATTATTAGAGATACAGTTAGATGGGCTTGACCTAACAGTGTGCGATAAGAAGGATGAGGACAGGAGAGAAAGGAGAGGAAAGAAAGGAATTTCAATAACTGGTTAGATGCCTTCAGAATAATGGCCTGCATCATTGTTGAAAAATTTCCGCAGAAGGCAGCAGACCTTTGGCTGTACGGAGCACACAGGCAGTTCCCATGGGAGGCATGTCTGGAATATGATAAAGGTTTTAGGCTTAAAATGCAGACCCACCCTGAGATGGAATGGAACGAGGATGACGTGTCCGGGTTTATACATAAAATGATGGTGGCAAAAGAGGTCAAAACATGGGCAGGAAAGGTCGAGCAGCCCTTTCGAGGTTCCTTCCACAGAGGAAAGGGCAGGTCACTTCACAGGCCCAAAACGCGTAATAACTGGAAACCCCCACCAACGGGCGGGTCAGCCACCATTTGCTGAAGGTTCGAGGCCAATGAATGCACATGGGGAGCCTCGTGCAAGTTTCAACACATATGTTCCATATGCGGAGGGACACCCAGCAGCAGGGTGCAGATGCAGGAAGGAGCAGCGAGGGGACAAGAAAGAGAGGAAGAAGAAACAATAACACTGACACAGGGGGTACAGGGGGACTAGAGGAACTGAGCAGTTTTCGGCTAGCTGCATCCCCTGTCAACACGCCCCAGCTACGGCAGCTTGCTAACAAATTCCATAACAAAGAGTGCGCAAGTATGCTAGTGAAATGTTTTAAGGAAGGTTTCGTTATACCATGTGAGGGCCCCCTACCCACCAGCAACCCCAACAATCTAAAATCAGCACTGCAGCACCCAGAGATTCTGCGGCAAAAAATAGAGAAAGAGAAATCCCTAGGAAGGATAGAAGGTCCCCTGACTCTCCCGGTACCAAAAGGATTGGTGATCTCTCCATTGGGGGTGGTGCCCAAGAAGGAAGCAGGTCAGTTCAGACTCATACACCACCTTTCCTTCCCGGAAGGGAAGTCGGTTAACAATGGCATTAGCTCAGAGGTATGTTCAGTGGGTTACGCGACAGTGGACGATGCCATTGACCTAGTGAGGGCTGCGGGCCGGGGCGCCCTTATGGCGAAAGCGGACATTGAGTCTGCATTCCGCCTCCTCCCGGTTCACCCAGGTAGCTTTCACCTGTTGGGTTTTCAGTGGGAAGGGGAAACCTATTTTGACAAAGCAATGCCAATGGGATGCTCAGTATCCTGTACATATTTTGAGCAATTTAGCACCTTTTTGGAATGGGCCTTGCATGACCTGCACCGCGTGGGGGGCAAACTGCACTACCTCAACAACTTTTTGTTTGTAGGTCCTGCTGAGTAGGCAGAGTGTGGTGAGACCCTGGCAGCATTCAAAGAGCTAGCAGGGGAGCTGGGTGTGCCATAAGCAGCAGACAAAACAGTAGGTCCAGCCACACGGCTCACATTTTTAGGGATTAAGCTCGACTCGGTTGCAGGGACGTCCAGGCTCCCAGATACTAAAGTAAGGGAATTCAGGGACGACATACGTAATTTGTGCAGAAGGGAGAAGGCAACCCTCTGCGAGTTACAACAGCTCATTAGAAAGCTCAACTTTGCAGCCAGGATCATCCCTGCCGGCAGGGTCTTTGCCAGACGCCTAACTCCGTTAACTGCCCGGCTTAAGCACAGGCACCACCACGTCAGGTTGGGGGCAGGGGTCAAGCACGACCTCATCATGTGGGCACATCTCTGGCTGATTTTAATGGGCTGTTAACTTGGAGAGAGGACTGGGTGACGGCCAGGCAGTTCGCCTTGTTCACAGACGCTTCAGGCAGCACAGGCTTTGGGGCAATACTAGGTGACAAGTGGTGCGCAGGGCAATGGCCAGAGAGCTGGCATAGACAGGGCGTCACCAGCAACATAACATTCCTGGAGCTGTTCCTCATTATAGTGGCATTGGAGGTCTGAAGTGTGATTTGAGGGACATGAAGCTGACACTCTGGTCTGATAACAAAGGAGTAGTGCAGGCAATCAACAGGGGCTCAGCCAGGTGCCCCGACACATTGAGGCTAATGCGTTTCTTGGTTCACTTACTGTTGGAAGGTAACATAGAGCTGAAAGCGCGCCATGTATCTGGGGTGGAGAACGAAGTGCATGGATGAAAAGATTCAGGGAACTGGCACCAAGGGCAGAGAAGGAAATGACCCCCTTCCCAGAGGACTTATGGTCCCTGGCGGGCCGGACTTGTAGATCCTAGTGAGCCAGGCCCTTACCCCCGACATGGCCAAGCGCTACAAGAAATGCGCAGAGACAGTAATGGGAATAGGTAACATCCCAACACTGGGCAACACAGGCGAGACACAGGGGGCAGTGGAGCGGTTCATTCAGAGGGCATTTACGAACAGATGGTCTAGGTTCTGGGCCCGGGCCCATTTGTCAGCAGTAACACATTTCTCCAAGCTAATCACAGGGCAGGATCCCGCTGCCCCCTACTACATCAAGACAGCCATGAAAGGTTGGAAGCAGGCAGAAGGGGTAAAAGCAGAGAATTGGAGACCCATAGAATTCAATAGATTGGCGTTACTCATGGATGCGCTGGGGGAAATAGCAAAGGACACACACGAACTGAACCTGTTTATAGCAGCCTTCGCGACCGCATTTTTCGGGGCAATTAGAATTAGCGAACAAGTGGCCCTGGCTAGGACAGGTCCCACGGGGCACTGCCTGCAAGCAGCAGACGTCTGGCCTCAAGTAGTGGAACTGCAGCTGAGAAGGTCAAAAACTGACCAGGTGGGCAAAGGGGCTGTAGTTAGGCTGGAGTGCATTTCTGACCCCAAATACTGTGCAGTATGCTGCCTCCTGACCTACATGGCATCTCGTCCGGCGGGGGAGGGCCCCCTGTTCCAGCATAGGGATGGCAACCTCCTGAGTAAATTCCAGTTTGCGGCTGTGATGCGCTAGGCCCTTGGGGGGGCGGGCCTCCCGCCGGCCTCCTTTAGCTCGCATTCATTTAGGATTGGGGCGGCGACCACCGCAGCCCAGCACGGGATGTCCGAGGCTGGGATCAAGGCCATCGGCAGGTGGAAATCCAAGGCATACAGAATTTACGTGAGACCCCAGCTGCTGTAGGCAAAGCCAGCAACACAAAGACACAGGGAAGGAGCGCAAGCATGAGCACAAGAGTATGCGGCTGCCTGACATAGTGAATTTTACCTCAGCAGGACGACGGCGCCCCCGGCTGGCATGGGTGGTGGGTCACTCATTTGCTCCTCTGATTAATTCATGGTGGCAGCAGTGGGGCCACAGGCAGAAAGGCGGGCCAGTCAACACATGCGTCCAATGGTGGAGTCGCCTGGGTATGAGATGGGACCAACTTCCAGAGGTGCTTGTGGAGTTGCAGGCAGATACAGCCTGGCACCCAGACATGCTGATTATCCACCTGAGTGGGAACAACTTAGCCCGGCTGGGGAGAAAAGGGCTACTCCTTGCCATCCAGGCGGACATAACAGAGGCAGCTCGGCGTTTCTGAAGCACCATCATCATTTGGTCCGAGCTGATTAGCAGGCTGGTTTGGCGAGGAGCAGAGTTGCATAAGGCAGTCGAGAATTCGAAAAGGAAGCTGAATACCGCTGTGAGCAAATTTTGCAGAACCAATGGCTTCGAGAGCATTAGGCATGGCCTCATCCACCTAGGCCGACCGGAGTTCTAAGGGCGGGACGGGCTACACCTGTCAGAGGAAGGGATGGTGGGATTCCGGAGCAACCTTTGGGGTGCGATGGTGTTAGCAGGCTGCACCTAACAAAAGACGAGAACGCACAACTAACAGCACGGGGTGAGCCTCCATGGCAGCGTGGCGGATAAGAAGGGTATATTTGGTTGGCTATGGAGGCACACTGACAGGGTGGTGTGTAGAAGGAGGGCCGCTCACTTTGGGATGCCTTACGGCAGGGTGAGTAGGCCTGATAAAAGGGGGTAGCAAACGGAGACGGTGCTCACAGCCCAGACCCTGCCAGATGGCAGGGCACAAAAAGAGACTAGCAAGGTAGCGAGTTGGGGCCTAACTCCGGGAAGAGGCTACCCCCCACATGCAAAGGGGCGTGGAAACCAACAGAACAAGGTTTGACCCCAAAAGCGGCAAGGAAAGAGATACGCCTGCAGAATAACGAACTGTCAGGGTGATTTATGACTCTATGACATGCAAATGATTTATGAACAACGAATGATTTATGACACAAAATGATTTACAATGCCGGAATGATTTATGATACTTGATTTATGATGAGCAAGTAATGCTTTATGACACCAGATTGCATGACAACTCGTGATAATGATTTATGACCCTGGCCAGAAAGAGATGTCCAGGCGATTGCAAAATGAGTATGTATATAAGGGTACTAAAACTGCGGCCAACAACGACCACAAACTACAACTAGTGTTGGCTGTCCTTTTGTAACTTGCATATAAGGAAGTTTGCATGCCGTCTGGGGATGGGCACAGTGTGGGTCTTATGCCTTATCTCATGGCTGGTCAATGAGGTATGTGCAATGTAGTGAATTCCTACAAAAACAGATATTCTAAGTGTCTTGTTATACAAAATTACTAAATGTAACTGCAATTGTAAATGGATATCCTCTGTCACTTGTTTCTTTTTCTTGGATTTTCACAAAAGGTTCAGCAACAACATCACTCATCCTTTTAAAAGTTTATTACTCAATGGTCTGTATCATGAGATTCCTCTCTCAACCATGAGATGGCTCTAGAGAATTCAGACCACAGATGCAAGATACTTTTACATCTTAAAATAAGCACACTCAGTTTCCCTGCCCTGAAGGGTCACCGCTGGTTTACGGTCACTAGAAGATGTCCATTCACACTATTACATATCACTCACAAAGCAATACAAAATAAAGGGCCTGAATTCCTCCAGATGAAAACCAACAAATACTCCCAACCTACAAGTTTGCATTTTTGATTAGGACCACGATTAATCATCCTTCCAAAAAAAAAACAGTTAGCGACACTACTTTCTCCATGCAAGCTGCCAACCTATGGAATTCACTCCCAGCAAAAATAAGAGATCCAGACAGCCAACTGGAATTTAGAAAAATTGGTAATTCCCATCCTGACCATCCTGGAGTCCTTGACACATCTCATTCTACAAAATAGGACACACAGCAAGAATAAAGCCTGTCTGTCCATTATCAGAAGCTCAGGACAATTTATCAATATCTCATGCAAGAACTCAACCAGGCATGCCTGTTGACAGATCTCCATCTCACCTGGCCCCTATATAATTGGATGTACAATAAAAGTACTATCAAATGTGATAAAAATGACTTTTTAGGTAAAGCATACCAGACAGTCACAGCTGTCTTTTTGGGGGTCACCAACAATGTTCACAGTCACAGCACACCCATTGCTTACCACTGGTTGGCCTTATTGTCACCCTATGTGCTTTCTTCTTTTTCAGTGGAATTCTTTGCCCCATCTTCTGTGTCTTGTATTGGTCTCTTCCCTTGAGCACAGCTTCTTTACCATCTCTCTGATTGACTTGCTTCTATTCTTCCACTGCTCAACTTTAGGGAACTATCTTGATATTCTTGGTTAAAAGCACTCAATAGGAGTGCATGCTTTTTCCAGCCAGCGCTCTCATCCCCTGTCAAATACATGCCACAGCGCTCTGTGTTGCTGGCTCCCTCGTGTTACAAGATCTCTCTCCTGTGCTTCTCCCCCGCCAAACTCTCATTCTCTCCTGTGCTCCACATTGCTTTCTTGCTTGTGTTCTTCTCCCCATTGTCTGTGTTGTTCTTCCTCTTGTGTTGCTTTTGCCCTCTCCCAGCCCACTTCCTGTTGCTTAGACTCTGTTCCTCCATTCCTCTACCCCATGCCCACTATCTGTGAATGAGGCTGTTTGCGAACGGAAAAAAAAAGCTTTGTACATTTGGCCCTAAGAGTCTGATGTACAAAGCCATTTTGCGTTGCAGAGCCTGTAATCTGCAAAATCACAGGGTTTTTACCTGCAAAATGTATTTTTGTTATGTACTAAACACATTTTTCGTTTTGGTAAATGGTTACTGAATCACAAAATGGGTTTACATATCCACAAAAAATCACTATTTGGAGCTGGTGTTTAATGGCATTGCTCCCAAATAGGGATTTGTACTGCAATGTATCAATGTTTTGCAACCGAAATCCGGTTGCAAAGCATCTCAACATTACAGGTTCCTGAGTACGTTTGTAGCCTCTTCCCCTTTGTGAATGTAAACAAAGTTTGGGAGTGGCAGTGGCTCAGGAGATCACTGCCAACTCTTCAATTTTTTTGAAAAATTACACTTTTTTTTGTTAAATGAAGACTTGCTTCCTAAGTAAAACTGACCTCATTAAAAAAAAAAATGACTTTATTGAAATGTGACCACAGACATGGTGTTCTGTTGACCTCAGTAGGTCACCATCCCTGTGATTGCCTCCAATCGTGGTGAGTCGCGATTGGGGACCTACCTCATGAATACTGATGAGGTAGGTTGGATAGTGACCCACTGCGATCCTGAATTTAGCAAACCAACTTATTAGTACATAGGTTGGTTCTCAAAATTATTTTCCATTTGCAAAAAGTTGGTGTGCAATTTGGCACAACTTCTCGCAAATGGAAATTTCCTATATGAGGCTCTAAGTCACTGACCAAAAAACGCTAAATTTGCAACTTACCTTGGCTTCTACTTGCTATGAAGCGCTTCAACGCATCTTCAGGGGTAGTAAGCGCTATATAAATACAATAACAATACAGTACAATACACTTTAATGTTGGGAGGATGAACCTCTCAGTAGCACCTGGCCTCCTTCGCTCCACGCGGCCCTTGACAACTCCAGAGCCATTTATTTTTACATGTAATTATTATAAGGGCATTTCGGAGGTGGGCCCTGACAGAGCTGTGCTTTCTGGTACACCGGCGGAATTATCTCAAGATTAACCAGCGCGACAGGTGAGGCAGATTCCCCTCTTGAGCGTCGAGAGACGGGGACGGCGCTCCCTCCTGGGCGAGCTGCAGAGCGAGCCTGTTTATCAGTTCTCCTCTCGACACTGCTCGCTGGCTCGCGCTCCTCTTTGCACGCGGCCTCTCTGCTCTTCTCAAGTGCTCTAATGAGGAGACGGGATGCGAGGGCTGAAAGGGGGACAGATGGAACCCGCCGCCGAAATAACGAGGGCCTGGCTGGTATAATGCCTTGGAACCCAGGGCGTCACGGAAGGCGGCTGCTGCCCTCTCCGGGACGATCGTCAACACCGTCTGCCTTGCCTCCTGCCGCAGAGCACACGGCGGCGAGAACGGTTACATGGGCAGCTGGTGATTTCCATGGGCGCTTTGTGGTTGATTTTGAAAGAAGCCTCTCAGACACACTCACTTTGCACAAGAGCAGACTTTGTCCCACTCTTTGGACATCGGCAGATGCTCGTCAGGCGTCCCAGAACCTCTCCACGACAAAGTGCTCTTGAGTTTGAGCTCTCTAGTGGCACTCATCCCTGGAAGGGTCATGCCCAGAGGTGAACTGCATAATTAATTTCTCGTATAGGTTTTTGCACAGAGGGATTTTCCTTGCAGCATGGGGCTCCTCCCTGATTTGGTGATAACTTTACTGTTCTGTTAGAGGGGTGCTAGCCGGCTCTGTTCTTTTATCTTCTCATTGAAACAAAAAAATAAGTAACGTTATGATTTAAAATTGCATGCGTACATCTAACCTGTAGGTGACAGTTTCTGCCAGTGGAACCTCTTCTGGTTAATGGTTAATTTCAGATAGTTACTTCAACTCCCCTTTTTTTTTACTTTTATGTCCTGTAAACATTTTCCAGGGGATGAACCCCTTTCCACTACATGTTTTATGAAATATGCGGATGTCCGAGTGTCTTTCAAGCCCAGTACACATATTTGCATTGGTCTTTCCTGGAAGTAATTATGGTGAATATATTAACTGTGCAACATGATTAGGAACGTTTGTAAATACCCCGAAAGTGACTAATTGATAGTTGGTCACTTACTTTCTCAAGACTGTCTCCTTCCACTCTTGTAGGCGTACCCCACTTACCTTCTGACCTACTGCAAAACTACCACCATACTTTCCGAATGTATTTTGTGACCATAGAATTCTGCAAATCACGAGTCTGGGAACCGGTTTTTAAGAATCACGCCCACAAATCCTGTATTTTGCTTATCAAGGATGTGCAAATGTTTTGTGAATCAGGCCCTCTAAGAGCGTTGAAGAATCCTGTCTGAAAATGGAAGGGGTGGCCAATGTACTGTCCCAGAAGAAGCTATGACCCAGAGTAGAGTTGCACCACCCTGCTTTTGCATATGCCCTGATTCCACAATGGAGACTTATCCTTCTGGAAACGTCTGTGGCAGCTTTACAAAGAGCACAGGTGGTGGATCGAGTGTGACCCTTCTCAACAACCATGGGCAAAGACCATAACAAGATTATGGGCCTGGCCCACAGTGCCTCAGATGGGGATATCATGAAAGCGTATCTCAAGCAGGTGCTGGGCCACCACCGGACCAGGACAAAAAGCTGGGCATTGAGCACTGCTGCACAGAAACTGCTGAGGTGTACGGCATGCTTTGCAACCACAAGAAACTGGAGATCTTGGACAAGTAGGGTGAAGATAGATTGAAGGGTGGTGGAGGTCTCTGTGAGCCCAGTGGTCCCGTATTCAGATACACCTTCCACAGAGACCCTCATGCTGTGTTGTGAGTTCTTTGGCGGACGGAACGTTTTTTAGACTTTTTTCAGTGCATGCAATGGTGATAAATAAATGGACATTGGTGACCACCCCGCGTTCCCCAAAGTCTTCCTAGAAAAATGGTACCTCACTTGTGTGGGTCGGCCTAGTGCCCGCGACAGGAAACGGCGCAAAACGCAACGTAGACACACCTCAATTTCGCAGTGAAAAATGACCCTTTTTTGGCAAAGTGCATAGCTGTAGTTTTTTAACCATAGCTCTGCCAGCACCTAGGGAAACCTAGCAAACCTATACATTTTTGAAAACTAGATACCCAGGGGAATCCAGGATGGGGTGACTTGACTGCCTCCCACCAGGTTCTGTTACCCAGAATCCCTTGCAAACCCAAACAATTGGCAAAAAACACCACATTTTCCCCACATTTCTGTGGTGGAAAGTTCTGGAATCTGCGTGGATCCACAAATTTCCACCCACCCCGCGTTCCCCAAAGTCTTCCGAGAAAAATGATACCTCACTTGTGTGGGTCGGCCTAGTGCCCGCGACAGGAAACGGCACAAAACGCAACGTGGACACACCAATTTCGCAGTGAAAAATGACCCTTTTTTGGCAAAGTGCCTAGCTGTAGTTTTTGAACCATAGCTCTGCTGGCACCTAGGGAAACCTAGCAAACCTATACATTTTTGAAAACTAGACACCCAGGGGAATCCAGGATGGGGTGACTTGACTGCCTCCCACCAGGTTCTGTTACCCAAAATCCCTTGCAAACCTAAACAATTGTAAAAAAAAACACATTTTCCCCACATTTCTGTGGTGGAAAGTTCTGGAATCTGCGTGGATCCACAAACTTACACCCACCCCGCGTTCCCCAAAGTCTTCCTAGAAAAATGGTACCTCACTTGTGTGGGTCGGCCTAGTGCCCGCGACAGGAAACGGCGCAAAACGCAACGTAGACACACCTCAATTTCGCAGTGAAAAATGACCCTTTTTTGGCAAAGCGCATAGCTGTAGTTTTTTAACCATAGCTCTGCCGGCGCCTAGGGAAACCTAGCAAACCTATACATTTTTGAAAACTAGACACCCAGGGGAATCCAGGATGGGGTGACTTTACTGTCTCCCACCAGGTTCTGTTACCCAAAATCCCCTGCAAACCTAAAAAATTGTCCAAAAAAACACATTTTCCCCACATTTCTGTGGTGGAAAGTTCAGGAATCCGTGCGGATCCACAAATTGCCACGCACCCCGCGTTCCCCAAAGTCTTCCGAGAAAAATGGTACCTCACTTGTGTGGGTCGGCCTAGTGCCCGCGACAGGAAACGGCGCAAAACGCAACGTGGACACACCTCAATTTTGCAGTGAAAAATGACCCTTTTTTGGCAAAGTGCCTAGCTGTAGTTTTTGAACCATAGCTCTGCCGGCACCTAGGGAAACCTAGAAAACCTATACATTTTTGAAAACTAGACACCCAGGGGAATCCAGGATGGGGTGACTTGACTGCCTCCCACCAGGTTCTTTTACCCAGAATCCCTTGCAAACCTAAAAAATTGGCAAAAAACACCACATTTTCCCCACATTTCTGTGGTGGAAAGTTCTGGAATCTGCGTGGATCCACAAATTTCCACCCACCCCGCGTTCCCCAAAGTCTTCCGAGAAAAATGATACCTCACTTGTGTGGGTCGGCCTAGTGCCCGCGACAGGAAACGGCGCAAAACGCAAAGTGGACACACCTCAATTTCGCAGTGAAAAATGACCCTTTTTTGGCAAAGTGCCTAGCTGTAGTTTTTGAACCATAGCTCTGCCGGCACCTAGGGAAACCTAGCAAACCTATACATTTTTGAAAACTAGACACCCAGGGGAATCCAGGATGGGGTGACTTGACTGCCTCCCACCAGGTTCTGTTACCCAGAATCCCTTGCAAACCTAAAAAATTGGCAAAAAACACCACATTTTCCCCACATTTCTGTGGTGGAAAGCTCTGGAATCTGCATGGATCCACAAATTTCCACCCACTCCGCATTCCCCAAAGTCTTCCGAGAAAAATGATACCTCACTTGTGTGGGTCGGCCTAGTGCCCGCGACAGGAAACGGCGCAAAACGCAACGTGGACACACCTCAATTTCGCAGTAAAAAATTACCCTTTTTTGGCAAAGTGCCTAGCTGTAGTTTTTGAACCATAGCTCTGCCGGCACCTAGGGAAACCTAACCAAATACAACAAGGAGCTGAAGGGGTACAGAATAGGTCATCCCCCACTCATGTAATCTCAAACAACAAAGGACCTGTTCACACAGTGAATATATTACTCAGAACCCTTCCAATCCATTACAGTTTGTAAACTTATTATTTTGGACCAGCGGTTAACCGTATACCGTCTGTACAGGAGGGACCTGGATCACCATTCTGTTATAAAAATACGTTAATAAAAAATCTGTTGCGTTAATTCATTTAAGTCTCCCCCGGTCAAGCCCACCCCAAGGTGTGATGTGACCGAGCTCATGTAGACAAAAGTGAAGGAAAAAAGGTGAGAAAAGGTTGGCGGTGCCTCACGGAAGTAACACCATGGTGTTACACTTGTGTGGGAGGCCCAAGTACCCGCGACAGGCAAGGGCCCAAACGTAGTGAGGCGACATCAAATTGCCTATCTCAAAACGACCTGGTTTGCAAGGGGGTCACCTGGGTTTTGGCTCCGTGCTCGGCGGCCATCTAGGAAACCTACCAAACCCACACATTTCTGAAAACTAGACACCCAGGGGCTTCCAGGGAGGTGTGGCTTGCGTGGATCCCCCAATGTTTCCTTACCCAGAATCCCTTGCAAACCTCAATTTTAGTTGAAAAAATCACTTTTTTCAGACATTTTTGTGTGGGAAAGTTGTGGCATCACCGGGCTCACACAAATTTCCTACCACCCAGCGTTCCCCCAGCTCTCCCGATAAAAATGGTGCCTCACTTGTGTGGGAGGCCCAAGTACCTATTTTTATCGGGAGACCTGGGGGAACGCTGGGTGGTAGGAAATTTGTGTCAGCCCGGTGATGCCACAACTTTCCCACACAAAAATGTGTGAAAAAAGTGAATCTTTCAGCTAAAATTGAGGTTTGCAGGGATTCTGGGTAAGGAAACGTTAGGGATCCACGCAAGCCATACCTCCCTGGAAGCCCCGGTGTCTAGTTTTCAGAAATGTGTAGGTTTGGTAGGTTTCCTAGATGGCCGCCGAGCACGAGGCCAAAACCCAGGTGACTCCCTTGCAAACCAGGTCGTTTTGAGATAGGCAATTTTGATGTCGCCTCACTACGTTTTGGGCCCTTGCCTGTCGCGGGTACTTGGGCCTCCCACACAAGTGAGGCATCATTTTTATCGGGAGACCCTTGGGAACGCTGGGTGGTAGGATATTTGTGTCAGCCCAGTGATGCCACAACTTTCCCACACAAAAATGTTTGAAAAAAGTGATTTTTTTCAGCTAAAATTGAGGTTTGCAAGGGATTCTGGGTAAGGAAACGTTGGGGGATCCACGCAAGCCATACCTCCCTGGAAGCCCCCAGGTGTCTAGTTTTCAGAAATGTGTGGGTTTGGTAGGTTTCCCTAGATGGCCGCCGAGCATGGGGCCAAAAGCCCAGGTGACCCCCCTTGCAAAACCAGGTGGTTTTGAGATAGGCAATTTTGATGTCGCCTCACTACGTTTTGGGCCCTTGCCTGTCGCGGGTACTTGGGCCTCCCACACAAGTGAGGCACCATTTTTATCGGGAGAGCTGGGGGCACGCTGCGTGGTGGGAAATTTGTTTGAGCCCGGTGATGCCACAACTTTCCCACACAAAAATGTGTGAAAAAAGTGATTTTTTCAGCTAAAATTGAGGTTTGCAAGGGATTCTGGGTAAGGAAACGTTGGGGGATCCACGCAAGCCATACCTCCCTGGAAGCCCCCGGATGTCTAGTTTTCAGAAATGTGTGGGTTTGGTAGGTTTCCTTAGATGGCCGCCGAGCACGGGGCCAAAAACCCAGGTGACCCCCCTTGCAAAACCAGGTCGTTTTGAGATAATTAGTTGTTTATTTCTGCAGCGTGAAAATGTTGGCACAATATTGCAAGGAAAATGTGACAGACATTTTGAGGTTTGCAGGACATTGTGGATAAAATAACTTGTTGGGATTCACAAGAGAGACATCACCATGTACTCCCATGGGTTTACGAAAATATCTGCAGTTGGTAGGTTATTCTTAGATGGAATGTACACCTTGGCAGAGAGACTAAAAAGACAAAGATTCCTGCACAGCCATCTATTCCTCAAACACACACACATACTGGTTGGATTTGGCACGAGGGCGAATGATGGTTCAGTATATAACATTTTATTAACAAGAGATTTCACAAAAATGAAATGCACTGTCAATAATTAAATGGACAAAAAACTGAACCAGTGACTCGCAGCTCGTGAGCTGTAAAGCCACGGCAAGGCACCAACCGCTTTACAGGCCATTCACACACCTTTCATAAGTGATACACACAAGACCATTCACACCACCAGGCACGAAACCAACACATTACAACATTCACAAAAAGGGACAAGGTACACCCTGCTTCAGAAAGACAAAAAAGACAAATATTACTGCACCACCATCTAATCCTCAAGCACACACACATACTGGTTGGTTTTGGCAAGAGGGTGAGTGATGTTTCAGTATATACAATTGTATTAGCAAGTCATTTCACAAAAATGAAATTCACTGTTAATAATTGAAAGGACGAGAAACTGAACCATTGACTCACAGCTCGTGAGCTGTAAAGCCACGACAAGGCACCAACCTCTTTACAGGCCATTCATACACCTTTCATACGTGTGACACATACAAAACCATTCACACCGCCAGCCGCGGGCCCATCACATTACAACACTCACACCAGAAGACAGTGCCATTCAAGGGCCCATCACTTTCACACGCCCACATTCCTGACACAGCAACCACACAAGCTGATGGATTGCGTGGAGTGGCGCTCAGCTAGCAGTGTGTGTAGTGACCAGCAGCAAGTCATTACTCACACACCGCCAGCCGAGCGCCAATCCACGCACACCGCCAGACAAGCGCCAGTCCACGCACACAACCAGCCAAGCGCCAGTCCACGCACACAGCCAGCCAAGCGCCAGTCCACACACACAACCAGCCAAGCACCAGTCCACGCACACAACCATCCAAGCGCCAGTCCACGCACACAGCCAGCCAAGCGCCAGTCCACGCACACAACCAGCCAAGCGCCAGTCCACGCACACAGCCAGCCAAGCACCAGTCCACGCACACAGCCAGCCAAGCGCCAGTCCACGCACACAGCCAGCCAAGCGCCAGTCCACGCACACCGCCAACCAAGCGCCAATCCACGCACACCGCCAGCCAAGCGCCAATCCACGCACACCGCCAGCGAAGCGCCAGTCCATGCACACCGCCAGCCAAGCGCCAGTCCACGCACACCGCCAGCCAAGCGCCAGTCCACGCACACCACCAGCCAAGCGCCAGTCCACGCACACTGCCAGCCAAGCGCCAGTCCACGCACACCGCCAGCCAAGCGCCAGTCCACGCACACCGCCAGCCAAGCGCCAGTCCACGCACACCACCAGCCAAGCGCCAGCCTACACACACCGCCATCACATTTAGGATTTTTTTATACAAAAAAGAAAACACAAACAAATTGCAAATAGATACAAATCTACTAACACAAAATCTGAAACTAAATACATTGCACTAATGACAACCTTGAAACAGAATAAATTTTTTTAAACAATACAGACCAGGCAGTTCACTTTACCATTCATGGATGCTCCCAAAAATTCTTTTGCGTGTGGTACGCTCTAAAACAAGCAGGCACACACAGCCCAGGGTTAGAAGAACACTAGGGGCAGTACATACGAGTCTCCTTCCGTGTACCGCTTCGCCAACAGACTCTACATCTCCTAGTGGGAAAGTCTTTCGAGGGTGTGGGAGAAATGTAATTAGGAAAGTGGCGATCTTTCAATCGAGCCACATCCTCCACCACTCCAACTCTAGGAACACCTGCCTGTTCCACAACAACAAGGCTGCCTATCACAGACTGCTAAAACTGAACAAAAGTCAACTTTGACGCAGGAGAACACTCCTTGAACTCAACAAAAGCATTGAAAGTTGCTAAATTGAAGAGATGGATGGCCAACTTCTTATACCAAACGTAAGCCTTACGAATAGCAGTGTAAGGTTCCAACCTCTGATCTACTCTGTCAACACCACCCATGTGCTTATTGTAGTCTAAAATGCACACAGGTTTGCGCACTTCAGCAATCTGACCCCAAACAGCCACAGGTGAAGTACTCTCATCATGGATGGTAGTCAGCATGTACACATCCCTCCTGTCCACAAATTTCACAGCTAGTAGTTCATCACTACGCAAGGAACTGCACTGTCCCCTCTGAAGTTTTTTGCAAACAAGTTCTTTTGGATAACCTTTACGGTTAGAGCGGATTGTGCCACAAGCAAAAGTGTCCACTTTGAACAATTCCTTAAACAATTGCACAGCAGTGTAGAAGTTATCAAGGTACAAATGGTGGCCTCTGTTAAACAGTCCTCTAGCAAGATCCCACACAATTTTCTCTGAAACTCCAAAAGTGGACGGACAACCAGGGGGGTCAATAGTGGAATCCCTACCAGTGTACACACGGAAATTAAAAACATATCCTGTCCTACACTCAGACAACTTATACACCTTAATTCCATAGCGTGCCCTCTTGCTAGGGATGTACTGCCTAAAAACCAAATGGCCCTTGAACAAGACCAAAGACTCATCAATAGATATTTCTTTCCCTGGAGTATAGATCTCTGAAAATCGATCTACAAAGTGATCAAGAACAGGCCGAATCTTAAAAAGACGGTCACACTCAGGGTGATCTCGTGGCAACGCCAAAGAATTATCAACAAAATGCAGCATCCGTAGCAAAAGTAAATACCGATCACGAGTCATAACTGCAGGAAATATGGCCGTTGCCATCAAGGGACTGGTAGACCAATATGAAGCCATGGAAGGCTTCCTTATCAAACCCATCAATAAAGTCAAATCCAAAAACTTCTTCATCTCTTCCAGATTTGTGGGAGTCCACCGGGTAGCTCTAGAGTGGGGCCTAAGTTTGTCACTGTTGTCCCTCAAAAACTGTTCAGCATACAAATTAGTCTGCTCAACAATCTCACCCAAAAATACATCATCCATAAACAACTGAAAAAACTGTATAGGCAAAAAAATTCACAATCCACTCTACACCCTGCATCACCACTAAAGGCAGGCAACACCGGCTGCACCATGTTTGGATCAACCCAGAGTCCAGCACTTCCAGTAGGAAGCCTAGCAGCCTCAGGCTGCAATCCAGATGCCTCTTGCACCATCGGCACAGCAGTATCCTCCTCTAAAACAGGCACTTCATCCGCACTGAGAGTAGCTTCATCCACACCAAGAGTAGCTTCATCTGCACTGAGAGTACCTTCATCATCCGATGATTCCATGTGGAGAGAAAACTCACTGCCTGAATCTTCCCCTCCCTCCTCTCCCTCAGACGCAGTGTCAGTCTCATAATCCTGCTCAGAGGAAGATTCAAGAAGCATACCAACCACCTGCTGAGCAGTCATTCTACGGCTAGCCATAATGCTTACTAATAAAGGTAACTTGTCAAACAAGTCAACAACAACAAACACTTTGTAAAATAAGTAATAAACAAAATTCACCTTTATCAGAAATACCTATATACTCCATAACGATACCACTCACTTGCCAGAAGCAGCTAAACTCACCACCACCTACTCTGCACAGACACAGTATGGATCAACAATATCCCACTAAAAAAGAAAGAGAAAAGAAAATTACACATAAGACAATGCAAAACACATCGCAAAGAATTTCATGCTCAAAACACTAACTAAATATGCTGCCATTATGACCCCACTTACAAAAAAATTCATTCATACATGACAATAATGCTCATTTGGAGTAAATACAACAAAAATGTTTTTCTTACCAAAAAAATGCAACTACGCAAAGCTGCAGAACAACCACTGTTGAAACCGCAAACAGGAATCAAAAGCTTTACACTAGAATAAAAAGGAGAAAAAAACATTACAATCACATATGCAAATAATGCACCAGTCCACACACAATCCACCAGCCAAGCTAAGGGGTAGGTGGGCCTAAGAGTATAAATAAAATATTCACCCCGTAAAAGGGAGCAACCCTTGCCCTTGAGGCCACTCCCCAACACAAAAATTAAAAAAAAACTGGTGTCTAGTGGCTTCTGCCCCCCTTGGGGGCAGATGGGCCTAAAAACATACTGCTATTCTGCCACCCAAAGAGGGCAGAAATGGCCACAATCATCCTCCCATAAAGGGGAGCGACCCTTGCCTAAGCTGCCGCTCCCCGCACGCAGTATTGCCTTATAGATTAAAAAAAAAAAAAATCCCTGGCGCTAGTGGGCATTCCTGCTGCACGATCGCACGATCGTGCAGCAGGAATGCACAAAAGAGGCATCGGGGGAAAGGAAAACCCTTTCCTTTCCCCGATGCCTCTTGTTTGAATCCCCCCCTCCCCAGAGCCAAAACTCACCTGTTTCTTCCCCGACGCGCTGAAAGCAAATGGCTTCCAGCGCGTCGGGGAAGAAAGGGAAACCTCCAATGACGTTTGATGACGTGTACGGGGGGAGGCAGGGGAAGGGCTTCCCCAGTAAAAAAAAACAGATCGGCGTCCCACGGGGGGAGCGCCAGTGCTTCCCCCGTGGGTGGGTGCCATAACGAGCTGGACTCGTCATGAGCACACACCCACTGTGCACTCTCATAATTAGTTACGATGAGTACCTCCTAAAAGACATACAAGACTTTGGGCCTGATTCACAGAACTAACTTACGTCAAAATCCTAAACTTACAACAATTTTGGTATTCACAGAATGAACTTACACATTTGGGTATTCACAGAATGAACTTACACATTTGGGTATTCACAGAATGAACTTACAACAATTTTAGTATTCACAGAATGAACTTACACATTTGGGTATTCACAGAATGAACTTACAACAATTTTGGTATTTACAGAATTAACTTACTCATTTTGGTATTCACAGAAGGCACTTACTCATCAATGAGTAAGTGCCTTCTGTGAATACCAAAATGTGTAAGTTACACAAAATGTGTAAGTTACACAAAATGTGTAAGTTACACAAAATGAGTAAGTTACACAAAATGTGTAAGTTACACAAAATGTGTAAGTGTCTTCTGTGAATACCAAAATGAGTAAGTTTATTCTGTGAATACCAAAATGAGTAAGTTCATTCTGTGAATACCAAAATGGTAGTAAGTTTAGGATTTTGTCGTAAGTTAGTTCTGTGAATCGGGCCCTTTGCCAACAAAAAAAAAACTGATTTAAAGACTGATCGGTAGCATACCCTTACCTTTTCCCCTAGTTCCACATACAGGCATGGCCAACAATGTTTAGGAGAAATTTGTTGCACCTGTGAATTGCATGCTATAGATAAGACATTTTCAAGCTGCATTTGCTTGCAATCAAAATACACCATGGGCATGTATGTACCTCTGATATGCACACAACATGTGCAGGAATATTGCCTAGTGACCTCACCAGTGTGGTTAAAGGAGGATGTAAGTCTACAGAAGTATGAAGATATGTCGTGAAATCTTAGGAAAGATGAAGAGGTAAAGGGCATGTAAGAGAAATGGTCCACAAAATAAATTAGTCAGGCAAGGCATTCCTTTCCGACAACTAATCTCCAAGATTCTTCAGTAGTGCCCCACTCCATTTGCTTCTTCATAAGGACAATACAGTGCTCTGTGCCCACTCAGAAAATAGTCTTCCACGAGTGCTGCCCACTTTCAAAGAGTTTTGTAAATGGTACAACCTGTATAGAAAAATTGCAAAAATCACAAAATGCAAACTACTTTTAATTGGAAAGATACAAATCATTAGAAATTAAATGTATTTGGTGATTGAACTGACATCACAATGAATGTTGATACTGCTAAGCAACTGTGACACACTCCTTAAGAGTAGAGATTTGGGATTATTGGAGGGTAGGTTTTTCATAACTGTTTCACCACAATCCACCCAAAGTCTCTCCCTAGTTAGGGAGCTTAGTCTATGGAGGTTAGAATTTCATGCAGATGTTTACCCACTGAAATATTAGGCATGGCTATAGGGAAGCCTGTGTGACTCCTATTACAGAGATCTATGAAACACCCATGTTGGACCTCATTAGGAGTTGCAGTATCCCACCAAGAGCAGTAATTTTCTGTAAGAGACATCTACTTGCAATATGGGCAGTGCCTGGTCTACATGCCCCACGCTCTACCCAACATGGATCACCCAGGCCACTGACAGTGCCCAATTCTGAGTGATACTCTTTCCCTGTGCCAGAGCACAACATAATGGACGCACACAAAGATCAACCTGGACAGGCCCGGGAATACCCAACCTCATCCTTCTTCTGCCATTCCCTACAATGGCAGGACAGCTCTGGGCATTTTTATAGTCTGTGTACATAGTAACCCTCTTCCCTTCTCCTGCCAAGAACACATCACAGGGGGAGGAGACAATGCTTCCCCAGGAACACTTTAAGCTACCCTGCCATCCAGAGAACAAGCCCCCACTCCCTAATCCCCAACACCACTCCTGTTAATACTTTCCATCTTCTCTGAGCAGGCAGAAAATATCAATTGATTTATCACTAGAATGGGAAAGCCTCACAAAAAAGGATCCAGTGTTCCCAGGTCAATAGTGTGAATCACGATTCCAGGGACAAAACTCCATATCCAGATTGTGGCACAGGGATGCCAGCTGCAATCGAAGACTCTGGTGCAAAGCATCCCCACACCAAATTCCAGCAACCTTATAGATAAAAAATAAAATAAAAATCCCTGGCGCTAGTGGGCATTCCTGCTGCACGATTGCACGATCGTTCAGCAGGAGTGCACAAAAGAGGCATCGGGGGAAAGGAAAACCCTTTCCTTTCCCCGATGCCTCTTTTGTTTGAATCCCCCCCTCCCCAGAGCCAAAACTCACCTGTTTCTTCCCGACGCGCTGAAAGCAAATGGCTTCCAGCGCGTCGGGAAGAAAGGGAACCTCAATGACGTCAGCGCGCCTCGCGCGCTGACGTCATTGATGACGTGTACGGGGGCGGGGGGAGGCAGGGGAAGGGCTTCCCCTGCCTTCCCCGGTAAAAAAAAACCAGATCGCGTCCCACGGGGGAGCGCCAGCGCTTCCCCCGTGGGTGGGTGCCATGACGAGCTGGACTCGTCATGAGCACACGCCCACTGGGTGCCATGACGAGTCCAGCTCGTCATGAGCACCGAAGGGGTTAAAGGCACACTACAGTGTAACTACTGGTGCCATACTTCAGCAGGTTAGAGATACACTTGTGGGGATGTAGGACTGGAGATCCTGGGACTGCGTGGTGTACACTGCCAGAGGAATCTGTTGTGCACAAGGAGGGTTACTGCCATTGGAAGTGACTGTGTATCCTTGCTGAATAGTGGCTGGTCTGGGCTGACTACCTGCTGCTGTGTGGCACCTTGAAGTGTGCTCTCCAAGGGCTTGTTGGCTTGCCCTCTGTTCTTTTGTGGAGGTCTCAGGTACAAAGACCTCCCTCGAGAGACCCACACAGTCTACTTGTGACACCCGGAAAGAAGTTCCCTCTTAAGTGCCCACAAAGTCTGCTCGATCCCAACTGGTAGCACGGCCTGAGCGTGGAACTAAGTATTGTGCCTGGAGACCGGATTGCCTTGTGTGGAGCCCTAAAAGTACTCCCCGCATCTAAGGAGTGTGGCCTCTTCATCGTGGGGCCTCAACACGCATCAGCGTCTCATTGGTGGTGAGTGGATTCACTGGTTGCAGGACCCTGTGTGGCCCGCTTCGTCGATCGTGTTGCATCTCTCTCATGCGACACGCCGACTGCATGCTCATTGCATACAGTGTGCGATTCACAGGTTGCGACCCTCAGAGGTGAGGATGTATCCGTAGTAGTGCCTCATTCTACCTTGGGCGTCACTGCTGAACTTGCGTTTGTGTGACTGGAATTGTCTTGTGAGACAGTATCAACATGCACCAGACATTGTGCCTTATTACTAGGGAGGTACAGAATTTGCAACTCTTCATTGTGTGTGATTGGAATTGTCTGGTGCAACCCGTATCAATGCGCACCAGACTTTGTGCCTCATTTCCAGTGAGGTTCGGAATTTGCAACTCTTCGTTGTGTGTGACCAGGATAGTCTGGTGCGACTCAGATCAACGTGCACCAGATGTTGTGCCTCATTTCCAGGGAGGTGCGGAGAAGCGGAATCCTGTTCCGTAGTGCCCCGATTGCCTGGGTACTTTGATCGATGTGTGTTTGATGGGGTTCTTCCTTCTTCCGAGAGGCTCCCCTGCATCATCCCCCATTTATTGATTGTTCCTTTTGTGCCCTCAGTGCATAGGACCAACAGCCCTCTCCTCACCCAGCCCGAAGACTTTGTGTTGGCAGGTAGTATTGCCTGGATCGAGCCTGGGTAGTGAGAGTAATTGACCGGGCTGAGGAACACTTTAGAGAGCCATTGGAAGTGGGTCAAGAAACTGCGTGACCCCCCCCCCCTGTGCTTCACAGAACTGTGGTGGTGCTGTAAGGCACAGGGTGGAATCCTTTGATTGAACGACTATCACCCTCAGCCCGCTTCTGCTCCGCATTTCCTGGGTGAACTTCCAGCGTATTGGCCAAACCCCCATTTGTTGACTGTCACCTAATGAGCCCTGCTTCCTACCTCCACCTTCTTCCCTGGGACCCTGACTAAGGGGCCCATTACGATGCTGGACGGAAGGCCATCCCTGCCGGTGGCGGAAAACCGTCATGTCTTCCGCCCCAGGTGCGGTCATTGTGACCAACAAATCACAATGGACCCATAGAGGCTATTTTCCATCCGCTGCAGCCTGTCAGGCTCCGCACGTTTTTTGTGTACACAAGGGTGGCGGACGGAGCCAACAGGGCAGGTCCGGCATCGGAAACACGTTCCGTCCGCCAAGCAAATCACGATGTTGCAGACAGCCCTTCCCACCGCCGCGTAAAAACCACCACGTTGCGGGTGACGGAAATACAACATCGGAGAGGAAGAGCAGATACTGTACCCAACCAAACCCCCGGACCCGCCATGGATCCTGCGCCACAGGCCTTACCGCTGCACTACCGGCTGCACCTCCGGCAGACAAGACGCCGCCGCGCTCAACAGCAGAGGTACGTACCAGACATCTCCACGCATGCAACTCCTGAACAACTACAACTCCCAGCAAGCGTTGCGGCACCACGATGAATATGGCAACCTGCCAAATGCAAAGTGCGCGGCCCACCCAATCCCCATGAGTGACCCTCGTTGCCCCCGAAGGCAATTGGAGCCAATGACGAGCCCCGCAGTTGCAGAGCGCGCACACCGCAACATCTAAACATGTACGCCGAAGGCACCCATTGGCTGATGGCTCAACCGCATTGTGTGTGCCACACCCTAATGGCCCGGAAGCTGCGACCGCAACCCTGCAACGTTCAAGTGTGGACAATGCGTGTCATCGCTGCGAATGCCAGCTACCGCGCATGTGAACACATACTGCATTTGCATTGGCGCCCTGACTATTACATCACACATCACAACTCATTTGCCTAAAGTGACTGGTGCACCCCATTGCCAATGTTGTGGGGCATGAGGCCCCCATGCATATCGAGTAACCACACAGACACCGTACATGCATAGGAGAACTGGCCCAGGGCAGGTGCGTCCGGACCCATTTGTTGGCAGGGTCACCGGTCCAGTGACGCATGTGCTGGGTGGCTGTGGGGTGGGGGGTAAGTCAGCCCTCTGGGAGTGGCTGGCACATCAGAACAACTAAAACAGCGACCAGCTGGTCACTACACTGTGAAGGGATGAGAGAGTGTGACCCGTGTGCCAAGTCGTCACACACATGAAATGTCCAAGGAAAGGAGAGTGAAATTACATACAAAGCCATGCCCCGTGGCCTGCATGGACTCAAATGAGGGAAGGAGTAAAAAAGGACAAAGGTCTCCCGCACGGTACCAATGTCGTGTAATGAAACATCCAACCTGTGAACCACGCATGAATATCCCTTGACATCTGACTGGCGTCTCTTGGCCAGGGGTCGAATTGTGAAGGGTCAGTGGTGTAGGCAGACAATTAGAGGTGTCCATTGTCTGCTAATCAGACATATGTGTAATCCCTAGCACACCCAACACACGTACTGGTGTGGCGTGCAGTGTGCCTAGCTACCACTGCCTGTAAATGCCCCCACACACGTCCTGAGTCAGTGCTTCTCCAGACCAAACGCCCTAAAAAATCCTGCCCACCAGTATGGATGACATGTGATTACCATACCTTGCAATCCTCATTGGCTCACGTGACATTCCCTGTTGACTGATGTACTTACACACTTGCATGACTGATTGTCTCTGTACAATGTGTGCGTGATGTAAAGCACTGTCACACGCCACACTCATATCAGTAGCGCCATACAACAAATGAAATGCACATGAGCGAGCGGACATGGAGAGATGAGGGGTGATGGACAAGGGTGGCAGAGAGGTAATCCGAGGAGGAGGGCATGAGTGAGTGCATGAGAAGTGTCACTTGCCTGATACTCCCACCTCAGGAAACCTCCGCCTGCCATCAGGTTGGTCCTTTCAAGGAAAAAACACACTTCTTGAGAGTGACAACATCTAGCAAGAAAATCTGGAAGGAAAGAATGCGTCTCCCTGGCCCTTGTGAAACTGAGGAGAGACAAAGTGGGGCCCTGAAGCAGGCCTGGCGAGAGACATAAGTGACTACTCGGGCACGCAGTGGCCCACCCGAATGCATCGTTGAACCACACAAATAAAGATTCCTGGAGCCAGGCCTGCCTGGGAGGCATCCCAAATGTTGATGGCA
The DNA here is from genome assembly GCA_963921515.1 of Calotriton arnoldi. Classification (NCBI taxonomy): domain Eukaryota; kingdom Metazoa; phylum Chordata; class Amphibia; order Caudata; family Salamandridae; genus Calotriton; species Calotriton arnoldi. The sequence continues at coordinate 140,454 of CAWUFW010011740.1, forward strand.
GCCATTGATGGCACATACATTGGCCTCGTACCACCACAGGCAAGTGAACCCGTCTCTAGGAACCGCAAACACTACCTCTCCATCAACGTGCCAGTGGTATGACAGGCGGAGCAGATCATCTCACACGTCTGTGCAGATTAACCTGGGTCGGCACATGACAGCTACATCTGGCGGAGCAGCACCATCAACCCCGCACCCAACCCACACATGCCCAGTGCCGATGACAGTGGTGAGGAAGAAGGCCTTGACCAGCGTCTACAGTTCATTGTCAACTACTTCCGTTGAGTGTGATGCAACAATGAGCAACCATGACTTTGTCTGTGTGCCTTGCTGTTGTCTCACAGACTCAGACACATTTCCCTGAGATTTCGTACACATACCGGACTATGCGCCGGAGTTGAAAACACATGCATGCAGGGACTGAGCACCCAGAAGCACCACTACGCACAGGACACCATTGCCATACTGCCTCACTTGCTCCCCTACTCACTCTGAGGCATCCAAGCGCATGTACACAAGCAGACAATTTGAAGACAAGAAACGTTTCCAAATGTGAAGTTTTTACTAGAGTGTCAAAGCATGTTAAATACGTGCCACAACAGGTTGAAAATGCATGAGTACTGGACCAGTAACCGCAGTGACATATCCATTTCACATGAAGCAAGATGTGGCATCAATAACCCCTCTGGACGTTGAATCACGAGCATATCCCACCACCCCTAGCAGGAAGGAGTCGTATGGGATGTCCCTGTTCTATGGCCTTTGTCAGCAGAACCCATTACCCAGACTATGCATGGTGAGATTACACACCATTGGCTGTGTCGCACTCATCACTGGATGGATGACCCTCCAAGTGTGGGCCATCTGGCCCGCATTCCCATGTCAATAAAAGGGGATCTGTGTCCTCTAGCAGCTGTGAGACCTTGTTGATTTGGGGTGCTATGGCCTGAACAGAACAGAATGACAAGGGACAGGCTTCTGCCACCACAGACAGAATGTTCAGACAGTACTCCTGGACCGCGCAGTGAACATGCTCTGCGGACACCTCTCATGTGACAGACATGTACTAAGGTACTTGCAGGGCACAAGTCCTAAACAATGAAGTGGGGGGACTGACCAAGTAAGACAAAACACACTTGACCTCACAAGGCCCCGACGTAATCAATCAATCAATCACGGCATTTATAGAGCGCGCTACTCACCCGGGAGGGTCTCAAGGCGCTGGGGGAGGGGGTAAGTTACTGCTCGAACAGCCAGGTCTTGAGCTGCTTCCTGAAGGAGAGATGGTCCTGGGTTCGCCGAAGGTGAGTGGGGAGGGAGTTCCAGGTCTTGGCTGCCAGGTAGGAGAAGGATCTTCCTCCGGCGGTGGCTCTGCGGATGCGTGGTACGGTGGCGAGGGCGTGGCTGGTTGATCGTAGCTGGCGGGTGGGCGTGTAGAAGGTCATGCGGTCGTTGAGGTACTTGGGGCCCAGGTCGTGGAGGGCCTTGTGTGCGTGGGTGAGGAGTCTGAACGTGATTCTCTTGCTGACGGGGAGCCAGTGCAGGTCTTTCAGGTGTCCGGTGATGTGGCTGTGTCGGGGGATGTCCAGGATGAGTCGTGCGGAGGCGTTCTGGATGCGCTGGAGTCTTTTTGAAGTTTGGCTGTGGTTCCGGCGTAGAGGGTGTTCCCATAGTCCAGTCGGCTGGTGACGAGTGCCTGGGTGACGGTCTTCCTGGTTTCAGTGGGGATCCATCTGAAGATCTTGCGGAGCATGCGCAGGGTGTTGAAGCACGAAGATGAGACGGCGTTGACTTGTCTGGTCATCGACAGGGAGGAGTCCAGGATGAAGCCCAGGTTGCGTGCGTGGTCCGTTGGCTTGGGCGCGGTGCCCAGGGCCGGGGGCCACCAAGAGTCGTCCCAGGCGGAGGGTGATGAGCCCAGGATGAGGACTTCCGTAGCGCTATGAGAGAAGGAAAATCGTGCGACTAACATGATTTGTGCAAATACTGGGACAGACTAACCCATCTGACAGTCTTACAGTGTCAGCATTGATATACAGGGACAGAACAAAGACAAAAGCATGCCTCCCTTAAGTACCTGTGTAGAGATGGCAAGCTGTATGCACAGGTTCCCCTCTATGGCATCTACATTCAAATGTAAGGTGCAAGGCGGACCCCAGTCAGCATGTACAAACAAAGGGATGCCGGCTAGCCCCTTGATGTAGGCCCGGCTGGAGGTGAAAAAAGGCACACTCGCTGCATGCACGTTGCTGCTGGGAATGGACGGTAGACAATGTGCAGGTGCTGCAGAACGTTTACCTTAAATCAATAAAGGGTTCTGGCCCGTAATCCGCAAGGCTAGGCCTATACCATAGTCTACACAACTACACAATTGCCAATACTGATAACTATTCGGCGAATCACTCTGCTCAATCACACGTGACACTCATAGTGACTGAAAAAATAATACATTTGTTTTTACTTTTTCTATTTTTTAATAAAGATTTGATTTCAAATTTAATCGGTTCAGGTTATTATTTCAATGAACATTTTCATAAATCATCAGACCACATAAACAATATATACAAACATACAACACATTATTTTTTGGACACAACAATGAAAATACATTACATGTCACATTTAAAAGCAGTTAGAGGATGTAGAAAAAAGCTCAAGTTCCAAAAAAAGAATAGAGAAAAATAAGGAAAATTCAAAAGAAAAAGAAAAATAAAGACAAGCCAAGGGTAAGGTTTAAGAAATAGTGACGTTGTTTAAATTTTTGAAAATACCACAACCCTAGGAGGATAACAACCAAACAGTCCTGTATTCAGGTCTTCAAACAGCAATTTCATTTTACATTATGGGGTATTTATCCCTTCTAGACCTGATACTTTCAGCTTAAATTTCACTTGTTTGGTTACATACAAAAGGTCTACGCATTTCAAACCCTTAAGTTTTTCAAAGGGTTCTCCTCAGGACCTGGAACAAGAAACTAAAAAGAAAAAGAAAAGGTGCACGTGTTACCATTTAATCACAGCACTTTTACAGCACTTTGACCTAAACAACTCACTGATCTTCACAAAATTCTTTACCTTGTTTAAACTTTTATGTTGGCACTACCTGTGCCCCGACAAGTACGTGGCAACTCTCACTGTTGAACAAAACCAAGAAAACAACGAAGGCTTTAATATACTGATCTTAAATGCGCACACAAACTTCATTTACATAAAGCTTCAGTCTACTCACTTCAACAAAAGTCCGCGCCTGTGTCTCTGAAGGTTTTTAATCAATGTGAAAAAGTTCAATGGGTGTCGAGAGAGAGTCCTCTTAAAAGAAATAAGGAAACGAGAATCAAAAACTGACTTCAACGGGGTCCGTTTGTTGTGCGAAATTGATCCGCATACGTGAATTCCTACATACCTTGAGTCGGCGTCTCAAGGCTGTGCATGGATTCAATCCGATTGATTGCTGCCAGCGAGGTTACAACTCCACCTGTCTAAGATTATCAGAGAAGGGGCAGTTAAGTACCAGCAGTTTGTCTCACAGCGAATCGCGCCGAGATTGAAGCGTTGCTCACATATCGCACTCTAATCTATTAAACAAGAGCCCATGAGGCACAGGGTCAGACTGATTTGCATATGGCCATGTCTGAACTGGGGTGGCGGAGTGGGCTAAAGAATGATGATGGATTAAACCCAGATCAGTTGACTGGGGGTGAGTGCTTGCAATGTTCAACACTCCGTCCATCATCCCCTTTGGTTTTGCTATGGTATAGGCCTACAAAAAACAGAATTAGGGAGTGAAGAGGTAGTGTCCTACATGAACACTTGAGGTGGATACGTCCTCCTCTTAGAATCTGTAATCAAAACAAAAAGATCCACCTTAAAGGGGGAGTTTTCTTGATAAAGTGTCTTACTGTGTCAAGGAAGTGTGTTTCCTGTCCTGGATTGGATGCACACAGTGTTTGCTTAAATACCCCTCACACACCAAAAGGGCCCTTGGTATCATGCTTCATCATAGGGGTCTTCCCGTCCCGCTGCGGGACGGGGCATGCTACGACCTGCGACTACGCGGGAGCACTGATCTTACAGTACTATGTGTTGTGTAGGGGTAGTGAGAGGAAGGGTCTGGAGTGAATGTAGAAGGTGAATTAAAAAGGACCTGGCCTCATGGACTTAAGAAACTTTAATAGGTCATGGAGGCTGGACCTGTTAAAATGGTGGTTCGGAGATGTCCTGCGTACAATGTGCGGATACTCCTATTAAGTCAACATGTTTCGAAGCATCAAGGCTTCTTCATCAAGACTGAAAGATCCCTTCAGTACTCACTATGTTGCTATCAAATGTGAAAAGTGTGCTATATACAAAAGTGAAAAATGCAGGAATCTCATGCACTTAATACAATACCTAATGGTACTCCTAAAATGTTAATCTGAAAGAGAAAGTACAATTAATATACTAATTGCGCCTCCCAATGCGCAAACACACGAAACCTGTAAAAACAAAACGCCACAAAGTGACTGTTGTGTATCTAGTACTAGTTATATGGTAATATATCAGTGCAATGACCTGTGGAAAGAAGAAACAGACGAGACACACACACATAGAACAGAAATCACACACTCTATTTTTGTGACTAGAGTAATTGTAAGAGGTTTGTATGTAGATGATATACACACATACTGGTCAATACATACTATGTAATGTTGGAGACAATACTCCATGAGCCTCTGTAACGGGTGGGGAAGGGTGTCGCCACTAAATTCTGTTAATAAAAGATAGGGAAAGAAAGATATTGTTGATTGCTGCCGGTTTTTAGAAGTCTGAAAACCGTGAAATTTCCGAACGGCTATGCCGTACTTACGTCTCAGTCAACACTGCCTCGCTCCAAATAACGCCAACCCACGGCTCCGTTGTGTCAAAGGAGTTCGTGGGGAGGCTCTATTTATGTAGCCGCTAATTGGCAGTAAGTGATTGCACCTGCAAAACTGCCCAGAGTCAACCGGAAGTAAACTGCTGTTGGTTTCCGGTTGCCGTTTAGCAGGCGAGCACTAGAGCGCTGCCCCCTGTTTCAATGGTTTAGCGGGACACAGAGGAGGGCCAAAATGGAAGTGAGTCCGGCCGGGTAGCAGGACCGCACTAGAGCGCTACATTCAGTCTTAAGATATTAAAAGAAATAAAGGAAGTCCGAGAGCGGAAATAGATCCGTCCGGATAGGATCTAGAAGGTTTGATGGTCGGGGAAGAGGATATTGTGACTCTGAATATAAATCACGGGACAAACAAAGTATAGTTATACTCACGTAGGAAAAATCGTATTACGTACCCTTGTGCGGGTCATAACCTCATGGGAGGGGTAAGCCTACATATCTGCCACATGGGCTGTTATGTGTAATGGTTACCATGCCCTCATCAATGGGCTAGATGGGGCGTAATGTAGACACAGCTGTGGAAAAGGGACCATATGTTAGAGCGCATAGTCGGGTGGCAATTACTCTATTCAGTCTATGATGTTCAATCGTCCAATATCTGGCCTGGCGCACCTTTAAACTATCTCGCATGAAGCGGGGTAATTATAAACATACGCCACATGGGGCGTTATGTATAGTGGGTTCTGTACTCCACCCTCACGGTGGGAGTGGTGGAGGGAAGATAATGTTGTCACAGCTAATCACTAGGTGTGTTATATTGGAGTGAAGAGGCGCACAGTGGGGTGATGTTACTTCATTACGTGGGTTACTGGTAAAGGTATCAGTTGCCATTGTGATCCAACGCCCAGTTCGGCTCTTTAGTATGGTTGTGTACATAGGGTGTTTCTAGAAGTGCAGAGCCAGTCATTCCAGATTCTCAAGACAGTTGGGCCCATGGTTTGTCATCGTTAAGGCCAATAACGTTGGTCCCCAAACGGAACACCCATCGTTGTTCTTTTTCCAGTAGGTCTCTCTCGTTGTGGATTTGTTCAATTACGGTCCACTTTAAATCATCCACGGTGTGGGCCATAGTCAAATAGTGGCTCGCCATCTTGGTGGTGCTTTTTTTACAGCGTACATTGCTCTTATGTTCGCCTATACGGATTCTCACTGGTCTAGACGTCATGCCGATGTATTCTAGTCTGCATGGACACGTGATGATATATACCACGTTTCTGCTGTTGCAATTAGTAAATTTTCATTGTTCCCAGACTGATCCATTTGTGAACGTGATGCTCCTGCTTTTCTTAGTAAGGTTGCATGTGCTACAGTTGCCGCAAGGGTAGTGGCCCTGTACAGGTGCAAGGTTAGAAATTGCAAGATCCCTTTCTGGTATCGGTCGCGGTCTTGTATGGACCAAGATATCCTTTAGATTTCTGCCTCTTTTATGGGAGAACATAGGTTTGGGAAAGTTGAGGCTCCCGCAGTTGAGTATTCTCCAGTGTTTATTTATTATCTTTGACACTTGGTTGGAGTGGGTATAAAAAGTGGTTACACAGATGGGTCTTGTTTCTTGTTCTCTGGAAGGGTGATTTTCCAAAAGAGCGTCTCTGTTGTTGTTCCTCGCTCGTTTTAGCCATTTCTTTATGATTCGTTCCGGGTAGTTGCGTTTTAGTAATTTCTTCTCCAGGTCGGAGGCTTGTCTTTTGAAATCTATGAGTTCGGAGCAGTTCCTCCGTAGGCGGAGGAATTGTCCATATGGAAGATTATCCCGTAGGTGTCGTGGATGAAAACTATCGTACAGTAGTAGGCAGTTTTTTGCAGTTGGTTTGAAATGGGTTGTTGTTTTTAGTCTGCCATTGTCAGGATAGATGTTCAGATCCAAAAATATCAGATTGGTGTTGGAAGATGTATGGGTAAATTTCAGAAACATGTTTTGTTGATTCAACCATATCATGAAGGTTCCAATAGAGTCGGTGTCACCTCTCCATGCCACCAGGACATCATCAATGTACCATTTCCAGACAATGATGTGGTCACGGAACGGGTTGTCTTGATGTAATATCTTGGTGGTTACTAGATGATGTACATAGAGACCAGCCAAGCTGGGGGCAAAAGCGCTCCCCATGCTGGTCCCGTGTTTTTGTAGATAGTGTACCCCTTCGTATAGGAAGAAATTCCTTTTCAAGGCCAGAGAGATGCACTCCATGACCAAGTTCCGTGGTGTCTGATAGTCCCATGTTGTGGCGTATACTACTTCCTCGATGATGTCGAGGATCTCGTCGTGGGGTAGGCTAGTGTACAGGCTCTCGACGTCGAGCCCCAGTAGGAGATGGTGGTCTGGGTCAAAGTCAAGATTTTCTAGTAGTTGTAGTACGGCCTCAGTATCTTTCAGATAGGTGTCTGTTCTTTGGACCAATGGCCAGAGGAAAGCGTCGGCAAATTTTGAGAGTGGATCTAGTATGGAGACGATACCGGACACAATGAGGCGCCCGGGGGGGTATTGCAGATTCTTGTGAATTTTTGGGATGGTGTAAAAGTATGGTGTCTTGGGTGATTTTTGAATCAGAAAATCAGCTTCCTTCCTGGATACCCAGTCATGTGCAGTGGCTTCTTCGACCATTCCTGCAATCCGTACCCGTATTTCCTCTGTGGGGTCATCACGGATGATCTCGTAATTCCTTGGGTCATCTAGTAGTTTTCTGCATTCGGTATCGTAATTACGTGTTGTTTGAATCACGATAGCACCCCTTTGTCAGCAGGTTTTATTATCAAGTTGGTATTGTTGGCCAGTTCTTGTAATGCTTCCTTTTCTTGTCGTGTTGTGTTCTGGAAAGTTTTCTTGTCCTCATTCGGTATACTGGTTATTTCTTCCATCACGGCCTTCTCAAAGGTAAGCAGTTCGACTGGTAGCGTTGAGTCCAGAGGAGTGAAGGTGGATTTGAGTCGTAGTCCAGTATCCGAAGTCTGTTCCTCTGTTGTCTCAGTTGTCTCTTTGTTGTCAAAAAAAGCTCGTAATTTTAATTTTCTCATAAATTCCTTTATTTCAAGACAGAGTTTAAATTTGTCCATCCTGTTAGTGGGGACAAAGCCAAGGCCTTTCTCCAGGACACTCTTTTGTGGCTCAGTGAGTGTGTGTTCTGTTAAATTGACCACTAATTGCCCATCCTGCTGGTTGTTGGTTGGTTCGCTGTTGCTGTCATGCTCCTCGTTGACACTCTGGCTGCGTCTTCTGACTCGTTGCTCCAGTGGACCTGGTTGCCTCTCCGGTTCCTTCCTCTCGGAGGTCCTGGGCGTACTCCTAAAAAAGGAGGCGGTCCATAGTAGTTATATTCTTGTGGTGGTGGGTTCCAGTGTTGGAATGGTCCTCCCATTGGTGGTGGGCCGTAAGGGTAATGTGCGTAAATCGGTGGGCATTGGTAATGGCCCCATCCCCTTCCTCTGGGTCTGAATGGTCTCTGGTACTGTGTCCCTCCTCTCTGGTTTCTTGGGTTGCTCCCACGACTGGAGTATGAATCATTTGAGCCTGTATCGGATAATTCACTATTCGCTGTTGGATCTTTTGGCTACATAGTCATCCCGTATGTAGGGATACACACGCTCGTGGCTGAAGGCTGCAGTGTCTTTTTTCAGTTTCTTGAATTTACTTTGTTTCAACGTGATTCCATATTCACTCATTTGCTGGTTGAGTTCGTCCAGCCTTTTTTTTAACACAGTATGGGATTGATAGCTTTTAAGTTGGATCTCCAGCTTCTGTATATCGATCTTGAGTTCCTGTGCCAAACGGGTGGCCGTCTTGATGATAAGGACCAGCCAATCCCTGGTACAGTGCCACGATATCAGGGACCAGTCCTTTTTAAAGGAGTTGTCGTGCTGAAATATAAAAGGTTCATTTCGGACTATTAGGCCTTGAGGTGCTGCATTAGCCCTGAGGTATTCTGTCATTAGTAGACCATGTAAAGCAGTCTTTATCTGGGTTCTTCTCAGGTTAGCCAGCTCATCCCAGTCCGCATTGCTTGGACCCAGATCTGTGCTGTTCAGTCCCTCAAAGGGTTTGAGGGCTGCCAAGATTCTGTCAATTTCCTCCTCATTGAACGTGAGGCCTGCTGCCTCGGCCATGTTGTTAGTGTCTTGGTGGGTGTGTGTTACCTGAAAAGTAGTGTGTGTCTGTGAAAAAATAGGTTAGTTAGCAAAAGAAGGCGGGATAATCGGTGCACTGCCGATATCGCCTTGTTTCCAGGATTACTGGGTTACTCCCACAGCTGTACGCTGTCGAAATAGCTTCAAAAAACAGAATTAGGGAGTGAAGAGGTAGTGTCCTACATGAACACTTGAGGTGGATACGTCCTCCTCTTAGAATCTGTAATCAAAACAAAAAGATCCACCTTAAAGGGGGGGTTTTCTTGATAAAGTGTCTTACTGTGTCAAGGAAGTGTGTTTCCTGTCCTGGATTGGATGCACACAGTGTTTGCTTAAATACCCCTCACACACCAAAAGGGCCCTTGGTGTCATGCTTCATCATAGGGGTCTTCCCGTCCCGCTGCGGGTGTATGGTATAGGCCTAGCCTTGCTGATTATGGGCCAGAACCCTTTATTGATTTAAGATAACAGCAGGTGTTTACTCGCGAGGTTCTTTATTACTCCTCGGTGTTCCTTGGAGTTTTCTTCGCTTGTTTTACTTCGGTTGGTGATTGGAATCTGTATTGGCCGCCAGCTCGATCGGGCATGTTGGACCAGGACACGTTCGCCTACACAGAGGACCATATTCAAAAACGTTTAAGCACCCCTTCGCTTTTCTCTTCAGTATCATTGAGCACTTCGGCAAAACAACAAAACGAGTCGGATAAACTTATTAGATTAACCGGTTAACTGCTTAGAACGTTCCGCGCCAGTGCGGAACGTTCTATTAAGCGGGCGGGGCCGCGTCGGCCAACGGACGTGCGCAGCACTACCGAGGTAGTGCTCGCGACGGCCGTTGGCCGACAGAAGCACTTAACGGGTTAAAGAAAAAACAAATAAGAACGGATCTGCCTGGCCACTTTTTACTGGAACATCTAAAAGCAGGGACGATTCCGACAGGTCTACAAATTCGTAACATCCCGGTGATATTTACAGAGGACCCTATTTATAAAAAGGGTTACAGTTGTATTGAAACGAAATGTAGCAGAGATCTTATGGTCTTAACAATCGAAACAGCCCAACGGTTGTCACAACAACAATTATCGGAAATTTCTTCATTGGAGCAAGAAATAAAAGACAATCAAACAGTTTCAGATGCAAAAGCTCTTCTGGCCAAAGTTGAAAAAGAAATAGCTGAATTTAAGGATTTTACTATCAACCAAAAGGGGGCTAAATTTGAAAAAGACAAAAAAAACTTTTCTCTGGAAACAACTTATCCGTACTTACAACCAGATTTTCACTCTCGTCCAGAGTCACGCAGATTCCTTTCGGATTTCCAAGGACGGTCGAGGAATAAATTTATCTCTTTTTCGGATACATCTTCATCATCCAGTGGAGAGATTGCTAATTTCGAAGGAAACCAACAGCCTAATCGGCGTATAAATAATCCACAACAAAAAACTTTTTTAGGCAGAGGCCAACAGCGACCTCGGGGACGAAACAAATATCAAAACCAGTCATGGGAAATGACCACGAGACGGCAATATTACAAAACGTAATGCCGTCTTCCATCTTCAACCTATCTGACCGCACCCTTTCGGATGCCGAACAATCTATCCTAAACAAAGGCCTCTCTTATATTCCGACCAGAACCACTGATCTTGTTAAAATGAAAATGGAAGTGATTGAATTTTTCAGAAAGATACGGCTAAAGTCCTTTTTTCTGGAACATAATTTCTCAGCGAATTCAGAAACAACTGGGTTCCGCGAAAAATCCACCTTTTGTCCACCGGCGAATAAAGTGCCAAAAGAGATAATAACGTTCGAACGCACAGTGTTATCTGCTATTACGCAAATAGAAAATAAAAAATACTTTGTAAAATATAACATCTCGAAAGCTGAAAAAGAAGCAATATCTACACTAAAAGATGACAACTCACTTACAATAAAACCGGCCGATAAAGGCGGTTCGAAAGTGGTCATGAACACGGTAGCATATAAATTTGAGGTCATGAGACAACTTCAGGATACACAATGTTACCGAAAAATAGATTCTGATCCAACATAAGACATCCAGGGTGAACTTATGTCCCTTCTTAAGAACGCTTTAGATTCAGGAATCATCGGTCAAAAGGAATTTGGTTTCTTGAATAAAAAACATCCAAGGACTCCCTTGTTTTACGTCCTCCCAAAAATTCACAAAAATGAGACAAACCCCCCGGGTCGCCCGATCGTCTCAGGGTGTGGTTCCCTCCTGGAGCCAATATCAAAGTACGTTGATTTTTTCTAAAACCTTTTTTGGCAGACATACCTTCCTATTTGCAGGATACAACTGACTTCTTGAATAAGATAGAAGCATTAGAATTCTCACCAGATAACCAATTATTGGTTACTCTGGATGTGGGGTCACTATACACCCAGATACCGCAGGAAGAAGGCTTGAATGCTATTGAAACTTATCTTGAAAACAGACCGAGACCAGTAAGAGTTCCTAGTGAATTTATAATACAACTGGCAAGTTTTGCATTAAGAAAGAACTACTTTAAATGTGATTGCAATTACTATTTCCAGACGAAAGGGACCGCCATGGGCTGTCCCTTCGCGCCCGATTTAACGGTCCTTTTTATGGCAAAATTTGAAGAATGTTTTGTCTACAATAATAATCCATTTTCGGAACAAATCTCCAGCTATGTTCGCTACATCGACGACATTTTCCTAATTTGGAATGGGACATCAAACGAGCTCTCGGCTTTTCACATTTGGTTCAATGAACGTTTCCCAGATATTAAATTCAGTTTAAACTTCAGCTCTACCACCATGACATTCCTGGATGTCGAGATCTATAGCTCTCATGGGACACTCATCACTTCATTATATACAAAGCCCACAGACAGAAATAAAGCCCTCCACTATACAAGCCACCACCCACGCAGTTTGCGTGACAACCTTCCTATTTGGCAGTTTTTAAGGGTGAAGCGTAACTGCTCATCAAAAGAAGAATATATGCTCCATGAGAATAACCTCTTTGAAAAATTGAAAACTCGAGGCTATCCAAGAAAACTACTTAAGAATGCTATGAAACGGGCTTGGTGGACACCTAGAGAAGCGTTGCTACAAAAAAAGAAAAAAGATCCTACCGAACGTTTTGTTTGCGTGACAATATTTTGTTCACGCACCAACTTTCTTAAAAAGGTGATTAACCAAAATTGGCACCTGGTGCAAAAAGTACACGGCTCGTGTAAAAAACCTTTGTTTGCTCTGAAAAAAGACAGAAGTATAGGGAACTCGATTATCCGTGCAGCAGTACAGAAACCATCAAACAGGAGCACATTAAGAATGCAAATGAAGTTGCCCCCAGTTACTGGACATCACAAATGTGGGACTTGTGTGTGTTGCTCTCAAACAATTGAAGGCTCCCTTTTCTCTTTTAACAATATAAACTAGAAACACAAATTGTTTACTAACCGCAAAACAAAGAACGTGGTCTATGGGATCGTGTGCCCATGCCCAAAACTGTACATCGGGAAAACCAATCAAGAGGTTCACCAACGCATAAATCAGCATATGTCCAGAATTCGCAAACAAACTATAAACGCGCCTCTGTTACACCAATGGACACTGTAGAATCACAAAGTGAGCGATTTAAAATGGACTATTCTATCCAAAATTGAACGAGACTCACGAGGTGGAGATGTGGAAAGGACACTTCTGCAAAGAGAAGCAATGTTGATAGTGAAATACAACACAGCTGTCGATGGACTGAATGAACTTTCCAAAATGTACAATCTGTAGATTGACTTGGTGGGGTCCACTGTTTTAAAATACACTGTTTCAAAAATACAGCTTTAAAATACACTGAGATACACAGTAGTTCTCGCGCACAACATGTATTATAATTGTTTCCTTCACAGGATACAACAAAGCTTGCTTAAATACATTGAGATAGACAATGGATTTTAAGCCACATTGTATTAATTCCAGCGCAGGATACAACAAAGCTTGCGTGAGACTCATAATATACTTCGATTGCTTCCCCTGTAGGATACAATAAAGTTTGTTGAAATACTCGGTCACGTGACTCGTGACCCGGAAGCGTCATACAAATATGTGGAGAACACAGACGCCGCTGCTGGCCACAGCGCGGATGGGTGTTCGTAACGCTGACTCGAGGTAAGACATCAAGGCGCGGGCTCCGGTTTAATAGATTAGAGCGCGATGTGTGAGCAACGCTTCAATCTCAGCGCGATTCGCTGTGAGACAAACTGCTGGTACTTAACTGCCCCTTCTTTGATAATCTTAGACTGTAGCGTAGTTCCTATTTCCCTAATAGGCTCTGCGCATTGGAATAATGTCCCTATCAAGTATATTAAACTTAATTACTTTGTGCCAGCTAACTCAGAGGCCACTAGAAACTCCTTGTAAACAGGAAGGGAGTAGTTTCTGGCAACCGCATAAACATGACAACTTTGTTTCCCTTTAGAATCGGAACACTCTCAGAATCGTGGAAACAATAGATAACAGTTTCACTCAGCTAATCGTGCATGCTTAGTTTCTTCAGAGTTACACAGAAAGAATAGACGGGCGTTTCAATAAAAGGATTTATTGAACAGTCTTGTTTCTCGTGTAAGAGATAGGAGCTGTTATGATCACAAGACAGTATGCAAGATATATAATGTACAGCGTAAGCAGTAGAAAGAAATAATACTGCGCTAGCATTATCTTTTAGCTATGACACATATATTCATATACATAAATAACATAAGCTAAAAATGCGAGTACTCATACGATGCTTCTCTAACTAGTTCTACCCCAGTGTACCTAACCTAAGTGTAGTGCAAGGTAAGAAGTAGGTGAAGTATTCTATAGTATGGTATGCTATAGTCTAGTATGCCAAGTCTAGTATGCCAAGAGTCCCTCTAGGTTCTAGTCAGCTCCATACCTTGAGAATGAGAGAGGTGGGAATCTCCTTCCGGATCTCGAACTCTAACACCCCGCGAAGGGAGTCAGAACACTGGAAGCTGGATTCTCTGCGAGCAGGGATGACAGCGTCTCTTGTCAGTGCGTCAGGCCGGGACACGGGCTCCTCTAAAGTCGAGGTCTCCTCCTACTTTCTTGGGCAAGGGAAGGTATATTTATACCTGGTAGGTGCCTTGGAATGTTAGCATTGACGTAAAGTCGGGCAGAGGAAGACGTCAGGAATGAACCCTTAAGGTATAGCGGTTCATGCATAATAAATGAGTTCTTGGAGAAATCAATAATCCTGTGCTAGGGAACTCCCAAGAGCTTAAGGGTCTGGTTTCTAAGAACTCGTTGTGACGTTAGGGTGGACGGATGTAGATGACCATGCCTGTATTTGGGTAGCATGGCTAATGCCTAAATAAGGACTGGGATCTTATGCCTATATAAGGGCAATGCGAATTGTGCCTATATAAGGACATGTTTCAGGAAAACCTATATACGGACACCTAAACCAGATATGGGATGCCTGGCAACATGCCACAGCAACTCTGATCATTCAACATGAGGTAACTCCCGTTAGAAAGTTGGCCAAACGTAGGATTAATCACAGTAGCTGGTGTACCCTGCTGGTGGACGGACAAGTTTGCCACAGAACCATTACAAGCCCCGTGTAAAGAAATGTCCTGACAAATGAGTGAACCGCTTAGTGCATTTTCACAGTGTGTACCGCTTATAAACACTTCACGATCCCCACTCCAACATCTGTATTCGTAAGGTAAATCCCAGGATGTCTTAATGTATTCTTTACCCAACCTTTTATATTTGCCTGCTTGCATTTGTTTGAGGCAATACTGAAAATGAAAAGTAGTGACAGGCAGAGTTATTTTGCCATGGATAAGCCATTCTGTAGCTGGTTTTTCTGCTACCGTAAATGGTAATTTTTCCAGTTTTTCAATGCTCAGCACTGTATACTTTGCTCCCCTTTGTGCCAGTTCGATCTGTTTATCCGTTAGATTGTATTCTGAAAACAGAGACGACGTGTTGATAAAACGCCAAGGCACATAGCCTGCACGCAAGGATTGCAGCGTCCAGCCTAATAACATAATAGAACGTAACTGAGATTGGCCTTGTTGTAACATGGCTAAATCTTGTTCCAGTATGTCTATAGCAGAGGATACAATGTTGTCCAATGAATAAATTCTGGATGACAAAGTTGTTAACCCATTGTCGACCACAGAGAGAGATTTCTCTAAATTAATACGATCAAGCGCACGTATTCTTTCTGCGGCCTCTGCCTGTGAAACCTTCCATACTTCATTATAAGCAGCATAAATGCCGGGATATATGAAACGTTTTTGACGCGGTTTTCTTGGTCTTAGCAAGAACTCCCTAAGGTCTGCGTCTTCTTTAAGTAAAGATAAGTGTTGTTTCACATCCTCGAGTGTAGATTTATGTAACCAATCGAGGCACAATTTTCCTACACTGTATGTTGTTACTACCCCCGGATGTTGTCGTTGACCATAACGTGGGTCTGGCCTATGGATAGTAAATCCCTGTATTCTATTCAGGAATCTTTCTTGACAGGTGTTTGTGTCTGTGGGCCAGAGCAACCATTTTTTCCAATCAGGATCTGTTCTGTTGTTTTGTAGTATTGTGTCTACTGTGACCGCTCCCTGTGTAGTGCTATTACTTGCAGGTGTTGGTACTGAAGGTGTGTTCATGTCTTTGATCTTGGATAAACCAAGGCAAGACGTTTGTTGCACAGTGTCATTCAAAAACATTATTTGCTGTGGGATGATACATGCTCTAAACAAAGCTTCTATCCCCTGCACTTGCCAATCTTTAGAACCCCAGACAGATTTTGTGTCGATTGTGTCTTTCCAAAAGTCAAATCCTTCTCTAGACAGGTGGGTAATAAAGGCTGCAGAATAAATCTGTTTTGTATTAGTTAACATAATTTTCTGTCCTGTTTTGTTTACATTTTTATAGTAGAACGTTTCTGGATCAGATGTATTGTACCCTGAAAAATATGGAAACTTTTTAGCAAACGTTTTTGAACTACCCCTTGGTGGTGTAGGACAATGTTCCCATTGGTTAAACATAAACACATTTCTATGTGTTGCAGATTTATGCAAGAAATGATGACCCTAGTGGTTGTAACAATAAAGCTGTTCGTAGTCTGATGAACCCTCTAAGTATTCATTGTTAGAGAATGCAGCAGACCTTTCTAGATCAGACATCATATCATTTACAGTCTCAAAGTCCCAATCATCAGAATAGGTACTGGAGATAATAAAATCACTTAATGAAATTTTAAATAAATGTGGAATGTTCAAACGTCCCGTAGGGCCGAATATGTTGAAATCTGTTTTGTCACACACTATACCATCCTGTATAGGAATGGCTGTGATGTTCACTGCTGACAAATCTCTTGCTTCACGATGGGATGATTTGTGTGGTTTTAAAAGTAAGTTCACATTTTTACTTTCAGTGTCCATATGGATGTATCTGCCATTTATAAGCACGCTAAGAGTCATAACCAAAGCTAGCCAAAGCAGAAAGAAAAATATTCCAGAAATAATCCATAGTTCAATCCATGGTGAAACCAGATAAGTCTCTTTCAGGAAATGAAAAAGGTCTTGTACTTGTTGTTTGAAAGTTCTTTGTAGGGCTGGCGTCGTTTCAGGCTCACTCGGATCCTCAGAAAACGTATCAAAGTTAATGAAATAGCCAGAAGCAGTTTGGTCAATTGTTGAAATTGCATCAGGATTTGTTGAAATCGCTGGAACCAGTTGATCACTTGTTACGTTGGTGTAGACAGGTGTATCTGGATGAACTGTTACTTGAGTTTCAAGAGGGATGAGTTCCATAGCATTGTTGTTTAGCCCTTCATCTGTTATTGCTTAATTCTCGATTGTTATGAGTTTTTCAGTCTGAACCTCTTGGATAGTAGCGAGAGGAGTGCGTCTGCTACTAGGTCGGAGTCCATGAGGCCTACTATTTAGTATTGGCCACATACTGTGGTTTGATGATGTCGATTGACACAAATATTTTCTCCTTTTTTCCAGCAAGGGGCGGCAGAAGTACTGTTCTTGTTCCGTGGACGGCTAGGACAGGTACTGGTTGTCTGTAAGAAGGTCCAAATTCCTTCTTGTCCGCAATCTTCTCTCTGACTAGATCCCCAACTTTTGGGATCCAGACAGGCCTTGCTGGGACTGCCGGTGTTTCCCCAGTGGTGGTTGGCTTCAGGAACTCGTTGCTTTGTTTCGATCTTAGTTCATTTAGATCCTGTAACACAGCCAAACGATCTTTGATATCAAAGGGTTTATTTTCCACCACTGTGCCTTTACATTCGAGATCAGGAACCCACATTCTTGTCCCAAATAGGACCTCATATGGAGTGACCCCCCCAGAGAACTTCTTGGCAAATTATTTAATGAGCGTTGGACCCCATAAAGATGTTTGACCCACCCATCACCCGAACCTAATACTCTAGCTGTTATAGGCTGCTTTATGTCCCGGTTTTTCCTTTCCACAACAGAATTTCCCTCAGGATGAAATGGAGAGTAGTACCGCAATGCTACGCCCAAACTGGCCATGGCTTCTTTGTAAGCCCGAGAGCTAAACGCAGGGCCCTGGTCATAATATAGTGTGCCAATTGCGTATGTGCCGATGACTCGCAAATCTTTTATAACAGTTCGAGCGTCAGCCGAGCGCTGAGGCCATATCCATAGGAACCTTGAGCACGAATCCACTGCGACCATTATATATTTATAGTTACCGTCCCTTTGCAAGGGACCGCAGTGGTCCAGGTAAACACAAGCTAATGGTTTGTCTGAAATCAACAGGGGTGTCTGCGCAGGACGTTTCACTGTGGAGACTTTCATCTGTTGGCATATTTCACATTCCAAAACATAGTTCTTGGTCTGTTTCCTAATGCCAGGCCACCAATATCTTTGTTTAAGTAAAGATACTGTTGCAGAAACACCTGCATGGGCAGAGGCTATCCCTTCATGTGCTGCTAGGATTGGTCCTAATCTACGTTCTATGTTTGAAATCACCCTATCCCCCACTCCAGGGATTCGAGCAAAAGGAACGTTGTTTGCATCAATTACATAAGAGTACTTGAGTGGAATTTTTTTTGGTAACGCTGCACCACTGCCTTTGCTTGAAGCATTGACAGCCAACAATATCTCACTGTCTATTCTCGTTTTTGAACGAGTGATCGCAGCTACGGAAGCCGTCTGAACAGCCCCCTTTGCGGCTTCATCAGCCAATGAATTCCCTGCAACGTGAACGCCATCACGTTGATGACTCAGCGTGTGTATCACGTGAGCTTTTGGTAGTTCGTTTCTTAACTGAACTACTTGTTCCCAAACCATTTTATGCTTTATTGTGCCACTTTTTGCATCTTTGAACCCGTTTTGAAGCCAACTCTGTATATATTCATTATACGACTGAACACAGTAAAAAGAATCGCACACTATAAGTGTGGGGAATTCGCGATCTGTATTTTCAAGTGCCAGTTTGAATGCTTGTAATCTCCTTGAGATTGAGTTTTAGTGACCATTGGTCTGAAGTTACCATCACGCATGCGACCTTTAACGATTGTGCACGCTGCACTGTAAGCTTGCTTACTCCCTGTAGCAGGTTGTGCTGATCCGTCAGTGTAAATTATAAATTCGTACTGATCGAGAGGCAGAATTTCAAATGGGCAGAGGACATTCAGGTTCATATTGCAGGAACGCTTGTGTTTTTTAAATCAGGATCAAAAACATATTCAACATCTGTTGCAGCAAGAGAGTTAACCCATTGTATCCATCTAGGATGTAATGCTTTTGCATTTGGAATGCTCGCTTTTGTGACCGCCTCTCAGGCTGGTACTGGAGTTACGACAATAATGCGTTTCCCTTGGGCTAGAGCTCTTTCTTTTGCTACAGCGGTTTGAACTGCTGTCAGTATTTTTTCTGTTGAAGTGAAGCGCATTTCTGCTTGTGTATACAAATGTGATTTGTATGCTATTGGTGCTTTTTCACCCTCATTAAATGTTAAATAGGTGAATACGCATTGACCCGAAATTATTCGGAGCACTAAATTGCGTGTATTTACGCGTGTTTGTAAGTGATTTGTTACTAACATGTTAGCTTGGAGTGAACGCAGGATTTCTGTGTGTTCCCTTGTCCAATGTTTTGTTGAAAAATCAGGTTTGATTAATTCGTAGAGAGGTTTAACCCTTTCTGCGTAATTTAGAATGTAAGTTCTTCCAAAATTTAGGAAACCCAATATTGATTGTAAATGTTTCAGCGTTTTTGGAGGTTGGAGCAGCGCACACTTTTCTAAAAGTTAGCTGCCAGGCTCTTGCCTTCACTTGAAAGCTCATATCCTAGGAAAAGGACATTGAGATGGGCAATTCTAGATTTTTAAAGTTGAATTTATAGCCTTCAGAGGCGAAGCCCAATATAATGGTACTCACCCTGTTCAAGTGCCTATCTAGGTCATCGTCTGTCAGATAGATGTCATCGACATATGACAATGCCTCATTATCATAAATTTGTAGTAACTCTGTTACCCTCGCTGAGAATAACCCCGGGCTACTCTTGAACCCTTGTGGGAGTCTACAAAATTGACGCTGGGTCCCCATTATTGAAAAAGCTGTTAAGTACCTGCTTTCAGGTGCTATGTTTTGACAAAAGAAACCATTTGAAATGTCCAATGTTGTTTTATATTTTTACGCACAATGTTATTCATTAATGCTGTACTATGTGCATTTTGCACTGCAAATGTTTTGGAACAAGTGTTCAAGTGTCTGTAATCCAAAACTAGACGATATGTATTGTCCGGTTTGGATACAGGAAACAAAGGATTGTTCATTGAGGAAGGTGCATGTTTCAATCACCACTTGGTATTCAAGTTGATCTAAGATCTCCCTGACCTGTTTTTTTAGCTTTTTGCTTTATTGGGTACTGCCTTTGTGCAGTAGGTTCATTTTTTAGATGTATTTTGTGGTGAGGTGAGTCCTCATCCCATCCTACATGATTTTTGTATAATGCTGGGGCCTGGGCTACTGCCCATTTCCTGGCATAAGTATATTTTAGGTGAATTGGAATATGGTTGGAGAAGGCTGGCATAATGATGTCCTTGCCATGTGGGCACTCCCTGACAAAGTTTGGTGGCCAGTCCTTTTCTGCTAGAAGTATATCATAACCCCTTGAAAGTTTCTCCCAAAAGAGTATTTTCACTTTTCTTGGTATGTCTCCCTCCATTCGGAGTGTTATTTCATATAACTTTTGTGGAGTACTAACCCTGGTGTCTACAGTCTCTACTGTGATGTACTCATTCAAGTCCACTATCTCCAGAAGTTCCTTCAGGTTCTGGCGAGCTATTGTTACTTCTGCACTGTCCAGCATTGTCTGAGCCCATCCTCCGTTCTTGAGCTGTGTTCTCAGTATTCTCGGCATGTCTGCTCTTCAGACCTGCTACCTTCTTTTTGTGAATTGAGGTTTTGATTTATTTTTCTGAATGTGTTTATCGTCTTTGGATTTCACGCGTTCTTCTCTGTGTTCTGACCGTCCTCTTCTTTCTGATGTCTGTGACGATATCTGAAAGGTACGAGAGGAACGTGTATCAGTATCTTGATACCTGTCAGGTTTTCTTAAATTATCCCTATTCCTGAGGTTATACCTCCTTTCAGAGGGCTCCTTTGAGGAGACCTACCTCGGATTGAGAACGTGTCTCTTTTGAATTTTGTTTATTAGTTTCCCACTTCTTTTTAGAAGATGTAGGATTTTGTTTAATAGAGTCCTTCTCAGGACTTTCAGATAGTTTTGGCTTCAAAGGTTTTCCACCCAAACTATCTCTGCCTAATTCTGCATAAGATTGTTCTATTATTGTGGGTAGTTCATGTTGATGTTCTGTTACATCAAATTCCCTTAAGCGTTGGCGGATCGCCACTGATGCTGCCTCCCCTTTAATATTAGATAATATTATTGTTGAGACCTGGTCGTAGTTTTTCAGTAATTTCATACCTAAATTCAGAGCAGGTTCTGCCCCGTATTCGTTTTGAATTTGTTTCAGGACATCTGGTATTACTGCAATTGACGGAACACCATGAGTTTTAGTATAGATGGCAGCAAAGACTGCGCCCCAAGTGGTGCAATCTTCCAGTTGTGGTGTGATCCCCATTGGTAAACAGATTGTTAGGATTCTGTGTTTCTCATAAGGGCTAGTATTTGGAAATACTGCTTCGATTTGAGTAATTTTTTGAGCTATCCAGAATGGAATTTGCTCACGTTTTGTGGGCATTTTACCCATGACTGCGTGTAAAGTCTGTGGAGTAATTTTTAGTGTATTCCCCTGTTGAGGGGTTTGATTTGGAATGGTCATTGGTGGTTGGACTGTGAAAATCCGCATGACATATTGGACTAATTGTCTGTAAATTTTTATTAACTCTTGTAGTTGAGTACGTAATTCCTCGTCTGACATTACATCGATGTCAGGATGAGGTGTGTAGCCGGCTAGAATCTGCCATGTTGCTCCTGGTACACCTAGTGGACCGAGCCTGGTAATGTTTTTGTGATGTTTTAGGGCGCCTTCAAACCAGAGATCATGCTCCTGGTATGTGAGTGGAATTTCAATATTCTCGAAAGGAATATATTCCTCTGGTGGTTCATCTTCTTTAAAGAAGTGAAATAGTTTTGTTATTGGATTTGATTCTGGGAATACTATTCATGAATAGAACACCTCTGTCTGAAAGGATTCGTGTGCCTCTATCACGAAAACTGCTCTACCACCTCTTGGTGGTAGGCCGTGTTTTATAAGTTTTAGAGTGATGGCTCTCCTTAAGTTTGGATGGATGTTTATAACACCCTCATCGGTTTAATTTAAACCTGTAAAATTAAAAGCTGTTACGACTGGGTCAGCCGCAGCAACACCGTCCTCGGTGCCATTATCCCCGTGTATGGACATTTGTTTTTTGAAAAATGTAGAACAAATTTCAAGGAAACAAAAGATAAGGTGCACAATATTTTGGAACACTGTATCCTTCAACGTTGAACAAACCAAACAGCTAATATATAGGGTTTTTTGTCCTATTTAGCTTTGGCGGATACTTAACCCTACCCACTCCAGACGTCTTATGGAGTATGTGAGTAGGAGTCTCTGAGAGAAAAGCACGACTGAGTTACTCAGCATCTAGCGTTAAATTAGTGCCTTACCAAATGTTGGGCGCCATGTAGTGTAGTTCCTATTTCCCTAATAGGCTCTGCGCATTGGAATAATATACCCTATAGATTCGACATAGGACTGAGGTCAGTATGTCCCTATCGAGTATATTAAACTTAATTACTTTGTGCCAGCTAACTCAGAGGCCACTAGAAACTCCTTGTAAACAAGAAGGAGTAGTTTCTGGCAACCGCATAAACATGACAACTTTGTTTCCCTTTAGAATCGGAACACTCTCAGAATCGTGGAAACAATAGATAACAGTTTCACTCAGCTAATCGTGCATGCTTAGTTTCTTCAGAATTACACAGAAAGAATAGACGGGCGTTTCAATAAAAGGATTTATTGAACAGTCTTGTTTCTCGTGTAAGAGATATGAGCTGTTGTGATCACAAGACAGTATGCGAGATATATAATGTACAGCGTAAGCAGTAGAAAGAAATAATACTGCGCTAGCATTATCTTTTAGCTATGACACATATTCATATACATAAATAAAATAAGCTAAAAATGCGAGTACTCATACGATGCTTCTCTAACTAGTTCTACCCCAGCGTACCTAACCTAAGTGTAGTGCAAGGTAAGAAGTAGGTGAAGTATTCTATAGTATGGTATGCTACAGTCTAGTATGCCAAGTCTAGTATGCCAAGAGTCCCTCTAGGTTCTAGTCAGCTCCATACCTTGAGAATGAGAGAGGTGGGAATCTCCTTCCGGATCTCGAACTCTAACACCCCACAAAGGGAGTCAGAACACTGGAAGCTGGATTCTCTGCGAACAGGGATGACAGCGTCTCTTGTCAGTGCGTCAGGCCGGGACACGGGCTCCTCTAAAGTCGAGGTCTCCTCCTACTTTCTTGGGCAAGGGAAGGTATATTTATACCTGGTAGGTGCCTTGGAATGTTAGCATTGACGTAAAGTCGGGCAGAGGAAGACTTCAGGAATGAACACTTAAGGTATAGCGGTTCATGCATAATAAATGAGTTCTTGGAGAAATCAATAATCCTGTGCTAGGGGAACTCCCAAGAGCTTAAGGGTCTGGTTTCTAAGAACTCGTTGTGACGTTAGGGTGGACGGATGTAGATGACCATGCCTGTATTTGGGTAGCATGGCTAATGCCTAAATAAGGACTGGGATCTTATGCCTATATAAGGGCAATGCGAATTGTGCCTATATAAGGACATGTTTCAGGAAAACCTATATACGGACACCTAAAGCGGAATACAACAAGACAGGCGGAGATGCAACCGCGCCAGCAGCAATCAATCGGATTGAATCCATGCACAGCCTTGAGACGCAGACTCAAGGTATGTAGGAATTCACGTATGCAGATCAATTTCGCACAACGAACGGACCCCGTTGAAGTCAGCTTTTGATTCTCGTTTCCTTATTTCTTTTAAGAGAACTCTCGATCGACACCCATTGAACTTTTTCACATTGATTAAAAACCTTCAGAGACACAGGCGCAGACTTTTGTTGAAGTGAGTAGACTGAAGCTTTATGTAAATGAAGTTCGTGTGTGCATTTAAGATCAGTATATTAAAGCCTTCGTTGTTTTCTTGGTTTTGTTCAACAGTGAGAGTTGCCACGTACTTGTCGGGGCAAAGGTAGTGCCAAAATAAAAGTTGAAACAAGGTAAAGAATTTTGTGAAGATCAGTGAGTTGTTTAGGTCGAAGTGCTGTAAAAGTGCTGTGATTAAATGGTAACACGTGCACCTTTTCTTTTTCTTTTTCTTTTTAGTTTCTTGTTCCAGGTCCTGAGGAGAACCCTTTGAAAAACGTAAGGGTTTGAAACGCGTAGACCTTTTGTATGTAACCAAACAAGTGAAATTTAAGCTGAAAGTATCAGGTCTAGAAGGGATAAATACCCTATAATGTAAAATGAAATTCTTGTTTGAAGACCTGAATACAGGACTGTTTGGTTGTTATCCTCCTAGGGTTGTGGTATTTTTTAAAAATTTAAACAACGTCACTATTTCTTAAACCTTACCCTTGGCTTGTCTTTATATTTATTTTTAAGTTTCCTTATTTTTCTCTATTCTTTTTTTGGAACTTGAGCTTTTTTCTACATCCTCTAACTGCTTTTATATGTGACATGTAATGTATTTTCATTGTTGTGTCCAAAAAATAATGTGTTGTATGTTTGTATATATTGTTTATGTGGTCTGATGATTTATGAAAATGCTCATTGAAATAATAACATGAACCGATTAAATTTGAAATCAAATCTTTATTAAAAAATAGAAAAAGTAAAAACAAATGTATTATTTTTTCAGTCACTATGAGTGTCACGTGTGATTGAGCAGAGTGATTCGCCGAATAGTTTTCAGTATTGGCAATTGTGTCGTTGTGTAGACTGCAGAACATTTACTGGTATCTGGACGGCACACCGGGACAAGTTAAGCATATCACAGTGGGGACCAATGTCCTTGCAGGGGGGACGGCGTCAAACCCGGCCAAAGAGGGGGGGGGGCGCCGTGTACCTGAGTGTACCCCCGACTCGAGCCCTGGGTACTTGCAAAACAACAACGCCATGTCTTCATCGTGCGCTACAGCTGCATAATGGAAGCCGGGCTCATCCCAGACGACAAAGTCCACGACAGTCAGATGACAGCCTCCACTTGCCCTGGTCTGTGGTACCAAGCGCAATAGACTGCAGAGCACAGCACAGTCCAAGCCAATGCAGACAGGGCCATAGTCAGAGAGCTGGATGCCATATCTTGTCAGGTGGTGTGCAGAAAGGGAGACGATGATTGAATTAGTCACCAACAGTTCCTGTTGCTGTAAAGTAGTTACGAATCCAAGAAGGCACAGGCAGCTTCGAATGCAATCATTTCCAAGAGATGATCCAGTTCATCTTCAGCGAAGAGGACCGCCATCCAATCCAGCAGTATGAAGGAACAGATGTGCTACTCGCACCACGAGGTTGAAAGGGGCATCCCATCGCAACCTGGGAGAGGTTCGATGTAGGCATGGCACAGGAGCCATTGCGCAAACGCACAGGCGCTGCTGTCAGCCTGCCTGACACATTGAAAGGCATCCCATAAACGTGTCTCACCAAAGCAGTTTTGCTCGTGGACCAACAAAAGAGTCAACCACAGCTCATGATCCAGGTCAGCAAGGTATGTGTTTGAAAGGCAGACATTCATGGCCCTCTGAAACAGACATCTTCTACAGGAAAAGACGGGTTGCACGCAGGTGAAGTAGGCATAGCGGAACGTCAGCCTGTAACTGATGCCCAGCACAGCCAGTGGGACACATCCAAATAGGAGCTGCATGCGGGCACGGTACAGTTGTGACATACTGGGCTGGGCCTGGCCCACTAGACGGTCAGACATGGTGTGTGAGCAAACTCAGAACCAGCGCTCAGCTCTACAGCCAAAGTAATGGTCAGAAAGCGCAACATGCAGTGTGCAAATTGGGGGACTGACACCAGGTGGTACTTCCGGAAAAGCATGGAAGGAAGGGACAAGGCCAGAGCTCACAAGTCTGATAAAAAGTGTGCAACGGCCTTCAGTATCAGACGCTATCAATAAATACTCTGTCAGTTCAGCGCGAAAATAGTGGGAGAGCCGTGTTCAGCAATGACTGAATCGAGCGAGACGGTCAAGACACCTGGTATCTGAAGGTCTTTGGGCTTGTGTGGGAGCGACTACTTGTCTACACAGAGGCTCATTGTGCCTGCACACTCATTGAAGTAAGCTTTCGCTGTGGGAATGTGAGGCCACGATTGACTACCCACAATCACTTATGGGGGAGTTAGCAGAACATTGGCACAGAAAGGACACGTTGTGTAACTGTTACCATATGCATAATGCCTGGCCTGTACACGCATGTAGGTCGTCATCACCTGAACGGACCAGGGACTCTGCATCCGATGGTTCACCTTCCGGGCGGGGGGGCTGGCTGGGCTCGTCCATGGCACGCTCGCCTTCTGTTGCTATCGAGTCACATTGTGGAGTTAGGTCATTTTGTCAGCATGTTCTGCACACAGCACAACTTAGCTGTTCATGTTTGGCACATTTGAATTGAGGTGACATGACTTTTGCCTTGGCTTTACTAGGCATTCATGTAAAAATGTCATCAGTCGCACATGGTGTTGATGTACATACAGGGCTTTCAGGGGGCCGGGTCTCACCGGTGCTGTGCACCGTCCCTTTTTCTGAGTGGGCCTCGGTACGGGTTTATTTCGTGCTCTGTTTTGTTCCCTGCCACAGGCGGTCCCTTCGTCTTGCTGGGATGCATAGCCAGCAGGCACATCGATGTGCGCATGGTCACACTCCTCACTTATCACTGGTGGAGTAGTTACGGCATGACGTCATGCCTGATGAGCGTTGTGGGGAAGTGAAGTCCTTTGTGGATTCATTTTGTCTTGGGAAATCACTCCTTTGGAGACTCATGAGCAGCAACATCCTTGTGGGGGTCATTTGGCTCCATGCTGTTTGTGAGAGGAGACAGAGAGCCATGTGGGAGTTGTGGTGTTGCCATCAGGGCTCGACATCCCCCTCCCCAGTGAGATGGCTAGCTACCTGTTGGTAGGCACAGTCGACGGCGTTAGCTGCCACATGGCTGTGGGGTGGGGAGGGTGAGCCATGCTGTTCGGGAGGGAGGCCAGGGTGCATGAGCTGCCACCTACCTGTGAGGTTGAGCTGATTAAGGTGATGCTGTCCTTGTGATCCATTCGTGTTGTAAGCGTGCATTCCACATGAGTTTGATGTGGACGGGCTATTGGGGCTCACTTGTGCACAACGGTGTATTGTAGTGTGATGTGATCATTTTGTTGGTACTTACCAGCCTCCAGTCCCCCCCGATTCCTGTGAGACTCTCTGGATGCATTGTGGCAGGCACCTTCTCCTCCCATTCGGTGAAGGTTGGTGGTGGAATGGGAGGGACGCCACCAGTACTCTGGGCCTCCGCGTTGTTCCTCTGGGCCGGATGCTTGTCCCGGGCCTTGGAGTCCCACCACCGCTTCCTGATATCACGCACAGTGCATAGGGTGGTCCCTACGGCATTGACTTGGTTGTGGATCTTTGCCTACATCTTATTCTTGCGCACAAGTGGGGTGTGTTGGACCAGGTGCCCAGACAAATGTGGTTCTGCCCTGATTGTCTCATCTGGCATCACATTCAACTCTGAGTCGGTGATGTTGGGCATGTTCTTGGGGGGCATGGTACAAATGAATGAGGGGTGCAGGGTGCAAGGTAATGGTGGAGATATGTGTGGTGTGTGAGGTGTCGTGTAGTTCTTATAGTACCCATGCAGGACCTGCACGTTTGTATAACATAAGCTGTGGGCTTGGTGGCAGACTGACTCTGTGCACCCTCACCGCGTATGTTAGATTGTTTTGCATTAGCTAGCTCACAGTGCCACAAGAATCTCCTCTTATCGGGGAGAGATTAGTTTCTGGCAACCTTAGATCATGACAACCCAAATTCCTCAGAATCGTGGAAACAATATACTACCTTTCGCTCATTCACTCGTGCTTACTTATTCGGCTTGTCTCAGAGAGTTACACAGAATAAACAGTTGGGCGTTTCAATAAGTATTTATTGAACAGTTGTTATTCTAGTGTAAAATATATGTGCTGCGGCAACCAGCAGACAATAGCAGAGATATATTATCAGCAGTACGATAAAAGCAAAGGGATAGAACAGTTCTAC
Source organism: Calotriton arnoldi (assembly GCA_963921515.1). Classification (NCBI taxonomy): domain Eukaryota; kingdom Metazoa; phylum Chordata; class Amphibia; order Caudata; family Salamandridae; genus Calotriton; species Calotriton arnoldi. The sequence goes on from CAWUFW010011740.1 coordinate 168,298, forward strand.
CATATTGCAATAGTCATGAATACATACATGAATATAAAAGCATTATGAAAGTGCGCGTACTCCTACGATGCCTAACTAGATGTACCTGAGTGTACCTAGCATATGTGTAGGTCATAAAGCCTAAGAGCCAAGAATCCTTGTAGGATTTAGTCGAACCCCCATACCTGAATAGAGAGAGTGTGGGACCCCGTCCTGGTCTTGAGTTGGACACCCCGCAAGGGCTGTGTCAGACCGCTGTCAGCTGGAGCGACTGCATGCAGGAGCCTCAGCGTCTCTGGTCAGTGTGTCAGCATGGAAGTCTCGGTTCCCTCAGTATGGATTGTATTGGTCTGTCGTTAGACTTGAGGAAGACGTCAGGGGTGAACTTTGTACATACATATTATGCAGGTGGTGTATTCCTAGAAAGCCATGCATACTTGAAGAGTACAGTGTGGGAAACACCCTGCTGTATTCAAAACCACAGGATAGATAACGTTCAGCCCTCAGAGCACGTTGTGTACTAGTGAGGACCAATGTAGGTGAAGGATCATGCCTATATAAGGAATCATGACTATAATAGGACATGTACAGTTATGACCGTAATAGGGCATATGCGGCTTTGACCATAATAGGGCAAGTACGAATATGACTGTATTAGGGCAAATATGAATACGTCCATTTTAGGGCATGTATGAACGGGTCTACATTAGGGCGTCTATACGGGACATAACACCCACTCCTCTTCCGAATTGGATAACAATGACCATACTTAAAATCTGGACAATTTAAAATCATATTTAAAAACAAATAAAAACATGGTTTTAAAATCCCTATAAAAAAATTTCTTCTAAAATGTTAGTAATTCAGCTAATTTCAATTGGCACTAAAAGAATGTCTATTTTGTTTCTCCATATAAGTTGCCTCACTCAAAGCGGAAGAAGGCCATCCTTTTCTCAAGCGAAAGTGTCAATTTAGGAAATGTTCCAATTTTGCTTGTTTGTTTTGAAACGAGTGAAGAAGCCGAATTATTTCCCAGGACACGATGAGCCAATTCAAGATTAAGCGTCCTGGCTGGGAAGCACAACATTATCGGTGTTAGCCGCTGTAGACGACAAATCCAACGCCTCACAGAGAACGTCAATCGCACATAGATGGAATGTAGCACAGCCAACAGTCGGTGCTGCGGCAGCTTGTGCGGCAGTTGTTACCTGGGTGCCTGTGGAGGAGTCACCTAACCCAGCAGGAGCAAACGGCACCTGTGGATTCTCCAGGAATGCGTTCATCAGAATCGGAAGCCGCTGGGGACAATGCAGAGCATGGGCCTTTATGGGATCCAGCATTGTATCCGTGTCCGGAGGCGCATCTGATGGAAATGTCAGAAAAAGATCCAACGTGCATTCTTCTCTGCAAAACAGGCATCGAAGAACAGGTAAGATGCAGTCTACCCAGACTGGTCGAAAGGATAGAAACCAGGAGGCATTGAGTTCTCGCATGCAAGAAATGCCCAGAAGTTGTACCATGCGTTCACGGTATTTCCGCTCCTGGAGCATGTTTGCCATTCCCTCGGGAATTGGGCCGTCCATTGCGTAGCAGCAGTATTATGAATAGAACCCCTGCAATCAGCAATAGGATAAGCGGGAACCTCCAAATACGCTTCCCAATACGGAGTGTATAAAATTTGGGATTACTCCGAGGACTGTCTGAAAGGTGCTTAACAGTCCTGACCCAATGGTCTTAAATAGGTGTACAATACCGCTCGTATCAGACATATTGAAGATACGTCCCACCATTTCTATGAAATGAAACGGGCAGTTTGCACGTATAAGCGCCTGTATCTCAGTCGAGGTCCTTGCAACTTGAAGTTCATAGGTTTCTCGAGCGGAGGTTAAGGGCACGGGTTGCTGTAAAAGCATGGCTTGCAGTCTGCTCAGAGTATCAAATTGTATGAAAGAAACGTTCAGTGAAGGCCATAACGGCGCCTCCCTGACTGTGTTCAGTGGTGGAAACAATACTTCCATACAGCAAGTGACCCTGGAGTTAACAGTGATCAGATATGCGATGCCCGGAAGCATCCCACAGCAACCTTGACCATTTAGCATCAAGTAACTCCCATTCGAGAGCAGCTCGAAAACTAGTGTGATCACTGCAGCTGGGGTTCCAGTCATGTGACACAATAGGTTCGCTAATGAACCGTTACAGGCTCCGTGTAGTGAAATATCCTGACACATGAGAGAACCGCTTAAAGCGTTCTTGCAGTTTGTACCACTCAGATACACTTCTCGATCCCCATTCCGGCACCGATATCTATATGGTAACTCCCAAGTTTCCTTAATGTAACCCTTACCCATCTTTTCATAATTTCCTGCCTGCCTCTGCTCAAGGCAATATTGAAACTGAAACGTAGTGACCGGCAGAGTGATTTGGCCATGGATTAGCCATTCTGTTGATGGCGATTCGGCTACAGTGAATGGTAACCTTTCCAGTTTCTCAATACGCAGCATTGTATATTTGGCTCCCCTTTGTGCCATTTCTGTCTGTTTATCAGTCAGATTGTATTCTGAAAACAGAGACGTAGTGTTTATAAAACACCATGGCACATAGCCTGCACGCAAAGATTGTAGCATCCAGCTCAACATCATAATAGAACGTAGCTGAGATTGCCCGTGTTGTAACAAGGCCAGATCTTGTTCTAATATGTCGGTTGCCGAAGACACAATGTTGCCCAAGGAGTAAATCCTGGAGGTCAAAGTTGTTAACCCATTATCCACTACAGCTAATGCCTTTTCTAAGTTAATACGGTCTATCTCCCGTATCCTTTCTGCGGCCTCTTGTTGGGATATTTTCCAGTTCTTATTATAATAGGCATAAATGCCGGCATATATGAAACGTTTCTGACGTGTTTTCCTTGGGCCTGACAAGAAATCCCTAAGGTCTACATCAGATGTGAGTAAGGTTAAATGATGTTTTACTTCTGTGAGTGTTGAGGTCTCTAGCCAATCAAGGCACAACTTCCCAACACTATGGGATATCACTACCCCTAGGTGTTGTCTTTGTACATAGCGGGTATCTGGCCTATGGATACTAAACCCTTCGGTTGTATTCATAAATCTCTGTTGACAGGTGTTTGTGTCAATGGGCCAAATCAGCCATTTCGTCCAATCAGGATCTGATCTGTTGTACTGGAGAATGTCATCTAATCTCACCCCATGTGTAGTTGAATTCTGCCACCCACCCATCTACGATGGTGTTGGAAACCCCGGTGTGTTCATTTCCTTGCCTTTTGCTAATCCAAGACAGGTTGTTTGTTGCACAGTTTCATTCAGAAATAAGATCTGCTGTGGAATGAGGCATGCTCTAAATAGCGCTTCTGTTCCCTGGACTTGCCAGTCCCTAGAACCCCAGATTGATTTTAAATCTATAGTGTCCTTCCATAGGTCGAAACCCTGTGTAGACAACTGGTTCAAAAAGGATGCAGAGTAAATATGTTTGGTGTTTGTTAACATAATTTTCTGTGCTGAGGTTTTCACCACTTTATAATAAAATGACTTCGGGTCGGATGTGTTAAACCCTGAGAAGTATGTGAATTTCTGTGCAAATGCCTGCGAACTACCTTTCGGTGGTGTTGGGCAGTGTTCCCATTGGTGGTATTCAAATACAATTCTAGGTGTTATAGATTTTTGTAAGAAATGATGACCATATTGCTGGTAACAGTACAATGTATCATAGTCTGAAGTACCTTCTAACATTTCATTGTTCGGAAATGCAGCAGTTTTTTCTAAATCAGACATCATATGATTTACAGTTTCAGTGTCCCAATCATCAGAAAATGTACTGGAGGTAATGATATCACTTAAAGAAATTTTAAATACATGTTTAAGCTTTAAAAGTTCAGTCGGACCGAATACATCATAATCAATCTTGTCCCATACTATACCGTCCGGTATAGGAACTGCTGTAATGTTCACTGAAGACAAGTCTCTTGGTTCACGATGTGAGGACTGGTGTGGTTTTAAAATCAAATTGACTCTTTGGGCTGTAGAGCTCTGCTAGCCAGAAAAGAAAAAAGAAAATCCCAGTGATATACCATAGTTCAATCCAAGGTGACACCAGGTAAGTCTTTCTAAAAAAGATAAAAAAGTCAATGAGTTTCTGTTTGTGTGATTTTTTGGCTGGCGTCGTTTCTGACTCACTTGGATCCAGTGAAAACGTATCAAAGTTCATGAAATAGCCAGAAGCAGTTCGATCAATTGTTTGAATTGCATCGGGATTTGTTGAAATCGGATTTTGCTCTTGACGAGGCATGTTGACGTAGATGTCTGTAGTCGGTCTTTTTGCAACTTCGTTGTTAAGTTGATTTTCATTTTGAAGATGAATTTCTTGTTGAAGTGGAACGAGTTCCATAGCATTGTTGCTTAGACCTTCATTCCGTACAGGTGGCTCTTCAAACGTGATGAGTCTTTCTGTTTGGACTTCTTGGATTGTAGCGAGAGAGGGCGTCTGCTACTGTGGAGTCCACGCAGCCTACTGTTTAGTATCGGCCACATAGTGTGGTTTGATTAAGTCGATTGAGACAAATCTTTTCTCCTTTTTCCCGGCAAGAGGCGGCAGAAGTACATTTCTTGTGCCTGGGATTGCTAGGACCGGTACAGGCTTTCTGTAGGATGGCCCAAATTCTTTCTTGTCTGCAATCTTCTCTCTGACCAAATCCCCGACTTTTGGGATCCAGACAGGTCTTGCCGTTATCTGCCTTGACTTCCTCAGTGGCGGCCTGTTTCTGGAGCACGTTACTTTGTTGTGTTCTGGATTCATTTAGATCCTGTAAAACAGCCAAACGATCATGGATATCAAATGGTTTTTTATCCGCCACTGTGCCTTCACAATCAAGATCAGGTACCCACATTCTTGTCCCAAATAGGACCTCGTAAGGAGTGACACCCCCTAGAGAGTTTCTTGGCTGGTTATTGATCGCTCGCTGTACCCCATAAAGGTGATTGACCCATCTACCGCCCTTGCCTAATACCCTAGCTGTTAAAGATTGCTTTAAGTCCCGGTTTTTCCTCTCCACAACGGAATTTCCCTCGGGATGATACGGAGAGGAGTACCGCAATGCTACGCCCATTCCTTCCATGGCCTCTTTGTAAGCCCGAGAACTAAACGCCGGACCACGGTCAGAATGTAACATGCCAGCTGCGTATGTGCCGATAAAGACTCGCAAATCTTTTATAACAGTTCGAGCGTCAGCCGAGTGCTGAGGCCAGACCTTGAGGAAACTTGAGCTGGACGTACACGAACGGACAACCTAATGCTGTCTAACAATGGTATCTGTACTGGATGTGTTGCGATGGACCCTTCCATCTGCTTGCAGATGTCGCAGTTCCAGACATAGTCTCTAATCTGCCTTCTCATCACGGGCCACCAGTAGCGTTGTTTCAACAAAGAAACAGTCTCCCTAAGTCCCTTATGTACAGAACCTTTCCCTTCGTGTGCCGCCACAATTAAACCTTGCCTACGATCCATATTTGGTATTACTCTATCCCCCACTCCAGGAATCTGAGCATATGGAATGTTTTGTGCATCTAACTTGTAGGAGTACTTGAGTGGAAATTTCTTTGGTACTGCTGTGCTGCCTTTGCGTGAAGCATTGACAGCTACCATAATCTCGCCGTCTATCCTCGTTTTTGAACGAGTAACTGCAGCTACGGCGGCTGTGCGTACAGCCCCCTTTGCGGCTTCATCAGCCAATGAATTCCCTTCAACGTGAACGCCATCAAGCTGATGACTCAGTGTATGTATCACGTGAGCCCTTGGTAGTCGTATCTCAACTCCACTACCTGTTCCCATAGCATTTTATGCTTAATTGTGCCTCCTTTTGCATCTTTGAACCTGTTTTGTTCCCAATGATGTAGATATTCATTGTACGACTGTACACAGTAAAAGGAATCACACACAATAAGTGTGGGGAATTCGTGATCTGTATTTATAAGTGCCAGTATAAGTGCTTTGAGTTCTGCCAACTGAGCCGTGCAGTCTCCTAGAGATTGCGTTTTAGTGCAACTCGGATGGAACTTTCCATCCTGCATGCGACCTTTAACAATCTCACACGCCGCACTGTAAGCTTGCTTACTCCCTATGGCTGGTTGAGCAGAACCGTCAGTGTAAATAATGTATTCATACTGATCTAGAGGCAAAATTTCACTTGGTAGAGGATATTCTTGTTCGTATTGCAGGAATGCGTGTGTTTTTAAACTTGGATAAAATCTGTATTCAACATCCGTTGCAGTAAGAGAATTAGCCCATTGTATCCATCTGGGATGTAAGGCTTTCGCATTTGTAATGCTAGCTTTTGTAACAGCTTCTAAAGCTGGTACTGGGGTCACGACAATTATGCGTTTACCCTGAGCCAGAGCTCTTTCTCTTGCTACAGCGGTCTGCACTGCTGTCAGAATTTTTTCTGTTGAAGTGAAACGCATTTCTGCATTTGTGTACAGGTGTGATTTGTATGCGATTGGTACCGTTTCACCTTCATTAAAAGTTAAATAAGTGTACCCGCATTGACCCGCTATTACTCGGATCACTAAGTTCTGTGCGTTTACGCGTGTCTGCAAATGTTTAGAAGCTATCATGTCTTCCTGTAGGGAAAGCAGGATATTTGTGTGTTCCTGTGTCCATTGTCTGACTGAAAAATCAGGTTTTATCAAGTCGTAGAAAGGTTTTACTCTTTCTGCGTAATCCAAAATGTATTTTCGACCAAAATTTAGGAATCCCAGAATTGATTGTAAATTCTTTAATGATTTTGGAGGTTGGAGCAGCGCACACTTTTCTCAAAAGTTAGCTGCTAGGCTTTTTCCCTCACTTGACAGCTCATACCCTAAAAATAAGACACTGAGGTGGGCAATTTGTGATTTTTTTAAATTAAATTTGTAGCCCTCAGAGGCGAATCCCATAATAATGGTGCTCACCCTGGTCAAGTGCCTCTTTAAGTCATCGTCCGTCAGATAAATATCATCCACATAGGACAATGCTTCTTCATCCAAATTTTGGAGTAACTCTGTTACTCTTGCTGAAAATACCCCCGGGCTGTTCTATACCCTTGGGCTAGGTGACAAAATTGTCGCTGGGACCCTAACGCACTGAAGGCGGTCAGATACCTGCTTTCAGGCGCTATATTTTGGCAGAAAAATCCATTTGAGATATCAAGTGTTGTTTTGTATTTTTTCCGCACAATGTTATTCATTAATGCGGCACTGTGTGCATTTTGAACTGCAAATGTCTTTGTGCAAGTGTTTAAATATCTGTAATCCAAAACTAAACGATATGTGTTGTCAGGTTTCATTACGGGAAACAAAGAATTGTTCATAGGTGAAGTGCAATTTTCAATCACCCCCTGGTATTCTAGTTGGTCTAGAATATCCCTGACTTGTTTTTTAGCTTCCTGCTTTATAAGGTATTGCCTTTGAGCATTTGGGGAAACTTTTAACGGGATCACGTGGTGGGTTGAATCCTCATCCCAACCAACATGATTTTTATACAATGCTGGAGCTAGGGCAACTGCCCACTCCTGCGCATATGCATGTTTTAGGTGAATGGGAACGAGGTCGGAAAAGGCTGGAAAAATTACAGTTTCTCCCCTAGGGCACTCAATGACGAATGCTGGCGGCCAGTCTTGTTCTGCTAATAGAATGTCATAACCAGATGACAGATTTTTCCAAAAGAGACCTTTAACTTTTCTGGGCTTGTCCCCCTCCATCCGGAGTGTTATCTCATGTACCTTATGTGGGACACTTACCCGAGTATCAGGTGTTTCCACCGTGATATACTCACTCAACTCCGCTGTCACCAGAAATTCCTTCAGGTTCTGGCGAGCTATTGTTACTTCTGCCGCGCTGTCTAGCATCGTCAGAGCCCATTCCCCGTTCAGAAGCTGTGTCCTCAGAATTCTGGGCATGTCTGATCTTGAGACCTGCTACCTTCTTCTTTTTGAACTGAGGTTTTGATTTTTGTGTATCTTCTTTTTTAGGTGCGTAGTCCGCAGCGCGTTGCGTGTCTCTGGACTACGCTCCTTTGACCGTCCTTCCCTATCGGAGTTTTTTGATGAACCCTGAAAGGAACGAGAGGAACGAGTATCAGGATCCTGATACCTGTCAGGTTTTTTAATATTATCTCTATTCCTGAGGTTATACCTTCTTTCAGAGGGCTCCTGTTGAGGAGACCTACCTCTGGATTGAGATCTGCTGTCTTTAGACTTTTGTTGTTTTTTATTTTCCCACTTGTTTTTAGAAGAAGTAGGTGTCTGCTTTGTAGTATCCTTTTCAGGACTGCCCACTAGTTGTGGTTTTAATGCTTTCCCACCCAAACTGTCTCTGCCTAGTTCTGCACATGCAGTTTCAATTATTTGGGGTAGTTCGTGTTGATGATCCTCTGGACCGAACTCCCTTAGGTGTTGGCGGATTGCCACTGAAGCTGCCTCCCCCTTAATGTTAGCTAGTATTATGGCTGATACCTGGTCAAAGTTATTTAGTAACTTCATCCCTAAGTTAAGGGCAGGTTCTGCTCCGTACTCATTTTGTATCTGTCGCAATACGTCAGGTACTACTGCTAAGGACGGGATACCATGTGTTCTGGTATATATGGCAGCAAAGTCTGAACCCCAAGAGGTGCAGTCCTCTACTTGTGGTGTGAGACCCATGGGCAAGCAGATTGTCAGAATTCTGTGTTTATCACAGGTGGTAGTTTTCGGGAATACTGCCTCAAGCTGAGTTATTTTCTGAGCTATCCAGAATGGGATTTGTTCGCGTTTTGCTGGCATTTTGCCCATTACCGCGTGCAATGTTTGTGGAGTAATTTTATTAACTGTACTCTGGACTGGAGTATCTTGTGCTGCAACTGGTGCAGGCTGAACTGTTAAAGTCCTCATCACAAATTGTGTGAGGTTTCTGTAGATTTTAATTAAATCTTTGTGTTGTACGAGTAATTCTGGCTGTGGCATTGTGTTAATGTCAGGATGCGGTGTGTATGCCGCTAATATGGGCCATGTGGCTCCTGCTCCTCCGAGCGGGCCTAATCTTGCTCTTCCTCGTACGTGGGGTAGGGCGCCTTTAAACCAGTAATTATGCTCCTGGTAAGTGAGCGGAATCTCTAACTCCTCAAAAGGAGTATAGTCCTCTGGTGTTTCATCTTTAGGTAGTAGTGAAATACATCTGTAACTGCATTCGCTGCTGGGAATGTAACCCATGAATAGAACACCTCTGTTTTATTGGATTTGTGTGCCTCAATCACGAAAATTACTTTACCACCCCTGGCTCTTAAGCCATGTTCTAGAAGTTTTATGGTGACTGCCCTTCTGAAATTTGGTGCAATTTGTATTGCATCTTCAGGGTCTTCTTCTCCTGAACCGAAGAGGTCTGTTTCAACTCTCCTTGTTTCTTCTGCTTGTTCAACCATTTTTAAGTGGAAGAAGGGTGTTTAAAGAAATTTGAAGATAAGGTGTAAATGCACAATTTGTAGGAACTATATGTCCTTCAAGCTTGAATAACCTACAGCCAATAATTAGTATTTTCGTACTACTCAGCTGCGGCGGATTTTGTGCCCACCCACTCCAGACATCTCTGGGGTTTTGTGAGTAGGTTCTCTGAGAATAGCACAACTGAACTACTCAGATTCTACTGTTAAATAAGTACCAAACCAACGTTGGTGGCGCCATGTCGTGTAGTTCCTATAGTACCCATGCAGGACCTGCACGTTTGTATAACATAAGCTGTGGGCTTGGTGGCAGACTGACTCTGTGCACCCTCACCGCGTATGTTAGATTGTTTTGCATTAGCTAGCTCACAGTGCCACTAGAATCTCCTCTTATCGGGGAGAGATTAGTTTCTGGCAACCTTAGATCATGACAACCCAAATTCCTCAGAATCGTGGAAACAATATACTACCTTTCGCTCAGTCACTCATGCTTACTTATTCGGCTTGTCTCAGAGAGTTACACAGAATAAACAGTCGGGCGTTTCAATAAGTATTTATTGAACAGTTGTTATTCTAGTGTAAAATATATGTGCCGCGGCAACCAGCAGACAATAGCAGAGATATGTTATCAGCAGTACGATAAAAGCAAAGGGATAGAACAGTTCTACCATATTACAATAGTCATGAATACATACATGAATATAAAAGCATTATGAAAGTGCGCATTCTCCTACGATGCCTAACTAGATGTACCTGAGTGTACCTAGCATATGTGTAGGTCTAAAAGCCTAAGAGCCAAGAATCCTTCTAGGATTTAGTCGAACCCCCATACCTGAATAGAGAGAGTGTGGGACCCCTTCCTGGTCTCGAGTTGGACACCCCGCAAGGGCTGTGTCAGACCGCTGTCAGCTGGAGCGACTGCATGCAGGAGCCTCAGCGTCTCTGGTCAGTGTGTCAGCATGGAAGTCTCGGTTCCCTCGGTATGGATTGGTATTGGTCTGTCGTTAGACTTGAGGAAGACGTCAGGGGTGAACTTTGTACATACATATTATGCAGGTGGTGTATTCCTAGAAAGCCATGCATAATTGATGAGTACAGTGTGGGCCTGTGTTTGGGAAAACCCCTGCTGTATTCAAAACCACAGGATAGATAACGTTCAGCCCTCAGAGCACGTTGTGTACTAGTGAGGACCAATGTAGGTGAAAGATCATGCCTATATAAGGAATCATGACTATAATAGGACATGTACAGTTATGACCATAATAGGGCATATGCGTCTTTGACCATAATAGGGCAAGTACGAATATGACCGTATTAGGGCAAATATGAATACGTCCATTTTAGGGCATGTATGAACGGGTCTACATTAGGGCCTCTATACGGGACATAACAGAGGTGTGTGGGTGTGAGTGGTGTTGTGTGGGGATAGGTGGGTGTGATGTTCTGCAGTGTGAGTCAATGGTGTCCTGTCTCTCTGTCTCGGCTTGTGGTGTGCAAGGGCTGCTGGCCCAGGTAGGGGTTGGTTTCCATCTGTGGTATGTGGGTGTGTCCACATGGGTGATGGCCTCCAGACGTCTCTTCCATGCCGCGCATGGCTTTCCCTACCAGGAGCAGATTGGGGTGTGTCATTGTGGCTTGTGTGTTGTGATTGAGGGCGGCAGGGAGTACAGGCACACTTCAGCGTTATTGTGGGGTTGGTTCCGCCCGCCATTCATTTGGCCTGAGTGCGTGCGGGGCGGTCGGATGGCAGTGCTCGGTCCGCCAGCTCCGCGTTCCGTGGCAGGGGCGGTCTTTTCGAGCCGTTGTACAGCTTTCCCCGTCCGCCGTGGTCGGATTTGCAGTTTTTCTGACCGTGGTGGACGGTGTTTTGTGACATCCGTCCGCCGCGGTATGATTTTGCGTACGTTGCATCGTAATTTGACCGACGGAAATGCCGCGGCCCATGTGGGGGAATTTTTCCGACACCATGGCGGTCGGAGGGCTTTTCCGTCCGGCATCGTAATGGGCCCCTAAGTGTGACTCCGGCCACAATCGGCCTAGAATCAGTGGGGAAGGTTTTCTTTATCTCCATCCCATGGGTGTAGGGTAGTCGGTGCTAGCTGAATGGTGGAGAAGGACTTGGGCCATGGGGTCTGCATGTGCATTATCAACTGACCTACCAGATATCCGTTGCACCTCAATACGGTGCTGTGTGTGTGTGTGTGTGTGCGAGTGTGCTTAACACATACCTGCCTGATATCCGTGGCACCGCTTACCGAGTGTGTGGGAGTGATTGCCGGTTATTAATTACACAGCGATGATGCTTTACATGTTGATTCCTTGCAAAAAGAATACTAAGTTTAACATTGGTTTCTACTCGTGCGACCTTGGCCCACTGAGATGTTTAAAAGTGTTGCAATAATTTGTGGGTACACATTTCTGATATTGTTGTGATCTGGGGTGCACCCTATAACTGTGTGGTATTGAATTATAATAATTGCCAGGGTGGGCCTCGTTCTGACAACTTTCGCACTACTTAAGTGTGCTGGGGGGTAAAGTAGGATCTTTCCCAAGTTACTGATGTTATTTTAACACGGTTGGGCTTTGTACTTCTACTGATATTTCAAATTTTGTGATTTATGCCCAGAAATACATGATGTTTATGCTGTGTTAATTAATGTGTGTGTTGAATACAAACTGTATTTACATATACCAATGGTGAAGTCTCTTGTGATGCTCAGTGTAGTAAATGGTACCCTAGGAACCTAGGGCCTGGAAGCTGAAGAGGGTCCCTTGGGACCCCCCTCACTGGGACAATACCACTGCCCTTTCAGCCTGCATGCCCCTGTGAGGGGGAAAATCACAAGGTCGACATGGCACTCTGTCTGGGTGCCATGCCAGCTAGCACTGCCTGACAGTATAGGTAAGTCACCCCTCTAGCAGGCCTCACAGCCCTAAGGCAGGGTGCACTATGCTCCAGTTGACAGCATATCTGCATGAGCAGATGTGCCCCTACAATATTGGACACCATTTCCCAATATTGTAAGTGCCATTGAAGCCATATAGAGTACATGGACTGGAAACTCGACAACTCAAGTTCCACAGCACCTTGATGGTTTTACTGAATATAGAAGTGTTTGGCACCAAACTAGTCCTTTCAATAAATCCACACTGATGCCAGTGTGGGATTTATTGTACCATGTACCCAGAGGGCACCTCAGAGATGCCCCCTGAATCCCTACCAACCCTGTTGTGGTCTCTGACCTGCTATAGGCACCCAGCCACCACCAGACAGGTTTCTGGACCCATGGGTAGAGAGCCCCTGCTCTCTGGGACCAGAAACAATGCACATCCTGGTCAGAGGTGGGAAAATTTGAAAAGATAGGAGGTGTGCCCACCTTTGCCAACCCCACCCCTAAGGTGGGGGGAAGCGAGGAAAAGCACAATTTTCAGTCCCCTTCATCTTGAAGATGAGGGGACCACTCCAATCAGGGCTTGGTCTATGCCACCTCCCTTAGGAGGGTGGCTTAATAGAGGGGGTAGCCACCCCAGGTAAGGTGCCCATTGGCCCTACCTGCTACTCCCCTAAAACGCCTCCTAAATTTGGTATTTAGGTGGCTCCCCCAAACCTGTCCCTCAGATTTGAAGGACCAAAGAAGGAGACGGAAGATGACCGCTGCCGGACCAGGAACTGAACCGCTGCAGACAGACCCCGGCAAGAACCCCGCCACCTGCAACCGGTTCTACCACTAGACCTGCTGTCTTCCAGAAACTCTGCAAGGCCTTCAACAAACCTCAGAGACCTTACAACCTTCACCAAACTGCCAAGAACTTCCCTTTGAACTGGAGGCGCCATTCCCTGGCATCCACCGGTACTAGAACCGCAGTGGTGAGGGCCGACCCTTGGGTCGACTCGACTCACTGCTACCAAAGAACTCCAGAACTGCAGTGGTGAGAACCGACCCTTGGGTTGACGTGACTCACTGCTACCAAAGAACTCCACAACCGCAGCGGTAGAGGTCCGGCACTTGTGTCGACGTGACACTGCCCGGTCAGAAGAACACCCCACAGCAGGACGGCCTCCACAACCTCGAGGGATCCTCTTGGCCCCACGACCTGAGCTGTGCCCAGCCCGATGCCCGAGAGCCTGTACCCTCATGCAAGTTGCCCTGTTGGCTCCTGCACTGCCTGCCAACCTTGACCTCCCCGTGACGGTCCGATGATGGTGGAACTTCTCCATCTGATTGCCAGCAGCCAGCCGCCAGTGATCGCGACGGTAACCGTGTTGGCGGTCTTCTGAAAACTAACTCGCTTCATTGCTCTTCGCGGTCCGCAAGGGTAAATATCATTGCCGGTATTGACCACCTCTGCGTAGATACTGAATCCCGCACCGCTTGGGTGCTCCAGTTTCCCACGACCAACATTGCCCACAGTGTTGGCTTGAGACACCCGAAGACCGAACTGGAACTGTAAGTGGTATATGTACCTGTTACACCGCACAATTGTTTTCCCCGACAGGTGAATATTGAACTGCTCTGAAATTTGCACTGTCAAACTTCTGAAACCTAAAAAGTACTTTTAATAAGAACCGTACTTAACATAATGTGAAGACCTTGGTCTTAAAAATAAAATATAAATTAAGTATAATTTTTGTAAATTGGGTCTGGATTTCCTTGAGTCGTGGGTCCATTATTGATCACTTTTGTGCAACAAATGTCTTACACTACTCTGTGATAGGCCTAAGGCTGCTTGTCCACACTATCACTAATAGAGCACTTTGGGTTTTGCATTGAGTCCTGTACACTTTTGGGGAACCCCTGGACTCTGTCTACGGTATTACCTCCTAGTGGCAATATCGTATACAGAGCAAGCTTCCTACACCCACCAATTCTTCAACCGCATACACTCCAATCTAGTTAGCCTGGCTTGGGGCGGTAAGCAGCCCAAAGTCTTGTGGGAGGTACTGACATTACCATTTGAGCAGGGCGAGTCGAGTGCTCCTGATCTGGACCAATACTATTACTGTGCCAAGGCCCAGTTTGCCCATTATTGGTATAATGCCATGTCATTTGAGCCACATGTGGCTGTAGAACACGACCTTGCAAATCTCTGCCCACTAAGTACCGCTGTCTGCCTGCCCTTGAGGCGGCCTAGGATTGAGGTAGATACGGTGAGCTGCACAGGTTCACTGACAGAATATCGATCTAAATAATATAGAAGTAAAAATATAGATGAAAAAATATAGAATGCAAAAATATCGACTCCCTATACTTAAACAGGTAAGTACAAAAATAACTAAACAAAAATATTGATGTCAAAAATATAGTTGCACAAAATATCGATTTTTATATATATAAAATAAAAGAAATATTAAATATGGTAAATAATAAAATTAGTATAAATAAATAAAGTAGATTGAATATACATTTTAACAAATATACCAAATTAATATATATTTACTTTAAAACTATTAATTTTTATTTATTTCATCATTTTAAAATTATATAAAATTACAAATATATATATATATATATATATATATATATATATATTCACTGAAAAACCATAGGTTTCAGACACGTTATAGTTAGAAATTAGCATTTAAAAACCTTTGAAATTCACTGAAAAACCATAGGTTTTAGGGACAGTTATAGTTAGTTGGACATTGCACTCGTACAAAACCCGTGAAATTCCCCGTTATAGTTAGTTCAGCTAACTATAACTCGCGCCCCCGCAATGCACTGCTGATGACGTCACATATTACATCACTCATGACATGGTCAGTGACATCACTGATGACATCACTGATGACATCTCAAATGACATCACTGATGACATCATCTAGTGACTGTATGTTTCTGTAAAGTTTAAATATTTTTAATATATATAGGGAAAGGCGTATTGAAGAATGAGTGGGTGTATAAGTGTCTGTATGGATGATTTAGTAGGTGCGTGACTAACTCTATAAGTGAGTGATTAAACGTATCTTACTGAATGCATGGGTTAGTGACTAAACTGGGTGAATGTCTGTATCCGTCTGTCTGTTGCTGTGTAAGTGGCTGCATGGGTTTGTGAATAGCTACATGAGTGTCTATATGAGTTATTGATTGGTTGTCTGAGTAACTGTATGGGTGCCTGAGTGTTTGTGTGGGTGGGGTGTGTGCGACTCTGTGCATAGATGTGTGAGTGGGTGATTCACTGGGTGGATGGTTTCAAGAGTGCATCTGTGATAGACTGTATGGGTGGGTAAGTGTGTGTAAGAGTGTGTTAGTGAGTGAATGTATGTCCCAGTGGTACATGTGTGAGTAACTACATATGTGAAAGGCAGTATATATGTGTGTTGGAGTATATAAATAGCTATAAGCTGAGAGTGTGTGATTGTGAGAGTGACTGTATGGATGAGTGTGTGCTTGTATCAGTGATTGTATAAGAGCGTAAGAATGTGCTAGTATTTGTATGAGTAAGTGAGCTAGTGTGTGTATAACTGTATAGGTGAGTAAATGTGCATAGATGTGTGAGTGGGTGATTCACTGGGTGGATGGTTTCAAGAGTGCATCTGTGATAGACTGTATGGGTGGGTAAGTGTGTGTAAGAGTGTGTTAGTGAGTGAATGTATGTCCCAGTGGTACATGTGTGAGTAACTACATATGTGAAAGGCAGTATATATGTGTGTTGGAGTATATAAATAGCTATAGCGTAGAGTGTGTGATTGTGAGAGTGACTGTATGGATGAGTGTGTGCTTGTATCAGTGATTGTATAAGAGCGTAAGAATGTGCTAGTATTTGTATGAGTAAGTGAGCTGGTGTGTGTATAACTGTATAGGTGAGTAAATGGCAGTGTGTTTAATTATTTGCATGACTGACTAGGTGTGTGAGTACCTCTATGGATGAGTGGCGGTGTTTGAGTGTCTATATAGGAGTATGAGTGCATATGATAGTCCTGTACTGAGTGACCGTAAGTATGAGTGAGTGTACGGGTGAGTGAGTGGATGTGTGTGTAGACCTAAGAATCAGTGAGTGGGTATGTAGTTATTGGTGTTGGAGTGTCTATGGTTTTGCGAATGGCAGTCTGTAATTTAGAGTGGGTGTATCAAAGGTTATATTAGGGTGTGAGGAGGTTCATCAGATTATCACGTGGATGATGTCATCAGTGATGTCATCAGTGATGTCATTTGAGATGTCATCAGTGATGTCATCAGTGATGTCACTGACCATGTCATGAGTGATGTAATATGTGACGTCATCAGCAGTGCATTGCGGGCGCGAGTTATAGTTAGCTGAACTAACTATAACGGGGAATTTCACGGGTTTTGTACGAGTGCAATGTCCAACTAACTATAACTGTCCCTAAAACCTATGGTTTTTTCAGTGAATTTCAAAGGTTTTTAAATGCTAATTTCTAACTATAACGTGTCTGAAACCTATGGTTTTTTCAGTGAATTTCAAAGGTTTTTTAAATGCTAATTTCTAACTATAACGTGCCTGAAACCTATGGTTTTTTCAGTGAATTTCAAAGGTTTTTAAATGCTAATTTCTAACTATAACGCCCCTAAAACCTATGTTTTTTTCAGTGAATTTCAAAGGTTATGTAAATGACAATTTTTAAATGTATTAATTGTTATATTTATTTTTTGATACTGATTTACTACATTTTTAAAACTATTTATTTTTAGATATTTTATTTTTTAAATTACATTGTAATTACATTACAAAATATACTTTCTCAGAATGAATTACTTTAGTTTAAATACTTTGCAAATAGGCAATAGACTTTTAAGTACAGTAGTTACAGTTGTTGCAATGGGCAACACAATTTCAAACACAATGCAACATTGAGCTCAATGTGAATTTCTAGTTAAATGCAATTAGTTACTTTATGGATTACTTTTCTAACCACAGGACTGGATCCTAGAGTCAGTCCTGGGACATCTCCTGTAAACAGTTGAGTAAAAGCGTTTTGGTTACAGTAGTGATTTTTAAGGGATATTATTGTATTTTAAAAGTTGACACTTAGAAACTTTTTCACATAGAATCACCAATGTTATCCTATGAGAGGAAATTCACTTAGCAGGTAAGTAGTGTTATCGTTACTTTTTCTTACTCAGTGGTGGATCCTGGATCCAGCACTGGTGCATCTCCTGTAAACAGTTGAAAGAATTCGTTTAAGTCATACAGGCGATTTTTAAGGAATATTTGTAGTTTGTGAAAATCGACACAAACTTTTCTGCTGAAAACCAGACAATGGATTCCTATGGAAGGAAATTCAAGTTACTGGTAAGTACGGTTAAAATTACTTTTCAGGATTAGTACTGGGCTCAAAGATGCAGCACTGTGGTCTCTCCTGATAACAGGTGAGTAAATCGGAATTCGTAGTTCGGCTGATTTTAGAGGAATATTATAAAGTTCCAAAACTCCACACTTAGAAGAATTTCCAAGTGAAACCAGTCAATGTTAGCCTATGGAAGGAAATTCAAGTTACTGGTAAGTACGGTTAAAATTACTTTTCAGGATCAGTACTGGGCTCAAAGATGCAGCACTGAGGTCTCTCCTGATAACCGGTGAGTAAATCAGAATTCGTAGTTCGGCTGATTTTAGAGGAATATTTGCACAATGGTGAAGGAAGGGGGTGGGGCCTGAGGTGACATGTCTGCAAACACGGCCTGTGGCGCGTTTTAAGTTGGAGAATTAATTCCTCCTCAATCCCGAGGGTCCCTAGGGGCCAACTGGCCCACCAGATACCTCCAGTATGCGCCAGAGAGCTGCGTTGCAGAGAGGTGTTCAGAGGCCACGCCCCTTTTACAACACTCTGCAACGCAGCTCCGTGGCGCTTACTGGGAGGTACCTGGTGGGCTAGTTGGCCCTCAGGACCCTCAGGATTGAAGGGGATTTAATTCCCCATCTTAAAACGCGCACGGGGCCTGTTTGCACACATGTCACCTGAAGCCCCGCCCCTCCCTTCACCACTCTGCAAACGCACCCTCGTGGCGCGTTTTAAGTTGGGGGATTAAGTCCCCTTGAATCCTGAGGGTCCCTGGGGTCCAACTATCCCACCAGGTACCTCCAGTAAGCGCCACAGAGCTGCGTTGAAGAGAGGTGTAAAAGGGCGTGGCCTCTGTACACCTCTCTGCAACGCAGCCCCTAGCGGATACTGGAGGTTCCTGGTGGGCTAGTTGGCCCCCAGGGACCCCCAGTATTCAAGGGAGTCGTTCCCTCTCTGCAAACGCGCCAGGGGTGCGTTTGCAGAGTGGTAAAGGAAGGGGCGGAGCCTGCGGCACGATCGTTTTTTTTGTTTTTCCGAAGAGGGCTGTGGCCCCCTTCCTTTTTCCTTTTGGGCCCTGGGGACCCCATCCCCCAGGGCCTTACCCCCTTTTTTTCATTTAAAAAAAACGGGAAGGGGCTGCGTGGCCCCCTCCCGTGGCCGATTCCGGCCCCGGGGACCCCATCCTCCGGGACATGGCCACTCTTTTTATTATTTTTTTAAGGAGGGGGGCTGCGTGGCCCCCCTCCTCAGGCCTCCTTTTGCCCCGAGGACCCCATCCCCCGGGGCAGGCCTTTATTTGTCTTTTTTTTTATTATTTTTTTTTTGGGGAGGGGGCCGCGTGGCCCCTCCCGAGCCACTACTTGCCCTGGGGACCCCATCCCCCGGGGCTGGCCCTCTCCGTTGGGGACTGTGGGGAGTCCCCAATCCCCCACGGTTCCGCCGGCTCCCCGCGTCCCTCGGGAGCCGGCATTGCTTTCCACATGGGGAGCTGCTAAGATGCAGCTCCCCGTGTGGAAAGCATAGGCTTTGTTTTGGAAGAGAGAGCAGGTTTCCTGCTCTCTTCCAAAACCAAAGCAGTTTGCTATGACAGGACGGAGCCGCGAGGCTCCCGTCCTGTCATAGCAAACTACAGTGTCCCGGGGTAGGCACCCGGGACACTGCAGGAGCCGGCCCTGGGGGTGGTGGTCCCCAGGGCCATCAAGGGCTCCAGGAGGGGGCCGCGGCCCCCTCCCTACAATGCACAGCCCGGGGAGGTGGTGGTCCCCGGGGCTCGGAGTCCGTAACGGACTCCCATATTTAAATATTTAGTGCCCCGGGAGGTGGCGGTCCCTGGGCGTGTGGGGGCTCGAGCCCCCCACAGGTAATTTTTTTTTAAAAGAAGCCCGGAGGTGGGGCTGGGGAGGGCTAAGAGCCCTCCCGCACCATTTGTTTAAAGCCCCGGGGTGGCGGTCCCGGGGCTTAGGGGGCCTTAGAGGCCCCCCATATAATTATTAATGATCCCCCGCATGCCCCCGGGACTTGGCCCACCCGGGGGCCAATTAACCACGAAGCGCAGGATCCGCGCACCCAGCGCGTTTTTTGCCTATTTTTTTATTTTTTATTTTTTTTATTTTGGCCCTGGGGGTCCTTGTAGGACCCCCTGAGCAGGCCTAGGGGGTCAGGGTGTTTCTACCCTGCCCCCTTTTCGCGTTTTGCGCAGTTGTTTTACTGCATTCTTGTTCCTCGGTTCTACCGAGGAATAAGATGGCTGCCAACACTTCCTGGTTTGGAGTGTTGACAGCCAATCAGCATGCAGCTTGTGATCGGGAGGGTGCGCGGATCCACCGCGGTCATAGATATCGAAACATTTATTTTGGATTTTCTCAGCAACTACTGAACGGATTTACACCATTTTTAAAAGGGTGCTTTCTGAACCAAGCACTACCTTTTTGCCAAATTTGGTGTAATTCCGTTCAGCAGTTTTGGCTGTAGCCTTTCATAAAGTTTCCTATGGGAAATTGATTTTTTCACTCTTATTTGTTGAATTTCTCCGTAAGTACTGAACGGATTTACACCATTTAAAAAAAAGGTCGCTTTCTGAACCAAGCGCTACCTTTTTGCAAAATTTGGTGTAATTCCGTTCAGCAGTTCGAGCTGTAGCCGTGGCTAAAATTTCATATGGGAATTAACATGGAGAAAACACGTTTTGGGACCCCCTTTTTTCGGCCCCCGCTGATGAATCACCCCGAAACTTTCAAGACAGGAGCGGACCGGAGCGCCCCACTAGTTTTGAAAATTTCACGATGATTAGTCAAACGACGCCAAAGTTATTGGGAATAGAATGTTATGAATTTCCTATGGATAATAGGTCCTAACTATCGCCAGTAGATAATATATATATATATATATATATACACAACAAATCCAATGCTGAAAGTTCGTGTAGCGGAAAAAACACTGGAGCCGTGGCCACAATTCCAAGCGTGTTTATTACAACACTAGGGGGTCGATTCCGATCCCGGCCGGAAGCGCACCTAACAGTATTCGTCCGGAAAAAAAACCAGCCGAATGCGTGTTTCCCGAACGATTCGAACATTCGTCCGGACGAACAAGTACGATGCGTATAACAACCCAGTTTCCGAGCGAGCCGTACTTACCCAATTCAGCTCCTGTTCCCCGCCCAAGCCGGATCCGTAAACGCCGAATCGAGTCATACGGAAGCAAATACACAGCACCTTCCGGCCGGACGAGTACGATGCACACTCTGTACGCGCCGAACCCGTCGCTACGTCCGGGACGTTTGAGCATCCGGGCGAGCCGTACATAAGCTCCGTGTCGCGCCACAAGACGATCCACGGCTACGAGACGAACAAGCCTGCTACGAGCACGAGTCGAAGACACGAGAAACCCGAACGAGACGATCCAAGCATGAATCCCATTGCGCAGGTCCTACCTATACTCTATATCTATTACCGGGACCGACACGGACGCGTACGGTGCAGACGGTAAGTCAAACACCAACAATACAAACAAACGACACGTACCCGAAATATGTCACACACACATAGGGATGCACAAATGACGTACACTAGCAACATCAGAACCATAGGGGTGGGATGGCCATCACCAATGCCATACACACCCATAGGGGGCTGGATGCCTGCCACTACCACCACCCGACTCAGGGGGGGCTGGATGCCTGTCACTACTACCATCCCCACCCTTAGGGGGATGGATGCCTACTACTACCACCACCCCTACTCAGGGGGGCTGGATGCCTACCACTACCACCATCCCTACTCAGGGGGGGGCTGGATGCCTGCCACTACCACCACCCCACTCAGGGGGGCCTGGATGCCTGTCACTACTACCATCCCCACCCTTAGGGGGATGGATGCCTGCCACTACCACCACCCCTACTCAGGGGGCCTGGATGCCTACCACTACCACCACCCCTACTCAGGGGGGCTGGATGCCTGCCACTACCACCACCCCACTCAGGGGGCCTGGATGCCTGTCACTACTACCATCCCCACCCTTAGGGGATGGATGCCTGCCACTACCACCACCCCTACTCAGGGGGCCTGGATGCCTGCCACCACCACCCTACTCAGGGGTGCCTGGATGCCTGTCACTACTACCATCCCCACCCTCAGGGGCTGGATGCCTACCACTACCACCACCCCTACTCAGGGGGCCTGGATGCCTGTCACTACTACCATCCCCACCCTCAGGGGGCTGGATGCCTACCACTACCACCACCCCTACTCAGGGGGCCTGGATGCCTACTACTACCACCACCCCTACTCAGGGGGGGCTCAATGCCTGTCACTACTACCATCCCCACCCTTAGGGGGATGGATGCCTGCCACTACCACCACCCCTACTCAGGGGGCCTGGATGCCTACTACTACCACCACCCCTACTCAGGGGGCTGGATGCCTACTACTACCACCACCCCTACTCAGGGGGCTGGATGCCTACCACTACCACCACCCCTACTCAGGGGGCCTGGATGCCTGTCACTACTACCATCCCCACCCTTAGGGGGATGGATGCCTGCCACTACCACCACCCCTACTCATGGGGGGCTGGATGCCTGCCACTACCACCACCCCTACTCAGGGGGGCCTGGATGCCTACCACTACCACCACCCCTACTCAGGGGGCCTGGATGCCTGTCACTACTACCATCCCCACCCTTAGGGGGATGGATGCCTACCACTACCACTACCCCTACTCAGGGGGCCTGGATGCCTACTACTACCACCACCCCTACTCAGGGGGCCTGGATGCCTACTACTACCACCACCCCTACTCAGGGGGCTGGATGCCTGCCACCACCACCACCCCTACTCAGGGGGTCTGGATGCCTGTCACTACTACCATCCCCACCCTTAGGGGATGGATGCCTACCACTACCACCACCCCTACTTAGGGGGCCTGGATGCCTACCACTACCACCACCCCTACTCAGGGGGGCTGGATGCCTGCCACTACCACCACCCCACTCAGGGGGCTCGATGCCTGTCACTACTACCATCCCCACCCTTAGGGGGATGGATGCCTACCACTACCACCACCCCTACTCAGGGGGGCTGGATGCCTGCCACTACCACCACCCCACTCAGGGGGCTCGATGCCTGTCACTACTACCATCCCCACCCTTAGGGGATGGATGCCTACCACTACCACCACCCCTACTCAGGGGGCCTGGATGCCTACTACTACCACCACCCCTACTCAGGGGGGGCTGGATGCCTGCCACCACCACCCCTACTCAGGGGGGCCTGGATGCCTGTCACTACTACCATCCCCACCCTTAGGGGGATGGATGCCTGCCACTACCACCACCCCTACTCAGGGGGGCCTGGATGCCTGCCACTACCCCTACTCAGGGGTGCCTGGATGCCTGTCACTACTACCATCCCCACCCTCAGGGGGCTGGATGCCTACCACTACCACCACCCCTACTCAGGGGAGCCTGGATGCCTGTCACTACTACCATCTCCACCCTCAGGGGGCTGGATGCCTACCACTACCACCACCCCTACTCAGGGTGGCCTGGATGCCTACTACTACCACCACCCCTACTCAGGGGGCTGGATGCCTGCCACCACCACCACCCCTACTCAGGGGGCCTGGATGCCTGTCACTACTACCATCCCCACCCTTAGGGGATGGATGCCTACCACTACCACCACCCCTACTCAGGGGGCCTGGATGCCTACCACTACCACCACCACTACTCAGGGGGCTGGATGCTTACCACTACCACCACCCCTACTCAGGGGGGGGCTGGATGCCTGCCACTACCACCACCCCACGCAGGGGGGGCTCGATGCCTGTCACTACTACCATCCCCACCCTTAGGGGGATGGATGCCTGCCACTACCACCACCCCTACTCAGGGGGGCCTGGATGCCTACTACTACCACCACCCCTACTCAGGGGGGGCTGGATGCCTACTACTACCACCACCCCTACTCAGGGGGGGCTGGATGCCTACCACTACCACCACCCCTACTCAGGGGGGCCTGGATGCCTGTTACTACTACCATCCCCACCCTTAGGGGGATGGATGCCTGCCCCTACCACCACCCCTACTCATGGGGGGCTGGATGCCTGCCACTACCACCACCCCTACTCAGGGGGGCCTGGATGCCTACCACTACCACCACCCCTACTCAGGGGGGCCTGGATGCCTGTCACTACTACCATCCCCACCCTTAGGGGGATGGATGCCTACCACTACCACCACCCCTACTCAGGGGGGCCTGGATGCCTACTACTACCACCACCCCTACTCAGGGGGGCCTGGATGCCTGTCACTACTACCATCCCCACCCTTAGGGGGATGGATGCCTGCCACTACCACCACCCATACTCATGGGGGGCTGGATGCCTACCACTACCACCACCCCTACTCAGGGGGGCCTGGATGCCTACCACTACCACCATCCCCACTCATAGGGGGATGAATGCCTACCACCCACACCACCCCTAAACATAGGACGGGAAATGCATCACACAACCAGCATACTCCAACATAAGGAATGTCTGAAAATACATCCCACCTACACCATGACAAGCGTGTGTAGTCTGTGTCAAATGCCCACAACACTGAACATGTCATTGAGCATACAATGTGACCCCCTATCACATGTGTCACACATAAATGTGTGTGGGCTCCACAATGCAAGCAGACTCATGACCACTGTGGCAATGGGGTATAACACCCCATCATCACAGTGACCAAAAGGTAAGTGTGGGGTCCATAGCTGAAGCACATTTTGAACATTGTGGCAATGGGGTCTAAACCCCCATCATCACAATGACCAAAATGTAAGTGTGGGGTCCATACCTGAGGCACATTTTGAATATTGTGGCAATGGGGTCTAAACCCCCATCACAACAGTGACCAAAAGGTAAGTGTGGGGTCCATAGCTGAAGCACATTTTGAACACTGTGGCAATGGGGTCTAAACCCCCATCATCACAGTGACCAAAAGGTAAGTGTGGGGTCCATAGCTGAAGCACATTTTGAACACTGTGGCAATGGGGTCTAAACCCCCATCATCACAGTGACCAAAAGGTAAGTGTGGGGTCCATAGCTGAAGCACATTTTGAACACTGTGGCAATGGGGTCTAAACCCCCATCATCACAGTGACCAAAAGGTAAGTGTGGGGTCCATAGCTGAAGCACATTTTGAACACTGTGGCAATGGGGTCTAAAGCCCCATCATCACAGTGACCAAAAGGTAAGTGTTGTCATGGAAAAAGATGCAACTGCCAAACAGCATGGATGATCCCTGGTCACAGAACAACAAATACATCAGTGGCAAAGTAGTGCTTGTGTCCCATAGCAACATACATTGGGTGAGGCAAACAGTGCAGTGCCAATAAGATATACCTTTGGCCATGTGCAGACAAACATCACCCATGGGGGCTGACATTGGCAACATTCCTCAATAACACAATGACAGAAGTGACCATCATAATGCAGCCCCAACATATCTGCACCAATGGACACACAAATGTAGATATCCTTTGGAGACTGTAGATGTCAGGTGAACAAATACCATACCATGGCAGCAAAGGGACATACAAACCATGGCCATTGTGCTGACTGATGACCTAGGAGTCCCAGGGACAGCAGGGGAAAGCCAACAAACAACATACAGCCAATGGCACACTAAAGATATGCCAATGCAGTGGTGCAGATGCACAAACACAAACAGGCAGCCTCACACTGCAGATCAAACACAACAGGTGATGGGGGGTGCCAGTGTCCCCAGGCAACCACACAACACATGAGGAGGCCTGAATCACAATTACACAGATGTGTATACAGTGCCACACAAAAGTAACTCATGGATCGGATTCCCCTATGTGGGCAAACAGGCATTGTTAGATGAGAGGGAGCCCAAATTACACATGTCACACAAGCTTGTCGGAACAGCAAATAACACAGCAAGAGACACACCCACCACAGCACTACCCCCAGGGACCCCACATCGTGTTGACCGTGGCCTGCATGATAATCCCACTGTGATGACAAAGCTAGATGTCGCTCACACTGTGAACCACAGTCATGTGTCCTGAGCAACAAACTACCATCACACCTACACAAGCACAAATCAATCAGCACGGCCTGTCAGCCAAGGCCAACATGGAGGTAGGGGTCTAGCCGTGCAACAACTCTCATTTGCACACACTCAACACCACACACCTTGATCTCCACCAATGTGCAGCAGTGAAGCTCACATGGACTGGTGACATTGCACATGCACCCATGACAATCCTAGGGGTGGTTGTGGGAACTAAGGTGCAGAAACCCATCACACCTGGCCAGTCAACAAGACTCGTGAATGTCTGACACACTGCACAGTACGCTGTACATGGGCATGACGTGAAATCCACCACAATCAATGTGATCCCGGACACAGTCACACACCAATGAAGAAGTCAAGGTCACCCACAAAGAACACACATAGACAACTTCCAACATTGCAGCTCTGACCCAGAGGAGTGGCAGCAGTCACACACACAACGTGTCACAATCACTGAAAGCTAACACAAACTGTAAATTACATGACTTGTGTAACCAACAAGTGCCAAGGGGAATCCTGACTGTGTCTCATCTGCGTTTGCCCACAAACTGAGCCCTGACAGCAAACACACCTATGGATGACACCCTGATGACCAGTAATGTGCCATGCACCCACCTCCCAGAGAACCCAGTGCGAAGATTTGGGTGGTACATAGGTCAACTCAGCAAGCATCACAAACAGGAACATCACTAGGGATCCCAGCCTGTGTTGCAAAACAGAAGTGAACACACACAGACATGCTCACACAACACACACCTTGGGCTCAGGCAATGTCTCGGAATTACACACTGCCATGAGGGCACTCCACTCCTGTGTAAGGAAAGCTGTGCCATACGTTGTCTCTGCAGGGCTCTATCATATCAGCAGTACACTTGGTCACTCAGTCAACAATTAGCACAAAATGAAGGCTCTCGTCACATCAGCCTGGTCATGGGAGTGTCACCGACACTCATCTGCACAGATCCAACACACATGTATAGCAAGTTGCACTGATCACACAGATGAGTCCTTCCCCATTGATGCCCAAACTTGCATGTCCAGTGGAGATGGTCACACGGTCAGGGAAATAGACAAATTGAACAATGGCAAGCACAACAGATGTGCAGGGGTGTAAGCCACAGATGTGATATTGCAAATAAAAGTAGGAAATCCCATTGCCAAATATTGAAAACATGACACCCTCATATTGCTGCAAAGGATGACATGGATACACACCAGGATAGGACCAATGTTCCCTCTAATTTTTTTCCTCTGTGTGCGGCAGTGTAGGGTCTCTGTGCGCTGCAGCCATGGCGGTGTGCGCCAGGAACCAGACCGCGCGTGTGTGCAGCGCCAAATATCACTCCAAACTTTTGCTTTAAAAACTGAAAAGACGGTGCATTTCCACACATACAACCCACGTTAAGGGGCTTAAGGCAGATTTGCAATTTGGATACGCACGCCATGACATGAATTGGTTACACAGGCAAGTACACTTCAGGTTTAGAAAAGCACAAAACTCCAACGGCTGAGGGTCCATAGACTGCCTGAAGTACATGCAGTTCTTCAGCTGAAAATGCCATTATAACGGAATGGTCAGAATGAAATTGGGGGAGAAGAAATTAGATGGGCGATGCGGAGAGCCTGCAAGCTGACAGGGATAACTGACATACTTTAGTTAGACCCTCCAGGACTTAGTGCAATCTCATAATATCCCACATACCCAACAGTGGAGACATGCTCTACTGGTGCACCCAATACGTGGAAAACTGGGTCCATGACCTATCTACATACCACAGTCCCCAATTCTTCAATATCTACTCACCTGGAAGGAATATGGTGGGACGGATTCTGGCTTATATGCAACTCTAATTGCTAAGATCTTCTTGCAAGCCACCTCAAATGCACTTCATAATTGGAGGGAAGTGCAATTACAGACACAATTCTTTGAGGGGGATTCAGAGGAGCCATTAGAAGAACATGATTGAGGGTTAAGGGAGGCCCGTCTGAAAGATAGTTATTTGAAGATACTACATCAATGGCAGTGGACCCCCAAAAGACTCTATGCCTCCTTCTAATCCAACCCTTTTTCTCTCCTTTTCTCTTTCATGTGTCTTGCTTCTCCTTTTATCTCTGTCTCCTCCCATTGCTCCCCTCGTCCTCTTCTTTTGCTTTTCTCTTCTTCTGTCCTCACCTCTCGTCTCCTTATTTGTTTCTCTTTTCCTACTTTTCCTTCCTTTTCTCTAGTTTTCCCTGATCCTTCAATCACACATGTGATCTTTGTTTCTATCATCGCCTTGTCTCATCCCTCTCCCCTTATTCCATTTATCTCTCCCTCCATTTTGCCCTTCTAACTCTCCTGTCCATTAGCCTTTACCTCCCTTTCACCTCTCCTAGAGGCCCTGTCCTTCCCTATCACTCCTTTCCTTTTTTTTCCCTACCCCTCTCTCTTTCCTCACTGTTGTTTCCTTTCTCGCTCCTGGACAGTTGCTACTACAAGATTAAACTGGTTTTAGTTAGCATTTGTTTGGACAAAGAAAATCAATCTTTTGGGCCAACATTACCCAGATGAGTGCCAATAATACTACAAAAACGAACCAAAAATTAAAATATTTGACAAAATAAAACTATCAGTCAAAAACAGCACGTTTGGTGTTTTTTATTCATAAATGCCAACTTTCATATAAAGTGATGTGTTTAAAAAATGTGTTTTTACAATTAAAAACGGTGTTCCAAATCTTTCTGCACTGAGCAAAATACATTCTTGTTCATTAAAAAAACGATTGGTTGCTTTTCTGACCTTTTGTTAGTAAAGCGCAGTGCTTAATTAGTGCCGGTGGTTTCCGGTGCTTAGCACCGGCACTTATTTCTTATGTGCACCAATCTTTCCAGATACATTTTCTTTGCCTGCACAAGTTGCACAGAAAGTACAGCTGTGTGTTATATTAATTCTGCACGTAGATGAGAGCTTCTGGCAATGAAGAGGGAGGGGGTTCACAGGTTGGGCGCTTCTGCAGATGCAGAACAAGCAGATTTAAAAGCTTAACCTTTAAATGTAGGCGGGGCTCAACAATAGACCTATAGAAACACGGACTCCTCCACTTACAGAAACATCCAATAAACTCTAGAAAACACGCACATTTACACCATACGTGCATTCTTCCGTAAATACGACCCCTTAAATAAAGGTCCTCTGTCTAATGCCTGCAGGAGATGCAGTCCCTCAGTACATCACATAGGTAGTACAGGCCGTCGGGCAGATTTACAGACACGGAACCCAGACACGAGATTTGATGTGTTTAAAATGGTAGTGATCGTGTATATTATTTTATAGCAGCTAGACCTTATTTCATTAACTGTATAAATGTGCATATCGCTCTATATGAAACATTGACTTGGTAATAAGGGCTCAGAAATAGTGCCTCTTTATTTCACTGTAGCTCACGTGACTTCTAATTCAGTCATGTTCATGTCATTCACTGTGACCACGGACCTGGCCGTACAATTAACCTCATGTAACCCATTTCAGGATGAATTGAGCCTCACTTATAGACCGTACCCCTCACAGACAACACCTTCTGTAGACACAGTCCACAATGTCTTTATCCTTGCTCATACAGCTTTCTGCACAGGGACTGGAGCCTCGCTGTCTGTGCAGCCATGTACACAGGGCAGCCGGAGAAGAGAGTCTAGCACAGCAGGATATCTGTGTACACTCTTCACCTGGGCACACGGGAGAGGTGCCCTGCAGTCTGTGTCGGGAAGCACAGGGTTCTACATTATGTAGTAAGCAGCCCCTACCCAGACAGCTCTCCACAGGAACAGGCGCTCCCTTGAGCTATAAAGCCTTGTCTATGCAGGCACACTACTCTAGCACAGCACAGAAGGGATGCCTACGGTCTGTGCCCGGGAGTGCAGGGTTCTACATTACAAAGCACGCAGCCCCATACCTGAACAGTTCCCTACAGGAGTCACACTGAGCTAAACACCCATGTCTATGCAGCCACATACACAGGAAAGGCTGAAGAAGTGCTTTATTTGAGCCCGTGGTTGCAGGTGTTTTCCACCAGCATTCATTTCTTGGCACCAGGACTTATTTTTTTACATTTCATACTTTGACCAAGATCAGGAGATAGATCGACTCTGACAGAGAGTGAGAACCACTCACACATACCTTGCTGCTCCCACTTCTCTTTCCCCCTCTTCCCCGCCCGGGGCGCCCCCCTCCTCTCAAATAACAGTGTAGATTCCTAATCTGCAATTACTTTCACAGAATACAGATCCCTGGTAGTTTTGTATTAGTTGTAGATGTGTGTTTGAATTACATGGTTTTCTTTTTCCATGGCTTATTTTTATTTTCTGTGTAAGGTTGAATATATAACTACGAGTTGAAACTGAAGTTAGTGGTCCCATTTATAATTCAAACCTACTACAATGTGTAAGGACCCAACCACTCCCAAATGTTTATAAATGCATGACAAGAGACTATGTAATGGCTGCAGTGTATCCCTTAGGAATAATTGTCTACATACAACTAAATACGTTATGTGATACTATGCTCTATTCTGATTTTGGCTTTGTAGGAAGACTTCTGAAGTAATATGCCAAATACTAATCAAATGTATTATATTAGGAAATGTGCTTGTCATGATACTGTAGCTATGTTGAATATATTTTTCGTATATATTCTTAAATGCCAATTAAAAGACATACAAAAAAAAAAAAGGATCAGGAAATAGAAAGGCAGAATAGGGAAGGCGGCTGATTTCTGAGTACTTTTGGGCCCCGGCGCTTATTATTTTACAAATTAAGCACTGGTAAGCGCGGTGCGGGGAAGTCTGTGGGCTTTTGTTTAAGTATTGATGTTAATCACAGCCCCTTCACGAGCTGTAATTAACATGAATACTTAAACAAAAGCCCACAGTCTTCCCGCACCGCGTTTACTAACAAAGAGTAGAGCAAGTTTAAAAACACAGCGTCTACGTACACGCTGTGTTTTTAAACTTGCTCTACTCTTTGTTAGTAAAGCGCGGTGCGGGGAAGACTGTGGGCTTTTGTTTAAGTATTCATGTTAATCACAGCTCGTGAAAGGGGCTGTGATTAACATGAATACTTAAACAAAAGCCCACAGTCTTCCCCGCACAGCGCCGCGCCTAAAACATACAGCAAGTGCCCCAAGCCAGCCTTACCTGCACTCCTGCTGGCAAAACCTCATAAAGGAAGTGCTTTTCGCGCTGCTCGCTTTTTAAAGCGGCGGCGCGAATTCTCTTTCGGGATGTCCTGTGTGCGCGCTCCACACACGGGAGTGCTCGCTCACAGGAAGAGAGGTGCGCGCGCGCACCTTATTGGGAACAGTGGATAGGACACATTCCCCCTGGACCACATGGGGTCCTGCACAGTAACACTTCATTTCCCTGATATCAAAAATCACCATCAGTGCAGCAAGGGCACGGTTAGCAACATCAACATCATGTACATCAGAAGCAAAACCACTAGAGAACAGAAAGTAGCTTTATTCAGCATTTGTGTGTGAAGAAGTGAAAGTCCAGAAATATAACAAAGGCCAATGGCCAGTCCATAACAAGAGTCCAAACAGGGTGACAGTGCCAGATGTCACCCTTTGCATGCCTGCACAGCTACACATCAGGGACATTCCCTCGGAGGGGCATACGGGGGCAGGCCAGGCACCGCAGGGACAGGATCAGGGCTCACCAGAAGGAGGCAGGGAAGGGGTGGTGGGTGCTGGAGAGTCACTGACAACTGCAGTGGAGGTGTCTGACATGGTGTGTGCCGGCACAACTGGGGGGCTTGAGTCAGATGGTGTGGGTGCCGGCACGACTGCAGTGGGCCATGCAGATGGAGTGGACAGGTTCCCCACTGCAGTGCCCAAGTCAGACAGGGTGGTAGTGGACTCCACTGCAGTGCCTATCTCCAGGGGAGTAGAATGGGGTTCAGGTAAGGTGGGCAGGACAGAGGGGAGGACACGCTCTCCACACCAGTGGCACAAACAAGCGCAGCGGGGGTGTGGTGCTGGAAGAGCAAGTGGTAGGGGAGAAGGCCGGATCATTTTGGGGATGGTGTATCTGTGGGTGGGGGAACCTGGGGCAGGGTGTGGTGGGGGAACCTGTGGAGTGGGGGCCTGAGGGATGGAGGAAGGAGACTTGGTGGTTGAGCTGCAGGGTGGCGGCGGGGTCTTGCTCTTCCGGGTCCGGGGGACTTGCGGATGGGGGCCTCAGTCTGTCTGCGCCTGGGGAGGGTGTCCGGGGGTGAGGGGCACTCCCTCTGTGTGGGTGGACTTCCTCTTCCCCTTGTATGCTGGATCAGCTGGATTGGAGGGGAAGAGGCCGAGGTCACAGAGGAAGAGCTGCTGTGTAGGTGGGGTTGCAGGTGAGGCAAGGGAAGGGGCCTTGGAGGGAGAGGTATCGGAGGACTGCGGAGTGACTGTGGATGCCTGTGTGTGTGTATGTACCCCATCCCCTGTGGGTGTGGTATCAGTCCCCTGAGGATGCCTGCGTGCACGTCTTGTTTTTGTAGTGGGTGTGTCTGTGCTGCTCGTGTCTGTGTGTTTGGGTGAATGTGCAGGTGTGCATGTGCTTGGGACAGGTAGGGTGCCAGGAAGTGTGGATGGGGCAGAGGTAGGAGGGGTGAGGGACTGTTGGAGGAGGGACACTGCTGCCGTCAGGGAGGAGTCCATGGACCTATTGCTCCTCTGTAGGGCAGACATACCCGATGAGATGCCCTCCATAAACGACACCAGCTGAGTCAACAGAGTGGTGTGGGCATGGAGGACACTCAGCATTGCTGTCTGCCATACATGGAGCTGGCGAAGTAGGTACACAGACTCCTCACTCAGGGCAGCAGGGGACACAGGGGCAGGGGCTGCGGTGCCTGGCACGAAGGAGACACGCTCCCGAACACGGGAGCCTCCATGGACCTCTGGAATGGGAGCCGATGGGAGGGCGGTGGTGGTGGTGGCGGGGACAGCAATAGTAGCTGGGGTGTGGTGGCTGCTGACACCCGCCTCCACAAGGGAGTCATCCTCCGAGCTGCTGTGGTCCTCAGCTGAGGTGGATGGTGCTGAGGACTCCTCGGTGTGGCTCCCCTCGCCCTCCGTGCCACTGGGTCCCTCCGACCACTCATCGGCTGCTGACCCAGTCTGGCTCAGCGGCTCCTCCTGGTCCGTAGAGCTGTCCCCTCCTGTGGCCGTGGATGTATCTGCAAACAATTAGGGAAACAGACAGCCATCAGTCACCTGCACTGACCGCACAAAACCACAGTAAGTACAGCACATTACAGAGCAAGCCCTGGCATTCTTAGTTGAACATTGCCAAAAGTGCCCAAATAGAGTAGGAGAAGCCAATTGTCAGTCTGATGGTCAACCATGGCACTCACATCCCTCCTGGCCTTGCACCCATTGGTCTGGGGTCTGTCGGATGGCAATACACCAGTGTGGACACATGCACCACCTACACAGTAGTTGGACAGTGCAGATAACACGGTGAAGTATGTGAACATGCACACATCACAACTCTTGCCACTGAGTCAGTACAGGTGTCCGGATAAAGGGATGGCCATAGTCTATTTAGAAATGCATTTGATGCATACCAGCACCAGACACCATGATGCACCCATGTCCTGATAGTCAATGCCACAATGGGGTGCATGTAGCACATGTCACTCCCCTGCAGGATCTCTCTTAGGAAGTTTAACGCCATGGCACAGGCATGCCTGCAAAGTCATACATCACTGTCTCCAGTCACATGGGCAGGGCAGCCAGACAACAACAGTCTGCACTGTGTCACAATCCTAGGTCATGGGGAATGCAAGTCCAGTAGCTGACAAGTGCACATGTCCATCCCCCACAAACCACATCATCTGAACTCTCATTTGTCCACGTCATACCAATTGGACATATGGGAGACATGAAACACAACCCTCGGAACATGAGCACCTCACAATCTGCTGTGAATGGGAAACAGCTGCCTGAACTTCACAGTCGCATACCCCATTATGCACGGTCAAGTGATCAAACACCTATATGTCACACAAGTATCGTCTCCTAAGGTCACATCTCCGGTGGCATGCTGAGCCCTAACCGATAAACACCCCAGTAGTCCTGACAACAAAGCCACAGCACAATGACACAGAGGCAGACACCTGAGGGAACATTTCACTGAGCACAACGTGTCAGCTGATACACGGGAGTGGGAGTACAGAGTGTATTGTATGGCCTGGAGTTGGCATGAATGTCCTGCTCCACGTGAAAGAGGGATGAGCCCTGGATAGTAGGCAGGTGGCTAAGCATGTGTGACACACTTGATATACATACTCCTGAGGCCCAAACATTGTTCACAACCGCAGCATGGGTGTGTGGCAAATACCCCAGGCACATGTGGTGAATCAGATCAGCAATTGGACCACATATCAAAGTAACACGCAGATTACATGTCAGAACCCAGGCATTGTGTAAGCAATGGACCCACCCATGAAGCCCACCACAGAGTTACGGGTACAAATGCTGTCCCCCACCTTGAGCTAAGCAATATGCAAGGACACAGTACCCAAATGACACAATTTCCTGACTGTGAGGGCCACACCTGGGTATCAGATGAGGAGTGGGCAGTGTACAATTGAGGGACATGGGTCCTGGACCACATAACTGATGTACTGTTGAAGTTTAACCAGGCCAGAGGAGGGCACATAGCATGTCAGACAAAGCTCACAGTGCAGTCATGGACTCACCCCCTCCTTGCTGCTGTCTGCCCTTCAGCTGCACATCCAGATCAGGGAAGACCACCGCCAGGATCCTGAGCATGTGGGGGGTCAGGGTCCGGTGTCTGCCCCTCCTACGAGGAGGCGACAGCTTCAGCTGGACCCTTGCGATCCTCCGGGTCCAGCCCCGAAGGTCCTGCCACCTCTTCTGGCAGTTGCGGACCCGGCGCTTGTAGACCCCCACAGACCTTACTGCCCAGGCGATGTCCAGCCATATTTCCTGCCTCTGGTGGGCATCAACCTGTGAGGATGACAAAGTGTAAAGGCCATTACTACACATGCAACAAATCTGTGCATCACACATTTGGATATACATGTCTCAATCACAGGGGCACTGCAAGGATGGCTATGAACAGTTTGCCAGCAGTTACTACATGGTATCATTGCCTGGGAAGTCAAACCTTGTTTAAATGCACTGTTACTGCACTATACCTGTTCAGTGCATGTAACTACACACTATGGGGGGTGAGAACTACTCAGTGAGCCTGCTAGCCTGTGGCGTGCAGACTGTAAGTCTGGCTAGTCAGCAACATGCACATTTGTAAGGCAGTGGACAGCACACTCACCTGCTCCCCTGGTTTCCCATACAGCTTGCTGTACTGTGGAAGGAGGCTGTCCAGCAGGGCCTGGTTCTCCTCAAGGCTGAAGGCTGGGGCTCTCTCCACAGTACGTGCCATTGCAGGATCCAGAGGATGCAGAGACACCAGCAGTGGTGGTGGCAGATGTCGTCCTGGAGCATGTAGTGCAGGCAAGTGAGCTCTCAGGGGAACAGCCAGCATTATATGTGTGCTTCTCAGGCAGATACTGTCCCATGTGTCCAAAGTGATAGGTCCAAGTCGTTTGCATCTTCTGAATCTGGCCAATCCATGGAATTGCACGACTTACACACGCCCACAGCATCCTTCAAAAGTTCAACTTCATGACACCCATGCATTTGCAACATTGTTGTGGGTGGCCAGCTGAATTCACAGCATCAGACTCGTTAAACTTTCGAAAACGCGTCTGTTGCCATGCCAGGCCATAGCCAATGCGTGCGCACCGATCGGTCCATTGCTGTACAACGCGTATTTCGGGATACAATGCGTACCCGCTCACAACAGATGCAATGGGCTGGCCGGGCACACCGATCGGTCCATTGCTGTACAACGCGTATTTCGGGATACAACGCAGTACCCGCTCACAACAGATGCAATGGGCCGGCCGGGCACACCGATCGGTCCATTGCTGTACAACGCGTATTCCGGGTACAACGCGTACCCGCACACAACAGATTCAATGGCCAGTGCGTGCACACCGATCGGTCCATTGCTGTACAACACGTATTCCGGGTACAACGCGTACCCGCACACAACAGATGCAATGGTCCGGCCGGGCACACCGATCGGTCCATTGTTGTACAACGCGTACCCGCTCACAACAGATTCAATGGCCAGTGCGTGCACACTGATCGGTCCATGGCTGTACAACGCGTATTCTGGGTACAACGCGTACCCGCACACAACAGATTCAATGGCCAGTGCATGCACACCGATCGGTCCATTGCTGTACAACGCGTATTCCGGGTACAACGCGTACCCGCACACAACAGATGCAATGGGCCGGCCGGGCAGCACCGATCGGTCCATTGCTGTACAACGCGTACCCGCTCACAACAGATTCAATGGCCAGTGCGTGCACACCGATCGGTCCATTGCTGTACAACAGCGTATTCCGGGTACAACGCGTACCCGCACACAACAGATGCAATGGGCCGGCCGGGCACACCGATCGGTCCATTGCTGTACTAACGCGTACCCGCTCACAACAGATGCAATGGGCCGGCCGGGCATACCGATCGGTCCATTGCTGTACAACGCTGCACCGCTCACAACAGATGCAATGGGCCGGCCAGGCACACCGATCGGTCCATTGCTGTACAACGCTGTACCCGCTCACAACAGATTCAATGGCCAGTGCGTGCACACCGATCGGTCCATTGCTGTACAACGCGTATTCCGGGTACAACGCGTACCCGCACACAAAAGATTCAATGGCCAGTGCGTGCACACCGATCGGTCCATTGCTGTACAACGCGTACCCGCTCACAACAGATTCAATGGCCAGTGCGTGCACACCGATCGGTCCATTGTTCTACAACGCGTATTCCGGGTACAACGCATACCCGCACACAACAGATTCAATGGCCAGTGCGTGCACACCGATCGGTCCATTGCTGTACAACGCGTATTCCGGGTACAACGCGTACCCGCACACAACAGATGCAATGGGCCGGCCGGGCACAACGATCGGTCCATTGCTGTACACAACGTGACCCGCTCACAACAGATTCAATGGCCAGTGCGTGCACACCGATCGGTCCATTGCTGTACAACGCGTATTCCGGGTACAACGTGTACCCGCACACAACAGATTCAATGGCCAGTGCATGCACACTGATCGGTCCATTGCTGTACAACGTGTATTCCGGGTACAACGCGTACCCGCACACAACAGATGCAATGGGCCGGCCGGGCACACCGATCGGTCCATTGCTGCTACAACGTACCCGCTCACAACAGATTCAATGGCCAGTGCGTGCACACCGATCGGTCCATTGCTGTACACACGTATTCCGGGTTACAACGCGTACCCGCACACAACAGATTCAAAGGCCAGTGCGTGCACACCGATCGGTCCATTGCTGTACAATGCGTATTCCGGGTACAACGCGTACCCGCACACAACAGATGCAATGGGCCGGCCGGGCACACCGATCGGTCCATTGCTGTACAACGCATACCCGCTCACAACAGATGCAATGGGCCGGCCGGGCACACCAATCGGTCCATTGCTGTACAACGCGTACCTGTACAGGTCAGTCGTATATGTCACCATGCTTGTCACTGGTGAACGTATGCCAGCCACATATACCTGCCAGAGACCCAGGGGCACACCTACAACACCACACCCAGTCCACACTGTTTCCTAAGGCATGTAAGGCTGCATTACCTTTTCTGTGTATGGGGGTTAACATGTGGTTTCTGTGGTGGCACTTGTGGGCAGCCACACCCAGGCTGTGCATGTGTTAATGGGGACAGGGTCCTTTGTGTGTTGTGCACATGACCACTGTGATGTGGAACAGTTCATTTCGGAGCATGTGGCATGGTCACATTTCCAGGTTGTGTATGTGTGTGACATGTCACATACCCCCTGGGTCCCATGGGGGAAGGCATGTACGTCACAGGGTGACCCATTGCCACAATAGTGATGTCCCTCCACAGTCTGTGTGCATGTTGTGTTTCCGATGTCTCTGATTCCTTGTGCATGATGGGAGACAGTCTCCACATCAACGTTGTTTGTGCATGGACTTTGATGTTGTGCGTCACTGGCGTCCATGTCTGTCCTGCGTGAGGCGACAGGGGCCACTACCTGTGGGAGTCATGTTTGCTTTTCTGACGTGTACATGATACGCCATGTAATGCCAGTGTCCATGTGGCAAGACAGGGTCACTGGGAATCTACCTGTCAATGAGCTGTGATGCCTGTGGCGCATCTGTCCAGACATGTCACTGTGGTGTGTGTGTGGAACGTGACAGCAGTAAATGGGTACTGTGACACAGCCTAATGGTTTCCCATAGCACAACCTGGAACCTGTTGTCCACACATTTTGTACTGAGTAGTTAGATGATGGCCATGTAGGTGCGAGTTATGTGCGAACAGAACGGCACACACATCAAGTACTTGTGTCTCGTAATGATGTATCATGTGAAATTGAGTATGGTGAATGGCACATATGTGGGGTGACTGACAATCTTTCTTTCCTCAACCTATGCACTGCAGGGCTCCAGCTGTCCATAGACCATTCCCTGACCTGGCAACGATGGTGGAACGTGACAGCATCCGACGGTACTGCTTCACCAGGCAGCTGATTGAGAATTTGGCAGTGCCCTTGGCACCACATTTGCAACCTGGCCGGCCGTACCCTACGGCGCTGACCCCCAAGGTGAAGGTAATGGCAGCCCTACACTTTTTTGCCACCGGTACCTTTCAACACACTGTGGCGACTGCCGGTGGGATGTCACAGACTATGTTCAGCCGTGTGCTCACGCGATGTTTTGGAGGCAATGTTGAGATGCCTGAACCAGTACATCTATTTCCCTACACGTCAACAACTCACTGACGTCAAGAGTGACTTCTATGCCCTGGGAGGATGCCACATGTCATTGGCTCCATTGATGGGACACATGTGGCTTTGGTACCACCACAGGCACATGAGCAGGCATACCGGAACCGGAAACATTACCATTCGATCAATGCTCTGGTGGTATGTCTTGCAGATATGACCATCACACATGTGTGTGCCCGTTTCCCTGGTTCAGCACACGATGCCTACGTGATGAGGAGTAGTCGCATCCCGAGGATGATGGCACAGATGCAGAACCAGCGTGCCTGGCTTGTCGGTGTGTACTGACTTTGTACCATTGTGTGTGTTCTGCTCTGTAGTATACCTCCCACTTTTCCAACTCAGCTAATGTGCACTTGTCTGTCCGTAGGTGACTCCGGATACCCCAACATGCCGTGGTTGCTGACACCGCTCAGGAACCCTGTGACACCAGCCCAGATGCGCTACAATGAGGCACATGGTCGGACCAGGAGAGTGATTGAGCGGACCTTTGGTCTCCTGAAGAGCCGCTTCCGCTGCCTGGACAGGACAGGAGGGGCCCTCCCATATGCCCCAGCAAAGGTGTGCAAGATTGTCATCGTCTGCTGCATGCTACACAACCTGGCAGTGCGGAAGGAGTTGCCTCTCATCCTGGATGACGATGACCAACGTCCGCCACCTGTGGAGGATCCTGGCCTGGACCACGATGCCAGTGATGATGATGATGATGATGGTGATGTCCGCACATAGCTCATCACCAACTTCTTCAGCTGAATGTGAGTATCCAGGGAGATGTAATGTGAATGATCTGAGTTTGCATGATATGTGTGGGTGGTGCTCTGGTGCTGTTTGAGTGTGGCCATGTGCTACTTGACTGGATGCGTGCAGCAATGTGTCCTTACAGGTAGTATGTACAGTTTTGACATGCTAACTTGGTTTTGTGTACTTGTCTTGTGACATGTATTGGGCATGAGTATTGCAGTTCTGTCCTGTTCTTCAGTGGTTTTAACTGTGTGTCATGTCTGTCCTTCACAGGGTGCTTACTGAGTACTTTGGTCAACTTGGATCCCCCGACACCATGATTCAGCTTTCAGGGTGGCAGCAGTAGTTTCCCTACAGGTGATGTGCCACACACCCCTGGACTTCATATCTTCTGCACTTGTTGACTGTGTGGCCACTGCCACGTGGGATTACCTTGCATTTGTAGTGGAAACAACATGTTGCAAATGTGTAATAAACCTGTGCTTCACTTTGGGATGTGCGTTGTCTGTGGTCACACATCTGACTGACATTTGCTTACTGCACCTGTGGGCTAGTTGACACAGACTCTGAATAGGTGTGGTGTCTGTGCATTCCACAGTATTTCCTGGCAACATCACTGTAGGCGATGAGTCCGATGGCCCTGGTGTCTCTGTGTTGTGTAGCCCTAGTGGTGTGTCTCCCTCATATGTGTCACGTCACCATGACTCACATGACGGTGTTGTACTTGCTGTAGCAGTTAGCATACACAGTGTAATTTAGCAGATCATCATCACCATAACAGTATCCACATTTGAATAACAACAGAGGCAAGTATGGTGTACTAGTGATTTTATTTACAGAAATGTGTGTGTGTATAGTGCACAGGATGGTGGGTGCTGTACATTGGGATTGGGATCCAAAGTTCCCAGATGAGTTGGAAGTCTTGGTAGCAGAAATGTCCTGAGTGTAGTCCACAGTCATATGATACATTAGTCCAACTTGAACTCCCCATGTCATGTGGGAAAGTTGTGTTGCATTCGACAGGGTGAAAAGTTTGCACACAAAGGAGATTTTCCGGAACAGGTGTTGGCTTCCTGGGGGATGTACGTGACCATCAACCTCTCAGTTTTCCTTCCTCGGACGACCCCTCTTCTTTGGGGGGGGACCCTCACGTGCAGGCTGCGGTGGTACAGGGGAGTCTCCGCCAGAGTCCTCCTCCCTCCCTCCCTGTGGCAGTGTCAGTTGTTGCAGCACCAGATGTTGTGGGCACACAGGGAGGTGTGGCCATGTTGGTGCTAATCTGGCGGAGGCATGTCAATATGTCCCTATGCACCGCTGTGAGTTCTTGCAATGTGTCCCACTTGGACTCCATGCGAGACATGTGTGTCTCCACACGGGACATGTGGGAGTCCAAGCGGGCATGATGGGCAGCCTGCTGCTGTTGTATGTCCTTGAGGATCCCCACTACCTGTCTGACCTCTCCGGTGCTATCCTGGTACGCATCAGCGATGCGTGCCAGTTGTGGGTCATCATGCAGTCCAGACCCCTCTGCAAGCAGCGACCTATGTCTACCACCCCTTCCACCCCCCCTGGCGACACATGCAGGACCTGCGGTGGCACGCACAGGTGACCCAAGGCCCCCTTGGGGGTTGTTAGTGGTGTTGTTGTCTGTTGCTCCACGGTGGGCCTGGGGCCCTGTGCTGTTATCATCGGTGGTCCTTGGTCTGTCCGTGTCGGCGGGGGTGGTCTGTGTGTTGGCAGTTGTTGGAGGGGTGGGTGCAGGGGGTGCAGATGTTGGTCCTGCTGGTGCAGCATGATGACTCACACCGGAGGTGCCAGGTAGGTCTTCGCCATCCGAGGAGGGCACAGGCTGTTCCACACCAGTGAGCTCAGTGTCCCCCGGAGCCTGGGACAGGGACTCCTCCTCGCCTGCTGCTGTGTCCCCATCATCATCACCTGTATTTGGATGAGACACACATTGTATGTTATGTTTCTACAGGCATCAATGGTTCACACACCTGACAGTTGTGACTGTACCTCTGGATGCGGGCATGTACATTGCATAGTCCTAAGTTGTCACAGTAAGAGGTTGATATTGGTGTAGCACATTGTCCTGCATACCTGGGGCATTTCAATGTGAATGTTGAGGTTTGTGCATGGCCAGCATTGGTTGTATTTGGTGGACATCCGCCATCCTTCTCCCACCTAGCCCAGTTATCCCACCATGAAGCATGCCACCCTTGCAGTGGGTTCAGATTGACTCTCAGGATGTCATTCAGTGGTGTTCTGCTGTATGTTGGTGCACAGTTCCCAGCAGGGCCTTGTGCTCCCCACAGCAGTACCCAGTGTCAGCCATCTTGTCAGTCCTTATCCACTCCCTGTGATGTGAGCATGGTTCAGAGTGGTGTAGATGGGCCAATTGTGTGGGTGAGCAATATCTGTGACTACAACTCCCATCATGCTATTGCCTACACCCCCTTCCCAGCATGCCCATACTTCCTTCCTTTTGAGTGGACTTCACTGTGTGTGAGAGTGACAGCAATGGCAAGATGGCTGACAGTGTGGTCCTGTTGTTTGTTGGTGCACAGTTCCCAGCAGGGCCTTGTGCTCCCCACAGCAGTACCCAGTGTCAGCCATCTTGTCAGTCCTTTACCACTCCCTGTGATGTGAGCATGGTTCAGGGTGGTGTTGATGGGCCAATTGTGAGGGTGACCAATATCTGTGACTCCAACTCCCATCATGCTATTGCCTACACCCCCCTTCCCAGCATGCCCATACTTCCTTCATCTTGAGTGGACTTCACTGTGTGTGAGTGTGACAGCAATGGCAAGATGGCTGACGATGTGGTCCTGTTGTTTGTTGGTGCCCAGTTCCCAGCAGGGCCTTGTGCTCCCCACAGCTGAGGCCAGTGTCAGACATCTTTGAAGTGGCTTTTCACTCCCTGTGAGGTGTGCATGCTTCAGTGCTAGCTTGCTGGGCCATGTGGGTGGGGGATGTTGAGCTGTGACTACCACTCCCATCATGCTATTGCCTACACCCCCTTCCCAGCATGCCCATACTTCCTTCCTTTTGACTCTGCTTCCTGTGGGGTAGTGTGCCTGTGCTGACAGGATGGCTGACAGTGTTGTCCTGGTGGTTGTTTGGCTACAAGACCCAAGAGTGTCCCTGTGCTTCACACAGCATAACCCAGGGTGGTGGTTCTTTGTGGGATCTTCAATTAGAGTGTGAGGCATTGCATTCTCCCAGGTGGGTTATGTGGAGTTAGTGTTGAGGGGGTGTGTGAGGAGAACTGCTTGTAACTATGGTCAGTGCTGTGAGTCCTCCTTCCCACCCATCCAGATATCCCACCATGGAACGTGCTTCCATTGCAGGGAGTGCAAGTTGGCTTTCAGGATGTCAGTCAGTGGTGTCCTGCTGTTGGTTGGTGCACAGTTCCCAGCAGGGCCTTGTGCTCCCCACAGCAGTACCCAGTGTCAGCCATCTTGTCAGTCCTTTTCCACTCCCTGTGATGTGAACATGGTTCAGGGTGGTGTTGATGGGCCAATTGTGAGGGTGACCAATATCTGTGACTACAACTCCCATCACGCTATTGGCTACACTGACTTCACCAGTATACACAGAATTCCTTCCTTTGAGTGAGCTTCCCTGTG
This sequence comes from Calotriton arnoldi, assembly GCA_963921515.1. Taxonomy (NCBI): domain Eukaryota; kingdom Metazoa; phylum Chordata; class Amphibia; order Caudata; family Salamandridae; genus Calotriton; species Calotriton arnoldi. The sequence goes on from CAWUFW010011740.1 coordinate 211,349, forward strand.
AGGTGGTGTTCTAGTGGTGGCAAAATATCTGACTGTGTTTGTTGGTTATATTTGTGCCACTGCCTTGCTGTATTTGTTGTTAGGTTTGTACATGTCATGACACAGTTACATATCACTATGAGATGGCAGGTATTGTGTTTGTCTGACTAGCATTCACATCTTGGGATGATTATCTTTTGGTTGCTGTGGATTTGCTAAGGGTGCATGGTTTGACTATCCCCTTGACAGTGATGTGTGTGTATTGTCACACCATATTGTGTATATCAGTTGTATACTCACCAGGCTCTGGGATGTTTGTTAGTCCATATACGCTCACTGGTGGTAGGATGGCCCGCACCTTCTCCTCCCAGGGCCTGAGGTATACTGGTTTGGCAGGAGGGCCACTGCCAGTGTGCTGACTCAGGAGGTAATCCTTCTTCAGTAGGTCCCTGACCTTCCTGCGCACATCATACCACCGGTTCTGGATGTCTTCCTTTGTGCGCAAACATGGTGATTGTGCGTTCACCCTGTCGACGATCCTCTCCCACATCTTGGTTTTCTGCGCCATGGGGGTCTGTTGGACCAATGTGCCAAACAACTGTGGCTCTACCCTCAGGATCTCGTCTACCAGGACTTCCAATTCACTATCTAGGAACTTTGGATTCTTCTTTGGGGGCATGGTGATGGGTGGTGGTGGTGATTGATGTGTGTGTGAGTGTGCAAGTGAGGGTGGGTGAGTGTAGGTTTTGCTGGGTGTGTGTGAGGGTACTATTTGTTGAGGTGCTAATGGTGTGTGGCTTGTGTGATGGATGAGCTGTGAGTGTGTCTGTGGTTGCTGTCTGATGGTGTTCTGTGCTGGCAGGTCAGTGGAATTTGCAAAGGATCATGGTAGGGATTTGTGGCCTTTATATAGGTGGAGTTGGGGGTGTGTCCTTGTTCCATTTTTTTTTCCCCCTGTATTTATTGGCTTTGTGATTGCTTGTTTGGCCCTTTTTTTGTATTTTTTCCTTTGTATTTTTGTGCATGTAGGAGACGTTCTTCTGACCGAGTAGGACGCTGCAGTTGTCTCGTGCGATCTTCTCCGACTCGTTCCCGCTGTGTTTCAGCTAGGTTTCATGTGCGGCGTACGAGTCGGTCGCGGAGTTTTGTGTTGTTTCGGCTGGCTTCTGTATGCGTGTCGGTCGTACGGCTTGAGCTCCGTGCGAGTCGGTCTGGTTTTGCACGCATTGCATCGTACTGCGCGGGTCGGAGTTCTCGGGTACGTTTCGTTCGGGTTGATTCCTGGTGCGTGTCGGTCGGTTCGATTCGCGTGGTTTCCCGGCCGGATAGCTTGTTTCCGTCCGGGTCGGTCGTTCGTTTTGTGTTCCGTACGAGTCGGTCGTGATTCACATGCATTTCATCGTACTACGCGGGTCGGACGGCGCCGGTACGTGTCGGTCGGACTAAATTCCCATACCGAGTCGGTCGGTACGTTTTCCGGCCCGAATCGGAATCGGCCCCTAAGTGTTCCAAGTCAGTTGTATGAATTGCAGGTCAGCTAAAGACCTGGTTGTTCTCCCAGGCGTATGACTAACTCAACTCTCTCACTATTGCAGCCTCCCCTTGACTTTAGCGCCATGAAACCGTCTGGTGTCCATGCGCTCTACAAATCCCTTTAACATAACTCCAAATGGAGAGTGATATGCCTCACACTATTAGCATTCTCTTTTGGGAGAACTTATCATTTGATTATGACATTTTCTTGGCTGAAAAGGATTGGTCACCTGAGTTTATTCGACAAGTCCCATGAGGGGAAAGTGTGATATTACCATCTTTCTCCGATCTCTTTCCAGAATCAATTAAACATACATACGCCAAGGAGTGGGCCCTTGCACATGCCCCAGCTTTATACCGCAATCATGTGGGTTGGGATGAAGTATCCCATTACAATATTAAACCCAAGAGGTCTAGCCCACAAGTGCAGCCCCAAACCCTACTAAACATGAGGCTAAACAACAGGTTAGAGAAATTCTAGCACATCTTGAATATCAAGGTGTAATTGAAACTTGCACCTCACCAATGAACAATCCTTTGTTTCCAGTAGTGAAACCAGATCATTCATATTGCTTGGTCTTAGATTATAGACAATTAAACAGTCAATCAATCAATAAGGTTTCTTATAAAGCACGACTACTCAACCGTAAGGATCTCAAGGTGCTGAGGGGGCATCTGTGGTTCAGTCACCGAACACACACATTTGCAGTACAAAATGCGCACAGCGCAGCACTAATGAACAATATAGTATGGAAAAAGTACAAAATCACATAAGACATTTCAAATGGATTTTTGTGCCAAAACATAGTGCCTGAATGCAGGTATTTGACTTTGTTTACTGTTCTCAGGTAACAAAAACAATTCTGTTGTTTGCCACAAGGGTATAAAAATAGCCCAGGCTTGTTCTCTAACCAGGAAACAGAACTGTTACAGTGCGTTGACAGTGAAGCATTTCCCTATGTTGATGACATATATCTCACAGATGATGGTTTAGAAACTCATCTGGTCAGAGTAGATCGCATAATTTTAGGATTTGCTCACATTGTCTACAAGTTCAATTAAAAAAATTGCCTATCTCAGTGTGCTGTTCTTGGGATGTGAGTTGTCAAATGAAGGCAAGAGCTTACCGACGCACTTGCTAGAGAAGTGTGCACTCTTACAACCACCAAACACATTTAAAAGACTCCAATCATTATTGGGTTTTCTAAATTTTGGTAGAATATACATACCAGATTATGCACAATGGATAAAACCGTTTTATGACCTGATCTGTCTGGACGTTTCATACGCAGATTTTGCGTGCAGTACAAACTGACATGCTACACTTACACACACTTCTTAACACAACAAATTTGATAATTAGTGTAATTGAGGGTACCACTGAATATAGAATGTCACCTTCAATGAAGGTGACATTGTAGCAATTGCATATAAATCGCATTTATATTCCAATGCATAAATGCATTTTGCCCCAACAGAAAATATTCTGACAGCAGTACAAACTGCTGTAGTGAAAGAAAGATCATTGGCTCAGGGGAAACACATAATTGTTGTGACTCCCATTCCAGCTTTAGAATCTGTCACAAAGGCCAGCATTCCCAACGCAAAAGCCTTACATCCTAGATGGATACAATGGGCCAACTCACTAACAGCAACAGATGTAGACTACATATTTTACTCTACACAACAAGCACATGCTTACCTTCAGTATGAACAAGAATACCCTCTGCCCAGTGAAATAAAGCCTCTAGATCAATACAACTTTAAAGTTTACACTGATGGTTCTGCCCAGCCTGCAGTCGGAACAGAACACCAATACTAGGCCATTTGCACGGTTTGTAAAGGGTAAAAATGATGAATGGAGAATTCCAACCTCTAAAAACATACATGCAGTGTTGGACTTAGCCCTTTTTGAAGGGTCATCCCAGAACTTTTTGCCTTCCTCCTATATTTTTTCTGACCTGTTGTTGGTGGTTTTATGCCTCTGGGCACTTTACCACTGCTGATCAGTGCTAAAGTGCATTTGCTCTCCCTGAAAATTGTTGTTATGGATTGGTGTTTTCATAATTGGCAGATTTGATTTACTAGTCTGGATGGATGAGAATGATATCCTCTCTCCATTCCAGGCTGGCTTTCGGAGAAGGACCGGCACAATCGGCCAGGTGTTTCGTCTTGTCACACTCTATTGGAAAGTCGTTGTGTTGGGCAAAGGCAGTTTATATCTTGCCTTCATTGACCTAAAAACAGCCTTCGAACTCGTCCCTAGGGAGTTGCTCTGGCGGGTACTTAGGGATATGGGAATGCCATTGGCAATCCTAGATATCCTAATCTGGCTGCACGAGGATAACTTTGCCCGTGTAAGATGGGGGAACCAAGGTCAGACTACCGAGCCTTTCAAGATCCAGCGAGGGGTGCGCCAGGGGTGCATTTTAGCCCCCACCCTCTTCTCACTGTACATCAATCAGGTAGCTGATTCTCTGTGCTCAATATCAGCAGATGCTCCATCCTTGGCGAACAGTAAAATCCCCACATTGCTGTTCGCCGACGATACCTTGTTGATATCTAAAACACCTATGGGTCTCCAGAGATTGATAAATCAATTTAAAGCCTTTTGTGATGAGAGGGGTTTGGTTATTAACACCACCAAAACCAAGCTAATGATGCTGAACCCTCACAAATCTTACAAGGGCACCATGAAGCTGGACAACATCCAGCTTGAGAGGGTCAGCTCTTTTGACTACTTGGGCATAAAGTTGTCCGAGGGAATGGCTTGGAAGAACCACCTGGGAAGGGCTCTGTCGAAATTTGCACAGGTTACGGGGGCATTGAGATGTGAGCACTCTCAATCCTATACAAAACCAGTGGCTCCTGTTCTCAAACTCTACAGTTGTAAGGCCGTGAGCAGTGCACTATACAGGGCAGAGTTGTGGGGCACTGCTTCAGTTGGCGACCTTGTGGCTGTAGAAAATAACTTCCTTAGAAACTTATTATCCCTCCCCCAGAGCACCCCTTTAGTCCCCCTTAAACTTGATCTGGGCATTAAGTCTATCGAGGATCTTGCGAAGCTTCATCCTCATCTTTGTTTTGGCACAGACTGACGAGTACTCCCGAGTTGGCATTTTATGCTGCAGCCCTTAATGAGGTCCTTAATCTTGATACCTCGAGGAAAATTGGCTGGATAGAACAGGTGGCTGCCTTATTGACTAGTATTGGGCTGCCAGAGCAGGACATTGGCCAATTAGCATCATTCTCCAGGGATGAACTAAAATGCAGGTATTGGGCGTGGGTGGAAGAGAATACTATTCTGAATAGACATCATGGTAGTTTGACTGAAGCCTTTTTTAATATAAAAAACATCCACTGTCTGGAGAGCTTTTTTGACATTATTAAGGTGCCTGCAGACAGGAAGTTATATATTCAGTTTAGATATGGCACCCTACCCATTAATTATTTTACCAACGCGTGGCAGGTTAATAAAACACAACCCTTGGGGTGCCCTTCCTGCCGAAACCCCCAGGAATATATAGGCCATGTTTTCTTCGCCTGCCTGGCTTATGTCAGACCTAGGAGCAAATGGTTGAAACCGGTGTGCAGGCTCCTAGGGACATCAAGCTCCAAAGAAGCTTTAAGAATCTTAAAATCTGATGCCAGGCCCGCTTTTGCCTGTGCAACAGCCACATTTTTAGGCCAGTTTTGGGCAATCAGGAGGAGGGCCCAGTTAGTATAGCCAGTCACTGTATGACTAAGAAGTGTAGTAGACCTCAATCAGCTAATGGGGCTTAATTCCCCCTTATGATTTCTAATTTTAAATGAAAGTTTTAACAATTGTCTAATGTTTGTAAGGGTGCTATTAGCCACAAAAGTCAACTATTTGTATGTTCATGAGTGTACCCTAGAGGGCTCTAAGTTTTAAATAGCATCCGTTTTATTCAGTCTTAGACTTTGTTGTACGCTGTTCATCATTTTCTACCCTGTGGTTGTTCTTCTTTTATGGTTTTTGTAACCGAAATAAAGAAATTTGATGATGATGAGATTTACTAGTCAGTCCCGAGTACAGTGCACTGTGTGTGCCCAGGGCCTATAAATCAAATGCTGCTAGTAGGCTTGCAGCACACATTGTACCACCTACATAAGCAGCCTGTAAATGTAACTCAGGCCTTCCATTGTAGTGCCTGTGGGCAGTCTAGTACTGCCATGTCGACTTGGCAAGTTCACCCACTTGCCAAGCCCTAAACTTCCCTTTTCTTACATGTTAGTCACCCCTAAGGTAGGCCCAAGGTACCCCTGTGGGCAGGGTACAGTGTATGTGAAAGGTAAGACAGGCCCTGGTGTGTGTGGCAAGTTCTGATAGTGAAATACTGCCAATTTAGTTTTTCACTATTGCAAGGCTACCTGTTCCCATAGGATAGAATGGGGAGTTTGCTTATAACATCTTATAAGCCTAACTACCCCTGGGAACAAGGTAGGAAATAAAGTTTAGTATGCCTGAACCTTAGAATGTTAAAATGCATCTTTTAGTGAGGGCGATTTTTACATTCTGTGTTTGAAAATACCACTTTTAGAAAGTAGGTATTTTCTTGCTTAGCCATCCAGTGTGACTCTGCTAGGATGTGGATTGACTGTCTGGGTTTGGAGTGTCAGGGGCTGGGGAGGTGCAGTGGCTCCGGAGAGTCTGATTAGTCACGGCTGGGCTGAATAGACCTGGGCTGCATTTAGAGTAGGGGGAGGAGATTTCCTTTCACCTGAATGGGCCTGGTCTGCCTTCCACAATGCAGTCTCAACCTCCTGCTAGGAAGCTGCACCAGAGAGGACAGAACTGGTTTTGACTGAGCACAGGGCTTCTCTGTCACCAGAGAACAAAGGATTTTGTAGAATAAATATTGGGGCCCAGACCCCAGAACTTTAGATCACTTCTGGGAATCAAGAGGAACCGTTGCCAAGGAGAAGAGCCGGAGAACCTGAGGAGGAATACTGCCCCTGTGCTGTTTTGCTTTCTGGGCTTGGTCTGCAGTGGTACTTGCCGGAAAGGAGAAGGACTTTGCTGTTTGCTGTATCCCCTGCTTGAGGAAGATCTCCAAGGGCTTGAAGTAGAGCTTGCCTCCTGTCTCAGGGACACAAAGACTTCCTCCCCTCTGTCATCCGCAACTGGAACTGCTGTTTCAGCTGCCACAGAAGGAAATTGCAACACTGACGCCGGCGAGCGACGCCGTAACCTGCACTGAAGCCGTGGGCACCGCTCGTGAAGAGCACGACGTACCGCCCTGACTTGCACCGTAGGCCCGACCCCTGCTGATGCCATGCCGCATCGACTCCGAAGCCGTCACCGAGGTGGCTGCCTGCACCGGAGCCGAGGAAACCACTCGTGAAGTCCACGATGCACCGTCCCAACGCGCACCGCAGGTGCAACGCCGGTGCTTCATCAATGCGGAGCTGATACTCAACGTGGGTGACTCCCGAATCCATCGAAACCACGCAGTCATAAGGAACCGATGCCTCACCGCCACCGTGACGTCACCTCCCCGACACCGTAAGGAACCGACGTCTCAACTCCCCTGCATCGCAGTAAGGAACCGAGGCTTCACCACCCCAGGGGTCGTAAGGAACCAACGCTGGGCGGCACCAATGAAGCATCACCTCCCCGACGCTGTGCACCGTCTTTGCTTTCATCGTTTCCAAGGTACTGTTCTTTTGGGGTCTGCTTGACTCCACGCCTGACGCCCGCACTTCGCGGTGTGCGCCATACTTTGGGATTTTCATCTGTCACGACGTCGTAATAACTCCAGGTGGAGTTATTTGTTGCTACACACTTTATTTGAGTTAATAACCTATTCTTAAGGATATCTTGATAGCTGTATTGTGGATTTTTGTCGTTGGTCTTGTTTTGGTTTAGATAAAGATTACTTATTTTTCTAAACTGGTGTGGTGTCCATTTGTAGTGTTTTCACTGTATTACTGTATGTGTTCACAAATGGTTTACACACTGCCTCTGAGATAAGCCTGTCTGCTCATGCCAAGCTACCAAGCGGGTGAGCAGGGGATATTTTGGAAGTGTATCCCCCTTACCCTGACTAGGAAGAAGGGCCTATACTTGGACAAAGGTACCTACCTCTGCCAACTAGAGACCCCCATTTCTAACATGCAGTCACTAGGTGATTGCGCTGCCCAGCTAGCTGAACTGAAAGCTATAATTCTGGCACTTGAGAGTACTGATCCAGAATTCCCAACACTTATAGTTTGCGATTCATAATATTGTGTCCAACCTTACAATGAGTATTTACACTATTGGAGCCAGAATGGATTCAGAGACTCAAAAGGTTATAATATCAAGCATAAATTGCTTTGGGGACAAGTGCCAAATCTTAAAGCAAGCTTGCTACGGGCTCATGTTATTCGCACACTGAGCCACCAATCTGTAGGAATACGCATTGCAGGGAATTCATTGGCTGATGAAGCCGCAAAGGCAGCAGTGCAAACTGCTGTCATAGCTGTAGTGACTCGTTTGAATACGTGGATGGATGGAGACATCATGAAGGCTATCACAGTTTCATGCCATGGCACCCCCTTACCTAAATAATTTCCAGCAAATTACTCCTACCTACTAAGTGTGCAAAACATCCCATTTGCTTGTCTACCTGGAGTGGGGGAAAAAGTGATACCAAATTTGGACCGCAGGTCAGAATTAATCATAGCGGCACATGAGGGGTTAGCTTCTGCACATGCTGTTGGGGAAACAGCCTTTACAATGAGGTTTTTACCTCATTGTGCCTTTGCCACGCATTTTGTAGCGCATGTTTTTACAGCGAAAATGCATTTACAACGCATGCCAATACCACACATTTAAGGTAAGTTGGGGGGTGGGGGGTCTCCTCCCACAAATACATTGTTTTTAAAATTAAAAACAATGCATGGTATTGGCATGTGTTTTAAATGCATATTCGCCGTAAAAACAAGCACGCTAAAAAATCGGTGGCAAAGGCATGCAAAGTAATTGCATGTGTTGTACTGTCGTACAACCATGCTGTTGTGGTGGCTACAGTTTCACTGCTACGGCAATGATACTGGTGGCCAGGTCTCTACAAACAAATCAAAGATTATGTCATTAGATGTAACATTTGTCAGCAAATAAAAGTTTCTACTACAGCACGTCCACCACAGACACCTCTCTTAGTTTCAAACTAACAGCTCACCTATGCCTACCTGGACCACTGTGGACCGTTACACAGTGATGGTTCTTTTAAATACATCTTATTAGCAGTGAGTTCCTGCTCTTGATTCCTATGGGCTTGGCCACAGTGATCGGCTGACACTCGAACTGTTATAAAAGACTTGCAAGTCTTCATCGGGACATATGCAGTAGGTGCATTCCATTCTGACCACGGCCCAGCATGTGCTCTAAGGCTTAATGGGATACTATGAGTACCTGGGTGTGGCTGTACACTATTCCTCCCCCTTTCATCCTGAGGGAAACACGATAGTGGAGAAGAAAATCCGTGACTTAAAGCAGTCTTTAACAGTTAGAGTATTAGTTTTAGGTTGTAGCTGGTTCCCCACCTATATGGGGTACAGAGAGCCTTAAACAATCTGGCAAGAAGATCCTTGGGTGGTCAGACTCCCCATGAAGTCCTGTTTAAGGTAAAGATGTGGGTTGCAGACCTTGAAAATCCAAGTACAGCGGCAGCAGAAATGCCTTTCGATATCAATGAACGTTTGGCTGTCTTACAGGAACTGAAAGAATTCGGGGGCAAGCAAAGCAATGAGCTACAGAAACTATCTGCAACTAATGAGGTGAAGGGACAACCGGCAACTCCTGGCTGGATTCTAAAGATGGGGGATGTGGTTTGAGAGAAGATTGTGGACCAAAAATTATTTGGCCCATCTGTGCCTGTCCTGGCTGTTGAAGGTCCCAGAACTGTACCTTTACTGCCCCTTGCTGGTTGCAAACACAAGAGATTTGTATCTATAGATCTCATCAAACCACACCAAGTGGCCAGTACTACATAGTCGGCCAAGAGGGCTCCTGGGTAGTTTCCTGCATCCTCTCACTACCGTACAGGAAATCTCACTACAAGCTTTAACCGACACTGAGGTTTCTGCTCCCCGGATGGGGACATCTGACACTGAAGTCTTGATACTTTCAGTTACATCTACCACCACCTTACAATCACCGCATTCGAGTTCACAGGTTTGAACACCACTTGCCAACAACAAAGTTGTTTATTATTAACAACCTTTAGAGTTAACTACCAGTTCTACACCACTACGTAAGGTCCCTGTTTTCGCACAGACAGCCTCTGGCTATTTTGCTGACTTTTGCTGACTTTTCTTCAGATTTGTCAGACCCACTACCACATGGATTTATAATGTGGCTCAAAAATACATATTTTGTTCCTCCTTGGATTTCCATTTGGATTTCCATTTTGCTGCTCTTCCTTTTCCTTTGGATTGGTTTTGTGACGGTATTCTTTTTGCTTTTGAATAAACACTACGCTGTTTTACAGGTAACAGAGGTATTAAAGCCTCATTCTTCATCACACAGAGTGCGAAGAGAACATTTCATCAGTTCCGGTACGTGATGCAATTGTTTAGAATTAGGTACCAAATTATATTTTTGGACTGAACAGAAACTTTACAGATACTGTATGTATTTATAATATTTTTGCTTGATATTATTACTCCTAGCAGCATCTCTGATGATTGTGACATTCGTACAGTCAAATTTATGGTCGATGAACTAGAACAGTATACTGTATTTGAACATGTAAATATGTATAATGGGATGTCTAATTATGATGAATGGCTTTGTTTTCACCACTATGCACACCATTTCTTACACAGAGCTAGTACTCCACGTGCAGTTTTAATTACATACAATGGGAACATTGCTCTGCACCACCTATGGGTAGCGTCAAAACATTTGCACAGAAGTTTGCATATTTTTCTGGCAATAACCCCACAGACCCAAAGTCTTATTATTATAAACTTCTCCCTTACCGAGCAAAAAAAAGATGTTAACAGACACAAAGCTAATTTGTTCGGCCTCCTTTATTTCCCAGTTGTCTATACAAGGGTATGACTTTTGGAAAGAAAATATTGATTTAAAGTCTGTTTGGGGATCTAAAGACTGACAAGTTCAGGGCAATGAGGCTTTGTTTAGAGCTTGTGCTATACCTAAATAAATAATTTTCCTGAACAAATCTGTGCTACAAACATCCTGCCTCGACCGGGCCAAGATAAAGGATATGAACACACTAAACATTCCCACATTTGCACGTTTTGAGAAAAGGTAGCAATTCACAAATTACGGGGAGGAAAAACTGAACAACATGCTCAAGAATGGTACATACAATTCTTAACATTTCAGTCCAGAGACATGGCTAGTGTGGCCATGAGATACTAGTGGTTGTCATGCACGTTTTTGAACAACACGAAGGGGTTTAGAATAAACAGACCATAGCCACGTTACGTGCAGACACAACACTCAGAAGTAGCAACAACATATAGCGTGAGAAAATTGTGCCTTGAATGGCTAAAACATTCCACATTAGATGAAGCGAAACAACACTTGTTTCTCCTTTCTGATGACATGGATTTACAGGATTTTTTGTTAGGTCCTTGAAAGCCACGCCAAAAACGCTGTATACAATATACAACGAATTGTGGAATGTTTCACAGCAGGAAGCTGCTGAGCAGATACATGAAATTGACAGAGTTAAGTTAGAAAAGGCTCTAGCAGTTGTCGATAATGGTATGACCACTTTAACCACTAGAATGTATTCTCTGAGTAACACTGTGCCATCAGCAATTGACATAATACAAAGTGACATGCCCCTCCTATAACATGGACAGAGTCAGCTTAGATCCATCATGTTATTGAGCTGGACTTTACAGACTCTGTGCAATGGTTGCGTGCCCTGGAAGCATTTAAACGCAAAAAAATTATTCTTGTGATATCATTTGACAAGAGAACAGAAATTTATGGCTAGGAAGGACGTGACATACACAATGCTAAATATAGAACATCTAGAGAAATTAACGTTGGCTGTTGCAGAAACACCATCAGCAGATTGGATAATTCATGGGTTTATATCTCTGCCTATTTCAGCATTCCGCTTTACGAACTGCTTACAACACTATCAAGTGGGCAGGTCTGAAGCATTAGAGGAGAGATTTGTAATCGAGACATGGGTCCTACCTTTCAAGTTCAGGTTTAGGAATGGAGGTACTGAAGTTTTTCTTAGCAGTATAGACTGTGATAACACTTTTTGCAATTCATTAGTTTGAAGAAAAGTTACACTTCATGGAGCATGTATTGAGTCCAAGGCAAACTTAGCCTGTTATCTGAGGGGTTCCCCAGCTGCAATTTGTAAGCATTCGGATGGAAGGTATTTGATGTTGAATGAAAGGTTGCTGTGGTATGAAACCTGGAGTGCCTTATGTGGTGACAGTTTCCAGGGTCGTGACCTGTTGTACAAATATGCTTTTTCATAGTTAGAGAAGTGATGATTTGGCCTTCAATTTCTATCTTAAACGTGAATTTTGATAGTCTGAGCACACTGAAGGTCTTATTGTTTCAGAAGGAGGTTTCTTTAACATCTGTAAGGGAGACGTTTGATCTTCAAGTTATAAGGTTTTCTGAAATCCAGTCGCTACTATGCACTAGCCTCCCACAACACTTTGGAGAACTTTTGCATTGCATTTTTAACACATCAACCACTGCGGGAGCAGTGCATTTTTTCAAAACGATTAGGTCTGGATTCGTTAGCACTTTCCAGACTGTCTTCAGAGTGATTCTATCCTTACACAGCTTAGTCTACAGCACTTTCGGAGGCAAGCCACTTGTCCTGTTTCTGATTGTCGCGAACTTGGTTCTATTTTTGCTGCTCAGCAATGGATGTTCCATCACACGGCCAAATGGGAATAGCGTTGCCACATGTGCTACTATGTCATGAATGCATAATGCAGTATTTTGGAGCACACTTACTTCAGGAACTGAATGACAGCTGGTCTTTGTCCTTTCGACCTATATGGTTGCATTGCGTACAGCACTTTTGAGTCTGCTTTGGATATATGCCTTTGAAATACCAATGGTCCAATCTACAAATATGGAACTGCTGATGGGTTTGTTAAGAATACACCTGCAAAGATGTCCTGTGCAATTTCCATTGCTACGGAATGCATATTATGAGTTGGAAGCCCCGGCTACTTGATTTTTTGATCCTAGTTCATCTTCTGCGGAAGCACTACTGGCTGTCACACTTTCAGCAGCTGCTGATTCGGTTGGAAATGACCATGTTTGTTCTTTGGAACTTATGAATAGGGTGCCAACAGAAACATTGTCTAGGGAAGCTGGAAACAATATTGTTTCATCTGCCTCTCGGAACATTTAAAAACACGTGCAGTTTCGAGAAGAAAATATTTTTAATTTGGCAATTTTTTACAAGCATAATTGTTTTATTTATATGCAGTTTGGCTTTCTTTCTGCTTTTATTATTAAAGTGTGTAATACTTTTAAAACGTTTTAGGTTTCATGTGCAAGTTGATCTTTGTTTAAAGCAAGTTATACATTTAATATGAAGCTTTTTGATCCCCTTACGGACAAGTAGTGGGTGTTGTGTGGTTACATAGGCCCTGAGTACACACACACTTCGATTTTACATGCTCACGTTTAAATTTGACATCTTTTTAGACAATAACTTTTAATACAAATTTGCTTGCGCTGCCTCATGAGATAAAGTACTGAGAAATGGTTTTGCTTACAGTTACACTTCTTGGTAGGCACATTATCAGGCCTTAGAACATTCTGTACAAGGACTTAGTACAATGAGCAAAATGTCGTTGTTTATTGTTGTCCGCTTGGCGACAGCACTGGGTGGATAGAATCAAAAATTACAAGAGGATCAGAACTCAGGCACGGAACCAATGAGTGTATTTTATTACATAGATGACACTACGCCTCTGATGAGGCAGAAGAGCATCTTGATGGATTGTCGAAGGCCCCATGCCTGAATTCTAGACCAGTTGAATTCCAACACCATACTGAAGAGGACAGCTGCCTGTTCTACACCAAGGCTGGCAGCCAGATGGCACACACCCGCAGGTAAATGGAGAGTTAGACCACTCTAAGGTATTGTGGCAGACCCACACACCCTATGCTTTATAGGATAGGAAGAGCTAGGTAGGAGTGCAATTATATGTACGCATATCTCATGCAAAGGCACAGTGATTGAATTATTCATTCTGTTCACCATTCTTGCAATGCTGGTAACATTGCTTTGCTCCATTCTTTTAATCATTGCAGCACACTTTTTTTACACAAGAGAAAAATTGCTTCAATAAATGTTTGAAATGCCAATTTGATTACTTCTTGTGTCTACCTTTGGGTATGCCTGAGTTACTAATGAAATGGTAGAATCTGTTTCTACGATTTCCTTGGGAGAATTAGGGTTGTCATGTTCTGAGGTTGCAGACACCATCCGGTGCCCTGTAAGATTAGGGTCCCAGATGGCGCACTGTGAGCTAACCAGGAATTGTCAACATATTCTGATGATATGAGTGGACTCAGTCCCACATAGTTTTGAAGCCTATGTTGCCTAAACGCACAGTCTTACTGAGAAATTAGTAACTGTACGACCGGTTCACACTGTTCAAATGGGACAAAATATATTTCTGTTTGCACTGCTGAGATTTTAATTTCAGGTACTAGTACTGGAAATTTAATAACATATCGGTGCACCTGCAGTGAGTCCTTTCCAAACCTGAGGACAGCCTGTGAACTCCCCCTCCAGTCCAAACGAGAACAAAGTGCTCACCCAGTCTTGATATGCATCAACATATCTTGGAGGGGACACAGAAAAATGGAGGCTGCCAGTCATGGTGCTGACACATTGGGGGGACTTAGTTGGTTCCTGTGCCAGTGCACCAGAATACCTGCACAGATGGCACATGCAGGTTTAGGGGTCTGTATCTCATTATCCATTGGACCAGCAACACTCACCAAAGGTGAATGAATATCTAGAGACAATGTAATTTATGGGATTGGAGCCGGAGGGTTCAAATCAAGATATATCCAGAACCGATTAGCCGAAAGAGTTGTGATCAAGGGTTCTGAGATTGTGGCAATCTTCTCCTCCTGCCTCTTTAAAACTCCAGGACAAGGATAGAGACAAAGTATTCTTTAGGGCCCCTGGAAAAAATTATAGAGCACAGATGGGGGTCATGGATTAAGCAGGCTCTCCCTCACATCTGTGACAAACTATGATTTTTCTCCTGGACCCCAATGACAATATGCAGCAGCAACTGATGGTGTTTGCAAACCCAAGCTGAAGCTGGCAGGAGGGGCACCTCGTATTCTGGAGAAGGCCAGTCCCACAACTGCTCCTCTTCAGTTCAGCTTGGCTATGGACCACACTAGCATGTGAGAATATCTTCAGCATGTTCTTTCATAGGTTGCAGCCACTCCATGCACAGAAAAGTCAGAGCAGCATTCCAGGTGTGGCTGCATATGGAACGTAGGTAGTTACCTGTAAAGTGCTACCCCCTGGAAATTCTCTGCTACATTGGTGTGCAGCTCAGCCTTGGATTGTGAGAAAAAATATACTGTTCAAGACATGAAACAGATCCTCTGCAACCTTCAATTCTGGGGCGGGGAGTTCTTTCAGTCCAGGAGGGCATGGGCACTGCAGTATAACCACATGCAGGGGTCATAATCAGCTGCTGTAGCTCCCCCTGTGGCAGTTTCACTGGTCCCAGGAGAAGGTATATGCACCCCAGATAAGGGAGTCAGATCCATAAGGTAAGCAGATCAAGGCCTGAAAAGTGGGAGGATCTAGGATCTCTCTGGCAGAAGCAAAGTACTACTACACAGGGCTAATGTATTGACACCCTCACCCACAGGAAAAAGTGTACTGGAGGGTGGAAGGGGGAAATACACATTTTCAGGCATGGGGGTCAGCAGAGGATTGTGCAGCCTCCGTACAAAGACAGCCACAGTTTAGAGAGCCACCAACACATGAAGCCGAATGGACTCCAGCATGCCAATATCTAGTTTAACGCCCTGACCTCACACTGACCAACAGATCTAGATGGATTCATATGCTCACCATCCATGCATGTCCAATACAATGTGGAGTTAAAAGACCCAGGCTCAGAGGTGGCATTTTACAAGGACCATAGGCACCACCCCTTAAGGGGATGTATGGTGTGTATACAAATGCTAGATCTTTGCTAGATCTTTGCTATGAACCATGCTGCTCCATTTGCCAGTCTCTCGAACCCCGGTAGCAAGTAAACAAGGAGAACCCTCTGTGGGCTTGCTTGTTTGTCAAGCTCACTGAGGAAAAAACAGAAATGGCACATGGCAGGACAGCAAGGCTCTCCTGAGCCGTGCATGGGACTTTTGTCCCTACATATGTTTTTTTCAATAGTTTTGGCTATAGCAGTGCCCCATACCTGAGCCCAATGAGATGATCAGAAACTATTTTAGTTCACCTGACAGTATGAACTTTATTCTGGTTACTTTTATTTTTTGTCACAATTTCTGAACTTCAGTTAACTGAATCCAGACTGTGAATGAATTTTAAGTCAAGGTTTGATTTGGTTTATGTACTTGTGGGGGACATAGCTCATTGTTATAGGAAGAGGTCACAGTGCTACGAGGCAAGAGTACCCATAGCCTGAAGACCCTCAAGAGCAGACATTTATCACACTGTGGATTGTTTGTAGAGTGGAGGACAGTGCAAGGCTGTGAAAATACATTTTTATGCCCATCAATTCTGTAGCAGAGTCCTTTGCGGGTGACTTCAAGGAGACAAGGTTGAAAATGTGAATTTCGAGTTTCTATTAGTCCGGGGAGTGCAAGCACTGTGAAGATTTGCGCATATTTGTCAATCACAGCTAGTCTTATTCCTCCTTTACTTAGACTCTTTGGGAGTCTTCCTCATTTACCTAGACTCTTTGGGCGGGGTGATATTATTCTTCAATCCTACTTGAACTAGGCTGGAACAGGAAATAATGTTATTTTTATTAAAACATATTTTTATTAGCATTTCAATTCAGCATCTGTCGCATACAACAGTTCTCAACATTACACGACGCACAATTTGAAGCCCAACATGTTCACACTTTAACTGCTTATTAAACTTGTAATTCGCATCTTACAATCATATATCATTCGGTGTGAGGAAGGGAGCATCTAGGGAAAATGATCCAGAGTATATAATTCACTATGTAAGTACTTATTAACAATTGCTCTGTGCAGGGCATCGTCCAAGGATAGAAGTCCGTCAGGGGGAGAGAAAAGGGTCAGGGGGCGCCAGGCACGGCGGGGAGGGAAGGGGAAAAAAGGGTCAGCAGATATACTTATCTGCTACTGTGTTCTTTGACTCCGCAGTTTGTTATTGGGTCGGTGTTTCCATTACCCAGGTGGGCCATGAGGCATGACAGGGCCGTGGGGTATCATTCAGGGTATTCCAGGAGGTCATGTGGTACCAAACAGGAAATATTGTTAAATTAAATTAATTTATTTAAAATAGTAAAATGATAAATGCATTTAATTTAATTTAAAAAATATGAAAAAAACATCTATTATTTATTGAAAAAATATTTTAATAACCTCAATTTTAAAAGCTAATGAAACATTATTTGAGTTAAAATATAATTAAATTACTTTTAATTAATTTTATACATCACTTTTAACAATTATTAATACATAGTAATTAGGGTGACTCGGAGATCTCCATATGGTAGAGTATAGAGAAAACAAAAAAAAATTAGTAAATTTGGAAAAAGCTAGTAAAAATATTTTTTCTGTTAAATATTATTGTAAATTAATTTTATATATTTATTTTAAACGTAGAACAAAAGAAATAATGCTACAACACTAGTAAGTTAATTTTGAATTAAATCTTTAATTAATTTAAATTTATTAACTAGAAATTAATATGCAGAATTTTAAATTAAAAAATAAGATCACACCTAAAGTAAAACAAATTACATTTGTCATTATGCATTTATAATTATTGATAATTATAGATATTTATGTCAGCCAATATTTTTGTTATTGATATTCTGTCATTCAACCTTTGTGAAAATGTGATATTTACAAAGACAAGGACTTTGAAACACAGTATAAAAGATAGCCATAATGATAATTCCCATAACAACCAGAGAGCCCAATGTTCCCCTGTCATCCAATTGTGCAGCCCTGACCATCAAACATACTTGATGGCGTGTCTCAGAAATCTCTGCTCAAACCTCTCTCCACCTCTTTCGCCACTTTCTCCCTGCTGCTTGTAGACGTCACCGACTCAGGCTCATCGGCCACATCGATATCCCCTTCTTCAACATGAATGAACAGTCTCTCTCTGTAGAGAGTCAGAACAAGAATGTGTAAAGGATATTTTCCTGATCTTACTTACATACTCTGCAATCTAGGTGGAGACATCCCATCCCCATCATCTCTTTTGACAAGGAAAAGAAAGTTATCAATAGAAACTCCAGATTCCTGTAAAAATAGATAAAATCTGTAAAAAAGAATGTTCAAACTCACTAAGGAGCAAATATGGCTATAATGCTGGCACTAGCCAGTGTGTTTCTTTGCAGGTAAGGTAATCAAAAAGGCTATAGTGTCAGCCTTCCTTAGATCGACCATCCCCTGATATTATCGATAGTAACCCAAAAACTTCTTTCCAGTAGCTAGATGCTATTTACACCACTCAGCCTGGAAATACTGGAAGAACTAGCCTGGGCTTCTAAACCTTTTGGTTATATCCCAGATCCTTGGATCTCCTCCCAGTCAATTCCCTCTTATGATACAACCTAACAGGAAATAATATCTTTATGTACTCTTGGAACCCTATGCATATACAATCATTTGAACAGACTTCTGTTTAAGATAGTCCTATATCTCTTTCTTTCTGTCTTGGCATTCTGGTCTAAACATCTCTCTGTGTCTTTCGTTCATCCTCTACCCTAAGTACATGCCTGGCTCCCATCCTTCCTGTCCCACTCCTATCCTCTACCCTTCCTCCTACTTCCAGGACAGACTGCCTTGCTCCACGCCTACCAATGATCACGTAAGATGCACTGCACTTAAACATCCATGCATTGCAATCAATCCTCCTCTCTTTATCATAACTATTTTCCTCAAGCTTGTGATGTAGTAAGGAATGTCCGGCCTCTGGAAGGACCCCTCAATTACACACTGAGATTATTGCTTCATTGCATACGCATGTGACTCTAAAATTTTACCTGCTTGTTATATGTAGTTGACCCTCCTGGACCTTAGTTAATTATCTGCCTTGAATCAAATGTATAAAAAAGGTAAATCCTGGAATTCATGCTATACAAAAACTAAACATTAAACACATTAATATTCTGCAGATGCTAGTGTTAAGAAGCCACCTCTTTCAAAGGGTCTCTCATTGTTGAGGTGTTGGTCTCCTCTTCTCTCCTTGGCCAGATGTGTGCTTGACATGGACAAGAATTCCTTTCTGTTTCCTCTTGCAGATCTATGCCGTGGGTGGGATCACGAAACAGATATGGGGGACTTTGCATGCTTTTTCAGCCCTCCTACAATTATATCCAGTGCTCCTACAATTATACGAAATTGGATTTTCTTGCAAACTCCTATGGTACTCATGAAATACCATTTACACTGATTCCCTGTTTTTACTCCTGGCTAGCTGTTCCTTTAATATTTTTAAAATGTAAATGACATATTTTGATAAAGAAAGTTAATATGGGGTAATATTAACATTTGAAAAATATTACAAGAGTTGCAGCTGTGGTTGCATTTATGCCAAGCCCTGTTATTACCACAAAAAGAGTAGGTGAAACCACTGATGCATTGCACAAGGGCCTGATTGAGAGCAGGCTGGTCTATGAGGGTAGCACGCCATTATTACTTTCTAAAGTGTGATTCAACTTCTCCAGATTCTCTGTGAAGCGGCTCTGGAGTGTGTGCAGAAAAATCAATGAAAAAATCAATTGAAAACATAAACACAGACAAAATCACTTCAAAGTGTCGCTGCTGACTGTGGGAAATAGAATGTGAAAAGAGAAAAAGGACTCAAGTAGGTACTATCTGTGGGGGGCTTTGAGTTAATAAGGACTGCATAATTAGGAGAGTAAAACTATAAAGCATCTGAGAAAAGCAGAAACGTGAGAAATGTCAATTTCTCCACAGCCGTGGTATAAGAAACACCTCGGTCAGGTCTGACCAACCTGACATGCCTCTTGTTTTATTTCTATAGTTGGGAAGCGCCAGTGATGACAGCTACAAATGCAATATGGCATTGACTGATTGTTGCTCTTCAATACTTTTATGTACCACTGCCTCCAACCTTATCATGCTTATCAGTTCGAGCTGACACTGCTAAATCTGTAGAACTATTACTTTCTACCTAATCAGGGGTGTAGCAAAAGTACCATAAGCTTTAATGCAACCAATGAAAATAGGGCCCCATTCCTTGATTTGGTGGTAGAAAGACAACTATATTTGAGATCCAATGGGCTCTTAATGCCCCTGAGCTATGCTGCACTGCATCTGCTGGACTATTGATAGCAACAACACAAAAGGGTTGAGCCCTTATACCCCTCTAGAGCCTAGGCTACAATCAAATACCGTACAAAACAAAAATAGCTCTAGCAGGTTAGATCCAAAAATCATTAGTCAGCCAATACTAACACTTGAATTGTTATCTGCAGAATTATCATCCAACTGAGATACTTTCGACAATTTTTTGTATAACCTGCATTCCCTTTATCATATAAGACGCAACACTTATTGATACAAAATCTTGTCATTTATCATCAATTTACATTTAATTCCTCATACAAGTATGGAAAAGGTTTAAAAAAATCACCATGTACCTTAAATTCTGCACAATCCTTGCCAAAACATAAAACTTTCAAAAAGTGATGGTCAATCCCAATTTTTGAAGTTTGGACCTTCAAAAGAAAGTCCTCTCAAGGACAGGACCAGCCAAAAGAGTTATGTGTCCAATATTTCTAGTCATTTAGAGCAACAGTCCTCAATTCAATTGTGTCTCTTTAAGGTCTTTTCCAGCAGGCTCCTTGTGGTGAAGTCGACATGTCTCGGCCTATTTATTC
Source organism: Calotriton arnoldi (assembly GCA_963921515.1). Lineage (NCBI taxonomy): Eukaryota > Metazoa > Chordata > Amphibia > Caudata > Salamandridae > Calotriton > Calotriton arnoldi. Next base: position 231,971 of record CAWUFW010011740.1, read on the forward strand.
AAGTCATCTTCAGGCAGGACGGAGCAAGCATATGTACATTCACTTTACAAAACATATTAAAACCAAATGATCAGAGGATCACAATGGCCCATTATCAAAACATTGGAAAGTGCATCAATGAATCACCAGTGCACATGCACATCAAACAGTGCTCTGCAAAGTGAATAAAATAGTAGAAACACAGATGCCCATGATGCAGTGCATTAACTTATGATGTATCAGTAGTGCTCATACTTGAACCAATTGTTTGTGCAGTCTATACTTTAGCCAAATCTTGCGTATCACCAAAGACGCGTGGGAACCAAACTGCACAATGTGACACCATGAACGTAGGGCAAGATTCACACTGAAGGGCTGACCTTTACAATCTCGAGCTGTTACTTATATTACATAAAAGTGGCTGTGGTATGGTTGTTGGTATAGATTTAAGATGTTAGAGTGTATTAGGATTCTATATGTTGTTATGTAGAGCTTGCTGAGGGATCTAGAATGTGCATCCTGTTAAAGGAGGACATAAAAGGTGATCTGTTGTGTCAGAACTGGATGGGACTTTCCTGTACTGGATGTAACTGAAAGGAAATAAATACTTCTCTTGTTTATATAAGTGTGAGGACTATCTTTTCCACAGTGGCAACCAGATCCCCCATTTTCCGGAAACCAAAAATCTTCTTACCCAATGCCTGCCTGCCTCCATTTTTACTTTGTGGATACCGTTCTCACTAAAACTAAAAGGACCAATGTATGAGACAAACTGGGGAGACACAAAAAACTGTTTTGCTAATTAGCTTGTCAAAGAACAATCTAACATACTGAAAGTAGACCCAGCTGGTGCTTCATCTTCCGGGTAGTGGTAAAATGGTTTGGGGGGCCATGTCAGGTAGGTAGTCCAAGTAGCATTCGTACAGAACAGGCGTTCCATACTTGACTCTGCATTTCCTCTTAAGAGTAAGCTGGGGAGGCACAACCGGATGCTGCACAGTCACATGGTGATGTGCTATTAGTCGTCCGCCATCTAGGAAGGGGGCATGTAAAGCCTTGGGACCTATCAAGGACCATAAAAGTTGCATGCCTCAGGTCGTAATTAAGTAATAAAATATCTTATCTGTATGTGAAGGTCGGCAAATAACTACAAGTTCCTCACATGTCGTTGTCTTTACACAGTTACCATAGTGGGTAAAAAATGCCTGGTGTTATATTGACGAATGAGCACCATCTTTGAAAGAGGACCATCAAAAGTGTAATTAATCTGAATATTAGAGTAGGGAGCCCGCTCTTGTTTGCACCAGCACTTTTGACCGGAGGCAGCCGGGGAGGCAGCCGGGGACGCCAACCCCCAACGACCCTTGCGCCTGGAGGAGCTGCATCACGCCACATGCGCCGAGGCGCATAAAGGAACTCTTGGGCTCCTGCAGCGTGGGAGCCCGCTCTTGTTTGCACCAGCACTTTTGACCGGAGGCAGCCAGGGACTCCAACCCCCAACAACCCTTGCGCCTGGTGGTGCTGCGTCATGCCACACGTGCCGAGGCGCATAAAGGAACTCTCGGGCTCCTGCACCGCGGGACACGCGCGGGCGTGCCTGGTCCGCGCCCGGGCACAGCCCGGGCCAAGGGGGCCCACCTGCGCCCGTCAGAGCCCGTCAGAGCCTGGAGGAGGCTGAGCTGGGCCCATCCTCTTGGTTTCTCGAAGGCTTTCATTTTGGGTTTCAGCCATTAAGTCAGCAAGCCAACCCCAGCAAAGCAGCGCCAATGTAAAGGTTTCCTTTTTCTCCCTTTAAATTTGTTGCGACTTAAGTCAAACCTTTTCGAAAGCTCATTCTTAGTCACTATTGGGAAACGGAGAGCTGCCCTTGCTTCTAAAACAACTGACTCTACACTAGATGGCTTTTTGCAAAAGGCGGTGGTGGCACTAAATAAGGAAATAGAGTTGGCGGAAAGGAGACTGTCATTAGCCCCCATCCCGACCTACCAGCCACCTCTATAGAGAATCGACATGCGGTAGATATTGGAATGCTTTCTGGAACGAGGCCGCAACCCCCTCTTTCTCCCTCTATTATTGTTGTGAGCCAGGGAAACCAATGTGTCGCACATGAGGGAGAAGAAACTGCCCCGCAGCTAATTAAAGAAAACACTGGGTCCCTGAGCGTGAAAGGAGGAAAGAGGAAGCAAACTGAATTGGCTGGGATGGATTCTAAAGTGAAAAGTCAGTCGCCAAAGGTTAAGCGTACGAAACAATCTCATCCTCTAGGTACTGCATGTAGAACCCGTAAGGGTGGAGAAAATACTGTACGGGTTGACCTGGACATATTGACTGAAAAAATCAGCAAGGCTGTTAAAGAAGCTTTGGAACCTGTTCTGTCTAGTTTGGCAAGCATTGAAGGGCAATTTGAGCGACTCCTGAAGGACCCTAAGGATCTTTCTACACCCAATGATCAAAATGTGACGGACCATTCACCTAGTCACAAAAACAAAAGGGTAACTGATGTATCTAGTGCACCCCTGGTGACTTTGGAATCACTAAATGGACCAGCTACCGTAAATAGCCGGACTATTTTGCCAGATACGAGAGCTAGGTTAATTGACACGAGAGCAAGGGAAACCGGAACGGTTGGGACAACTAACAAGGATAAGGGAGGGAGGGGGCAGAATGGGACAGAGTGACTAGGACCAGGCATGCTTGGGGAGGGGAGGGAAACAAGACAATTGCTAAGCAACTTGGATCCAGGGCACAGAGGTCTAGTTGGACAGGGGATAGAAAATATTTTAAACTTACCCCCTGATTGCACTCCTTACACAGTGATCTTAACTGGCGTCCCCCAACTCCTCCCAGGGCAACAAGAAAGCTGCTCGAGCCTTATAAATAAGTCAGCACACTGGTGCTCGAGGAAAATTCAATCACAGATAAATTGGCTCGAACACATTATTATGGCAAGGAGGGTGGGTTGGCTAGGTTCTACAACTAAATGCCTAGAAGGTGATTGTGTTGTATTAAATTTTAACGACGCAAGTTGCGCACTTTTTGTTTTGAAGCATATCAGACATTCACCAAAAGATCTGAGAAAGGCCTATCCCCTGGGCTTTTTCTACCCTCTATGCCAGGTGAATAATAAGAGTCATTATCTCCCAGGGTTTGGTCTAAAAAGTTACATGCCCCCTCCACTTACCCACCCTAACCGTTTTGATGCTCTTTCTGGCCTGACAGATATTGACTGACTGCCTGCTCAGACAGACAGTTTAGTCGAACTGAAAAGTCTGTGCCAACGGTGCCCTGTTTTGGGAAGATCTGTAGATATGGATGATATTGGGAATAGGCAATCAACAGTCTCATCTGGTTCCATCATGCCAAACATCAGCTGCCCCAGTAATGATACAGTAAATACTGAAACCCCCATCCAGGACCCAATTGCGGTTCCTATTACAAAACCGGGGAGGGGCGGGTCTGGTACAGTAACCCTGCTCACCATGCCCGCCATGAAACCAACAAAGGGGGGCATGGCGAGTCAGCCACCTGCTACCCCTGTGTAAAATCATTTCATGGAACATTGCAGGAATACGTACAAAATTAACTAACGAGGATTGGGTGGATTATATTAGGGGCTTTGATATTATTTGCCTCCAAGAAACATGGCACCAGGCTGATATTGTGTTGGACGGTTACTGTTCTTTTTTCGTCCATGCAATACCTTCACCGGCCGGGAGGGCTAAAGGAGGGCTTGTAACTTTAATCACAGTCAAATACGGGCATATACAAACCCATGTTGTAAAGACCTCACCTTGGTACCAGCTAATCCTCATTTCCAATCTATGCCAAGTTAGGTTATTGCTAGTAAACTGGTATTATAATATCTTTGACCAGAAAAGCAGTCACGTGATTGAGGACCTACAGGCGAGGGTTAATAATATTGCGGGGGATTGGCAGCCCCTGTGTATCTTTTGGGTGGGGGATTTTAATTGCACAATCTGTTCTTTCTGCGACAGTGCTCCCTGTGGGCTGTTAGATACTGAGGGCCAGCCACAGCCACACTTTATCCATACCCCACAGGGTGAGGCCTTGAACTCCATTATTATTGACAACGACCTGGGCCATATTAACACCAATAATTTGGTCTGCAGCACCATACCCCAGTGTCCCACCTACGCCGGAGGAGGTAGAGATAGCACAATTGATTTTATGTTTATCACTAGGAAGTATTCCCCGCTTGTTGGTGACTTTGAGGTAGTACCAAACACTGCAAGTGACCATAATCCTTTAACTCTCCTCTTCAGTATAATAGCTAGGGTTGGGAAAGGTGATGGATGCCCTATTGATTTTAATCAAAATAAAGGATTGAGATTAAGCTGGGGTAAAGTTGATCCTATCCAATTTGAAGAAAAAACTGTCACAACAAATTTAAATCTCATTATGAGATGTCTTCATGCGGACTCTCCCCATGATGAGATGATTCATGACTTCGAACTGATCTGTGCAGACGTGGCGAAAGATCTGACCAGATCATTTCGAGGAGGGGAATCTCAGGAAGTGCGATGGTTCAACGCTGAGTGTTCCAGAGCGCACAAGAATCTTAAAATAGCCCTCCATGCCAATCCCTGTGATAGAACACTAATCAAAAATCTAAGGCCGACTTATAAGTGCACTATCAAATTAAGACAAGCGGAATTGAGAAGTCGGGCTTGGGAGGATTTGGAGAGAGCTAGTGCCCTGAATGACTCCAAGAGCTTTTGGGACATAATTAACCGCCCCTTTTTTAAGGATGAGCCCAAACCCTTGGATTCATTGATCCTGGGGGCAACTTGGGAATATCACTTCTCAGCTATATTCAATCAATAAAACGTCTTAATAGTTGAAGGAAGTGGGGAACCAGTGTTCGATTTAACCCTGGCTTCACAACTAAGTTCATCAATCACAGTGGCAGAGATTGAAGAGGCCCTAGCAAGGGGAATCGGCATGAAAGCCCCTTGTCCTGATGGGGTCCCCTTGGGTCTGTTCAAAAGAAATCCCAAATTATGGGCTCCCCTGCTTACTAATGTTTTTAAAGCTGTAGTGATTGGCCCCATTCCATCAACCTGGATGGAGGCAATTGTTGTTCCAGTATATAAGAAAGGTAACAGGAGTGACCCTGCCTGTTATAGGCCAATCTCATTAATCGACACTACTGCAAAGGTATTGGGGAGGGTTATCCTAGCGCGTCTTGAGTCTTGGGCGAATATACAGGGATTGTGTCTAGACTACAATATGGTTTTAGAAAGGGGATGGGTACCACCGAACAGTGCCTCAATTTGTCCCTCATCATGGGCAAGTACATGAAGGCCATGAGGGGTTCAATCCACCTGGCCTTCATGGACTTGTCCAGCGCTTTCGACACAGTTAATCGGGACAAACTGTGGGGACAAATGGAGCAAATGGGTTTTGAAGAAGCTCTTATATCCCGCCTGCGTAGACTTCATACCTCTACTACGGTTGCCATACGATATGGTTCTAGGGGGGAGAAGACTGGGCCCATTGTCTCCACAGAAGGTGTCCGGCAGGGCTGCATTTTAGCTCCATTCCTCTTTTTATTGTATACAAACGGTTTAGAGGCTTTTTTAATAGAGAAGGAACTTGACTTCCCAAAAATTGGAGGCAAGGTGATTTCAATGTTATTTTACGCCAATGACACTGTTTTAATGGCTCTGTCAGCCAACAGCCTCCAAAAGTCATTGAATGCTTTTACCGATTTTATTAGAAAGCAAAAGAAGAACCCAACTGTCTATTAAAGATGCTGGAATGAATTTCCCAGTCTCTGAAAATTCGCTTATTCAAAATTCAAAAGCATTTAATTGCTTATCTTTTGAACTTTTTAATATACGCAATTCTTTCATTTGTAACACATGCCTGTCAATAGGACACTTCTACTTCATAGTGATTACATGTGTTAAACGAACATTGTGGAATACATTTATACATAAATGAAAAACACATACAATCTTTACAAGACGTAATAACTGACTCAAATCAATATACATTCATTTGTGTGAAACATAATCAATAAATCCAGTCAGTTTCATGAACAACAACCAGTTTTGTATTGAACTACACTATTTTTATATAACTCATCAAAGGTTGTTGCCTACTGGGTATCCACTATTACACTGAAAGGGCAATTCTTTGCACTTGCTCCCTGCATAGGACATTTATCATAGTTGATCTAACCCAGCAGTTTTCTACGCCGACGTTGCTGAGCCCCATTTTAGTTGTGGGGTTCTCTTCAGGGCCTTCAGACTGGATGATTTCTGCACTCTTCTTGTATTTGTCGTGCATAAAAGTCCTTATTTCTATTAAGGTGTTGTACCTATCCAAAGGCAATTTTCTTGAGGCTGTGGGCAATGTGTGCTTTTTAATCCTTTTCTATTTAGCTGGCATTATTGCCAAGGCGTCTTACTTCGAGTATGTTAGGCCTCTTCTTCACTTTCGTTATAAAATGAGCCTTTCGTTGTCTTCAAGGAAAAGCATATCAGGCATTTATTCTGTTCTGCTTCTCAATGCTGTCGACTGATTTTTGTGGTCACGCTCTCGGTTTAGTACAACGTGGAACGTTCCAGAGAAGCACGACCTGAGAAGACGCCAACGCTTTCTGGAAAAGTAAAGATATGCACAAGATTATTTACTAAACCAAGAGCCTGGCCACAAAAATCAATCAACAGCATTGAGAAGCAGAACAGAATAAATGCCTGATATGCTTTTCCTTGAAGACAACGAAAGGCTCATTTTATAACGAAAGTGAAGAAGAGGCCTAACATACTCGGAGTAAGACGCCTTGGCAATAATGCCAGCTAAATAGAAAAGGATTAAAAATCACACGTTGCCCACAGCCTCAAGAAAATTGCCTTTGGGATAGGTACAACACCTTCATAGAAATACGGACTTTTATGCACGACAAATACAAAAAAAGTGCAGAAATCATCCAGTCTAAAGGCCCTGAAGAGAATCCCACAACTAAAATGGGGCTCGAAAAGCATCGGCGTAGAAAACTGCTGGGTTAGATCAACTATGATAAATGTCCTAATGCAGGGAGCAAGTGCAAAAGAATTGCCTTTTCAGTGTAATAGTGGATACCCAGTAGGCAACAACCTTTGATGAGTTATATAAAAATAGTGTAGTTCAATACAAAACTGGTTGTTGTTCATGAAACTGACTGGATTTATTGATTGTTTCACACAAATGAATGTATATTGATTGAGTCAGTTATTACGTCTTGTAAAAATTGTATGTGTTTTTTAATTTATGTATAAATGTATTCCACAATGTTCGTTTAACACATGTAATCACTGTGAAGTAGAAGTGTCCTATTGACAGGCATGTGTTACAAATGAAAAGAATTGTATATAAAAAAAGTTCAAAAAGATAAGCAATTAAATGCTTTTGAGTTTTCGAATAAGCGTAATTTTCACAGACTGGGAAATTCATTCCAGCATCTTTAATAGACGGTTGGGTTCTTCTTTTTGCTTTCTAACTGTTACGGCCCTACCCAACCGCTTGTGGGTTAACCCCTTCATGGTTTTTACCGATTTTATGGCAGCATTGGACCTAAAAGTAAATTTTACTAAATCTTACGTCATGGTGTGTGGCCCTAAAGTTACGAAAACAAGGAAATTTGAGGTTAGGGGCAAGACCATTGACAAGCTGAAAAATTTCACATACCTAGGGAATATTTTTAATGAATCTTTAAATTGGGATCATCTTATTACAGCTAGGGTGCAGCACACTAGTCGGGTTGTGGAGGGGTTATTTCGTTTTGCCCGCAAGCTAGGACATAAACCAGTGACTGAACTGGTTAGCCTCTATAAAGCCAAGTGTCTCCCTGTGGCATCTTATGGGGCGGGTGTCTGGGGCTATCACAAAACCCGGCAACTACAGGTTTTGGAAAACAAATTTATTAAGAGATTGTTGCTGGTCCCAAATAGTGCCCCTACACCCTTTTGTCACCAGGAGCTTGGGTTGGCCTATCTTAAAGATTGTATTGATATCGCCCCAATGCTCTTATGGGCCAAGATTTGGTTATCTGAGGATTTAACGTTCTCAAGAGACGTTATCAAAGACTGTACTAACTTAGATAGTGCATTGTCCATCCCTTAGCTCCGTTTTGTGAAGGACAAATTATACGTTTTAGGGTTGGGGCATTACTATGACAATCCTGTAAGTATTGATATAAATGCAAAAGATGTAATAAAAGAGGCATTTTATGCTAGGGCACATCTGCGCCGTGCACAAACGGTAGCATCAGGCCCCTCATGTTTATTCCCTGGTGAACAGAAATTGTACGTATCTTTTACTACTAATGTTCAAACACGATTTTACTTGACTAGGTTTCGATTAAGCACATTACACGTTTTAGTGGCATTCCCTAAACAATCAGGCTGGGTCCATAGTTTACCACCCTGCCCATGTGATAATTTGGCAGCTCAGAGCACGCTGCACTTTATCTTGTTCTGTCCCCTTTAGAGCCGAGGGAGAAATTTTTAACCCCACTATTGAGGGAAATGCGGCCATGCACATATATTGGTGGTTTTAATTTTTTACAGTCTTTGTCTACCCCACTTACCTGCATTGCTGTCTCTAATGTTATTAGAGTTGCTATGTCTATAAGAAAACGCTATGTGTTAGAGTAACTTAACAAAATCTATGTTACCCTTTTATAAAAACCAATTTCATGGATGAAATTGTATGGGTGAAATCAGAGATGGACGCTTGGGGTATTTGATGTTTTTTTTTAAACTCGCCTGAATGTTTTATTATTGACATTTCTATTACTTGCTTTTATTCATGCCTCTGTAATCATGATATGAAATCTTATTTTTAGCAATATGTTTTTGTGAACTTTTATGGTTTTTGGAACCGAATAAAGTCATTTTGATTGATTGATTGATTGAACTACAAGTTCCTCACATGTCGTTGTCTTTACACAGTTACCATAGTGGGTAAAAAATGCCTGGTGTTATATTGACGAATGAGCACCATCTTTGAAAGAGGACCATCAAAAGTGTAATTAATGTGAATATTAGAGTATTTACTGCCTCTTATCTCGGCACAATATTTTGTATAAAAGAAGTATTTAAGGAACTCATCCTATTTTAAAATATGGGAAAACCTCTCTTATGTATACTGGCACAAAAGCTGTAGCAATGTGTTCTCATCTAGTTGTGTGATGGGATACTGTCTCATGCACTACATCATGGTCTGGTGATAGACCTTTTATTTACAATTCATATGTACATCAGTGCTTTAAATGGGCCGGTACTCGCAGGTACTGAGTACCGGCACTTCTTATTTTTCTCACTCTGAGTACCGGCACTTCTCTACTGCCGAGGAGAGTACCGGTACTCATGAAAGGGTAGGCGCATTGGCCTCTAGTGGTGGTAGCCTGACTCTTTGGCAGCCAAAGCACTTCTGTAGCCTTGAGCTGAGCCCCCGCTGAACTATTCAGCGTGGGCTTATTTGCATGATATCCGGGTGTTCACCATCACGCTGTGTTGCAAGGAATCGAGGCAGCCCAGTGCTCCCACGGCTTTCTTCAGTGCCTTGAAGAAAGCCGTGGGAGGTAACGAGGCTAAAAGGCTTTAATCCCACCTGATTCTTTGGTGTGAGTGTCTGCTTATGATTGTCTATTTACGCTGCTTGCCTGTACATGTTTTGTGTGAGAGAAAAGCGAGAGAAATATTGCAACACAAGGAAATGTTAAAATATCACTGTGTTTGGCTTTCGTTTTGTATAATGAGTTCACCTGTTTTGTTTATAGAAACAAATTTCTCATGTGTTTTGGTATGTGCTGCAACTAGTATAGAAGTCAATAAGCATCGGCATGTCTTGCCTTTAGCCCCGCCCCTAGCCCCGCCACTCTCCACATTTAAATGAGTACCTGCACTATTTTTCCCCCATTTAAAGCACTGATGTACATCAAACCCAGCAAAAAAAAGAGAGAAGATAGCAACATTAAAATCATTTAGAATCAAGAATCACAATGCTAAGGAATAACAAACATAGCTATATTAGATTTTAATCAATGCCCAAAGTTCATCATGTTCATTTAAGCCCTGTGTAGCTGTCTGAAAGTTTTTCGATGTATTTTGCTTCAGTCTTTACCAACAAGGATTCCATAGATCCTCCTCTTTTATCTATGATTGCAACAAATAAAACTGTCCACCGACACTCATTTTCAGAATTTTGTTTTCTTTGAAGTGTTGTACTAGTGGTGCTCCAGGTGTTTTACACCGGATACGTGATCTATGTTGGAAAATTCTATTCTTGACTGGTTGTATGGTTTGTCCTATGTATGGTTTTTCACACGGACACCAAACACAATAAACAATGTTTTTGGTGTTTGGCGTTATAGTTGAAGAACCTCCGTTGTGTGTTTAATGTCATTAATTGTCACTTCTTTAGAATTGTTTGTGTAATTACAGGCTATACATTGCCCACATTTGTGGTGACCAGTTACCACGGGAAACTTAAGAAGTGTTTACAGATATTTTGGTTCTGGTTTCCTGGTAGCTTTAACCAAGTGTTGATTTTTGTTTATGTCTCCCTTGAAAGAGAACAATGGGTTCGGCATGTCACATGGTGCCAAGATTTTCCAATTGTTTTTAATGATTTTCATTATTTTATTGGCAATGGTGGATGGAGAATGCCTAACTACACCTGCACCTTTACACTGGGAAAAGTTACACAGAGGACCAGAGTTGGTAGTTGTGTGCTTCAGTTTTTCATAAATTCACTACGGGGACTGGTTCTTGAAGAACTGTGGTCTTCACAGTGATGATGTTTGTCTGACTTTGCATGCACACACACTCTCTTTGTCTCTCTACCTCTCACAATGCCATACATTTGATTGTAAAGACTTCTTCAAGTTGTCCATTTTTCGAATTCTTGAAAACCTCCATTGGAAATGTGTACCCTGATAATGAAATGTGTTGATGCAAAAATCACTGAAGATGAGTTGGATGGACTGGCATTCTCTAGGATTTCATTAAAATAAGTGAAGATCCACGTTAATCATTGACATGCAGCAGTCTTAAGAGTCTGAAAAACACTTAGAAGGCAGTTTAGTGATTTTTAGGCCTCTAATTTCGCTCATGATTTGACTTTAGTATGTGAAGTCTCTCTGATTCCCAGACATAATTTTTATATTTAGATTATGAATAATGGTGGTATATTCTTGAAACTGTTCTGCCCATCTGAACGTCTCTTTTCATTTTATCCTTAATCATTGTTGCACGTATTACAAAGGAAGAGATATGGTTTCAACATAATCACTGGCTGGGAGCTAGCCGCAGTGCAATACCCCAAAACAAAGCTCCAGTCAGTACCATAAATCTGTGTGTCTAGACTTACACCTACACGTGTCTGCCTCTACTGACCATTCATCCAGACCGTGAAATTCATATACCTCACAACCATCCTCTCTAAATTCAACCACACATCTATGATAAACTACCCAAATTCCTTGACCTCATTGATTTAGTGCTTCAGTAGAATAACAGCTTTATATAAAGCATAAATTCCTTAGCTCCACTGTGATCCCTGAGGAGTAGTAGTTGCATGCAGATTATCTATGAGCAGGCTGACTGTCCCTTTTCATTCACTGTGATCTTGAGTTTTCCTATTTTCTGGTTCTGTGGGAGGTTAGATGGATCTTTGTTTAGGTTCTCACTGCTCCCAATCAAATAAAGCCACCTCCCAATGATGGAGTGAATCCTCTCTCACGTGAGATTAGCCGAGCCCAATGTGTCCAATTTACTTCAACTCTATTAGACTTCAAAGTTACAGTGTATCGGAAAATATCTCAATTTCCTGATAGGTCCTGGGACTCTGTTGGATTCCCAAGCGGATGTATTTTTTTTATGTACTCTAAAGAAAAATAGTGTTACCAAAAGGACTTCCTTTGCCCCATCTGCAGTCACCCCTTCACAGTTGCAGTTCTAGCGGATCCGGAAGTGCTGGCAGATCTGACATCCCATTCAAACAATCATGTCCTATACTAAGTGGATTATGGCTTGGTACCTAACCCCTAGTGAGGTAGGAAATAGTAGATCAGGAAATGGGCACAAAACTAAAAGACTTCATTGAGTTTAGTAAAGGACGTACTACACAAACGTAATCACGTTTTATGCTTACAAAATTAAAAATAAATACATAGTATGAAAACGTTTTGAAATTCTCGGCCCTCACGTAGCATGATACATTTCTGAATTTGATAGGCCCTGGAAAGTATCTACCTCTGTTTAAGTCATTTGAAGCCAATGCAAGGAGGAACGTTCTGTAATATTTGAGTTAGCACTTAGCCCCTGATAGTAGCGTTTTAATTTCCACAGCTTAAATGTTGTTCAATACAGGAAATGAATTCCATTTCATTAGGATAATACCTTCACCGGCAGTAAAATACTCCTTAGACCCGACCATTAAGTCCTCCTCTTTGCCGGATACTTCAAGTCCTGCCTACGTATGGCCAACTTCTGAAGTTTTACACTTTTATACCAGGCACTAGAGAAGTTGGCCTCAGTCCCAACAAAGAGATGTTGGTAAGGCATTTCTTTTCAAGTCTGTTCTGCAGATTATCTGCTTTTTGTCAGTGGCACGCAGTGGCATAGCTCAAGATGATGGGGCCACTCAGTCGACTGTCATAAGGGGACCCTCAGACTTCATAACTCACAAATATTCACAGACTATAGATTGGTTCGGGCCCCCTGAAGGTTGTGGGCCCCCTTTCACTGCAGGGGCCACTGTGGGCAAGAGATGGATTCCAGCCTTTAAGTTGTTGAATCTATTTGCAGCCCTCAATGCTACTGATCATCGGGTGTTGCTGTGTCATCTAAGAATCTTAAGTTGTCTTTTGAGCTGGGGAAATATGCCTGGGATCTGTACACGTCGTGCATAATAATGTCAGCCCACAATGTCCTGGGACAGCATAAAACTGACTAACCACAAGGGCCCTGTTTTCATGGGTGCGGGAAAGGGCTGTTGGCGGCCAATGAACCAAGACTTATTTGTGATTTTCAAAAAAGATCAGACAACTAATCTCCTGTTTTGCTATAGGGGACTGAAAATTCAGAAGGAATTCTTTCCATACCAGAAACCAGCTGGACCTGGAGTGTCACTAGTCTTTGTGAAAATTCTTTGTTGCAACTTTGCAGCGAGTGATAAAGGCAACTTCAAATCACTGTTAGCTGGTATCCTGAAGGAGAAGACGAAAAACTCTGTATTGTTAACACCAAGAATTGAACTTATACTTGCAAAGGTGGTTAATGAACTGAACACATACTTAAAAAAGTAGGGGTGTCTTAAACTGGTTTCAGCATACATAGAGGGACCAAGGACGCTACAATACATGGAGATGCATTGCAAGCTGGGAACACCCTTATGGAAACCCTGTGAAATTTGGAAACTGAACTGCGCCTGCATGCACGATGTGATGGACTTATATTTGGCCACTCCGGCCAGACTGAAGATAAGAGGCAGCATTGATCTGAAAGTGAGGCTGTGCTTCTGGAGGGAGACAAAGCTTACAGTGGCCACTCATGGGTAATTGCTTAAACTGTCACTGACTGACTATGCAGAACTAAAGTTTGAAGTGCACAGTGGAAGTATTACTTTGAAGTACTATATCTTAGAAGTGATTCATCCAATTTTCGTTGATTTGAACTTATTTTAATCATAAGGTATTGTTAATTTACTTGGTCTCGGAGCTTTAGTGCGTTATTTCTTGAACCAGAGGGCAGATGGGGTTATCTCGGAGAAGTAGGAATTGCCTGATGTTGATCTAGATTATTCCTGTGCTGAGTGGCTCTTTCACCACCATAATAGTTACCTTCCCATACAATGATCTTCTAACCAAAGTAAATTCACTTTAATGGCTGTGAAGATTTTCAAACAATTTGACCAAGACATCTCCTGTGTAGTTTGATGCATTGGAGGGAAAGTAGGCTTATATGATGTGAAGGGGTTGACCCCGCAGAGTATATTATATAGCAAATGGCAGTCACATCATTCTTGAGTCCAGTAGGGAAGATATCAAACTCTCTTCCACTTGGCCAAAGAAAAGTACATGTAAGCAGACTTTTCTGTATTTTTCTTATAATTTATACTTCGTGAATGACTGTGTCCCCTCATTTGAGCTCCACCTAATTTAAAATATACTGAAGAACCTTTAAGTGAGTTGTACAAATACAAAGATGATACTGAAAGAGAATAGAATCATAATTGGAGGCACTTCTGTGGCAAATTAGGTTCATTCATTTCTTTGTTACTAGCTCAGAAAAGGTATCTGCAAGTTCAAGATACAGCTCAAGTTGTGGCAAATCAGCACTTTTAAAATAGTCCTCAGAAATTCCTTTCTGAGCTATTGACTTGGTTTCTAAGCGTCCGTGGCAAGATATGAGAACTTGGTCAGACTTTAAATAATTCATTTGCTTTTATATATTTACCATCATTCACATTTACATCGCTTTCTTCAAAGCTCCACATTCCTGTTCTAAAACAATTTTCATAGAGGCAAGTCATCAGTCCTGAAAACATTTATCCTTGTAACCAGAAGCTCCTGAAGAAGAGCACCAGAAGTTGAATTGGGACCTGCGCTGGCAGCTAAGGTAAGTACAAAAAAATGCTTTTAAATATATGTCTTGTGCATCCATATGGGTGAGAATGTGATTGTGTGAGACAAACCGTGTGTATGTGTTAGAAAGTGGGTCTGTTTGCATGTGTGAGCATGTGCATGTGTGAGATTGAAAGTGAGTGGCAGGTAGTGAGTGAGAATGAGTGAAAATACATGAGACTGGATATCAGTAACTTAGTATGAGTGAGTCAAAGTGAGTGATAATGAGAGTGAAAAACAAACTGAGTGAGAGTGAGTGAGTAAGATCTTTCAGTAAGAAAGAGTGTGAGGGAGTTCTAGAAAGTGTGAAGGGGTGTGAGTGAGAATGATTGTGAGTAAGATAGAGTAAGTCAGAGTGAGTGAGAGTAAGAAAGACTAAGGGAAAATTACAAAGTGAGCATAAGAGTATAAATGTGTGAGAGAGTCTGAGTGAATCAATGTAAGGGTGAGATGGGTGTGTGAGGGTAATAGTAGGTTCAAGAGAATGAAAGAGAGTGCAGGGGAGTGAGAATAAATGAGTGAGTGAGAATGAGTATGAGTGAGAATATAGTGCTATCTTTGCAAATTTGTTGTTGGCCCTGGCATGCTAAAGGTCATGCTAGGCTTATAGAGTCACCATCAATCAATCAATCAGGGTTGGTAAAGTGCAACTACTCACCCGTGAGAGTCTCAAGGCACTGGGGGGTAGGGAGGTGGCTTCATTGAGTGCTGGGGTCACCCGAAAAGCCAGGTCTTGAGGTCCTTCCTGAACTGGGGCAACGTGGGAGATTGCTGGAGGTGGAGGGCGGGTGTTCAGGTTTTGGCTGCGAGGTAGGAGAAGGACTTGCCTCCCGTTCTAGTCTTGCTGATACATGGGACAGTGGCCAGAGAGAGCTGGGATGATCAGAGGTGTCTTTTGGGTGCGTGGAAGTAGAGGCGGCTGTTCAGGTAGGCGGGTCTGGCGTTGTGAAGGGCCTTGTATGCGTGGATGAGGAGTTTGTAAGTTATTCTTCTTTCGAATGGAAGCCAGTGGAGATCGCGAAGGTGTGGGGTGATGTGACTGCAATGGGGGATGTCAAGGATCAGTCTGGCTGTGACGTTCTGGACAGTCTGGAGTTTGCGAAGGAGTTTCTTGTTGATTCCAGCGTTGAGAGCGTTGCCGTGGTTCAGTCTGCTGCTGATGAGTGCGTGCGTGACAGTTTTTCTGGATTCGGTTGGGATCCATCTGAAGGTCTTTCGAAGCATGTGGAGGAGGGTGTTGAAGCAGGTCAAGGAGATGGCGTTGATCTGGCGGTTCATTGTGAGCGATGCGTCTAGTATGATTCCGAGGTTTTGTGCGTGGTTCGTCGGGGTGGGGGGATTTCCGAGTGCGGAGGGCCACCAGGAGTCATTCCATGCGGAGGGCAAAATGGTGGTACTGTCATACTGGAGGCAGTTTTTATCTTCGCAGGCACCTATGGCAAAATTCTGGCACTAACATACTAGAGATAATATGTAGCATATAGGACGCCCATGGGAGACTACTAGGGGTAATTCTTGACATAGAGAACCCATTGCAAAATGCTGGTTGTGGTAAGTGGGTTATTCACTGTTTCTTTAATATGTTAGAATGTATTCGCGTGGAATGTTGTACATGTCATGTTCTGTTCTACCCTGGCTCTGGCAGTTGCATTTGTGGTTCTCTGCCGTGCAGTTGCCTCCACCGTGGGCTCTTGTAATACTGCCTTCAGGCGACAGTCTCTGCGAGTTTCACTCTCCAACCCCACTACATTTTGATACCAGGAGTGGGGTTTGCCTCGCATTCTGCATCCCACGCTACAGGACGCCTTCTCAAGAGCCCACCGGTTTTCCCACTGCACCCTGATCAAGCTCCGGAATAGATCCTGGTAAATTTGCGGCATTCTCCAGAGGTGGGTCACTTTTGATTATATATTTGCCTCCGCTTGAGACATTCTTCGCTTTGCTGCCGTTGGCCGCTTGCGTGCGCCATGATTTGAAACAATACAAGTTCCTGCTACTGCGCTCGCACCCACCTCCATTCTCTTCCGAACCCTCTGCGAGGTTCCAGTTCCACCTCTTGCCTGCTCGCCTGTCTCCCTCACGGAAGTTCTTCACCAGGGAAGACGGGCGCCGCAAAGGACATTGTGAGGCATCTTGACGTCAGACGCACGGCGGCCATCTTGGATAGGTCGGAAAGGAGATTTTCTATCGGCTTCAACTTTTCCTTTGTTTGGATGCGACGCCGAGATTGGTGATTCGCACACCTTCTGCATTGGCTTCATTGTTCCTCCTTGCTCCGTTTAAAGTGTGTGACACATTTATCGGTGATTAGTACACCATTCATTAAAATGTATTTCTCATTTTAGGTGGTTTACTTCTTTGTGTGAAATTTTCACGGTGATTCACACACCTCATCTTTTTTTTACAAGTTAATGGTACGCATTCTTCAAGAACATTTCCCAGCCTGATTTCATTCATTTTAAAGGTAACTGCATTCATTTACTCTTTTGCTGCATTTACTTGGCTAACTACGTTACAACATGGCCAGCAGGCAAAGTGTCATTCAACCTGCACCTTTCTTGCACAGACCAGGCAAACCAGATTTAAAATGGTCAGAGTGGCTAAGGGATTTTGAAAATTACCTCACCGCTATTGATGCTGATAATTACTCTGCTTCCAGGAAATTAGCTCTACTTGTCAATCACCTGGGAGTGGCTGGGCGCAGAGTATTTGACAATCTTCCACGTTTTCCTGCTCCCACATCTGAGGATACTCTATGGAATGTCTTCATTGAAGCTAAAGAACGAATGGGGAAGCAGTACTCTGATACCTCAAGTGTTCTTTTAGAGAGGTTTAATTTTGCTATGTGTAAGCAATCTAGTGAAGAATCTGTCGAATATTATGTTGCGACGTTAAGAGTGTTGGCCGAAAAATGCGAATTTGGTCCTAATGTTGATGCTTATATTAGGGACCAATTTGTTTTCTATTGTTACTCTAAAAAGATCCAAGAGCGTCTCTTAACTTCTCGCAATCCCACTTTAGCCGAAACGATTGATATTGCCAAAAGTATTGAAAGATCAATCGTTACTTCTAAAGTTTTATCCAACCATGCCACACACGCCACTGTTCATCCTGCACAAGCCACTGTGAATGTGATATCTGATGAGAATGTTGTTTGTGCTATTAACTCCATGCAAACTGCAGAGAAGAAGTTTCCTAGGAATCAATCTATTAGAAGTCAACTGATTTGTTTTCGTTGTGGTTCTAGGAACCATGTAGGGAACAATCCTAACTGCCCAGCCATTGGCAAGAAATGTGTTAAGTGCCGCAAATTTGGTCATTTCCAAGGTGTGTGCAGGGGAGGGTCTAATACAGCTTCCAATAGCAATACAACCCTCAGTAGAGTTAAAGTTTCCAATATTTGTTTAGACACCCCTGATATGCAAGAATGTACATCTCAATTTGCAAATGTTTTACTTACTGTTGACATTCCTGACTTAAAAACACATACTCTCAAGCCTATTAAAGGTCCATTAGTGGATGTCATTATTGATGGAAAAGGTATTTTGGTCATGGCCGATTCAGGAGCTCCTGTTACCATTCTTGCGGATCGCACTTTCTACAAGTTATGGCCCAACAGCATCCCACTTATAGCACCTGATATCAGTTCCAAAGCTTTTGGGGAACAGGACATTGACCTGTTGGGCTACGTTTGGGATAATGTAGAATGTTTGGGTAGATCTGCGAGAACCAAGATTTACGTGGCAGTCAAAGGAAGAGACATCATAGGATGGAAAGATCTTGCTCTCTTAGGGATCATTTTGTGTCCAGGACAAGATCCTCCCATTATTTTGGGAAATCCTCCTGCTAACATTTTATCTGTGGATCAACAGGAGTCTGCAGTTGACAAATTGGTTTAATCTTTTCCTGATGTTTTCAAGAATTCTGTGGGAATGGTAAAAGGTTTTGAGCATTCCATTAAGCTTAAGAAAGACGCTGTACCTGTCGCACATAAAGTCAAACCTGTGCCTCTTAGCATCAGAGATGATTTAAAATTGTTATTGTTGAATCTACAATCTGAGGGTATCATTTCCCCAATCGATGCCTCAGAATGGATTTCTCCAGTGGTTTTGACCAAGAAGAAGACTGGGGATCTCAGGTTATGTGTTGATTTGAGATCCCTGAATCAAAATATTCTTGTTGATTGTCACCCCCTACTTCATATCCACGAGATGTTAGCCAACATTGGTAAATCCAAGTTCTTTTCCACAATTGATTTACATTCTGCTTACCACCAAATTCAACTTTCCCAAAGTTCTCAAGCGCTTACTGCTTTCGTGACGCCATTTGGTGCCTTCAAGTATTTAAGGTTACCTTTTGGTCTCGCTTCTGCTGCAAGCGTCTTCCAAAAGTTGATGGACAATCTGTTTGGTGGCCTTCCCCAAGTGCAAGCGTTTCAAGATGATATCTTGATCCATACAGAGACCAAGGAGGAGCACTTACAGATTTTAGAAAAAGTGTTAAACATCTTACAAGGGAAGGGTATGACTGTGAAAGCTAACAAATGCAAGCTACTGGTTAGTGAGGTGGAGTATCTTGGACATCTCATTTCCAGTGCAGGTTCAAACCCAAATTTTACAATGTGGAGGCAATTCGCAATGCCCCTCCTCCCATTGGCAAAGATGCCTTACGTTCATTCCTTGGACTCTGTGAATATTATGCCAGGTTTGTTCCTGGCTATGCTCATTTGGTCCAATCTCTGAGGTGTCTTCTCAAAAAAGGAACAACATTTTTATGGAATGATACTCTACATGATGTTTTTGAGAAGGTAAAACTTTTGGTCATTAACGCACCTGCATTACATCCCTATGTTTCAAATGGCAATTCTTTTATTACTGTAGATGCCAGTCAAAAAGGTCTTGGTGCAGTCTGGTGGACAATGGGTTGATGGTAAGGAGAACACCATTGCTTTTGCTTCTCGTGCTTTAACCTCTACTGAATGTAATTATAGCATGATTGAACGTGAGGCCCTTGCCATTGTTTGGGCGGTTCAGAAATTCAAAACATATATTTGGGGCACTCGTTGTGAAGTTTTTCCTGATCATAAACCTTTGGTTTTTGTTGTTGTCCGGGAATGGATTAGGAAAATCCTCTGCAAGGCTTGTGAGATTATTATCCAAGTTGCAAGAATATAATCTCGTAATCAAGTATATTCAAGGGGGAAAGAACATCCGAGCGGATTGCCTTTCTTGTATTCCACTTCCTGATTGTAGTGAAGGGGAGGATGATTTCCACAAAGATTGTGTTGTAGGTTTAGTGGACGCTGTTTCCATGTGTAGTTGAAGCATCACACAAGAAGAGTGGTCCACTGCCATGGCACTGGATGAGTCTTTAAAAAAAGTAGAGTTGTTTATCAAGAGCAAATGGCCAGTTGGTAAAAGCCTCAGTAATGATTTGAGAAGTTTCGCTCAAGTTAGTGAAGAATTGTCTTTTGAGAATGGTGTTTGCGTGAGAAATGTTTTTTTTGTACCTCCTGTTTCTTTGAGAGAAAGGATTATCAAAATGGCTCTTGAGGGTCATTTAGGGGTTTCTGCTACGTGCAAGAAATTAAAGGACATTTACTGGTGGCCAGGCATGGACAAACAAGTAGCTCTTTTTGTTGACAGTTGTCCTAGTTGTGTTGTATCAGACAAATACTGTAAATTAAGCAAAAAACCTTTGTATCCAGTTCCTTTTCCAGACTCACCTTGGGAAAAAATTGCTTTGGATTTTTCTGGGCCATTCAATTTGTTGCCCTCAGAGAAAAGGTACTGCTTTGTCGCAATTGATTATCACTCAAAGTGGATATATTATTCTTTTGTGCAAGCTGCTAATTCATCTGCTGTTATTTCATTTCTTGAAAGTCTATTTAGGATTGAGGGTGCTCCGCTTTGTGTGGTCACTGATAATGGGTTGTCTTTTCTATCTCATCAAGTTACTAGTTTCCTAGAAAGTTGTGAAGTCAAGCACTGCCAAGTCGCCTTGTACAGTCCATCCTCCAATGGACTTGTCGAGAGAGCTAATCATTTTCTTAAGGAAGGGGTTCAAACCGCTATTGCAGCTGATGTTGATGTGGCTGATTTTTTACAAAAAAAGGTTTGGGCGTATCTGACTACTCCTCATTCCACCACTGGCGTAACACCTTTTAAGGCACTCAGGGGTAGAGAAGCCAGATCCAACCTGATGCCTAAGTGGTTTAGTGACTTAGCAGTGGGTTCTGCTCTGTCTAAAAAAAGGAACTCTTTGGAAGATCAACAACTGGTTAAGGACAGGGTTGTTGCCAAGCAGCTACTGCAGAAGAAACTTTATGATTGCGTTTCCAAATTTAAATGTGCTGATGTTGCGGTGAATGATTGGGTGTTGATCAAGAAGCCTTACAAAGTTTGCAAAGGTCAATCTAAATTTCCATCACCTGTTTGTGTTATCAGAGTCACCAAACCTTCTGTTTTGTTAAAAGGAAGAGGTAGGTGGAACAAGGACAATGTTGTCAAACTTACTGACACACAGGTTGAGATCTTTAAATAGTTTATGCTAATAGGTCTGATGAACACAATTCAGATTTTACCTTTGGTCCAGGTTTTGATGTGGTAGACTCCCCGAATGTCCTAAGTGATAACTCTGGGAGAGCTGTGTCTCCTTCCCCTCCAAACTGTTCAAATTTTGACTTGAGATCCAACTCATATTCCTCACACCCTTCCTCACTTGAGGGGGGAACTGCTCGCAACCAGCGCACCTGTAGGTTACCTATCAAATTGCAAGACTATGCTTTATATTGATGCTCCTGTTTTTTTTTTTTTTTTTGATGGGAGGGGGGTGTGTGGTAAGAGGGTTATTCACTGTTTCTTTAATATGTTAGAATGTATTAGCGTGGAATGTTGTACATGTCATGTTCTGTTCTACCCTGGCTCTGGCAGTTGCATTTGTGGTTCTCTGCCGTGCAGTTGCCTCCGCCGTGGGCTCTTGTAATACTGCCTTCTTGCTTTCCTGGAATAAAGCATTATTGGAACAGGTGACGTCTCTGTGAGTTTCACTCTCCAACCCCACTACACTGGTGTAGGCACATTAGAGGTAATTCTTGGAGCTAGGTAGGACAACTTTTGCATATATCAAGACGGCAACCATGAAGAAAAAATGGCCCTTACATACTAAGGGTCATTTTTGACATAATGACATAATGATCACCCACGGTATATGGACAGCACTAACAGTAAAATTCTTGCAATGACATACAGGGGCATATTTACGTTCCCTGGCGCATCCCTGCATATCAGCAGGGATGTGCCAGGGAAAATGCGTCACGCAAGTTTACCCTTGCGCCACGTCCAATGCGGCGCATCGTGGCGCAAGGATAAGCAGATGCGTGACGCATCTGCCGGCGGAAGGTTGGCGCAGTGCTGAAGTCGTGTCGCAAGCGCGACGCAACTCCAGCACTGTTCCAAACTTCCCTATCCCTAACATGGTGCGTCAATCCTTACGCCTGCTTAAAGCAGGCGTAAGGATTTGGCGCACCAGCTGCCGGGAAAGTGACTGCGTGAAATCTTGTAGATTTCACTACGTCACTTTTCCGAGGCGTACCTGCGCCGAACGCCCCCTGCGCCGGTACGCCCACATGAAACCTGACGCAGGTTTCATGTGGCGCAGGGGTTTACTACGTGACGCATCTCCCTAGATGCGTCACGTTGTAAATATAGCGCAACGCGGCGCATGGTTTGCGTCGCCGCTGCGTCACTTGCGTGACGCAACGGCGGCGCAAAAGTGGCGCAAGGGGCTTGTAAATATGCCCCACAGTGTGTAATTTTTGGCCTAAGGTTGGGGCCATGGCATATGGTGGTACCCGTACTTTCACCATGACAGGAAATTTCACTCTGGGTTTTATAGAATAAATAAATTCATCAGTGCAATGCTCCTATATAAATAAAAAAATAAAATAAAAACAAACATGTTGCTGCCATGTTTCATTAATGTGAACACATGAAAAAGATGTTTAAATAAAACCTTCACTTTGGTGCTTTGCACGATTGATAGTGATAGTGACTTGAAAATGATCATGAATCATAATGTATAAACAAGAAGGAATAATTTAAGGCAATACCATAGTGCATATCCAGTATATGGTCTATCAATACATTTGGACATAATTGCTATTTTCTTCCCATGGTGGTATATTTTATTCTTTGATCAATTAAAAATCATTACAATGTTTATAAAAACATTAATCGGACATTTTCCACTGCGCTGCTCCCATCGAAATCAATGAGAATATAACAGTTATGTATTATTATTATTATTTACATTTAGATTAAAATTCCCATCTAAAAACGAGGTAGCCATCATGTAAGAACAGGTGCAAAGTAGCGCTAAAGTGCAGAAGTGTTCTTAGTCCAGAGCAAAATCAAACTAGTACTATATTGTCCAACAGTTCCTCGATAAAGTAGCTTGTTCCATGCTGTACTGCTGCAGTTTTAGTGTGGGGTTCAGAGTTACAATGATCTATAACAGGTTGTTGATGTTACATCTTTTCCTCGACCCCAGAGCTTGGCGTTCCATATTCCTTGAGCAGGGTTCCACATTTCTTAAAAAATACACAGTCTTTCAGTTTGAAAACAAGTGTTCTGTGCTGCACATTGAGTAGCACTTGGAGGAGGTAGAGTCATCCCTGAGGTGTGCTGTTGGCTTTATAAGATAATTTGATGTTGTGAGACTGAGATAGGAGTCACCAGATAACCGGATCAGGAGTCTAAATTACGGCAAAGACTACTTCAATTGTGTACCATTGCTGTGTCCACCTGTCACTGTTCCCTCATTTTGACACGGCCGAACCTGAATTTTCTGAATGGCCGATAGGCTGCTTGAACTTACGATATACAAGATGGATAAAGATCGTAAAACTGATATTTAGGGCCGTATTCTCTGGGTTCAATGCCGCGATGATGCCCTGCCTGCAGGACCGGACTCCCAGGTTGTTCCACTCAGGCCTCAGTTTTGATCTACGCAGGTCCGTCAGTGTGGGCAGATACATAGGATGTGCTCCAGGCATTCGACTGATTCCCCGCAACCCCTACACACAAGCTCATCTGATGGACACCGCCAGGGAGGTAGATGTTTCAAAAGGTGCCACTCGCCCGGTCTAAGCGCCAAAAATCTCTGTTTTAGGTACAGGGAATATGTGCAAGCATGGTATGGCAATGGAGAGGCCAACAGGTAAGAATTAATTACTACCCATGCATGCTTGCGTTTAGCTAGGATCGCCCTGTCTGACGAATAGGAACACAATTGGATACGCTTCTTTATGCTTAATTTGAACGCTTTTTTGCTTGGATTGAGATTCCACAGTTCACTTGCTAATTATTGCAGCATACATTCATTAAAGAACCGACTATGTGACCCACCAGGGTTATTGGAGCTAATCAAATCCACTCAAAAAAGGGAGGAGAGGACTACTTCCTGCCTCAATCTCCCCAAACTATCACTGTCCACACAAAAGAGAGGTAGGAGTGGAGGATGTAACTGTATAATCTTGTGTATGTGGCATGTGCTTAGTGCGAAAAAACTGCCCTCACTTTCTGTATAGATCAGAGCCAGTGCCAAGCTTGACTTGAATACAGGTGTTAGTAAGCAGCTGGATGATTGACTCCAGTAGTTTGGCCGCTATTACCCATTTCGGTACACTTGGCCCAAAAAGCCTCCCTTGCCACCCGGTCGAAAGCTGCTTTGAAATCCACAAAGCAGCAAAAATGAGCCGTAGAGGATATATTTGCGTTGTCGTGAGTATTGATAAAGCTAGAAGGTTGGACAATGTGCCTGAGTTTGCCACAAAGCCTGTCTGATTTTTTGGGATCAGTCCTTTTGAGTCAGCCCAACATCTCAGATCTTCGAGTAAGAGACTGGCAAAGAACTTCGTCTCATTAGCCAGTAAGGCTATCAGCCTGTAGTTGCTTGGGGCTGATCGAGAGCCAGACTTGTGAATTGGGTGAATTATTGCCCCCCGCCAAGAGTCGGGTATAGTTGAACTCTGTAAGGTGTAATCTAAAAGGCTAGCTATCTGTTTAGACCAAAAAGGGATTTTCGTTTCAAACAGAGCCTGTGGCAGGCCGTTTTGGGCCAGGTGCTCCGCCAGATCTTGCTTTGGTTAGTATTTTGACCAGCCTTGTTGGAGCGATGGAAATTCCTTCGCTTAGGTGTTGCTGTATGCCTTGCGGATGGGCCAGACACTCCCTATGGATGGCTTTAGGGAGTATGGCACTGTTAATCGATTTATATTCATTTCTCTCATCTGCCTGGAAGTGTCCGGTCAGGAATGTTACCCATTCTTGCTCTGAAATGTTTGCACTCTCCAGGCAGGTATTTCCATTAGTTTGCCTGTTTACTAACGCCCAAAACTTTCTTGAGTTCCGGCTCTTACTTGCACAATGAAGCGTACACCAAAGTTGTTGGAGGTGATGTTGTTTGTCGTTTTGGCATGCCAGTCTGTAATTTTTTTGTGTAATTTTATAGTCGGTCAATAACTTTTCAGATTCAGGATGCCTCCTAGCTGCCCTGAGGGTGACATTTCTTTAGCGCCCTTGTTTGAGTTGAAATAGGGCTCTGTTTATTACTAGGACCAACACAATGTTGCGGCGGTGGTTGGAATTGACTTAAAAGTTGAGAACAGAAATATATCCAGTCAGTTATTGGAGAAATGATCCAAGGGATACAACATATGGTGAGCTGCTCGTACTCTTTCATGATCTTTGTGCTGATATCATCGCTCCATCTCAAACGTTTTAGGTTTTCGGGATGGACTTCTATATATGTAATTTTGGCTAGGTCGTGGTAAGCTAAATTTTGAGTGATGGTAATAACTTGTGTGCGGTGATCACTCTCAGAACGCGCTATGATGCTGTAGTTTTCTGTGTATGGAAGCAAGTCTGTGTTGCAGATAGTGTAGTCTAGGTAAGAACGCTTTCGGCCGTTTGTCCACAACCAGTTTGGAGGGGTGTCCTGTGGGAATCTACCATTCATTACGATGAAACCCGCACTGTAAAGTTGTAGGACCCAGTGTCCCCTAGGCTACAATGATATTGGGATTTGGGTTTTACATGTACCTTCAATTCTGATGGAGGGAATAAAAGGAGACTTTCTCAGTCCTCTGGGGTCCCTTGAAACAGGTTGGTGTTGAAGTCCCCCATGAGGAGACAGCCTGTGTGTGGTAAATCCCTGGCCAAGTCACACAGAACTGTAAATAGTCGGTTTAACTGAGACCTTTTTGTTTGAGCGCTTGGGTGAATATAGGCGTTAAGAAACAACAGAGGACACTGCTGTCTTGATGAGTTGATTTTAATTCCAAGCAGCCAGTTCTCCTGAAAATGTAGTGGTTCAATGATACCTTTTAGGCTACATGAAGTATATATAGACAGTCCACCCTAAGGCCGGCCGAATTTCCGGTCCCTTACAGCTGGCTTCCAGTGTTCAATGTATCCAGTTAAAGGGTAGTTTTGAGTGGCCCATGTTTCCTGAAAGGCAAGAAAGTCGTGTCCGCAAATAAAGTTGCGTATCTCTGGGGTGTTTATTATGTGTTGAAAGCCACTGATGTTCCAGGAGCACAAGGCTGAGGAGGACTACAGCTGCGAGTTGGTTAAGTTTATAGAATGTGATCGACGCTCTTTATATATGACTACTTTGTTTTGCTTTTCTTGTCGTGGTAGCTGTTCATCAGGTCAGGCTGAGCTTTTGTTGGACAAGGCTGCTGGCAGCCATCCCTAGTCTGGCTCAATATTTGTAGTAAGAGTTGTGGTCCGTGATCTGTCTTTTGTGACCGCGTGGCCTTAAGCATTTTTTAAGACTGAGTACGGCTTGTTTCTATCTCCGCCCGGTATCCAGCAAGAGCTTGGCTGCATAATTGGTATGTATGCCAAAGCGGCTGGGTAACCTGGTTTAAGATCTGGGAGGATTTTTATACCCCATGACCGGAGAATTTCTGTGCTGGCTGAGAGGGCTTTCTTCCTATGATTTATCAATACATTCTTGTGGTGGTATACACTAGGGCACCTATCATTTCATGACATTTTGTGGTATAAATAATTTAGGTCCCCAGTGTTGTTGTGTGGCACTATATCCTCCTTAGATGAACACATCATTTTCCATCCAATACAAAGAAAAACAAGTAACATTTTCCATTGGATTATGTCAGCATCGTAATGTATGTGGCATGAAAAATAGATAGTTGTCTGTTTTGATGTTGTTATTTTAAGCATGCAGTTATTATTAAACTTCATCTATGTCAATTATTGTGATGCCATCAGGGTTAAGGCCATGTGACATCATTCCCTCCCCATGTCACTTCGGAATGAAACCGTATATGGGAAATTTCGCAAGTGTTTAAAAACTTGGCTGTTCAATCAATAGATTATTTTTCTTTTTTCTGTTATCTTCTGGCAAGCATCTGAATCTCCAACAGTGTGGACACTAAGGGCCTGATTTTGATGTTGGTCGGACCGCCACTGACAGCCCTTCGGTCCAACCACCGGATTACAATACCAGCGGTTGTACCACAAGCTGTCGGAGGGAAGACCGCCGCCTCCACCAGGATCTCAGATCCCGAAAGGGTGGCGGTCAGAATCGTAGTCCCGACAAGAGGTGGTGCTTAAGGGCCCCAAACAGGACCCCGACCCTTGTGTGTCAAAGCAAAGTGGTCCTGGGGACACATGTGGTGCCGCTACACACCTCCAATCATGTATGCCATGCACCACATGGTGCATGGCGGTGCAGGGGTTGCTCCATATAACTGCGGCTTGTGCTGCAGTGCTTTTCAACGGCTGCAGCACAAACTGCCGTGGTATGGAGCAGTTTCCAACCGCCATCACGGCGGATGCATCGTAATGCGGCTTTCGGACCACCGACTGCCTGTCAGGCGGTCTCCTGACCGCCACAATAGCTGTCTGCGGTCCAACCACATGGCATCGTAATGATGCCCTAAGTTATAACACACAAGAGTCTCTGGGCAACACCCCTTTGTGCACATTATCGGGGGTCTATTGTCTTTCTCCACTTCTCACATTGTAAAGAGGAACAATCTCCAAATATCCCACACTGCACATTGGGAACGACATCGTCTTCTCACGCACAGACCAGGTTGAAACATTGCTAAATAGGCCTTTCAGTTAACGCTCTGGCCCTCCATGTTCCCTTCGCCAAGGTCTTCTTTTCAGGCTCTTCCGCTATCTCTAGTACAGTAATGTATCTATTCTGCAGCTAACAATGAGTTTGAATACCTGCTAGAAATGTCATGTTAGCAAAAAATGGAAAACAGAGATTTATGTAGCATGGTGAAATACAGGCCTAAAAACGTCAACTTAAAGTGTTACCAAGAGTGTACATTTAATGTGTGTGCAATTTTAACACCAACGAATATGAATGATCAATGCATTAGGTTCACGTTACATAAAGCATACAATAAATCCTTTGAATAATCATGTGTAAGTATGGCTAAGAACTACATTTATGACTAATGTATGAAGCATGAATGCACACATTACATAAAAACTTTTATCGGTTCAAGTGTATTAACATTCTACATGTATGAGAATGGTTTCTTTTTAATTATCTAAACAGTAAACGCTAACCAATTTATTAAGGCACACATTATGAAGTCAAATTTCATCTTTATAGTGAGTACACATCTGCTAAGTGTGGGTGGTTTATTAATTTCTCATGAAATACGGTTAAACACATAGTTTGAGTAAATTCACTAGCCTTACAGTGAATGCATGTAGGTAATAAGGTCAAATCCCAAACTTATTTAAATATCGCTAGGCCATATAAGAATCAAATGCTAAATGAGCAATCATGTCATGTATCCTTTTGTGACTTATTTGAGATGTATAAGGATGGGCAACATTGTGCTCCACCAATCCCCCTTTGATGGCGAATCAAGCTATCACATCAAAATCTTATCAGATGGACAAATCACAATCTGGTTGTTTTCATCATCTTTCTTCTGGACTCCTCCAGAAATTTCATGTCATCATAGTATTTGCTCTCTATCATCCAGTTCTATATCTGCTCTCTTCCTCGTCAATCCTTTCTTTGCTTGTGCACGTTTATATCCCTTATAGATTACAAACTAGAATAATCCATAAAGAGCAATTATTATTAAGGTTTTCAAAATGCTTCCAACAAGTGTACTACCTAAATTTCCAAACCATCTGCCTGTGGCATAAAATCCATTCCCTTTTGCTTCCCAAACACCTGTTGCTGTCGACCCTTTTAAATCTTTTTTTAAGTTAGTAATGTTCTTCAAGTCCTTACTCTCATCTGGAATGTAACTGCAACATTGTTGAACTTATAACACCAGGCAGAGTCCATCCTCTTTCGCGAGAAGGACATCTAATGCAAGTCGATTCTGCAAAACCATGGATCTTATTGCAAACATTTCTGTATCTATAACTAAAAATCCTCCAGCAGTACTAGTGGATCATTTATCAACTACTGTAGAAAGCTTTCTGATCTTGTGTGAGTTGAGTATCACTCCTACACATATTATCAGAGCAATAAAAATGTCACCCACAATTTTACTAGCACTAGCACCTCTTTTTGTTCTCACATGTTGTTCCCTTGTTGAATCATCAAGTTGTCCTACATGATAAATCTTTGGAAAAACTATCCGCATGTAACATGCTCCATACCACTTCTTGGGTAACCTGTAAAATGCATTCTTCCTGTAAAATGCATTCTTCCCACAAATGTAATAAAGTACAGGAAAAACAGGATCTGCTCTATCTAAGTATAGTCCCCAATTCCTTCGAACTTCAAAAGTATGATCACATTCACTATTATCGACAAAATTTGTGTCGGTGGATTTCCTAATGAATGTACATATTTTCCCTTTATGTTGCCAATCTAAAGCTAAAGTGGCCATATTTTCCCCTAATCTATGCACACTTTCGTCTTTAGCCCATTGTGGCACTTTTGACTGATTCGTTGCTTTAGCTGATATGTCTCTTTGTCTGCCTTCTATTGAATCTATGAATTTCTTTTCTATATCTGTTAAGGAACAATTTAAGTTATGTCTGTGCATAAGCTGTCCTAATGTAATTGTGACGCTAAAGAAATGTCCCATTATTTCAGAATTTTTTTCATCAGGCTGTCAATTCAAGTGCTTCAGCACAGGAAAAACAAAGCCATGATTTGAGTCATAATATTGAAAATGACCCTTTCCATAGAATAAGTTCAACAATAAGCTGCAACTAACTCCATATGTCAAGGGGAGATGATGATAGGTTATCCCCTCTGCAACTGATGCAGGCAATTGCATGCAAATGTACCAATCCCTAATATAAACATAACATATGTATTTGTAAGGCGCGCCTTCACCCGGAAGGCATCTTGGCGCTGAATAACATATGTGTATTGCAGTACTACCTGTGTTTGGGACGAGTGGCAGGGCAGGCAAGGGGGGGGGGCATAGGGGTCACAAAGGGAGGGGGCAAAATAAAAAATAATGGAAAAAAAACGTACTTTCAACTGGCTACGTCACGCTTTTTTTGCTCCTCT
This sequence comes from Calotriton arnoldi, assembly GCA_963921515.1. Lineage (NCBI taxonomy): Eukaryota > Metazoa > Chordata > Amphibia > Caudata > Salamandridae > Calotriton > Calotriton arnoldi. The sequence goes on from CAWUFW010011740.1 coordinate 262,137, forward strand.
TCTTCAGGCACAGGCTCCCAGAATGCCCTGTGGCCAATCCTGAAGCTGATTCACATGTGATTGATTAGCCTGAGTGCCCAGGACAGACTGGGAGTCTCTGCCTGCTTTCTCCAACCCCCGCTGGGGTTGGAGAGAGCTTCACTGCACTTGACTGTTTGGTTGGCCTGAGACGGTCGCCAAACCATCATGCGCAGTGAAGGGAGTGCACTACCACTCTCCTCAGTGCTGTCATCCCCCCAGGCCCCTTCCCACCCCCAAGACTCGGCAGGAAAGGAGGGAAAAAACAAGTTTCTTTTTATTTTCCTGTCGTGGGGGGGGGGGCGACGCTCCTCCGCCATAGTAGAGGAGCCGCTGCTGGTTTATTGTTACCCAACGGTACTCATTTTTTCGACCTCAGATGGATGAAAGGCTGAGTGCACCCTCCAGGATTTGAACCTTTGACCATGAGGTCAAATACAGGCCCCTGCAGTGAACGCATTAGTCTACTGAGCCACCAGACCCAGCAACGTGCATAGTGTCAACATATTCATAAAGCAATTTTGAATAAACATTCAATGAATAATCTCCTCCAGAAGTATCTACATGTAATTCTTTCTCATCTATGGCAGGTAAACTGGTGTCAGTAAGAAGTTTGTGTTTGAGGGGCACATATAGACCTAAGCTCCTCTATGTGTGAAGAATCGGGTACACTCAAAATTACAAGCAAAGCAATTAGCACCAATGTCACAACAACAAATACCCCTACACATAAGTGTCTACGTCTACTAGTGTTTGGGTGAGGCTCTATGAGTTCTCTTCTGACAGACCTTTAAACTAGAAGATTGCAGCACAGTCCTTTCAATTAGTTTCCATTTGCGCAAACAGCAAAACAAAGTTCAAATGTATTTTCCAGTAAAAAATATTTACATTGATCTTCACGTACTTGACGTTTAACGAAGGTGACACAGTACCTATTGCCTACGAGTCACATCTTTACACTTCTGCCAAGTTGCGCTTTTCTACTGTGGAGAAAGTTTTGACGGCAGTGCAAATGGCGATTCTTAAAGAACGCGCACTGGCACAGGGAAAACGCATCTTGGTTGTCACCCCCTATCCTGCCGTTGAGGCAGTGACAAAGGCAAGTGTACCAAACTCTAAGGCTTTGCACCCCCGTTGGATACAATGGGCTACTTCTTTGACATCTCCGGATGTCACTTTCATCTTTGATTCCTCTCTTCAGACACAGGAGTTCTTACAGTATGAATTTGTTCATCCTCCTCCTCTGTCTTTGCTGCCGCTTGAGGAGTACAAATGTATCATTTACACCGATGGTTCGGTGCAACCGGCCACGGGTTCTAAGCATGCGTACTCCGCAGCATGTGCTATTGTGGCAGGTCACATGATGAACGGTCAGTTCAAGTCGAGTGTTGTGCACACGCAGGCACTGGGGGACAGTACCGCACAATTGGCCGAGCTGCATGCTTTGGTGCTCGCCCTTGAGTTTGCAGACCCGAAGGTGCCTACGCTTATTGTATGCGATTCTTACTACTGTGTCCAGGCTTTTAATGACAACTTATTCTTTTGGTCGCAAAACGACTATAGAGATTCTAAAGGCAACGCAATTAAGCATAAAATGCTTTGGGTTCGAGTGGCGGATCTTAAACAACGTCTGCCTCTCACACAGGTGATTCACACTCTTGGCCACCAGCGTGTGGGCGCACACGCGGTCGGTAACAGTTTGGCAGATGAAGCTGCCAAATCAGCAGTAGCCACGTGCTCAGTAGCAGCCGTTACAAGATCCATGACAAAGATAGATAATGAGATTTTGGCAGCTATTGCTGCAACAAAGGAGGGTACTAATTACCCACAGGGTTTCCCTTCCAAGTACTCTTATCACTTAAGTCCCGACCAGGTTCCTTATGTAAGAATTCCAGACGTTGGTAATCGGCTGATTCCCAACGCGGACCGCAGAAATTCTTTGACAACAGCCGCACACGAAGGTTTGGCTTCGGCCCATGCTGGCATGTCTGCAACTGTTTCAATATTGCAGCAGCGTTACTGGTGGCGTGGTTTATATAAACAAACCCGTACTTATGTCCTTTCTTGTGACATTTGTCAACAGATTAAGCCCTCTACGGTTACACGTCCGCCACAAACACAGCTCTGCATTTCTAATAAACCTTTTGGTTGTGTATACCTTGATCACTGCGGTCCATTTTCTTCTGACACTGCATATAAATATATCTTAGTTGCAGTTGATTCGTGCACACGTTTCATCTGGGTGTGGCCACAATGCAGTGCTGACGCTCGAAATGTCATCAGGGATTTGCGTGTCTTTGTGGGAATTTTTGCCTGTGGCACCTTCCATTCCGACCAAGGTTCAGCGTTCGCCTCTAAGGCGTACAAGGACGCAATGAAGTCAATGGGGGTGCTGGTGCAATTTTCGTCTCCATATAGGCCTGAGGGCAACTCAATTGTGGAGCGAATGAACCGTGACTTAAAGCAATCCTTGACAGCTAGAGTCTTAGGTACTGGCAGGAACTGGCTTGCCCACTTGTATGGCGTGCAACGTGCACTTAATATTCTCCCTAGAAGATCTCTGGGTGGGCGGACCCCATACGAAATGCTCTTTGGCATACAGATGTTGCAACGAGGAAACCGAGTATGCATACCCCGCAAGTGAGTCAGTGGCTCATTTGCCTACAACACCACTGAGTCCAACTCGTTTTTCTTTTGATTCGTCTTCCACCTCATCACTAATCCCGACCAAATTCAGTATTTTTGTATCCTGGTTCAGAGAGAATTTTTTGGTCCCTCCATGGACATACATCTGTTTGCTGCTATTCTTGATTTTCCTGTACATGTCCATTGGCTTTGTGACAGTTTTTTTCTTGCTCATCAATGGTCACTACTTGCCAGAATGCTCTGCGGTGAACTCTGTTGCTGGAACTTTGGCTCCGCATTCTTCTTCACACATCATGAAGCGTGACCACACATTTGTGAACATTTCCGCCTTTCCAGTTGCAGATGGCATCGTGTGGGATGCAGTGAATTTCCAAATCCATGGACCGACAGAGATTATTAATGTACCAAGTGTGCTTCGTGTTTCCATGGGTGATGTGGTACAAAGGAATATTCATTCGGATGATTGGGATGTGCATGCCATTGAATCGTTGTTTTCTGATTTAAAATATTATGCTGCCTTTAATGCTGAGGATGTGTACTAATATTCTGCTAATTATGCCGATTTATATTGTTACCAGCATTACAGTAACCATTTTCTGCATAAACCAAGTACACTTTGAGGTAGTTTCACTTATACCCAGTGGGAACATTGCCCGACCCCTCTGGGAGGTAGCTCCCAAACACTTATAAATAAATGTACTTACTTTACGGACTTTGATAGATCAAACCCAGGGTCCTATTATTTTAAATTGAACGTTTCTTCGAATCAAAAAGTTATGTTGACCCACACCAAATTGCTGTATTCCAGTTCCTTAATGGACGCGTTAGCTGTGGGTGGCTATGAGCACTGGAAGAACACCATTGACTTAAAATCTATTTGGGGCACTACATCTTGGCAGGTACGCGGTACGGAAGCTTTGCACCGTGCTTGCCTTATCCCCACCCAAATATTATTTTTAAATAGTACTATATATCAAACAACTTGTTTGGGTTTGGCTACTTCCAAACAATTGAATGCACCTTCCATTCCTGTGTTGTCTTCCTGGCCAAACAGGAGCTTGCATTTAAATATTTCCCTAGAAAGTTTGCAAACTTTGTTTCAAAATAATTCCTTTAATGTCTCTGCAATTGATCAGTCAGCCTGGTTGGCGTGGCCCATAGCATCTAACTCCTGCCAACTGCGTTTTTATAACCCTGCTCCTGGTTACAAACAGGATAGGCCAGATCCAAGGTTTTCTGACTCGCGTACAGTTACAACATATTCTGTTGGTAAATTATGTAAACAGTGGTTGCAGCACTCTACATTAGATTCCGTAAAACAACATTTATCCCTCCTATCAGGCAACATTGATCTGGCCGACTTTGTTCTAGGGCCTCGCGGTCCAAGACCTAAAAGATTTGTTTATGCGACCTACAATGAAATCTGGAAGATTTCGCAAATAGAAGCTGTTCCCGTTTATGGGAAATAGATCAAGCAAATCTAGAAAAAGTGCTTGCTGTTGTCGAGAATAGTATTAACACCCTATCTTCCCGCATTTACACACTAGAGAATATTGTTTCATCTGTTGTTGATATTGTACAAGATGATGTGTCTGTGTTATATCATGGTCAGAATCAATTGCGTTCAGTGATGCAGTTTGCATGGACTTTGCAAACACTGAAAATGGGGAAGGTTCCATGGCATTTTTTAAACACATCTGCCTTGTTCTTGCCATTTAATTTGACTGAGAAACAGCAATTCATGTCCATGAAAGATGCAACATACACTCTCCTACATATCGAAAAGATAGAGCCGTTGCCATTCTCTGTGGCGGAGACTGACTCTGCAGTGTGGCTGGTTCACAGGGTTATTACTTTGCCTTTTTCTTTATTTTAATTCAGTTCATGCATGAAACATTATCCTGTAGGCCGTTTTCAGCCTTTAGGCAGTGCCTTTTTACATTAACTATGGTCCCTACCTTTCACATACAGATGCCTTAGGGATGACAAGGAGGTATTTCTCACAGGGGAGTCTTGCGATTCTGCAGTGGGTCATTCCCTCATTTGTAAAAACATTAAATTGCACGGGGCTTGTAATGTTTCTGCCCCGAATCTTGCTTGTGTTTTAAAGGGCGTTCCAGCTCCTGTTATCTCACCTACTTTCACTGTGCTTGCTAATGGTAGCTATCTGCTTTTAAATAATCAGGACTGCTGTGGGATGCAGGCTGGCATACCCTACATTGTAACGGTTTCACACCGCGTTGTGTGCTGCAAAAATGTGCTTTTTCCACCCCCGCGTGGGATGGTAGATAGTTCCGTTTGGCCTTACATACCTACTTTGAAGGCGGATTTCAATAAATTGAGCAGAATAAAGGCGCTATTATTAAACCAGGAGGTTATGCTCACTTCCGCACGGGAGACCTTCGACCTCCAGGTGGCTAGTACCCACAGTGAGATACAGGCCGTTTTGAACACAAACCTTCCCCAACATTTCGGTGAACTGATTCACCGTATATTTAATGCATCTAATACCGAAGGTCTTGTGCACTTTTTTAAAGTTGTGGGCTCCGGCCTTTTGACCTCCTTTCAGACTATATTTGGTGTAATTCCGGCTTTTATTCATTCTATTTTTTTCCAGCGTCTTCGGAGGCTTCCCATTGATCCTAGCCTTAGCTGCTGGGATATTGCTTATATTTTGCCTGTTGCGCAATGGCTGCACTTCCTGGGGGTCTATACGACCCAGCGCGGCTACAGATGCTCCGTGAACGCATGATTGACAGCTTCGGCATCCTACCACTGGCGACTCTCAGCATGTCTTATGGACTTTCTTATCGCTTTGCGTATTCCACTTGCGTGCAACCTGTGATGTCCTGTTTACGATGTCCGTTCTCTTGGTCCTTGGATATTTGCCTCTCCAATACATCATGTTTGGACCCAGATTTCGACCAGTTGATGGGTCCCTTAGTGGCCCATGAACGGGAATGTTCCGGGGCTGGACTAATGGCGCGTGCGGCTACACTTGGGGTCGTGGCACAATGGGATATCTGAGCGGCTGCTCAGCATCTCCTACAATGAAGTTATATTGAGTATCACGCAAGTTGTCCCGCAATGCTGATCGCTGCTCCCTATTGTGAGGAACATGAATGCAGTTTTGATTTGTTGAACTGGATGGCATCTCTTTTTTCAAACGATGACAATGATGTCTTTCTGGAAGGTGTTGCAGTTTTCTGCGCATACACTCTGATGGATTAGGGACATTGCCTTCAACGAACTGCATTGCTGGATTTTTTTATTCTCTTGGAGTGCCCTTTTTTCTGGCCCGGTCAAGAATTTTTTTATCACACCAATTTTTTTCCCGTTCCCTAGCGTTCGAGGGGACATTTCACACTAATAGACGTTTACCTTCTGCTCCATCTATTCGAATTCTGTTTTCGTCCTCTGTCTTGCCCTATGGACTGACCAGGGGAGGGTGTAGTGTGGATTGTGGCCTCATTGTCGACATTGCTAAGTTGGCTTAGCTGCCATGATGCCTTCTTTGCACACGTTACTCTGTGACTTTGTTTTTCCAGACTCTGCTTGTGCCCATTCAGCATTAGAACTGTCTGTCTTTTTGCCTTTCACCTTTTCTCATGTCCTCTGTGGGGTTCGTCTGCACACAATGTACAAGGTCGAAAAGCAACAACCCTTGTTATTGCTGTTCTGGTCAGCCCCTCGCACTTAGACATAACATGGAATATAGCTGCACAGGGAGAAATTCATGTGCTTTTAATATTGTGATCTCCCTGTTTGTGGCACTTGGAGAACAACCTTTCCAGGGAGAAGAGCTCCGCTTGTCTGATGATGTAAACCTTGCATCTAGATCTTGAGGTATGGGGGTCCCCCGGACAAAGCCCAGAGGTCTTCTATTTTTATAATAAACTAGTTCCTAGCACGGGGAGGGTGGCAAGGCCTTTTAGTCCTATATCCACTGTCTTTATAAAATGTTGTCCCCGTTTGTATTCTATGGAATTGTAACCATGCTTACTGTTTTAACTTTATGCATTATGCTGCTAGTACTGGCACGTGTACTGTGTCTTAGAGCACGTTAGTTGAAATAAACATTTTAAACTATACTGTGTCTCTTAATACGCACGTTGTGGACAAGTATGAGTGAATAATGAAAGGGTGTTCTTGCTCCCGCGATTCCTGAAAGAGTCCGTATTCTGGGATGTCTAATCATTGGTAGCTTCGCTGTAGTACGGAGAACGAATGTGACACTATAGCTAGTCGGATTGGGATTTTGGGTACTAAGGGGTATGGTTGGTACACCACTATACACCGAGGTCCTGTTTTCCTGCGCATAGTTCTGTATATGGGCAGAATCCCCGGAACAGTATGTCAGGTCTCGGCTTGGCGCATAGTTCATTAACATCAAAACAGTCATGCTCAACTTCACCTTCAACATTTTCCATTTCCAGGGATGGGCAATAAAATAGCAGGATTCAGTACAGTACATCTCAATATGACGTTGTCCGCACCAAGTATGACTTACTCATACTTGGTGAGATGGGTATTGGTCAAATATTGAGTTCTTTACCTATCTCAAATCCTGTATGATGCGGTACTTGCCATTGAGTTTCTGCAAACCCATGATGAGCGAGTTACATGGACTTCCTATAATCCTCTTCAGAATGCCTTGCTCAATCATTGAGTCAATCACAAAAATAATCCCATCAATGGTATCAGGGGTCAGATTGCATTGTGGCATTCTCGGGTACTCAGCATTAGGCTTGACTGTAAAGCAGACCGGTTCAGCGCCTTTAATGAAACCTATGTCGTTCCCTGAAAAGTCCCAGACTTCAGGTAACTTGATGTCTCTCAGCTCCTGGGGCAGATCGTCTTTTGTCAACGTGGGGTACAGTGCGATTTCTCATCTCTGTCTACCAAGTTTTAAAGGCAATGTCTTCATCATGAGACTGAAATTTGATACCGTTTGGTGTACAGTAAATGGAAGAATTCAGCTTGCACAAGAGATCTCGTCCAAGCAGATAGACAGGACTCGAATCACACACTACAAATGGGTGATTCTCCTCAAAAGATCCTATCTTGACTGGTACTGCTTCTGAAACTAGATTAGTCATTTGTTTATTGGCAACGCCTACAACTTGGATTTGTTTATCCCGAGAGGTGTAGGAGGGGAACCTCTGCTATTCACACAGTAGAGCAGTCAGTACCAGTGTCAATGAGGAATGAGACAGGGTTCCCATTTTCCTCACAATCCACGAATGGACCACTCTGATCTACCTCTAAGGTTGCGCCAAGTACGTAATTTTCCTCCCCTCTCAGGCCCCGTCATTGAGACAGGCCTGAGATGAAACCATCATCTGATTGTTTCATTGAGTACTGTTGAGGTGTACTCTGATTCACACAAGGGTTAGAGTTCACATTGGGAATTTGGTTTGTATTGTATCTCTGGACATTTTCATTTTGTTGTGGCATTGGGGCTTGTGGAACTTGCATCACCTGAGCTTGGGGTATATCGGGATTGTGGATCCTTTGTCTCTGTACTTGCTGTGTCTGAACTATATCAATCAATCAATCAAAAATAGCTTTATTCGATTTAGTACATAAATCATAAAAGCACAACAATAAAAAAGCTCATGATAAAAAGAAACATTTTACACAATATTAAATACACAATAAAAGAGAATTCATATATCGTCCATAATCATAAACATTTCCTGTAATTCACAACACATTTTAAAAAAGAGGATACCCCATAAATAATTAAATCACCATCTAGAGTTTGTAACACTAATAAGGCAGGTTGGCATTGTCTAAGCCCCAGTTTTTTTAGAATCAGTTTTAAAAATCTTTTTCTTAAATACATATAAAATTTGCAGAAGAAAATCACGTGTAATGTCGATTGGTTAGAGGTGCCATCACATGGACATGTAGCTAGATTTCTTGACCAATCGTTAATGTTTGGGAAAGTTACCAATCTATGGAAGATCCCCAAACGAAATCGTGTCAAAAGCATCCTTTCATAAGATCCAGGTACACATGTTAAATACGGTTGAATAGCAAAGCATGATAGCATCATTTGATTCTCCATAACTGATTTTTTTATAATCTCTGACGCGAGCCTAATTGCTTGAAGGTGTGCTAAACAGGTTACTTTAAGGGACTTTCTACTCAATTTGGTAAGGCTATCTGGTTGCTCAAAATATTCTAAGTGGCCAATATCAAACATAAACTTTTTAATGTAGTTTAGCCATGGGATGCTCAACATCCTAGTCAAACCCAAACAATCCTTGATAACCTCACGATTAAAAGTAGTCTCCTCTGTTACCCACACCTTATGCCATAGTAAAATTGGCTCTATTTTAATCAGATCTGTTACATATTGTAACCCAAGTTCAGAATGGCAAACAAAATTTGCTACGCTAGTAGGAGCAGACAGTAGGTATTTAAAAAACGAATTTTCTATTATCTGGATGGAACTCACATCCTTATATCCCCAGATACCAGCTCCATACATAGCTGTAGTTAAACATTTAGCTTTATATATCACAATCAGTTCTGGGATTGATCTTCTGCCTAGCCTCCTAGCAAAATTAGTAAGTGCACCAATCATCTTTATAAGTAACAGTTTTCTTCCCATCACTGCTGATGCCCAAGTACCTCGGTAATCAAATTGTATCCCAAGATAAGGGAAGCTATTGATACATTCTACTTTTGAATTTTCAATGAATATGTTACGACATCTAGCACTATTTTTCCGGCATTTCATAATAAAAGTCTTCGAAATATTAACTTTCAGGCCCCTTTCACTCATGAATAATATAAAATTCTTTAAAATCTTCTGCAAACTTAATTGGGTGCGCGCCATTAAAACTGCATCATCAGCATACATCAATGCAGGTACGGGTTGTTTATTAATAATAGGAAGATCCTGGCACTGTTCAGCTAAAAAAAATCCTAAGTCATTTATGTACAAATTAAAAAGTAAAGGGGCGAGCACACAGCCCTGTCTTACGCCTTTCCTAATAGGAAATTTGGCTGTACACTCGCCCTGTTTTCCATAACGAACCCTGGCGCCAGCCTCACTATACAATTGCATAATACGGGCTATAAGGGGGGCTGCCATCCCCAACTCCTTCAATATATTCCATATTTTATTATGGTTCACGCAATCAAACGCGGAGCTGAGATCGACAAATACTAGGAATAATCTTCCTTGCTTAGCACGTGTGTATTTGTCGATCACTAAGTTTAAATTCAGCCCCTGTTGTATGGTCCCTAGACCCTTGCGGAAACCATACTGAAATTTAGAGAGGACCCCTTTCTCTTCCACCCATATTTGCAATTGATTTAAAATTATTCGACCCATAATTTTGAGAGTTGAATCCAGCAAGGAAATAGGACGGTAACAAACCGGGTTATTACGGTCACCCTTTTTAAATATTGGGACCACTATTGAATCTGACCAGGATGGGAGTAGACCCTGCTGGCAACAAGCATTTAATACTTGAGTTAAAAGAGGGGCCCAGAACACCAGATTGGTTTTAAATATGTCTACAGGAACACCAACTGGTCCTGGGGCTTTTCCAGCTAAACTTTCATTTATGGCACATGTTACTTCTTGCAGAGAGAAGCGCAAATCCAAGGGGAAGGCACTAACACAATCATCAGAAACTAGCAGTTCTTGCTCCATTAAAACTTCAGTTTCCTTTGTGTCATTATATAAGTTTGTGTAATGCTCTACCCAGGAACTTTCATTAATAGCAACCTCAATGGTGGGGGGTCTCTAGGGGTTAGAAAGGGAGCATTAACCACTTTCCAAAAACTGGTATTATCTTTCAGGGCACTGGCCTTACACAATGATTCCCAGGCCTGTTCCCTTAATCCCTTTTACGTTCTTTTTAATGCATGTTTATATATAGACCTAGCCATTTTTCTTTCACTTTGGGTGCTATCTTTCTTATGTAAAACTGTCTTAAGATTTATATGGGCTTTGGTACATTCTGTATCAAACCATCCCTTTTCTTTTTCCTTTCTCTCTCTAATTTTCACGGTCATTAACTCTTTAACCGTTTTACTTATAGTGCCATACGAATTTAAAATCTCCATGTTGCCAGCCCTCTCATCCAGGCAAACAATTACTTCACTCATACATTTGTGGATTAGTTTATTAAATATCTCAGTGGGATCTATTTTTGCCCAGCTCAGGGAGTAGCCATTTAAAGTTTTAATCATAGGTTCAAAAGGAAATAATACCTTCTCATTTTCTCCTTCTAGGGTGGCACAGGGAGGGCAAATAGAAATACTTATTGGGAAGTGATCACTCATAGAGATCGAATGGGTCACAAAATCCTTCACCCAGTTAGAATGGAGTCTCGTTATCATAATATAATCAATTATAGAACCTAGTCCTCTACCATTAAGAGTATTCTCAAACTGTACAGGAGGGAAGCAGAGTTCATTTGCAAAAGCTAGGTCAAATTGATATGTGAGCATATTATATTGTTCTCCGAGTGTGGTGTGTGAAAAGTGTGCAGACTCCACATCTTGTTCCATATTTAAACCACAAATTCCCTTTGCTGCATTAGGACAAATTTTATCATTAAAATCAGCACCCAAGATTATACATAAATCCTCCATTGAACTTTCTGACACATTGCATAGATCTTTCTTAAGTTCGCCCAGTACATAACATAATTGTTCTTTAGGAATATTATTATAAAAATTGACAAGCACCACTGCATGCGATCTATCTAAATGTAACAATATAATTTGATAAAAAATTTTAGAAACTTTAAAATCTATCTTTTTTGCGATTACAGTGCTAGAAATATATGTACACAATCTCCCCTTATTTCTACCAGCAATTGGACTCACCGCAGGTGTATGATAGGTCTTATATCCATTTACATGAACCTCCTTCAATGCCCACGTCTCTTGTACACACAAGATAGAAAAGCTTCCAATAAAGGACAACCATTGAGGGTCTTCTACCTTTAGCCTCACCCCTGCCACATTCCAGAATAGTATATTTAATGGCCTTAGGTCTCTAGATACACCCTCATTCTCCCTAGTTGAATTAATTATATTTTTATTGTGGCAGGATTTCTTAATAAGGCCCTCTGCTGGCATGGTTCTCAATTCTTGATCAGCAGCAGCTTCAGTTACGGGGCTAGGTTCTACAGCAGAGTATAGAGGCAAGGCGTCCCTTATAATGGTTATGGTCCCCTTTCCCTTACCTACAACTAATGGATTAAGGGCTCTTGGTCAATCAATATCCTCTAGTGGAGGCAAGGCATCAAAACGATTAATTACCGGTACGTTATAAGAATAAGTAAGTACACCCTGCGCTGGAATAATCTGTCCTCTATGCTGTAAAACTGAGTATGGTTGATAAAAGAAACCTAATGGCAAGATGTTGATGCCCAAATGCGATATGTTGGTATTACCAGCTCTTACCAATACCTCATGAATCAAATGGGGGTCACTAAATGTAAGGACTACACAATCCCCTGCTAGTTTTTTGTTATCTCGGCCTACCCAAGGCACCCTTCTTGCCATTTTGAATTTGGCAAATAGATCATCTGTAAGACCAGTCCGCCCACCCAACCAAAAAGTGATTTATTTCTTAAAGCCTCCCACGTTTCGTTCTTCTGAGTAATTAACACAGGGACATTAGCCAAGATAATAGTGTAAGGGGTTGGGGCTGGGGGTAACTCAAGAGAGAAGGGTAAAACTAATGATGATTTTAGTGAGGTTGTATTTGTCTCTATAGGGATTTCATTATCAAGCATAGCAACAATGCCTTTCTGGGGCTTATGTAATTGAGCTATACCGGGCCTGTTTGGTACAAGCGCATGTAGGGGCCTATGATGAGAATCCGAAATATTACTTACATATGCCATCTCATTAGAACTACCTATTTCATGCATAATACGCTGGTTACGCTGGACATCGGTTGAAATAGTAGCCTTAACATGGGTAGCTGAATGATCAGAGCACAATTTTTGCATAATGTAATCTTCGAGAGACTTTACTCTATCAGTTAGTTTCATGATTACATCCATTAAACTGTTTTGCATGATGTCAATTTTTTTTATTATCACGCTAGAATCAACCAGCTGACTGTCTACCATGACACTAGATGATACCTTTTTTCCAGAACCAGATTTGGCTTGTCTGCCCTGTTTACCTAGATTACTACCTTTTGACCGTTTGTCCTTACTAATTCTCTTATTTAATATTATATGGGGGGATGGTGCACTATTTGATTCAATGTTTATAATTTCAGGATTCCTGGATTTCTTTAGCGGTGGCTGTGGCTCAGAATCAAAATCGCTTATGTAGATGTTTTCAGAAATGTTTTGGGCACACTGGTTCTTAGACTGCTTAGTAGTCTCCTGCGTGTTAGTTTGTAAAGGGTTTTCTTCAACTTGATTCACAGGGCTTTTGGCTACCAGACCCATTGTTTTCCCTTGGGTCAGTGTTTCCTCAACTGAACTAATCTGGTCTTCTATCACCCCCATTGCACCTGTCAGATAGGTCAGTAATGATTTTTGGCCTCCCCCCGCTAGATTAGTCGTCGAGCCCACTTTCCTTTTACTCATCCTAAATGGAAAAATTCAATATAACTTTAAAAAACTTAGGGAAGAGGAACACAAGATCAAAGCAGAGAAGGGCCAAATGCAAGTGACCACAGTCCAAGATCGAAACAATGCCGTACAGAAATAATATCAAAGTCAAAGTCCGATATTGGACCACCAGTAAACAAAGAAGCCGAACGCCGTCTATTTTACATAAATGGAGAGGAAAGTTCATCCGATTATCAGAGATCTTCCCTCGTCTATTTATAATACTTTCAAAAAAGTGCGATGATAAAACACAACAGGATATAGACCTACGACTGCAAAATTAGCTCGTCCGTAGCAGATAACAAAATTTGGGGAATACAACCGATGTATTAATGTCTCCTCCGTTTATGTTTTTAGCAGTTGCAAACCTCACAAACGGACTCACCCTTAGAGCATACAGATGTCCCGTTACCAAACGTCCTCAGTACTACTTCTCAAGGGGGTGGCCCAGCCCAGGCTCTAACAGGCAATGACTGGCTAAGACGGGCCCGTCTTGGCCCGGTCTTCGCCCGGGCCGCGCCCGCGCAGCGGGTCCTCCGGTGCCTTTTCAGGCGTCTGGCAGCCCCTCCTCCTTGACAATAGGGGTCAGGAATAAAGTGCGTCGTGCGTTGTGCAAGGGAAAGTGACAGATACTTCCCCCACGCAGCCGGTCCTCCGGTGCCTTTTCAGGCGTCTGGCAGCCCCTCCTCCTTGACAATAGGGGTCAGGAATAAAGTGCGTCGTGCGTTGTGCAAGGGAAAGTGACAGATACTTCCCCCCTCTGAACTATATTATTTCCTTGTGTTTGCATAAATCCACTATTCTGAGTCTGATTCCCATTCACCATGTTACCAGTATTAAATTGACATCCGCACTTCTAATGCCCTAACGTACCGCAGACATGGCAGGGATTTGTCTTCTTCAAAGTCGGCACATCACCTCCTGTACTAGGATCACTTGGAACACCACGTCCACTACCTTGCTGTTGAAACCCGTTACCACCTTGCATCATCGGGACTCCCTGCAGATACACTCCCTCCCTGGGACCAGTATTCCCAACAAACTGCTGATTCTGACCTCACTGTGCAGCTTTCATTTGTGCTACCAATCGCTTTTCCTTCAATTTCTTGTGTTTCATTTCCAATTCATCATTGCAGTATTTGGCATATCTCAATATTTTATCAATGGGTTTACTCGGTCAACAAATCAAATGCTGCTGAATCATGGAACTAACTTCTGGTTTCAATCCATACACAAATCTGGAAACAAAATGTCCCATATCCTCTGCCTCAATTTTCTCTGTTCCACAGAACTGTTTCAATGCCTGTAACAATCTCTCATAATAAGCATGTATTGACTCTTTGGACTCTTGGGTTATTCTGTCTATCTTGACCCAGTCAATCTCTGTAGGAGAGATTTTCAATTTTAGAAATGTAATCACCTGATTATACTTTTTCATTACCAATGGAGACGGAGCATGTGATTGTGGATGCCTCATCGGCTCCACCTTGGGCGAATCCACAGAAACTTTGCATTCAACCTACAAATCACCTGGAACCACAATATCATATAAGGTATCCAAATCCTTCCATAGAACTTTTGATATTTTTACGAATCGATCAACCTGTCTGTACCATTCCACTGGGTTCTGTCTCAATTTTGAAAAATCATTTGTGAATGATGCAAAATCAATTCTGTTCCAAGGTGTTAGAACTGGGGGTCTCTAGTTGGCAGAGGTAGGTACTTTTGACCAAATAGAGACCCTTGCTTCTACGTCAGGGCAAGGGAGTTACATTACTGGATGACCCCTGCTCACCCCCTTGGTAGCTCGGCACGAGCAGACAGGCTTATCTCAGAGGCAGTGTGTTAAGCATTTGTGAACACATACAGTAATACAGTGAAAACACTACAGATGGACACCACACAGGTTTTATAAAAATAAGTATTCTTTATATAGACTTAACACAAGACCACAAACGACAAAAATCCACAATACTGTACTCAAAATAGACTTAAAGATGGTAGAAGTAACTTAGTTCAAGTTGATGGTAAATGCGACAAAGTTCTCACAAAAGTACCTGGATGCGTAACGCAAAACAAACAAAAAGGTTCGCAGGGATGGAGATGCGTTGGTTCCTTGCTTCGGGGGAGACGATGCGTCGTGCCTCAATGCTTGCGCAGAGTAGGGGATGCGTCTTGGTCCTTACCGGAGAAGAGGTGATGCATGGATTCTCGTACTGCGTTCCGGCAAGATGGCGCCTCGATGCAATGCGACGATTCGGTGCAATGCGATAAGATGGCGCCCTTGATGCGATGACGTGAAGACGATGCGTGCACGCCCGGCCGCCGTGCGGCGACTCTGTAACTTTGGAGCCGCGCAGGCCCTCCGACACCCTTCTCCGGTGATGCGCCGGCGACCTCTGCGGTGGCAACACGCTTCTCCGGTGATGCGTCGGGTAACAGCTTTGACGAAGGCTCGCTTCTCTGGTGATGTGGCGGCGGCGACACGCTTCTCCGGCGATGCGACGGCAACAGCTGCGACTGCGACACGCTTCTTCTCGTTGAGTCGCGCTTCCAGCTCCCAGCGACACGCAGGCTTCTGCAGACAGAATTCCCAGCAAGGGAATTCAGAGGGGAGCTGGTGGTGAAGTCTTTTGTCCCTGAGACTTCAGCAGGAGGCAAGCTCTAGTTCAAGCCCTTGGAGTAATATTCTGCAAGATGATGAAAGTTCTTTAAAAGTTCCTTCTCCTCTCCTTGGCACTGAAGACACCACTGTAGGCCAACCCAGCAACACAGCACACTGGCAGGGGGGCAGTCCAACTCCTACAGCTTCCTTTGGTTCTTCTCCTTGGCAGAGGTTCGTCTTGTTGTTCCAGAAGTGATCTAAAGTTCCGGGGTCAGGGCCCCAATATTTATACTGCAAAATCCTTTGTCCTCTGAAGGCAGAGGGGCCTTTACCTAGTCAAAACCAGTTCTGTGCAGTCCTGGAGCACTTTGTTTACAGGACTCCTTCTTTCCTTTGACAGTGTGGGCCAGGGACATCAGACACACCACAGGAGGTGGAGCCAGAATTGTGGAGGGAAGGCACAGCCCTATTCAGGTCCCAGGTGCAACTCCTCCCACCACTCTACATGGAGATCTCTCTATTCAGCCCTGTGCTTACTCACCCTGCCTCCTGGAATCCCCCAGCCCCTGTCACTCACAAAGCCAGACACACAATACACAACCTAGCAGAGGCAGGCTTGGACAGTTAGGCAAGAAAATACCTACTTTCTAAAAGTGGTATTTTCAAACACAGAATGTTAAAACCAACTTTACTAAAAGATGTATTTTATCATTCTGAGTTCAGGCATACTAAATTCGTTTTTCTACCATGTTCCCTGGGTCAGTTAGGATTATAAGATGTTATAATCAAACTGCCCATTCTGGCCTATGGGGACAGGTAGCCTTGCAATAGTGAAAAACGAAAATGGCTGTAATTCACTATTAGGACATGCCACACACCAGGGCATGTCCTACCTTATACTTATAATGCACCCTGCCCTTGGGCCTACCTTAGGGGTGTCTGATATGAAGATAAGGGAAGGTTTAGGGACTGGCAAGTGGGTGCACTTGCCAAGTCGAGATGGCAGTCACAGACTGCACACAGGATCTGCAATGGCAGGCCTGAGACACACTTTACAAGCTGCTTCTGTGGGTGGCACAACCAGTGCTGCAAGCCCACCAGCAGCATTTGATTTACAGGCCCTGGGCACACCTGGTGCACTATACTAGGGTCTGACAAGTAAATCAAATGATCCAATCATGGAGTCACTAATCAATACATCAATTTACAATAGGGAGAGCATATGCACTTTAGCACTGATCAGCAGTGGTAAAGTGCCCAGAGTCATAAAACCAACAAGAACAGGTCAGAGAAAATACAGGAGGAAGGCAAAAGTTCAGGGATGACCCTGCAAAAAGGGCCAAGTCCAACACAACCCCCTTCCAGCCAAACCGCAGGGTAGACCAATCACTACCTTGATGGGATTCCCTGCTTTGGGCGATAGAACATGGACCCTGGCCTGCAACACCAGGGGCATATTCCAGTTCTACGCCAATCTGAGCCTATTTGGATCCCTCTGTCCATACTCTCAGGGCCCACCAAGATAACCCATGGGGAACCCTTCTCCTCACCTGTGGACACCATCTGTGTAGCACCTAACCTTAGCTTGCTCACAGGTGTGTCCCAACAGACAGACAGCAAGCCACAGTGGCCACTGACAGTGGTCAGTGATGAGACCCAGGCCTTATGCCTCTCAGGGCTCTCAAACCTCCGTGGCGTCAGAGAGCGGGGGGCTATAGCCCCAGGTGCTTGGCACCCTTTGTCCACTCTCCCTCCTGTCAGGTCAGGTATGACATCCTGACACTGACCTACCAGCCCCAGGCCTGTACCTGGCAGCTGGACAGGAGACTGGGGTGGGCTTTCCCACACCCGGTCCTCCTCCTCCTTGTTGGGGCTCTGTACCCTCCCACCTGGAGTGGTACCCCCTTCCAGAATTGCCAGGGCACCTGTGGCAGGTGTCCTGCAAAATTCGCCCACCAGTTCAGGGGTTCTATCCTGCAACTGGGCGTCCAGGTCAGGGGGGACACCCCGAACCTGGCCCTCCAACCTAGGGTCTAGACCCTCCAGATGAACTGGGGTCAGAGGCGAGGGCTCCCTCCCTCTGCACCCCCTTCCAGAGTGCTGTACCCTCCCACCTGGAGTGGTACCCCTAGAAGACCAACCGCTCAGGACACTGTTTACAGTTGTCCCTCCCTCCAGGTCAGACAACACCTGAACCTGGCTTCCCAACCCAGGGACCAACCCCTGCGGTTGAACACTTGCCCGGTGCACCAGGACTTCATTGGGAGCACATATGCCCCCCCCGAGGGTGACACACAACTCATGTGTCGTGTGACAGTCTGCCTGGCGCAGATCTTCCGACCCCTGTCCATCTGACAGTGCGTGAAGATCCCCCAGGACAGAAGTGGTGTCACCATGGTCATTCACTGGTGACTCAGCCCTTCTGGCTGGCCCCTGACCCACTGGTTCTTCCACTGGGGACTCTTTCCCCCTCTCACCCCTCAATCTGGACTTCTGCACCCTCCACTTAGGAGTGGCACTGCCAGACATCAGAACTGATGGAGGCCTGCTTACAGACACTCCCAGTTCACCAGACACTAGGGGATCCCCCTCAATGGGCGGCCCACCAGGACAGACTAGGCTCCCCACCTGGTGTTCCCTTAAAGAACCATCCAGGCCCTGAGACTGGGTTTCGGGCACCTGGGGACACGCAGCCCCACACTCACTCTGTCTCCGCTGAGACAGGACGTGAACCCCTACACCCCTCCCACTACACCGGGACCTAGCTCGGCTACTCTGAACCATTTCCACCACTCTGGGTTGGAAGATACCTGAGCCACTCTCCTGAGGGTCATTCCCCAATGCCTCTTCAGACCCTCTGGAATCCACCAAAAGGTCTGCCTCCCTGGTGAGCTCCCTGGGGTCAGAGAACTCACTCTCCAACAGGTGTTGGCATAGCTCTGGAAAACAGGGACTTACAATATGCTCTCCCACAATTGGATCACACAG
Source organism: Calotriton arnoldi (assembly GCA_963921515.1). Classification (NCBI taxonomy): domain Eukaryota; kingdom Metazoa; phylum Chordata; class Amphibia; order Caudata; family Salamandridae; genus Calotriton; species Calotriton arnoldi. Next base: position 281,007 of record CAWUFW010011740.1, read on the forward strand.
CCCCCTACAAGGGTTAACCAAACTATCCTTCACCTCACCATCCAGTGCCTCACACACGTACCCCACACCAATCTCCTGAGATTGGCAAGACAGTATCTGACTGTCTCTGTCACTCAACCCACACTCTTCTGGGCGGTCTCCACATTCACACACCAGGACTTCAACCATGGGGGATCCTCCCTCCCTGCTCCTCTCAGCTTGAGTCAGTGGAGTGTCCCTCCCAACACTAGGACCATGAACCCCTGCGCCAGTGCCCCAATCTACTTCCGGGACACTGCGCACCACTGGAGCTACCTCAGATCCTTGAACCTCCTGGTGTATGTTAACCCCCTCCAAGTCAGGCGCCACATCTCTGGGTGTGTGTACTACCCCCTCAGCACTAGATAACTCAATATTGCTGCCACCATCTGAGCTGGATTCCACCTCCAACTCAGCAAAGCTCACTTCCTGAGCTACACAATTTTCTTGTTGCTGGGCTGAGACCCTCATGGCCTCAAGCCTCTCGAGCGCCAAGTCCAACACAAGGTATGTGAATATAGCCTCCACCAGGCACTTGTCTCATGGGAAACATGTGTATATTCCCCTCTTCCTCCTCTATTACAGGCAAAGGCATTTGTAACCTGACCTTTTTGCGATACATTTTTCTTTGACCATCTACCTTTCCATTTATCTCACTCACTCCACTTGCGGACATATGCAATTAATTATTTGATATGTAATTTAATTCCTGGAGGTCGCAAATGTGTGAGATCTCTGTCACTGAAGCTCAATCTGTAACTCCTTTGTAAAGATTTAGATTTGTGCAAATCAATTCCATGTGTGTAAGCCTATTCAGACAATCTTTCATGATCCTGTCCTGCACATCTATTAATATCTTTGCACAGCAACAATAATTCATCTTTCTGACAAGCATTTTTTTTAAACAAAAAAGAATGCCAATTATCATTTCTTCTAATTCTACTTTCCATTGCCCTACCTCTCTCTGGGACCTGAGCATTCCCTTCACTAGTTCCACGATTTTCACTTCCAGTCGGAGTGTCTATGCCTCTGATCCAATCATCAAGTTCTCAGGCAGTAAGACCTGATTGTTCTGCTGAGGTATTCAGAATTATCTCACCACTATAGGTACCACTACTTGCATTTGGCGGTGAATTCAAAAGGGACATGTCAGAAGTTGGTGTTCCCATAGGTATATCTGTCCTAGGAGTACTGTAATTCACATTCAGAGGCATATTCGTGTTGGGCATGAAAAAGGGTAAGAATCTCTGAGGAAACCTTTAGATAAGTCAAACCCTTTCTGATTTAATATAGGGTCTGCAGCCACAACGCATGGGGTATTCCCATGTGTCGGAACCATAGGTGTCTGAGGAATTGGTCTCATTGTCGAGCACACTGAATTGCTAGCTATTGCGTTCATTCCAGTAGGAACAGCCAAAGTATGTGTAGTATTTCCTACTGATCCAGGCTTATACAAGGGAGCTACAGGACCAATAGTGACAGGAACGGTCAATGCACCCGGAGCATTTAGAGCAAGTGAGTTTAAATAGGCTGCCATTCCCAAATTTTCTCCCATCGAATTTGGATTTACTGGTGCTGTAGGCACATCAAAAGTCTCCCCAATAGGTACGTAACTCGCTCTATCAGTCTGGTCGACATTATATGGAGGTGGACGGTTCAACAGTAATTAAGTTATAAAATCCTTGTTTGAATCGCTATCACTTTCATCAACCATGTTCTCAGTGTCATCTGTTTCTTTCTTTTTCTTGTCCTTGCATTTACCCGTCCCTCCTTTATCACTCGTTAATGTTGGATATAATCTAGCTCCCTCAATCATGTCAATTCTCCAGGATTTCTGTTCTGCATCCCATCTAGCATCCGCACAAGTGTGTATGACTTTCCTGACTCTCCCTTGAAATCTCTCTCTCTGTCTAAGGTGGTCTGTATGTTCCCAAGCATTGCGTGCTTCATATTGTATAGGTCTAGGAGGTGGTTTTATTTCATACAGCATCCTCCTTATATGCTCAATGATTCTAAAATTGATTGTTCCATAAAGATGAAATGTCAATGCACCATCTTATTCAGTGGTCTTTTGCCACTGTGCAAGCCAAACACATGTGTGTAGACCCACATCTATCGCCATAGTATGGCCTGCCGTACCTTCGGGTGGTGCGTCTTCCCCCTTTCTAACAGTCACAGTCACATCTCCTTTTACCAGGTTTTGTAATGCTATAAAGACTTTCATTCTCAATCAAAATATGCAATACTCACAAATTACTTTTCGTTTAAAGCAGGAGATGATTTTTCACCCTCAACTCTCAGTTCGGCGATGACAACAGATACCAGTGTGACTCTTTATGATGTATTCAACCAATACCAGTGCGGCTTTATGCCAACTGACCTATACCAGTGCAGCACACTCTGACGTCAATCTCACTCCTTGCAACAGCTCACCCTTCTACACAATTTTCACAAGCGCGTTTTCTAAGCAATTTAGGAAAAAACAAATGCAAGCAATTTTATCAACTAACTCTGTCTACTCTTCTAAAGAAATTAAGGATTATTCATACACACAAGAGACAGTCTAGAGCAACACTTTCCGACCTATCCTGGTATTCACTTCAAATGAGATCTCAACCAGCGGGATCTCACTTGGATTGATACAGTTATTCCCTGTGCACTGAGATCAACTATACCAACCACATCTCACAATTACAAAAAGATAAAGTCCCTATCTCAATAATGCTGTAGACGACGTCATACGATCAGCACCACAACACAGCAGGCACCTACACCCAAATCTTCTACACTGACAACTTGATTTTTAGGCTCTTCCCCTGGGATCTTAGGCCACAACAGACCCGATAACCACGTCAATTTCTCTGCATTAAGTGCCACACACACACACATCAGCTTAAACCATCTCAGGAGGATACCACACAGCAAATGCAAAATACTGCAATCTAAGCATAAGCAATTGCAGCTCGCAACCCTATAAATACTCACACTCGTCTGCTGCTACAATTTGTTTCTGAGCCGCCGCTCCTGAGCCGGAGTTCCAGCGATTTTACATCCAGCCTTCGATAAAACCATGGGCTTTTGGGGTTTGGACTGGGCTTGGGCAATTTCTAAATAGGACACCCTAACTCCCTAACGTCAATGGATAAACTATATGACGTGCTACCAGATTTTAATACACGTTTTTTGGGCCAACTCTCTGACCATTTGTCCTCCAACTAACTTTTTTTATCGGCATTGAGGGGTGAGAAGAGTTAGTGCTTCACAAATCAAATTCAATTAACAGTGTAACCCATTTGGCTACACAATAAGGACCAGGAACCAGTATCTATAGTTAAAAGGGTTTATTACAAGTTAACAATCAAATTCAGGTAAATTACCCTTAGCACCATGCTATAAATATATATATTGTCGCACTAGTTCCATTCAAGTCCCCACTCTACTCCAAACAAGTAGGCATCCCCTACACCTCTAGTCTTTCATTCTTATTTAATTCCTTTTCCTGACCTTGTGAAATCATTCACTCTGACATACTACAACTTTGTGATGATACTCTGGTCATCTTAAAAATGGAGAAAACTTCCAAAGTCAAGCCGCCTGGACTTGGTGAATGTCTAATGACCATTAAAAAATGAATGCTGGAGAATCACCTCAAGCTTAACTTCTAAAAACCGAAACTTTCACTTGTGGTTCCTTTCTGGATCATTATCCGATATTCGCCTAGCCTATCCAAATAGGTCACCTACCAACAATGTCAAGTGATGTCAAACACCTCAGCTGGATAATGGGCTTCAAACTCTCACTGAGATCTGAAATCAACAAAGATACTTACTATATGATGAGAATACTTCGATGTATTTTGCGATACCTGGGATTTTCATATAGGATATAAGCAGTGCTTTAATGGAAAAAGAGAAGTGCCTGTGCTCACCAGATTGATTGGAATGGGTCTTGAGGTTCTGGTAGGGGTGTGTCTGGGGGTGTGGCTTCGAGACAGGCATTTAACAATGTAGGCATTTTCTTATTCGATGCAAAGCAGCGTAGTGCCCTTATGCCAAGTTTGGCTCAATTGTGCTGGGTGCAATTGGTATTTTTTGCAGTTTTACATAGTGCGAATTTGGCAAGAGGACTTTAAGGCTTTTTACCTGACAAGCAGAAGTTTTACACGAAAGCATACTTTTGTCTTCATGGCACGTGAAGATTAAGTGACTTGCTCAGAATCACAGGATGTTGAGCGAACGCTGGGATTTCACCTGCCCGTGCCATAAAATAAAATAAAGTATGCTTTCAAGTAGAGCTTGTGCTTTTCATTTAAAGTGCTTTAATGCCGTCCTACCAAGTGTGTGCTATATATAATTGCAAAAAAGTACCAATTGCACACTGTACACATGAACTAAACTTGGCCGAAAGTCGTTAGGCACTGTGACAGTGAATGGTGAGTGTATTCCAGCGCTGCAGCATTACAGTCTAACTGACAGCATAACAGTTCCAATATTGGGAGCTCTAGCCGTCAGGCCACATCTCCGTATTCCTGGCGCCTGTCAGTTAGAGTGTAAGGCTGCAGCAGCAACCTAGCGCTGGAATACACTCACTGTTGACTGTCAGAGCGCCTCTGAAAGCGTCATATTCAGCAGCACCTGCGCTGCACAGAGCCCGACCCCAGCTTGCCTCTAGGACAGTGATACCCAAAGTACGGTCCGGGGCCGCATGTGGCCCTCCTGACCTTTACATGCGGCCCCCTGGTCAAGTCCAGCACTGGGCTAATGTTTACATGACTCAACACTAACATAAAAAATATGTTAAATAAACCAGCAATCATTTATTTAAAGGTTAATTGAGAAACATCCATTCTTCCCTACGCCCTGATAACAATGCCAATAGTGTACGAAGAGGCAAATCAGTTGTCGTGCACCTTCTGGGGCTGCGGTTTCTATTATACATGAACAAGATATAGTTTATTCAATCAAACACTGGAGAAGGCTTTGTACAGCACACATCCTGAAGTCATGTATTTTGAGGTCCTTGTGTGCTAATGAAGAAAAAGGAGGGAAAGTGAAATAAAATAATTACGTAGGATCACACAGTTTGGTTAAGGGGAGAAGCCGGGATTAATCTCATGTTTTGGTTTCATATTGTGCAATTTTAGACATTAGGGGCAGATTTACAAGCCCCTTGCGCCACTGGTGCGTCACTTTTTGTGACGTACCGGTGGCGCATTTTACTGCTCCATATTTACAAGGACAGGAAAAGTCACCCTGCGTGAATTGTCCTGTCCTTGTAAATATGGCCTCTTTACACGCAGCACTTTGCGTGAAAGGGGCGTTCTATGAGTGTTGCTGTGGGTGTTCCCACGCAACATCCACGAAACCAGACACATTCCCAGATTTACGAGGAATCATAAATCTGGAAATGCGTGTGAATGCTACACCTCCGCAGGTGGAGGCGTAGGGAGGCGCAACGAGGAGAAATGTATTCATTTCTCCTTGTTTTTTTTCCTCTTTCTAAGCGTGCTGCATTCTGCAGCACACATAGAAAGAGGAAATCTCCTCTAATGATTGTTTTTTTTCAGGAAGGGTTCCCTTGCTGCACATAAACAATCATTGAAACAATGCTGTTTTTCAGCTTCCATGTGTGCTAATGCAGCACACATAGAAGTTGAAAAACGGCATTTCAAATTGTTTTTGTGCAGGAAGGGAACCCTTTCTGACCAAAAACAATCTCCCCACAATGCAGGCATGCAAGGGTGCCTGCGCCGGCGCATGGCAGCAGTTTGTGCGCCAGTGCAGGCGGAAGCACAGAGATGCGACATGTTGTATATATGTCGCATTCCTGTGCTTTGAAAGTGACTCATTGCGGCGCAGCCAAATGGCTTGCGGCACGCACTGAGTCACTTTCTTGTAAATCTGCCCCTAGATGTATACGCCTAGCTTCCCTTACACCCACATTACCACAAACCCTTCCCCAAACCCCAACCGCCACCCTGCTGGTATCAATGAGGCCCTCGGTCACATCAGATACCAAATTTATGGCCCCTGGGAAAATGTTCGTGAGTATGCATACTCTAGGACACGGGTACTCATAGTACGGCCCGAGAGGCCGCCAGCGGCCCGGCTAGCCTTCCTTGGCGGCCCGCGGACCTTGCAGCTATCCTACCTGTGTTTTTTCTTTTTTTTTTTTAAGTGTCCGCAAACACCGCCGGTTGCAGCAGCGCTCTATAGGGGCTGGGCGATTCTTTAAAAACCATTCACTTAGTTAATGAGGCTTTGTTCTATTTCACCTCTCTTAGCGCCCTGCATCTCCACTCTGGAGTGGAGATGCAGGGGCGCTAAGAAGAGGTGAATACAACAAAGCCTCATTAACAAGTAAATGGTCTTTTAAAGACCTGTGAAGTACTCGGGTGCGGCTGTGTGTGTGCCCGGGAAGCTGTCTCAGCCCAGCCCGGGCTGACACACATGCGGGTGAGGTGACAGAGCGAGGGAGACAGACAGAGTCCTAAGGTTTATCCCCATTAGGTCCAGACATGCTGATAATCTGTTGGCGGCTGTATTAGCCCGATCCCTTATCTATATAGTGCCTGCTATGTTTTTGCTTTTATATCGTTATGAACCTCTGTGAATATATTTTCTCTGCACCACGAAAAAATACCTGACCTTGTCAATCACTGATATATATCATTGAGACAGGCAGCAGGTACGGCTGTTATCAATTGGTAGTTCACCTAATCTGCTCCAAACTCCAGCAAGGGCGTCGCTGTTATTGCTCTGCAGCATTTTGAGACTTTATGTGTATATACTTGTCTCTGTTTTGTTCATGCAGACCTCATGCTATTTATTAATAGGCTTAGTATGCAGTACTACCTTAGAGCTCTGTCACACCTTCTGTTTTCCTTCTTGCTGTACACAAATTGTTCTAGTTGCTATAACGCGCCCTGACGCCCCACCTAGGACCTGGATCGCGCTATACTAAAAACAGCACACTGACACACACGCGGGTGAGGTGACAGAGCGAGGGAGACAGACAGAGCGAGGACAGACAGAGCGAGGGAGACAGACAGAGGGAGGGAGACAGACCGAGGGAGGGAGGGAGACAGAGAGGGGGAGACAGAGGGTGACAGAGAGAGGGAGACAGACAGAGGGAGGGAGACAGACAGAGGGAGGGAGACAGACAGAGGGAGGGAGACAGAGAGGGGGAGACAGAGGGTGACAGAGAGAGGGAGGGAGACAGAGAGGGGGAGACAGAGGGTGACAGAGGGAGACAGACAGAGGGAGGGAGACAGAGAGGGGGAGACAGAGGGTGACAGAGAGGGAGACAGACCGAGGGAGACAGAGGGAGGGAGACAGAGAGGGAGACAGAGGGAGACCGAGAGAGAGGGAGACCGAGAGAGAGGGAGACAGAGAGGGGGAGACAGAGGGTGACAGACAGAGGGTGACAGACAGAGGGTGACAGACAGAGGGAGACAGACAGAAGGAGGGAGACAGAGAGGGGGAGACAGAGGGTGACAGAGAGGGTGACAGAGAGGGTGACAGAGAGGGAGACAGAGAGGGAGACAGACAGAGGGAGGGAGACAGAGAGGGAGACAGAGGGAGACAGAGAGAGAGGGAGACAGAGAGAGAGGGAGACAGAGAGAGGCAGAGGGAGGCAGAGGGAGGCAGAGGGAGACAGAGGGAGGCAGAGGGAGACAGAGGGAGGGAGTCAGGGGGAGGGAGAGGGAGACAGAGGGAGGGAGAGGGAGACAGAGGGAGGGAGAGGGAGACAGAGGGAGAGGGAGACAGAGGGAGACAGAGGGAGAGAGAGGGAGACAGAGAGGGGGAGACAGACAGAGGAAGACAGACAGAGGGGGAGAGAGAGAGAGGGAGGGAGACAGAGAGAGGGAGACCGAGAGAGAGGGAGACCGAGAGAGAGGGAGACCGAGAGAGAGAGGGAGACAGAGAGGGGGAGACAGAGGGTGACAGACAGAGGGTGACAGACAGAGGGAGACAGACAGAGGGAGGGAGACAGAGAGGGGGAGACAGAGGGTGACAGAGAGGGTGACAGAGAGGGAGACAGAGAGGGAGACAGAGGGAGACAGAGACAGAGGGAGACAGAGAGAGAGGGAGACAGAGAGAGAGGGAGACAGAGAGAGGCAGAGGGAGGCAGAGGGAGACAGAGGGAGGGAGACAGAGGGAGGCAGAGGAAGACAGAGGGAGGGAGTCAGGGGGAGGGAGACAGAGGGAGGGAGAGGGAGACAGAGGGAGGGAGAGGGAGACAGAGGGAGGGAGAGGGAGGGAGACAGAGGGAGAGAGAGGGAGACCGAGAGGGGGAGACAGAGGGTGACAGAGAGAGGGAGACAGACAGAGGGAGGGAGACAGACAGAGGGAGGGAGACAGAGAGGGGGAGACAGAGGGTGACAGAGAGAGGGAGACAGACAGAGGGAGGGAGACAGAGAGGGGGAGACAGAGGGTGACAGAGGGAGACAGACAGAGGGAGGGAGACAGAGAGGGGGAGACAGAGGGTGACAGAGAGGGAGACAGACCGAGGGAGACAGACCGAGGGAGACAGAGAGGGAGACAGAGGGAGACCGAGAGAGAGGGAGACCGAGAGAGAGGGAGACAGAGAGGGGGAGACAGAGGGTGACAGACAGAGGGTGACAGACAGAGGGTGACAGACAGAGGGAGACAGACAGAAGGAGGGAGACAGAGAGGGGGAGACAGAGGGTGACAGAGAGGGTGACAGAGAGGGTGACAGAGAGGGAGACAGAGAGGGAGACAGACAGAGGGAGGGAGACAGAGAGGGAGACAGAGGGAGACAGAGAGAGGGAGACAGAGAGAGGGAGACAGAGAGAGGGAGACAGAGGGAGGGAGATAGAGAGAGGGGGAGACAGAGAGAGGGGGAGATAGAGACAGAGAGAGGGGGAGACAGAGAGGGGGAGACAGAGAGAGGGGGAGACAGAGGGAGGGAGACAGAGAGGGAGGGAGACAGAGGGAGGGAGACAGAGAGGGAGGGAGACAGAGAGGGAGGGAGACAGAGAGGGAGAGAGACAGAGGGAGGGAGACAGAGGGAGGGAGACAGAGGGAGGGAGACAGAGGGAGAGGGAGACAGAGGGAGAGGGAGACAGAGAGGGAGGGAGACAGAGAGGGAGGGAGACAGAGAGGGAGGGAGACAGAGAGGGAGGGAGACAGAGGGAGGGAGACAGAGGGAGAGGGAGACAGAGGGAGACAGAGAGGGAGAGGGAGACAGAGAGGGGGAGGGAGACAGAGGGAGGGAGACAGAGGGAGGGAGACAGAGAGGGAGGGAGACAGAGGGAGGGAGACAGAGGGAGGGGGAGACAGAGAGGGAGAGGGAGACGGAGGGAGAGGGAGGAAGGGAGAGGGAGGGAGGGAGAGGGAGGGAGAGGGAGAGGGAGGGAGAGGGAGAGGGAGACAGAGAGGGAGAGGGAGACAGAGAGGGAGACAGAGAGGGAGAGGGAGACAGAGAGGGAGACAGAGAGGGAGACAGAGAGAGAGAGGGAGACAGAGAGGGAGACAGAGAGGGAGACAGAGAGGGAGACAGAGGGAGACAGAGGGAGACAGGGAGGGAGACAGGGGGAGACAGAGAGGGAGGGAGACGGAGAGGGAGGGAGACAGAGGGAGGGAGACAGAGAGGGAGAGGGAGACAGAGAGGGAGACGGAGACAGAGAGGGAGACGGAGACAGAGAGGGAGAGGGAGACGGAGAGGGAGACAGAGAGGGAGACAGAGAGGGAGAGGGAGACAGAGAGGGAGACGGAGAGGGAGAGGGAGATGGAGAGGGAGACAGAGAGGTAGACGGAGACGGAGAGGGAGACGGAGAGGGAGAGGGAGACGGAGAGGGGGACAGAGAGACGGAGAGAGGGAGAGGGAGAGAGGGAGAGAGAGAGATGGAGAGAGGGAGAGAGAGAGAGATGGAGAGGGAGAGTGAGAGAGATGGAGAGAGGGAGAGAGAGAGAGATGGAGAGAGGGAGAGAGATGGAGAGAGATGGAGAGAGGGAGAGGGAGAGAGATGGAGAGAGGGAGAGAGATGGAGAGAGGGAGAGAGATGGAGAGAGGGAGAGGGAGAGAGAGATGGAGAGAGGGAGAGAGAGAGAGATGGAGAGAGAGATGGAGAGAGAGATGGCGAGAGGGAGGGAGAGAGAGATGGATAGAGGGAGGGAGACAGAGCGAGAGAGATAGATAGAGAGATGTGTATGCTGGGTCTGGTGGCTCAGTGGACGAAGGCGTCCGCTGCAGCTGCCTGTGTTCAACCTCATGGTCATAGTTATTTTTTTTGCTCTAGCCCCGCCCCCCGCCCCCACCGGTGCGGCCCTCGGCCACAAACCACACTGTAAATTTGGCCCCCGAGAGAAAGTTTGTGAGTACCCATGCTCTAGGAGTACCAGTACTCTCTTGACGCAAGAGGAAGTTCTGGTACTCAAGGGGAGAAAACTGAGAAGTGCCTGTACTCAGTACTGATGAGTACCAGTCAATTTAAAGCACTGGATATATGTATCTCTGGCACTAGTGATATCCCATCTGGACGATGCAAATGAAGTGTACATTTGATACTCTAAAAGAGTAATCAGCAAGCTGCAAAGGATCCAGACTCCCAGTGCTAGACAAGTCCCCAACTAGTTGACATTACTCTTGCTGTGAATGCTCTTCACTGGTTACCAGTGCAAGAAGAATATCCTTCCAAGCCTTCTTGATTGCACGCTGGGCGATCTTTAGATCGGGACCAACCTTCTTACAATCTAAACATAGGCCAGAGAAGTAAAGAAGAACCCGTATATCAAATATGACCAAATGCCCATCAGAAAGCTTGCCTACGGGAGCTACTACTCTACACAATGGTGCAAGCTCTGGGATACACAACAGTGGATAAGAACCATACACAGTCTTTGAGAACTCAGAAGATAGGGAAAGACCTGGTTCTTCCCAAAATCTGGTTTGAATTGAACAGCACGTTCCTTTTTGCATAAGCTGCTTGCGATCCTCTCCTCACTTTCTTTGCTTACAGTCACAAGCCAAGGCCATGTCTACCTGTTGCTGCACCCAGCCTGAAGCACAATCTCTGGGCCTTACCCATGGCACCAAAACTCAACCCACAGATCTGACTACTACTATCAACCTTCTGCTATCCATGCATCACCGATGTAGTATTTACTCGCATCGCTGTGTGGAAAGCATGTTGGGTTCTCGACCAGAGGCCGAAAAGTGCTATATAAATGAAACAGTACGAAACAGCACAATCTATTTGTGAGAGACCGTATGAGCGCCTCAGCTCGCATAGCATGTAGGCGCAATAGGCTGTCAAACTTGAACCATTTGCCAGGCAATCACAGCACAGGCCTACTGCCAACAAAGTTTTTAGCCACCCTTGTTCAAGAGTAAATCCTGTCAGCTTTGATCGGAAGCAGTGAAAAGGCTGCTCCGACGGTGGCCTGCATTAAAATAGATATTGCATTGCGGAGACAGCGAATTAATTATTCCATATGTACTGCTTCCGTACGATAACATTTAGAAGGCTGTGTTCAATTTTTCTCAAAGTAATTCAAGCATGAGCAAGCTAGGTCAGTTCCCTCAGCAATTGGCTTTCTGGGTGCAACTAAAACGAGAGGAATACATTTTGAATTATTTACATCGCAGCTCAAGCATAGAGAAATAAAGTGTTAACCTTTTGTAAATAGAAAATGTAAAATCTTCAGAAAGTCTTTGTGCACCTGGTCAGGCATCAAGCTCGGTGAATGAGCAAGGGAAAAAGTGCACTTTGCATCACAAAGCTGTGATGGTAGACACCAACATTAGTATGGAAGGGGAGATACAAACACTCAGCAAAGAACAGGGTTAAATCCGAAGCAGGAAGAGCTGAAGACATCCCAGGGCGACTGATTTCACCTCAATTAAGAATCATTCTGATTATGATTAATTAAACTCTAGATTACTCTAGAAACACAAGCTCAGGGAGGACCAAGGACTAGCAAGGAAGTATCCATGTCAAACGTCTATGATCTAGTTGTGTTCTTCTCTAGATGGGTGCGCGCCTTGAGTTCTGGAATGTTTATCTTCCCGGGTGGATGGGGGTCCAGAGGATGTGGACTTACGAGAAGTATGTCTGCGCATGCTCCTTGATATTGTAGGGGTCCTCAATTGTATCTTACTCAATAAATCCTGTTCGCTATCCGCTTACCTGCCAGACTATGTATTCCTCAATAAAACAGGTAGCCGCATTACATAAATGTGCTTACCATTAATCAGAACTGAACTTAGTTATTATCCTGAAAATCTAGCCTGGACTCCTGCTCCTGCCTCTAGACTAGACCAGTGTGTTTAAAGCAACAAGGGAACCCAATTGTAATGGTCAGGGACCATGGGTAATAGTTCGTTATAGTAGCACAATAGTCCCTGACTAGGGAGATCCACAAAGCAAACAATGAATATAGGCCTGAAATCAGCGCTATATTAAGGCTGTCCAGCCGGACAGAGAATTTTAATGATGTTCAAAATCAAAGAACAAGAATAAAGTGGGACACAGTCCTGAGTCCAACGCAACACATATAGCAGAAGACAAAAATAATAAACAAAAATACTGAACAAGGCTCAGGCAGGGAAAAGACATACTTGTACTTATAAATGAAAATGTGACAAGTAAACAATAAGTAGTGACACCATTACACGCCAGTAGTTAATTCAATTGTTTTTCTGGTGTGCATAAGGTCGACAACGTTTCGATCCCTTAACAACAATATTGGGATCATCATCAGACGTAATTATTACATGCCTGAGATAAATTAAGCTTGTAAAACATTAATGAAGGGTAGAAAAAAGACAAAAGGAAAATTCATGAATAAAACATAAAGATGGTTGAACAAACCCTCTCGAACATAGTACCAGTGAAGAATTGAGTGGTAAAAGCATCCATCAGGCGTCGTGTACTAGGTGTAGAAAAATTGATATGTTAGGTGAAAAAACGTTAACCGTTAAGGCGAAATTCACAGTGTGACATAGGGAGCAAGACCTTAAGTGGTACGTCAAGGACATTTGGGAGTGATCGCAATTACATAAAGGCAACGGGTTCTATTGCCACGTGCGCGATGGTTACAGTGGTAGCAACGTCGCTTACCGTGCATAATAGCATAAGGCAAGCACAGAGGCACCAGTGGTAGCGCCTGGGACGAGATAACCTAATCCGAAGGTCAGGCACGTTGTTACCGGCAACAACAGGAAATGAACCGGACCAGCCGCATAAGATAAGAAACTTCAGACGGGGTCCGGTTCATTTCCCGTTGTTACCGGCCACCGCATTCATCGCATTTTCTTACTTTCCCAGGTCATTGTGCCTCTACCTACCTCTACCTACCTCCACCTATCCCGGGCCGCAATCTATCCATGCCCCTAATTGTGGTAAGCTGTGCCCCTTGATTTCATTGGTTAATTACTGGCAGCTTCTATTCACTTGAGTTAATTCCCCTCCTTCCTTTCAACAGCGGCAAGACGCCCGTGCCTGACCTTCAGATTAGGTTATCTCGTCCCAGGCGCTACCACTGGTGCCTCTGTGCTTGCCTTATGCCATTATGCACGGTAAGCGACGTTGCTACCACTGTAACCATTGCGCACGTGGCAATAGCACCCGTTGCCTTTATGTAATTGCGATCACTCCCAAATGTCCTTCACGTACCACTTAAGGTCCTGCTCCCTATGTCACACTGTGAATTCCGCCTTAACGGTTAACATTTTTTCAGCTGGCATATGCAATTTTTCTACACCTGGTACACAACGCCTGATGGATGCTTTTACCACTCAATTCTTCACTGGTACTATGTTCTAAAGGGTTTGTTCAACCATCTTTATGTTTTATTCATGAATTTTCCTTTTGTCTTCTTTCTACCCTTCATTAATGTTTTACAGGCTTAATTTATCTCAGGCATGTAATAATTACGTCCTGATGATGATCCCAATATTGTTGTTATGGGATCGAAACGTCGTCGACCATATGCACACCAGAAACACAATTGAATTAACTACTGGCGTGTAATGGTGTCACTACTTATTGTTTACTTGTTACATTTTCATTTATAATTACAAGTACGTCTTTTTCCCTGCCTGAGCCTTGTTCAGTATTTTTGTTTATTATTTTTTTTCTTCTGCTATATGTGTTGCGTTGGACGCAGGACTGTGTCCCACTTTATTCTTGTTCTTGTGATTTTGAACATCATTAAAATTCTCTGTCCGGCTGGACAGCCTTAATATAGCGCTGATTTCAGGCCTATATTTATTGTTTGCTTTGTTGATCTCCCTAGTCAGGGACTATTGTGCTACTATAACGTACTAGACTAGACCAGAGCACGTGATGTAGATACCTGTCTGTTTTGCTTGTGAAGACATAGTTCCAATACCACGGTCAACAAACTGTGAGCTGCAACACTTCAACAAAAGTCTAAACAATGTTGAAAAAAATAGGGTGGAATGGGGAACTTGCTTCTTTATGAATGGTTCAAAAAATATTTCTTTCCTGCCGTCTTTCATCTTCAGTAAATCCACTTGCTTTCTCTATTTTGCCCACCTTGAAGCTTCTCCCCTTTATGTGCAATATTAGACCACTTAAGAAGAGACATCCTGTTTTGTCTGTCTTCCAGGTAAACTCACAAACTCCTGTAGAGCTATAACTCTTGGAATATATTAATTTTTTAAAATTTGTTTTCTGTCATTTCTGTTTTTCAAGCGGGTGTGAAACATAGGGTAGAAGCTAGAAAGCTGGCACCTCAAACTGCTGCATTGTTTTTTTTCTGAGTTTTTGGTTGGAGGAGGAGGACAGGTCAGACTTACGGGTAGAAAAAAGGATTATTTCTAATCTGCAGGTGCTGGAGGGCTTGGGAAGTTTGACAGCAGCAGCAGGGGCCAGGGCCCATATTATACGTTGTGCCCCGGGGGCGTAACGGGCATGTGTGCCCACTTTGAGCACCCCAGGGCACGATGGTATTACAGAAAAGGTGCAAATGCTTGTGCGTCCCTTTCTGTAATACAGATAGTGCTGGTGCACATTTTGCACTAGCGCTATCATGAGAGACGTTCCATCATTTGCATGAGGGCATGGCCCCATGCAAATGAGGGAATCACTTTGCCTCTGCACCTCCGCCGTATTACCGATGTGGGCACAGAGATAAACATGCCTTTAAGAGGTGCACTGAAAATGCGCCACAAAAGGGTGGTGCACTTTCAGTGTGCATTCTAAAAGCAGCCCTCAGTGGGGGAGAAAGGGGAGCCCATGGACCCCCCAGACATCCCCCTGCAGGCAGGTGCAGTCACTCACTGACTCACCTGCAAGGGGATCTCTAATTCCCCTTACAAGTGCAGGCGGGTTGCCACCTGCACAGTGAAACACGGAGCACCTATTAAGCAGCTGCTCTGTATTTCACTTGAATATGCTGCCCCAAGGGCAGCACGAATTTGCAGCTGCCCTGGGGGCAGCACATTCATTCTAATACGGCGCACCATGATGGTCAAGGAAATTGCGCTGTATCCGTAATACCACCCCAGAAGTCCAGGTTTGCAGCGTATCAGCAGGAAGAGAGACCAATGACAGGGGAGCTCTGTGAGTGATGAAGGATGTGGCCAGCAGCAACACAGAAAGCTTGTGTGTTTGATAAAGCATGAGTAATGCTATCACATTGAATGTGATGCCTAGCAGTAATTTGCAGGCATGAAAGTCACTCTAGATGCGAAAATTATTGCAGCAGACTGTGATACGGTTCTTCCTTTTAAAAAAAATTCTGACAAGGTCTGACATGTCCCTTTTATCCGCATGTCCATTCCCTTCGCAGGAGAGAGAAATTAAAGGCCCAAGAGCGACTTTCACTGAATGTCAGGTCAATGGTCTCACTGCAAGGAATAGAGAGGCATGATTAAAGACGCAGAGATTAGATGAAAGGAGTCTTAAAAGAATAGAAGTCCTAAGTGGTTGTTTTCTTCTGACAGGGCATCAATAGACAGGTTATCTGAGGTAGAACTGGTCACAGCATCTAAATCCAACTTTGTGGAATCATAATCAGAATGAAATTGAATGTTCCTCACAAGAGCATTCTATACCGGATAATATTGAGCTTTTGACTGGTAATTGTTTGTGCATGTGCACTTTGTAGGTCTGGAACGAGATAACACTGGTAAGTGGTGAGTGATTGTGAGGACTAGAATAGTCCAGCACATGCCCATTAGACACTTATTTTTAAACCCATCACACCCTGCACCCAACTGACCAGAGGAGAATTGAATTGATGTTGAAGAAAAAACAGAAACCATAGACCCTCAGAGCAGCACAAGGTGAAGGTGGGTTAAAGCTGTCTGTCTAATGCAAAGTAGTGTTCTGTGTTTGTTTTAATTTATACAGGAAATGACTGGTGAGACTCCCAAGACTACACTCTATCCTATAGCACCCAGTGACACCTACTTTTATGGATTGGGAAACCTGTTACTGAAATAGCAGGCCAAAAACTCTCCCTGTAATTCCTTGTGCAAAGTATATTACTCTAATCCCTTCTGTACTCATGCTGGGGATAATGGGCAAAGTGCTTGCCAGACCACTCAAAGAGGCTAGGAAAAAAGTAATAAAAATGCTGATTGCCTGTAATAAAGGCAGTGGGTCAGTAAGACTGAGAGAAGGCAGTAGCAGTTATTGATATCAAGACAGAGAGGAAGGCAATATATACTTATAGGTTGATTCATGAAGAGAGTTCAAGGACAAATGAACCAAAAACAAGTCTAATAACAATACTCTGCACCACCATGATCTATGGCCTGGCGGAACCACAATGTGCAGTGTCTGGTGGATTATACAGCGTCTAATGATTTATCAACTGACAAAAAAGATGGAGCTTAAAACTGGTGTGGAGTACATACACATGAAACTTTGACATTATCATCCAACTCCTCATTTCCAGAACGGCCAATACATCAACTGAAGGTGAAGTATGTGTGTGTGCAAGCGGAAGTAGTACAAATTGTAGGCCAGAGAAGTGGAAACAGAGTCCAATTGTTCTCTTTTTCCAAAGTTTGACATACTGACAATTCTTACTTGATCAATGAAAGTTAAGACACTTATCCTAAGGGAATGGATGTACTTGTGTCACTTGTCGATCCTTGATTTAAGCACAAATGTTACACAGTGGAGGACACGGAAAAAGTGCTTACATATTTTTTAAATGTTGAATCAGTGCCAATGGAAAATCATTGATAAATCCTCAGGCAATTCCTATCATGGATAGATGAATCAATTGTTTTGATGCTCCAACTGTTATGATTATTGTGCGCTTTCTCTTCTATGTATCCCACTTTTAGCTTACTCTTGTTAATTATTCACAGTAAATGCACATGCTTGATTGCAATGCATATTTCTTTAATGTCACGTTTTCTTTGCAACCTGATAATCAAGACTGCTTGAATAAATTCACAGTATTTAAGCTGAACTTACTATTTCGTGCTAAAGGATTATCTTTAAATTGTGAACAAAGTATCATTAATGTTTCTAATGTTTGCTATTGTTAAAAAAACACAGTCTGACAGACTAAAAAAAAGTAAAAGGGCACCAAGTTTCTTCTAATTGTTTATCTTGAAAGGTTCACCAATGACCAAATAATGTTATATGAGCTCAGAACAGAGTGAATGGGTAGAGAGGGGACTCTGTATCAGGCAGCAAGGAGAAGACAGGCCCACTGAATCGCATCACCCACCCTTTCTGAAGAATGTCGTGAGAAATTCAGCCTTTATTTGCTGAGTTTATCAGCCCGAATGTGAGTGCAGACTAGAATTGCATTGCTATTATACTGAGCAGAAAGACTTATTGTTCAAACAGGTATGCTGGTGTGAACCATCTGAGACTCCAATTAGGCATTCTTTTGGTGCTTAAATTAGCCCAGTTAGCTCTATAAGGAGACAGATAAGGGTGAGTTTTTAATAAAATATACTGCCAAAATGATAGAATATTTTTTGCTTTTCATGCTTTTAGTAAACCTTGCAGTTACCATTCTGTTTGTCTTTATGTTAGTAACAATTGACATCATGTGCACTAGGATAGGTTTTTGATTTTACAAATAAACCTTTAAAATGTATCAATGGTTTCCTAGTGTTCTTGAGTGTCCCCTTCCTTAATAAAGAGGGTTTGGAGTTCCACTAACTATCCCTTTGATTTCTCGCAGGATAGATTGTTATCTCAAACACACTTCATCCAAATATTGGGCCCGATTCACAGAACTAACTTAAGACAAAATCCTAAACTTACTACCATTTTGGTATTCACAGAAGGCACTTACTCATTTTGGTATTCACAGAAGGCACTTACTTACTCATTTTGAGTAACTTACTCATTTTGAGTAACTTACTCATTTTGTGTAACTTACTCATTTTGGTATTCACAGAAGGCACTTACTCATTGATGAGTAAGTGCCTTCTGTGAATACCAAAATGAGTAACTTACTCATTTTGAGTAACTTACTCATTTTGTGTAACTTACTCATTTTGGTATTCACAGAAGGCACTTACTCATTGATGAGTAAGTGCCTTCTATGAATACCAAAATGAGTAACTTACTCATTTTGAGTAACTTACTCATTTTGTGTAACTTACTCATTTTGGTATTCACAGAAGGCACTTACTCATCAATGAGTAAGTGCCTTCTGTGAATACTAAAATGAGTAACTTACTCATTTTGAGTAACTTACTCATTTTGTGTAACTTACTCATTTTGGTATTCACAGAAAGCACTTACTCATCAATGAGTAAGTGCCTTCTGTGAATACCAAAATGAGTAAGTGCCTTCTGTGAATACCAAAATGGTAATAAGTTTAGGATTTTGTCTTAAGTTAGTTCTGTGAATCGGGCCTTTCGCTCAGTGGGTTGTGGGCTGGTTGCAGTCCAACTGGTTTTCTGTCTCAGGCTGGCACGCTTACTAAGTCCTAATGCCAGGCGGAGTAGAAAACTGAATTCTGGGCCATGTTCTAGAGAATCTAGAAAATGTATCACAATTGTGATTGAACAATAAAATGATAATTTAGTAAATTATCTCACAGAGTGTTTGGGGCTATTCACTCCTGGAGATGTTTTAGTTAACAAGAATATTTTTTTTAAAAATAAGGTTGAACAAACATGAGCTTTTAAGCACATGTGTGATTGTTAAAACCAGACGGGGACGATGTCCCCATTTGTCTTGCATCTCATTTTTGAACTTTGTGCAACTGTGCAAAATGTTTGTGGGCAATTACAGCTAATTTAAGCCAAAGAGTTAAATATGGAAAATTAAAAGTAGTGGCCATGTGCTTTTGACTGATTAGGAAGCCCCAGTTGCTATATAGATACCTAATGTGCAAAGTATTAAAATAAAAAATGCTGTAAAAATGAATTCCTACACTTAGGGCCCTATTCACAAAAGTAAAGTTGGACCAAAAGTCTAACTTAAACCAAAAGTCTAACTTTAATACTTTTCGGTAATCACAAAGGGACTTGCGAGTAGTATCTTTACGCCTGAGGAGGTTCTGCACTCGGGGCGGAATCTCCACACTCGGGCCAGAAGCTCTGGCCTCTGGCCAAAAGCTCCAAACTCGGGGTGGGTAAAGCGTAGCTAGATACACCTGCAGACAATTAATGCCACCTACAACCCATGCACTGCAAACCACATAAAAGCAGCACACATCCAAGGCTCAGTTTTTTTCCAAACACATACTTCACCTGGCTGCTCTGTGCCTTGCCATCTGCCAATTGTCAGCATGTTGAAAATCAAGAAGAAAAGCTTCAAAGAGGAGGAGACCCAGATGATAGTCAAATTTGTAGTGGAGAATTAAAACAACTGCATGGTCTTCCTTCATACCTCAGCAGTGGAACACAGACGGCAGACCTATGGCAGCAGTTGGTTAATGCAGTCAGTGCATTGGGGGGGATATCCGGACCATCACTGACATCAAAAGAAGTAGCAGGATGAGAGGAGATGGGTGAAGGAGAAATTCAACACGATAGAGATGGCCAGTGCTCTCCATGGTGGACAAACTGGAACCTGTGTCTGTCTCACACCACTTGAGAAGGATGTCCTCTCCACAATGCACTCCCACCTGCTGCGTGGGCTGCCTATGAATGATGACCTTATTGCGGTGCTAGCTAATATGTGATGGTTAAACAATGACTTTATTGGAAAAAAATGTTTAATATGAACTACAAATGTGGCTGTTGCAAAGTCATCCTGTGTCCTGGGCACCCGCCAACTTTTTGCTGACTGGTACTGGTGGTAACTGACTCTAACTGACCCTGGGCTCTGCCTAACCAGGCCCAGGGCCAGTGCTATGCTGGAAGAGACACTTAGAATACAGTGAAAACGCCTACATACACTAGGGTACACTATGGGTTGGGGTACCCCTGTGATTGGCATGACCTACCCTATAAGGCCCTAGTACATAATAGGTCAGGGGGCATTGAAACTACCTCTCAGTCCCTAGTATATAATAGGGCATGACATTTTAGAGGGCAGCAGCCCTTTCTGCGCTTGTATGTGTGCACTGCTGAAGTCTGAGGTCAGTTTAAAAGTAGCTCTGTGTTGAAGTTACTGCTTTTGTAAAGTCAATTGTGCCCAAATTAGACTTTGGTGTTTGGGGAACTTAAAAATGGATAACCTACATTGTTTGGGCATATTAGGTACCCCCAGGGTCACCCCTAGGTGTCCCAGGGGTGGGGGGGTCAGGTATTTATAAGGAGGACACTTATAAAATTAGCTTTATATGCCCTGGGTTAAGTGAAATTACACATTTCACTCCCCACATTGTTAGAAAGTGCAGCCCAAAATCGACTTTGGTGCTAGGAGCACTGTGGAGGGAGGAGCTGCAATATTTCTACATATTCAGAACCCCTAAAGTCTTCCCTAGGTGTTCCAGGGGTGGGGGTCCTGTAGATATAGGCAGAGTACTTATAAAATATGTTTTTATAAGCCCTGGTGCTGGAAAAATGGCCCAAGTCGTTTTTTAGGTCGCATGCACTGTCGCAAGATCTGAAGTATTCAGTAAATTGAGGTAGCTCCCGCCTGCTGCCCGCCTGCTGCTTACTATTTGTTCAGGGCAGTGTCGGTCTTCTTTGCTGCCGTGTAATTGGTTTAGGCAGCCAACGTCACTTCCGTTTTTTTCTCAGTGCAGCACCGACCAAGTACAGTTTTGTTACGCTTAGACAGCGTAACTGTTATTTGGGGAACTCTTTTTAGCTTCATTCTTGTGTCAGTGCACGATGCATGTCTGTGTCACCCCCCCACCCGCCACCCACCCTCGGTGTTGTCACCCCCCACCATCACCAGCCCCTCGCTCCTTGTTTGTTCTTTCCTCATCCATGTCCGCCCCCGGGGTCCAAGCTTAATTTTGCAGCACGAGCCCGCTTTCACTTTAAAAAACACGGGTGCGCACATTTAACAATGGCGCCCGTGGCTCGCACTAATTAATGTGGCAAGAAAAGGCAAATAATGCTGCAGCCCCCCCTCCCCACCGCCACCCACCCTTGGTGTTGTCATCCCCCACCACCACCCGCCCCTTGTTTAGCAATGGTGGCCGTCGCCACCACACTACTCGTGGGACGCTGCCCTTGAGCAATGGCGGGCGCTTTTCGTTTTGATTTTCTGCGCGCTGTGCCCGCTTTCAGTTTCGTTTTTGTTTAATAATGACGGCTGCCGCCACCACACCACTTGCGGGTCGCTGCCCTAGAGCAATGGTGGATGCACAGAGGCGCAGGACGCGTGGACTCACTGGACCCGGATGCAGCAGCACTTCACATGCACGCAGGCTGGTAAGCTCTCTTTATTTCACAGGACACTCGTGGCATCGGTGGCTGTACTCTCTGCTTGACCCAGGCTCTCTAAACATGCAGTAGGGATGGGAGAGGCTGCAGGAATCGCATGCACCATGTCACGTCTCTGCTGCATGAAGAAAGCTATTGGCATAGTAAATGAAAATACCTTGTATTTATATGTTTCCGCTTGGAGGTTTTTAAAACACATACATAAAAGGCATTGCCATTTATAATGCCAATACCTCAAACTCTCGTCATTTCCAAGAAGTGACTCTAAAAGCACATATACTCTCACTGAGACAGTTACACGCTCAGTCCACATGCCTGACGCTGCGTAAATGGAATGGTAAGTGTGGCAAGGAGGCTGTGTGAGTCTGAGTAGACAAGTCCATGCTTCACGTGAGGTTGCCCTAACACCTATTTAAATCTACTTCTTTGCCTAGAAGTGTACATAGAACTAATTGAATAAAGAAGTATGCTGCATAAAATGGTGAGTCCGGACTATGCTGCATAAAATGGTGAGTCCGGACTTGTCACTCCAAAGGAACTTTCATTGCAAACAACTGCTTACTCGACCTACATCACAAAGGTCACCTTCCCCTGACCTTGCTTATAGACGATAAGATTCGGGGCTATAGTATTGTAGCCTTGCTTTTCCCATTATAAGTATGGATGCGCAAGCCCAGTTGTCTACACTTAAGTTTGCTAAAAGCCCGGAATGGCTTTCATAACATCGGGTCATTACTGAGCCGTTTTCAAAGGCCTCTTCCCCACTTACTCTTCTGTCGGTCAGCGCGTCTGAACCTTGTCATAGAGCCAGGACTTGCCCTACTTTACAGGGACTCTATGCAATAAAGCGCCAAAGCAAAATGCCACATGAGAAGATCAAACTAAAACTAATGGCTTAAAATGCGTCTGAGTTCCCACAGGGCAAAATGTAATTTTGCATGGGACTTCAAAAATCCTTGAACTGGAATTAACACTGTAATAAGTCCAGTTTTCACCACGCAACAATACAGGTATACTAATTAAGTGTCATTTACTGGAACAAACTGGTCTGTTCTGAGCGGAGAGTGAGGAACACATTTATCAGCACAGACTCTGAGCATAGTAAGTAACACAGGCCCCAGCAGCTCTGCAATGCAGGTGTCCTCTCTCTCCAGAAAACTCAGGGGCCCCTCAGCACATATTGCAGCTAAACATACCTTTACATTTGTTTTTATTGGAAATTAGATTTTTGTTAGCTTTAGTTTTAAAAATGCACCACTGTTGTTTATTTAGCATCTCACTTCCAATAAAAACAAATGAAAACGTATGCTCAGCTGCAATATTGTTTTTATAATTGCATTATGGGTGAAATACCTTATGCGCCTAATAGCGGTTCCTTTACAACTCTACAGGGACACCCAGTAACAGCCTTTCCCTGCTTCGTGGATTTTCTTTTTTTTCCTTATGCTACTGCTGGGATATTTTTAATAAAAATAAAATCTAACAAACTTTATCATTTGCAATGCCAATAGCTCATATTTTCACTAATGCGAGACCTATTGCATTGCAAATGCTTGTACCCATTGCAAATCCCCTGCCACATAGGTTAACATGGCAAGAAGTTATTAACTAATAGATCCTGCTAGGAAAATGATAACATAGCATTCAAAGACTTCCCAGAATGGTATTAATAAATCCAACAATATGATATTGATGAATTTCTCCTAAAATATACAGACAAGAAGTTGTAAGACTTTCTTGTCTGTAAGCCCAGATTCAGCCTTCCAGTGGTCTGTCATGATTGGTCAGAGTTAAGTGGATTAGCCAGGCTCCTTTGAAGAGGTGATAAAGAGCCCCTGGGGTTAACCAGCTCTGCTGGGCGGGCAGTGTTCTGTTACACAGGAATGCCAGAGCAGGGGGAGGAGTCGTAAACAATAGACTTCAAGGGAAGGGGAAGACACCAGTGTCATTTACAACTCTACTCTTTTGAACCTAGCCAGATGCTAGGCTTAAGGAAGGAATGAGAAGATGCAAGGGGGATAGCTTATGGAGATTAGCCATCCTAGGGATGTGTTTAGCCTGCTCTTCTCTCTCTGCTAGAAAATCAGCCAGGATGAATTCGGAAGAATTGGCGCACTCTGGGACAAAATAGTGCCACACTTTGCAGGATGTGTTCATACCTTTGGGTGGTACCCTGCACCCCATTGGGCAGAAGTGACCTCCTGCTTGACCAAGAGAACTTGGAATAAGTATCTGAGAGGGGCAGAGCCTCTCAGATCTGCTGCTTGAAACCTAAGGAACCAAGAAGGGCCATGCTGAGAAGTTTGAAGTGCAATCACTAAGGCCTGCACTCTGAAGATTGTGCCTTCTGCACCATCTGGAACTACAGCCCTGTGGACTACCTTGCTGTAAAAGGACGAAAGAGTGCACTCCCTGCAAGCTACAGGATAACAGAGCTCACTTGGAACATCACCACCAAGAATTCTCAACCTGGAGCATTACCAGTGGATTTGTAAGGGTATTGTCCAAGTGGATTGTGGGAACTGAAGTCCTCAACTCTCAAGGACCCTCTTAGAGCTTCCAGACCCTTGGGGTGAGTTTGAGACACCTTCGGACTCTTTGGGGAACTTCAGGAAGAAGTTCTAGGAGTTTGGAGAAGTTTGGAGCAACTTTGGCAAAAAGCTCCATCAGTGGACTGACTCAACCTGGCCAGCCGCCGCCTGCCTTCAACCGCGGGTCGGCCTGCCGTCCAGGTTCGTTCCGCTGTAAAGCTCCTTTGGTCCGACTTCCAGAGTTTGACCGGAAGTAGGTGAAATCCGAGGCCAGCAAACCCTCACTGAATCCGGCCTGGTGAAGAGCATCGAGGGACCGCGCAAGAAAAAGCTCCATAAAAGTTTCTAAGTCCGAATGAAGAAAAGGTGACCGGGAGCAACAGCGAAAGCCAAGCCGCCTGCCTTCAACCGGGAGTTGGCCTGGATCCTTGGTTCGTCCCGCTGGAACGCTCCGGAGGTCGGACTTCCATGAGTTTGACTGGGAGCTCGTCGCAAGGCAATCCGGCCAACCCTCACCGAACCCGGACTGGCTGAGAGCTTCGAGAGACCCCGGGAAGAAAAGCTCCAGAAAAGTTTCTAAGTCAGAAGGTAAAAACTTTGACCGAGATCTACCGTGAGGGGTAGCCGTGCAGGGCTCCATCGTGGTCGGCCTGAAACTTTGACTTTGACCTGGTCTATCGCGACCAGATGTCCTGATAAGGCGCTGTAGGTTTCTATGTGCTAGATAATGCGAAATCTTTAAAAATTCACATCTCCGGTTCCCTACATTGGATTTTTGTCGTTTTGGTGTCTTTTTAAGGGTACAAATATGTCCTATTTGTATAAATTGGTGTTGAATTTTTATTGTGAATTCTGTCTTAATTATTTACTGAATTGGTGTTTTTAAATGCTTTACATACCTGTCTTTGAAGCTAAGACTGCCTGCTCGCAGCCAAGCTACCAAGGGTTGAGCATAGGAATTATTTTCAAAGACCTATTCTGAGCCCTATACTGTGTTAGTGGTCTTATTGCCAGCGGCTGATATACATTTTCCCCTACTAATAATCCACTTTCCAACAGTGGCTATGAAAATCACTTCAAGTTTCTGCAAATATTCATGGTGAATTAGACTCTTGTATGATTAATTTTGTCTATAACACTACAAGTCCCAGAATCATAAGTACTGCAAATGTTAACTTCTAATTTCTTCTCAAAAACGTTGACCATCTCTGCTGGTGATTTCAATGTAGTTTTTAACTGGCAATTGGAAATGTGCATGAATTAGTAAACATCATAGTTGTATTGTAATTGCAATTAAGTAACTATGTAAAAAGTTGTACATAATCATAATTTGTTGTATTTGTCTATTGACTTCCTCTTTTAATTCCCACATACAACCAGTGTAGATCCACCCACTGGAGCAGAGGTACCTGCACTTGCAGGAAGGCAACATCATGGGGCCGATCAACTACTACCACTGGCACAAACTGGTACATATATATGGCTAGAAGTGGGTCCCATGTACTACATAATTATCTGACACCCTATAGATATTTTTCATAAACTCCATCATTAGTCTCACGCATGTGATCTTAACTAGCATATGTTGGTTTTAACATGTACAACTAGAATGATAAAGAAATTATACTCATATCCTTTTAGGCCCTGTGACGTTGGACAGGACATTACATACTACAGTGACCTCTGCTCCACTTACGGGTGTAACATATGGTCAGGCACCACACACTGGGTGGAAGGTAGACCCTTGTAAGGTCACCGACATATAATTTTATTGAAGCTCATTGTCTATTATTCTGGATGACATGTTAGCAGCATGTGGTGTGTGTCAAATGTCCTTGTTGTCACCTATCTCCATATGCTCGGATATGGTTCATGAGAGTGTACAACTTCATAAGATGTTGGCTAATGAAAGTAGGATACTACATTTATATTGAAATAATAAAGTATGCACCTAATTGCTAATATTGTCTCATCTAAAGAGGAGCAGCACTAACTGTGTTGAAAGTGTATTCTAATGGCACATACATGTAAAACAAAATACATAATACTTTTTGTTGAAATATAGATATGTTTGTTTCATTACAGCTGCTGTCAGGAGTACCTCAGTCATCCAAAGTACCTCATCCAGGAATTTGGGAGACCTTCTGGCTGCAGCAATCAGACCCACTAGCATCCGTCTATCAGGTAAGTGTGCCATATAGTGTTGTAACCTATTATTTCCCAAATTGTTCACAATAACCAAATCATTGTGAAAGAAAATTAGCAAATACCAATTTTTCTAAGCATCTAATGTTGGTGTGTGAAATGTTCCCAACATAATCAGAGATGTCTGTGTTTATTTTGCATATTCGCTTATTATTCATGCTGAAGCTTCTGGATTGAGGATCACGTCTTCTGCCATACAATTAAGGAGCAAGGTTCAGCAGTTGACATCACGGGGGATCTCAATACCATACAGATCTGTGGCTGGATCTGGTGAGTGTAATTTTGCATTGCACATCTTCATTGAACACCTCAATGCTACAGTGTGAGATGTCACATGTATGTTTACACAAACCAGATCACATGTGGAACTTCAGATAGATGCAAAATAAAATGGTTCAAATGTTTGTGGTATAGTACATGATATACTATGGCAAATACGTATTATGTTGCACCCTCCGTCTTTCAGGTGGTGAGAACAAAAAGTCACTTGATGAAGCTGCACCATCCACCAGTGGAGGGCGGTGGGTAAATCGAGGAGAGAACCCCATCCAACTCAAAGCAGCAATGTCAATGACCAGCACTTCTCAACAAGACCAGGATGAGGAGGAAGAAGGTGAGCAGGCGCTAATCGTGGAGGAAGACCTGGATGAGGGGGAGTGCATTGTTGGCCCACTGGCCTAAGGATTGAAGGCAACAGCATCTCTGGCCATCATTGTACCTCCCGCTTCCCTTCTGAGGACTGACCATTTCCATCAGTCAGCCAACCAGACACAGAGCTCCTTAACACAACCATCACCTCCTCATAGCCCTCACTCCCAAGGTTGATGTGTTGCTTGTCCTACACACTCCTCCCATGACAGTACATCCCAGGCCTTCTCTCAAGCATCTGAAGGACATAACACACCTGGTGACGAGAAGGTATCCCATAGGGATTAATCTCCTCTCCACATCCCCCCACGTACCTGGTGCTGGTGGACCTGACAGCCATATTAGATGCCTTCCCATGCAGAGTGGGATTGAGTGGGATGGAAGATTGTGAAAGTGTGCCAAGACATGTCAAGGATGCACCATGGCCAAATATCAATATATAGGGAAGAGAGTGCAAGACACCATGCCTTGGCCATGAAGATGATGGAGGGCATGTTGAAAATCTTCAACGCTCTTCCTTCACGGTCAACACATGGAGGGACCCAACACACCTACCTGCTCCCCACCCAGCAGCATGTACCACCACCTGCACAGGGTCCCTGTGCACAGACAACTCCTCCACATGCATAGGCACATCCCCCACGTGTACAGGCATGTCCCTCACCAGTACCGGCACCCCCCACATGTACAGGCACCCACTCTCCATACAGGCACCCCCAATGTGCACGGATCTCCCACCTGTACAAGGATGTTCCCCCCTGTTAAGGCATGTCTCCTACTTGTACAGGCACCCTCCCCCCTGTACAGGCACGTAACCTATCTGTACAGGCACCCTCTCCCCCATGGAGGCACGTCCCACGTGTACAGGCATGCCCCCAACTGTACAGGAACCCTCTACCCTGTACAGGCACACCCTCACCTGTATAAGCACACCCACGAACTGGGCACTGGGCACAACCTTTCTCCGCTTTGCAAACTAACCTTCCTGTACAAGTAGATGCCCCACACCCCACCCACACATCGGCATCAACCCAGAATGCACCCTAACTCACAGAGATCCTCACCATCACAATTGAGAAGTCGCAAGAGAGATCCCCTGACCCCTATAAATATGTCAATATTCAAAAGAATTGTAAATAAAAATAAGAATTCACAAATCAGTACTTCTATGCTGAGTTGATTAATAGTTGATGATGTTCAAATGGTTACTCTGGTTGTAGGACATATATGTGACTATAAATGTGCGCGAGTAAGACATGTTGATTTGTGGGATCATCCATGTTATAAGCTATCATTTTGAAAGCATACCAAAACACCTATAGATGTTGACTTCCCTACATTGTATTCATCATATATAATGGAAAACATAAGACAGAGAGATGGTTTGAAACAGTATTTTGTACAGAGTAGAAAAAAAAATTGATTAAAAAATCCTTAAAATAATTTTCAAATAAATACTGTCCATTTTTAAAGGGAGAAAGACATTTTTTTTATGCAGAATGGGCAAGGGAACTTGGAGAGAGTTGGGCAACATAATAAAAACATATGAGGTAGCTTCAGGGGAACCATTCTATGTACAAGGGTTAAATAAAATGAAGTCCACAGTCAAAACATTGGTCCATGGTCAAAGTAAAAAATAATGTTGCCCCCCCCCCCGAAGACACATGTAGTTTCCCTACGAGTGTCCACGCTTGGGGAGACAGTCACTGGCCATCCTCACTGTCCTCCTTGATGACTATGTCCAGATCCTCTGCACCTGTGGACTCACTGTGTCTGGCCTATGCAGGACCAGACACCGCACAGGAGTGTAAAACATGAGGGGTAACAGATCAAACAGAGAGGGAAGACACATTTAGGGACACAATGTTGGTGGTCTGGATGGGTCTTTCGGCCAATGCAGACAATATGGCTGCACCCAAGAAGTGATGGAGACAGTGTTGTTTTCCAAAAGTCTGGACAGTGACACACAGAACTTACAGATCCTACCTCTGACCTCCTGTAAGCCCTGAAATAACACAGTGAGGACATGATCATCTGCCCCAATACTCTTTGGGCTGCGGCCACAGGAGCAACCACACATGGAGGGGTTTGGGTTGAACATGAGGGGTGTGGGTTGGCGGGACAGATGTCTCACTCAGCTCTACTTGGCAGTCACTGGAGGGGAGTACTGGCAGGGTGTGCAGCTGGAGGCCCCAATGAAATGGGGGACTCAAGTGTTAGGGAGGGGTCGGTGGCAGGTCCAGATGGTGTTGGGGCTTGTTCAGGGGACACCATCTAATTTTTTAGTTCTTGTGGGCCAGGGGGAGACCCACATTAATCATCCCCCTGGCTGGTGGTGTCCATCTCAATGTCCCCACTTCGATCTCCTCAGCCTCCACCCGGGCTGTTGATGTTGATGGCAATATCTCTGTCCGGGTGGTGCACTACCCCTGTCTGTTGGTTGGTCTCCCCTCTCCTCCTTCTCAGTGGTGGTATCCAGAGAATGTGCCCGCCGATAAGGCAAGGATTTCCTGCTCTGTCCCTGCTCCTGTCCAGATGGTCCTCAGCCAGCCCAGTCCCCTGAAAATAAAGACAAACAATTATGTAGTTGGTATACGATTTCTAATAAAGGTAGAGGCAACATAAAGCAAGTGCTGACATTGTACTTCCTTGATCTCACAAACCAATAATATGTGGTCTGAAACCAAAAGTAGGTGCACTGTCAGTGTAATGTCAAGAAATGTATCCATCAAATCATGATGGCAGTGCGCTAGATTCCCTCCGGCCAGAGGACGCAACAAATATATATTTATCCTTTAAATATGAGCGGGGGGCCCGCGAAGGATCGCAGTAAGGTGCAGTGAAGCTCTGAGAAATGTCTTTCCTCCCACAAAAGTCAGGAGTCGAGCCAAGCAATGTTTTTTTTGCACCCCGCAGGAGGCCGGAACCGTTAGAAACTACGCAGTTATGGAGAGCTCCGGGATACTGGCATGGGCAGTGAATCTTACCATGCTTTAGTGGGCTGATCTGACCTTTCTGCTGCCATTTTGTGAGCCAATCTGACCTTTCTGCTGCCATTTCTCTGCTGAGGGGCAAGACTGTTATATACTTGCAGCCGCCTGCAGACACAGGAACGGGAAGCTGATGGGCAGGCCTAGCAGCTCCCAGCTGCTTTGTCATGAATCGGTGGATGGAGATTTGGGAAACACTAGACCAGCACCTAAGCCGTGCCTGCCTGCTTCATAGGTTGAGACTTTTTTTTTTGCCTGCCTCAAAAGTTTTTTTTAAATGAATGAAACACTGGACCGGCACTGAAGTTCTGCCTGCTTGTCTCAAAAGTTGAACAATTTCCAGCTAGACCGGCTCTGAAACCCTGCCCGCATCAAAACTGGAGCCGTACCTGCCTAAAGTATAAAATAACAAGACATATTTAAATAAAGGTGCCTCCTTTAAAATGTGAAGACACTGTGAAGTATGGGTAAAATCCTACCTACTTATTCAAAAAGCCAATATGAATAACAGGCTCTCCTAGCCTGCCTAAAATACCTAGTGAAATAAAGGCATTATAAGTGAAACACAGGCTTGCCTCAAAACATTAGTCATACTCTGGTGAAGCTCTGCCTACCTACCTGAAAAGGCAAGACATATTTGATGTGGCTTACAGTTGGAATTAAACATCACTGTGGGCAGAATTAAAACACAAAGAAGCTAGTCTCACCCAACTTCCCCTATGCCACGTTCACCAGGCTGTTGTGACCAAGTGCCCCTGCCAAGCCAGTCAGCACAAGACTGAAAAGTTTGATGCAATATTGCAAGCCATAGAGACTTCGCACTCTTCCGTGGAGTCACGAATCGAGGAAATCCGTGTGAAATTTGGACTCCTTCTGGAGGATCAATGGAAACTGAACGCAATGTCTCAGATATGGTACCGCAGCTGGCTGACCAGGTAAAGACCTTCTGTGATTTGCAGGACAGAATGCGGCAATTGGAATACCGAGTGGAGGATGCTGAGCGAAGAGCCCGAAGAAATAACATCCATGTATTACGCATGTCATAGGGTTCAGAGAGTTCCCGATCTATGATTGACTTTCTGGATGAATCGGTGAAGTCTTTCACTCCACCTCCCCTCACTTTTCCATGAAAAGGGAGCACCGTGTGCTAACCCTTAGGCTCCAATCGGGACACCACTCTGCCCAATAGTCACGAAGCTGCTTCACTATAAAGACCGAGATGCAATTCTACAGGCCGCAAGACATGCTGCTCCTCTCAAATACGAGAATAGCAGAGTCTCTATTTTTCCCGACGACACACTGCTGACCCAGCAACAACTCTCTGTTTTTTATCTTGGTGAAGCGACACCTTCGAGACCTAAATATCCAATATTCTTTGATGTTCCCGGCAAAACTATAGATTGTGTATGAACAGTGATCTCCTTTCTTCATGGATCCGGAATCAGCCTGGGACTGGGTTGAAACTCACTTTGAGGGAAGCCATCGCCCCATGGTGGCTGCTAATCAAACACCACAATCTGGGTGGTGGAGGGGTCGGTGAGCGGGAGGCGTGGTAGGCAGGCTCGAAATAAACTATGACAGATCCAAAAATCTGCCATAGAGGCTGCCTACGCTTTATGTCAGCCCGCACTTTCACATGGTACAGATTCAAGTTAAAAAACAAGTGACGCAGATGATGCAGCTTTGACAAATTTCAGTCGTGGGGAGCTTCTGGCCAGACCAGTCATCACACTACAGACAGCGGTTTTACTTTAACATTTTAAGTGTTGTGTACCATGCTCAGCCACTCATATACATGTAGCATGATAAAGTTTGCGTGTCTTCCAGCCATTAACTCTCCCTTTTGACAGTTGCCAGTACACAGTGCATTGTCACTTTCCCCTAGTTCTAGAGTCAGTCTTTAGACCACATGTATAGGCATGTAGCCCTTGGTTGCAGTCTCTGGTTTTGGTTTAAACATTATTGGTTATACCCTGTTCTTAATCCCTACAAGATACGAGCAATGCAGAACTTCCTTCCCAGGTGAGCAAGAGGGGTCTGGAGTGGGGGGCTGTATACCCCACATGTAATTCCCATGACAACATGGGCCGTCACCGTATTATCAGATTTCTAACCCTAAAAGTAGGGGGATACATTCAATGCATCCTCGATACTCTCTAAATGCATGCATCAAATGAGAGCAGGCGCATATCCGCTTCCTGCAAGAGACTCATCTAACTGACAGCGAACTTCAGTGGTTCAGCAAACGCTGGAGAGGGCAAACTTATGGTACAAGATATTCTTCTTATGCACAAGGAGCCTTGTTATGGATCCGTCCGTGGACACATTTTCAGTCCCTTTGAACTTATAGATGATAAGGATGGAAGATTTTTGTTTGTGGAGGGCCTATTAGATGGTGAACACGCCCTCTTGGGATGTGTTTATGCCCCAAATACGGAGCAGTTAGTCTATTGGACTTTCCTATCCGAGATCCTTGTCCAGTGGGTGGGCCTTCCATGGTTGCTAGGAGGGGATAATAATAGCGTTTTAGATCTTTCTCTTGATTGATCCCACCCACCACTTTCCTGTGCCCTGGCTTGTTTGGCAATTTGGTCAGTGGACTCAGCAATGGTCCCTCCTTGATGCGTGGAGAGCTCGTAATCCACATCTGCATCTATACTCTCACTTCTCTCCCCCGAATGATTTATATGTTTGACTAGACCGTTTTCTTTGCTCCCCAGTTTTTATCCCGCGATTGATGCACTGTGATTACCTGGGGCGGGTGATGTCTGATCACGCTGCCCACATTGTAGAGATTTAGATGGGGTATGCCGCATTCCCTGGTCTTTACGTAGTGACTTTCAAAGGACACTTTAGCTGATGCAGCCTTTTGTGAAGGACTGCTCACACATGTTACCTGTTACTTTGCATATAATCATGCCACTGCTACAAGTCGCAATATAGAACGGGACTCTTTCAAGGTAGTAACCAGGGGCTTTTGCATGCACAATATATCTGGAGTTCGTAAAGAGCTTGCCCGGGACTTGAGGACTGCTAAAGAGGAAGTAAAAACCCTGGATAATCATCACCCTCCAGTGACACAAAAACGCGTTATGCCTCACTGCTAGAACGCCTCTAATGTTATCATTATGTGGAATATATTGCTTGAGTTCATGCAATAGGTGACAGACCTGGGTATCTGCCTGCATGGCTGGTTCATCAAGAGGTACAGTCTCTGTCAAC
This sequence comes from Calotriton arnoldi, assembly GCA_963921515.1. Lineage (NCBI taxonomy): Eukaryota > Metazoa > Chordata > Amphibia > Caudata > Salamandridae > Calotriton > Calotriton arnoldi. Next base: position 314,392 of record CAWUFW010011740.1, read on the forward strand.
CATGGAGATTGCACAGGATGGTGAGCCTGCCCTATAAACCCAAATTGACATATCACAAGCGTTTTGCTCCTGTTACACTACACTATATCAGTCATTGCCTGCGCCTCCTCTGGAGGTCATTCAGCAATTCCTTGATCCCTTGGCCTTACCAACCATTACCACCATTGCATGTGAGGGACTTGATCACTCTAGAGGAAGTGAAGGATGCTATACATAGTCTGGCCTGAAATAAAACTCCTGGTTTAGACGGCCTACTGTTAGAATATTATGATAGTTTCTCTATGTTTAGTTGACATTACAATGATGCCCTTACCACAGGTGCGCTCCCAGTTTCTCTCCATGAGTCCCTTCTCGTTCCCTTGCTCAAGCCTTGCAGTGACTCCACTCTGCTCCCCTCATATAGGCCTATAGCTATATTAGAGGCAGATTACAAAATTCTTTGTAAGGTCTTAGCTGCGCGGTATGTGAAGATATCACCTACGTTGATCCATCCGGATCAGAATGGATTTGTCCCAGGGGGAAGCACATCTATAAACATCAGACATTTTGTTCACATTATGGATCAGGCCTCTAGCAGCTTGTCTTATACTAGACATTGAAAAGGCCTTTGATTTCTTATCTTGGTGCTACTTACTCGACGTTACTATACACAAACTCTACTTTTCTAGTACGCATAGGAAGGTTGATGTCTAAGCCTTTTACCATAGGCCATGTAACAAGAAAGGGGTGCCCTCTGCCGCCAATCCTATTTACGCTTGCCATGGAGCCTTTAGCAGAGCGACACTTGGGCATCCCACTGGACGGAAAAATGCATGTGGTGTCCCTGTACGTGGACGATGTACTGTTATATCTTTGGGATGCATCAACTGACATGGCCCCCATTGCGGTCGTCCATGACTTCGAACAGGTGGCAGGACTGCAGTTGAACAGGGGTAAATCATGCGTTTTCCCGCTCAACTGTGATGCTCCGACTCGGGAAATTTAGCTAGGTGGAGAGCCATCGACATGGGAGAAAGGCACAGCCTGGTATCTTGGGGTTCACCTTCATCACTCTCAACAAGGCCTATTTGTTGGTAACTTACAGTGGGCATTTACGGCCCTTAGACCTCAAATGCGGTTTTGGCACAATTGCCGTTGGCCCTGGCGGGTAGAATCGCCCTTTCAAAAATTATAGTCCTTCCTCATCTACTATATTACTTTATTGATGTCCCAGTATTTACTAAGCGATGATTCTTTCTTGATTTAGACCGGGCATTGGGAGATTTACTCTGGGACAGGGGTCAACTTAGGTTGGCCCTAAATAAGCTTCAGTTACCAGTGTGGGGTGGAGGGCTGGGAGCGCCATCCTTCGAGGTTGATTATTTAGCAGCGCAGCTGCAATAGGTAGCCAAATGGCTATCTGGTAATAATCTTTTTGTAACCAGTACTGGGGATGGTCCCCTGCCCCCTGCCCCCGCATGTGATACAACAAATTCTTCATCCTACTATTAAGCTGCACCGTTTGTAGACCCTCCATATGTGGACAGCTCGGAAGTGCTTGGCATGAGTCTTTCAGCTAACAAAGTGCACAATCCCTTACTCTCTAGCCACACCGCTACAGGGTCTACCAGGACCCCTAGGGCACTTTACTGCTGATCAATTAGCAACCTGGTATGAGCATTCCCTTGATGTGGGGGATTTATTTCAGAATGACCACTTGCTTACATTTGATCAGATATGTCAGGAATATAGCATTTCCCCGACTAAATTTCTACTACAAGAGCAGTTATTAGGATCCTCAGGACACTGTGGTGTGTGATGGACACAGAACCACCAACACATGCTACTCACCTTGGGAACAGGTCGACACCTAATCACTTGGTTTTACAGAGCCATTAGGGATCACACTGGGATCTCTCTGAGCCAACTCCATCAGGAATAGGAGGAGGATTTAGCACGCCCCCTGAATGACACTGAATGGACGCTAGCACATGAATCTCCTCATGCTATTTCTAGAAACGCCTGATTTAAGAACATTCAGAATATGATTCTTCGTAGGGCTTACCTCATACCTTCTCGAATAAACCATATGTTCTCATCATCTGATCGTGCCTGCCCTAGATGCCGTGTGCTGTCTTAGGCACATGCTGTGGCGGTGCCCAGAAATTGTCAGTTTCTGGCATTCGGTACACATTCGGTACACACCCTTTTAGCTATAGTTACATAGTTACATAGCTAACAACACTCAACTCATGGGAAGCAACAGTGCAGGGCATTTTTCCATGGAGGAAAAGCTTTAAGTTGAGGGTGTGCTTTCCTAATGGAGCCCTTCTTCTAGCCAAGTGCTTACTAACCGTGGGTTGGCGTACACAAAGGCCCACATCCTTTCTTCAGTAGTGTTGAGCTTTGTTCCATTGGGGTGAAGCAGAAAGTTCTGCGCTGCACTGGGAGGAAGTCCGAAGAATTAGAAAACATCCTATAGCAGCAGCCTGGGACACCATGCTCATACAATTTAAAGAGCTTATAGCAGAGTATCCCTCTTTCACCTCACATCAGTATACTCCTCCTGTGTCCACTTCTGATGGGGAATAACAGGGCATTCGGTGGATCTGGCCCCACACTACTTGTCATGGCCACCTAACTAATATTGTGGTGGATCTGGCCTAGAGCTACCCACTCATAGTCCCCTAACCAGTATTGCGGTGGATCTGGCCTCACACTACTTACTCAAGACCCCCTAACCAGTATCCCCTCTATCCTCTCATTTGCCTAAGCCAGGAGGAGCATAAAGCTAGCTTCGAGCACCCGCGGCACGGAGCCCGTTACTGCTAAATCTGTGCCTGAGCCTGAGGAGGGACTAGGGCCACAGTCCCCAGCAAGCCTTGCGGCCCACTCCACTGCCGAGGAAGTGCGGAGAGCGACAGGAGGCGCATAAAGCTAGCTTCGGGCTCCCATGGCGCAGGAGCCCGTTACTGCCAAATCTGTGCCTGAGCCTCAGTAGGGACTAGGACCACAGTCCACAGCAAGCTTTGCGGCCCACGCCGCTGCCAAGGAAGTGTGGAGAGCGCCTGGAGGCGCATAAAGCTAGCTTCGGACTCTTGCGGCGCTGGAGCCCGTTACTGCCAAATCTGTGCCTGAGCCTGAGGAGGGACTAGGACCACAGCCCCCAGCAAGCCTTGCGGCCCACACCGCTGCTGAGGAAGTGCGGAGTGCGCCAGGAGGCACATAAAGCTAGTTTCAGGCTCCCGCGGTGCGGGTCGCGTGCGGGCCTGCACCCGTCCGCGACAGGAGGAGGCGGGGCAGGGCCACCCCCCTTGATTTTCTGAAAACTAAGGGCACCATCAAGGACCATTCATCCTTTCTGCTTCTTTGTCTCAGAGTGAGTAAAGGAGGTCGTGCAGTAATTCTTACTACCAATATTCGACTATAACAGTAGTTGGGAGTTGTTCGCTTTACCCAAGTTGTGGAGCTCAGGTATGGACATATAAGTAATCTCTGACATTTGGACTTTTTAGTACCAAGGTACTTTTATTGATTTTCACTTTAAACAAACTGATTCTGCCCCCAATTGTCTTCTCTTTTAGGTGGTAGTAACACGTATGGGCGGCACGTCGTGCTATCTCGATAGTCATTAGTTAATAGATTCTCCCAGCCTCACAGCAGCTATCTATTGTTCATCCAGATACTGTACGTATGTGAAGTGAAGGGTGGATAAGGGCAGCAATACCGGTTTAACATTTGAGCAACATTGTGATTACATTAAAATTGTATTTCCCCCCCAGATGTCTTAACCAATATTGAGAGTATTATCCTGAACTTATCTTTGGAATAACTGTACATTTGCTATATTTTTTATAGTTGTTTTTAAATATGGGTAAAAGAAAGCATTTAGCCACAGTAAGAAAAATACCTTCCCCAGATAAGTCGCAAACGTCGCTATTAAAGTATATCATGGGAGCGAAGGGAGCCATCGAGAAACAGATTTCTATAGTTGAGGAATCTTTGCTAATAAATGGGGGAAGTGAAATGGCCGTGTCAACAACAGCCTACGTCCTTGTTAACGGCTCTGATACCCTTGGAGGCACAACATTAGGGAAGTATCCTAGAAGGGAGATTGAAAGGGAAGGGGCTAACAAGACTAACAAGGTAAATGGTGGTATACATGTCAATGACTCTGATACTTTTGGAGGCACATTAACAGGGAAAGACTCTAGGAGGGAGAACATAGGGGAAGGGGCTAATAAGGTAAATGGTTGTATACAATATCAACCTGACTGTGTGTCCCCATCTAAATCCAACTCGCCGCCACCCAAACGGGTTAAAAAACCTCGGACCCATTGTGTAGGCACCCTCCCCAGCAGAGATTTAATAAGAAGGGAAATACCCAAATACAGGGATCGGCCCAAATAGAAATAAGTGCAACAAAACCTCACCCAGATCCCAATTATAACATAATTATTGGAAAATTAGACACTTTAGCAGAGGCGTTTAACATTCTTGAACAGCATGTGAATAACATTATGGGGACAATACAATCCAGATTAACGAAAGTAGAAACAAGAACTAATTCCTGCCTGGAACTTTTGGCTATTTTCTCTACAGGGCAAAAGGCTAAGGTTCCACATAACACAGATTCCTTCCCTGTATCTGAAGCCCCAACTGAAGCTCCAATTGAGAGCATAGCTAATAATATTGCATCAATAGGACCCATTATATGCCCCCCTAGTAATACAGGCACCAAAAACACGAGAGGGTCAGGGGGGGATAGGTTAAATCTAGGAGACGGGGTTGGGAATAGTAGTGACACCAGACTAGTAGCAGCAACTCCAGTCATCAGCAATCAATTTGAGGAACCAGCAGAACATATATCTGACTGCTTGGATCTCCCACCAGCAACAGCCCCATATGTGGTAGTCTTGACCAATGTTCCCCCTTTGCCTACAAATAGTAAGGAGAACTGGATTGCCCTGAGAAATAAGTCCCTAAATTGTCTGGGCGTCAGAACGGGTTTAATTGACCACCTATTTAACAACTTCAAGATGGTAAGGAGAGTCAAATGGGTAGGGTGAGGTAATAAAAACCAGAGTGGCGACTGTGTGGTATTGACCTTAAGAACATCCCAGCTGGTGGCGGCAGTCCTGAATAGGACTGGGTCGTCCAACATCCATGGGAGTGGAATTTTCTCCTGCCCGCTGGGTTACTTTTACCACCCCGTACACCCAAGGAATAACTCACCACCACAGTCCAGTTTTGTGCAAAGATCGAGGTTTTTACAATCCCAATTAATAATAGGTTTCATTGTCTATCCACGTTGGATGGACTGGTTTGACTTAAGGGGGGGGGCTTGCCTAATTGGAGAGGAGAATGCTAAGAAAAGTCTTGTCACTGAAAGCCCTCCTGATGGCAGCTTTTCCACGGCAATGCATGAGGTGACCCCTCGGAGACAAGAAAGAGTCGCCCAATCAGCTAATAGTAATGTGCTAGTCCCCCGATAGGTACCCACACACAAAACTTAACACAAGTTAAAACTGAAATTTTTGGCTGCCTGTTTTGGAATGTGGCAGGTTTACGGAGAAAAATTCTGACCACAGAATGGCTAGACTTCATAGGCAACTATCAAATTATTTGTCTACAAGAGATATGGCTCACAGAGATTATTCATATAAACGGGTATAGGACATATTTTACATCGGCCATTCCATCAAGGCACGGGAGGGCAAAGGGGGGCCTGTGCACTTATGTATCGAACACTTTACAATTTATTAAGAATTGTCTTTGTTACAGATAACCCACACTATCAACTAATGGTAGGCAACTCGAAAGGCTCTGCCAGATTAGTAATAATCAACTTCTATAATAATGCTAACATGACAGTAATTACCGAGGTTGTACAGGAAATATATAATGATTTGGAGTGTATTGCCGCTGGCAACAAAAAATCTATGATGATTTTATGGGGGGGGGGTGATTTTGATAAGCGTCAGTGTAATGCTCAGTCGGGTAAAAGGTGCAGAATGACATATACAGAGGATGTAGAACAGCCCCATTTTATGCATAGCATATATGGCGATAAGATTAATGAATTGATACTTAAATTCGATTTGACATTTGCAAATGAAATTTATATGCCCTATGCTATCCGCAAAAAAACCTTTAATGGGAGAACTAACAACAGTATTATTGACCATGTCCTACTGTCAAACCGTTATGCTGGCTTTACTTTTAACTTTTGTACACATTCGATCTCACTAAGTGATCACTTTGCACTGAGCCTGCAACTATCGTCCGTACCTTTTTTTAAACAAGGGCACAGTAAAATCATTCCACAGGCAGAGGGGATTGAACTAGCCGGGTGCAATGGTTACACCTTGCGCTGGACACAGATCATTCCAGAAGATTTTCTTAAACAGTTAATATGCAATAATAAAGAAGACTTTGCGCTATGTTTAAATGACATCACTTCCCCCATTGAAATCATTGCGGCCTTTCTGGCTATTTCACAGGGTGTAAAGGAAAGCCTCGTTGTTAGTAGAGGGAAGGTAAAAAAGGGGGAAAAGGGGTGGTTTGATGCTTTATGCAGTAAAGCCCACAAACGCTTGAAGGAGGCATTACATAAAACACCTAGGAGCACCAGCGAGGTTCACCAACGCAGAGTAGATCACAAACAGGCTGTAAAAAGGAAGAAATTACACCTAAGAGAGACTGCCTGGGATTCCCTACAGGAGGCTAGTGCTAGTAATGATGACAGAACCTTCTGGAAGGTAATGAACTCCTCACCACGGAGTACAGACGTGGCCCTAGGATCGAGCTTGCAATTCTGGAGGAAGAATGGATTCAGCATTTCGTCAGTATCTACTCTGCACCTGTTACAACAAATTTACAGGAGCAGGGACATACTGAAAATGAGAATGTAACCACTTTTCAAACTTCCGCCATTGCTCCTTTTTCTTTGGAGGAAGTTAGCAACGCGATCCAAGCAAGTAAAAGCAGCAAAGCCCCAGGACCAGACACAATCCCAGCAGACTTGTACAAAGATAACATCGACTTGTGGGGACCCTTGCTGACCCAAGTATTGAGGGCCACTTGTATAGCAGGTTTTCTGTCATCGTGGGGAGAATCAATCATTGTACCCATATAAAAAAAAGGAGATCGCCAAAATCCAGCGTGTTATAGGCCAATCTCCTTGATTGACTCCCTAGCAAAGATAGCGGGATGCATAATCTTAAAAAGATTACAGCATTGGGCTGAATCCCATGGTAAACTGTCAGACCTGCAATACGGATTCCGTCCCAGGATTGGGACGATAGAACAGAGCCTCAACCTAAATATGCTAATTGGTAAATATGCTAAGATTAAAAAGGGGAAGATCTACCTAGCCTTTGTCGATCTTTCATCGGCCTTTGACTGTGTAATACATGCCAAGCTTTGGTTGAAACTGAAAGTCATGGGGGTGTAGTTGCCAATCATTAGCTTTCTGAGAGACTTATATTTGGGGTGTAGAGCCAAGGTTAGATATGGCGCTAGTGGAGAATGCACCGAAGTTTTTGGCATGGAGAGAGGGGTGAGACAGGGGTGCGTCCTGGCCCCCTTCTTGTTTTCATTATACACAAACAGTGTGGTGGAGGAGCTTGTGGCAGCTTCAAAAGATCTTCCAAAAAAAGGTACACGCTCTGTCCCGGCCCTCCTCTACGCCGACGACACAGTTCTTATGGCTCGCACCCCATTGGCCTTACAGTCATTGCTCACCAACTTTGTCGAATACATGAAGGAACTGGGTCTCCAAGTTAACCAAGCCAAAACTTTTATTATGAAGTGCGGGAAGAATAGCAAGAAATGCAGAGATATAACAATAAATGAAACAAAGATTGGCTTCACCGCCACTTTCTCTTACCTTGGAGTCCTATTCAACAGGGATGGTTTGTGGAATAAGGCCATTGACAATAGAATGATTCTTTTTAGCAAGGCATGTTGGACTCTCAGAAGCTTTGCAAGACGATTGGGCTCCAACCCACCTGAGATGATGATGAAGATATACAAAGCGAAATGCCTTAGCATAGCACTTTATGGGGCGGGCATATGGGGACACAAGAAATGTGCAGAAATGCAATTAATAGAAAATGAATTTTTTACACACCTTCTAGCAACCCCCAAAAGCACATCAGTATACGTATCCCATTCCAAACTTGGTGCCCCTTTTCTTACAAACTTAATTAAGTTAGAACCAATTTTACTGTGACATAAAATCTGGACCTCAGAATACACAGACCTGAACCGAGCAATAATAGGTGATTGTCTTAAATTAACTTCACATTCACGCATTGCATGGTTGGCGTATGTCCAGCGGTTCTTTTGTGACATGGCCCACCCTGAATATTTTGAAAAACCAGAACTGCTTAATACTATAAGCAGAAAAATGTTGAAAAGGGACGCTATGACACATTTGGAAAATCTCAAACTGATAATTGAACTCCCAAAACCTAGTTTTCTAAAAAATCAATTGATATTAACTACTTTTAATATGCAGCCTTATCTCAAAACTGTTTTAAACTCACGCCACAGGTTTGTTCTCACATGTTTAAGACTGGGCATGTTCCACCGATTATGTAGTTTCCCTACTATGAATGATTGGTCCACAAATCTCATTAACTGTCCCTGCGATGACAGGATGCCCCAGAACACTATTCAGGTGGTTCTTTTTTGCAAATGTTATACCCAACATAGGAAGCGGTATATCCTTCCGATGATAAGACAGTTACGTTTCACACAATATCGTCCTGCATATTTGTTTCTGCAATCATTGCCAACGTTAGAAATTTGTTGTGGAATGTCATCATTTTTATGGGCTGTTTTTTACGCTAGGAAAAACATGATATTAGCTACTACCTAGAACACGGCAAAAAGAGTATATACTCGAGGGGCACAGGCAGTACGGGCCACGGGAACAAGAGAAATCGGAAACTAATACGAAAAATATTGCACTATTATATTTGAGCAATTTTAGAAATATCTCTGTAGAAACGTTTAATGAAAAATCTGGCAGCTACATTTTTTAATAATTTGAGCTCATGTTTATATTGCTTTTTAATGTACTTAATTGTATTTTATCAGATGTAATGAAATGAAATTGAAGAATGTTTTCTCTTTGTACATTTGCTTTTATGGATGTTTTTTATGACTCCGAATAAAGCTATATATGACTATGGCATAATCATGCTTTCCGCTCGTATATTTCTTTTTGTTCTACCCTTTCCAAGTTGGACTTTCCAAACTTACATTTCTTCTTATCTTTATAAATTTCCTCTTGCACCATGATGAAGGACTGAAATAATTAGCTCTACAGTCATAGTGCCACAGCTGACAAACCCAACTACTTAGTACTAAATGTTTTTAAGATGATGAATTAATCTCTCTAATGTATGCAGTTCAAAAAAGCTTATTGTATTGTATTATTGTATTGATTAATTTAAAAGCCTAGTAAAAATATTTGAATGGTCAAGAAATTAATTAAACAAAAACAAATTTCACAATTTAGGTCAGTATAATCTTCAGTATTTACCCACCTCATCTTCAGCGTTAGTGCAATGTGAGGTTTCTGACATGATTTAACATAGCTATCTTCCAATGTAATTTTAAAAGTGGAGATAGTACACAGTCAGGATGGATATCTCCACATCTAAAAGTGAATCCAGGTTTATCCTTTTATATACCCCAATGCGCAGTCTTAACAGTCTTACACTTCCTATCAACTGTCATCTGTTGTGTAGCATAGTGAAACACACAATACATGCTAAATTTGCTGTACCTATGCAAACAAGGCCTTTGCAAAGATGTGATTCCAATTTTTTGTATATTCCTCAGCAACATCAGACACTGTACATGACAAGAGCCACGTTTTGCATGACAAGACTGCTTTGTTCGTGCTTTACACTGGAAATCATATGTGCTTACTCAGTTCAGCTACAGATAAATTGAAAATGACACGTGCCACTGTTGAGAATATGAGTGCATTTCGTACACCACGGATATGTATGTATCATTTTGAGTGAGACAAGTGGCACAATGTCAGGCTTTACTTCATTTTACAACAAACATTAGTTGTCATGACAACACATAGAAAAAGCATGCATGATACAATATACAATAAACAAATCCTCACATACCAACAATAGACATTGTCCAGTCCGTTCATTCACCATAGCATACAACAGTTATAAAGCCCTTTTCTCAAAAATGCAATTGCAATGAAAATCTACCAATTTATGTTCAGAAAACTACACATCCCAGAATTCCCTAAGAAAACAGCATTCCATTAGCTTCACTGATGCATAGACTTTATAATTATTGCAGCCATTACTCGGATAAAGTGAAAGGTGACAAACAAAACATGATGGTACATCTCTCTCCCCACTCACATCATACTTCAAGACACATAATGCAATTCATGCACTTACCAGCTCTCTGCTGCTCAAAGTCCTCCAGCTGAGCATGGAGGGCTGGCCAGGTTGTCTTCAGGATCCTCCTGTACAGTGGGCTCATGCAGAGCTGTTGTGAATGAGGCTGGGAGGGCATGCCCATGATGTCTTGGGCCTTAATGCTGGCCCAGTGTCATAGGTTCTCCCAGCGCTTGCTAACATCTTGCCCCGCTGCGGGTACACACCCACTGCACTACAGCGTGCAGCGATATAACGTCAGATTTGCATACGCGCTGCATTGCTCAGCTGGCTATCAGGGCCCCCACAAAGCTGAGGGTACCTATCAAACACCCCCTCATTAAGTACATTCAATTCTGACTCACTGAAGGGGAGTGCTTTGTCATCGAATTCTTCAGCCGTGTTGGGGCAGGATAGGTGTACAGCACAGCAGGATGGCGAAGGATGTTGCTCTGAGGTGAAGACAGCACAGAATGAACACAAAATGGCTGCCTTCAACTTCCTGTAGGCTGCTATTATCTTGCAGACAACTTCAGGGGAGTACAGCAGCTCCCCCTCTTTACCATCAAGTCTGTATGGTGTGGGGAGATGAGGGGAGTGTGAATATGCATCATCACCTTAGGAGTTAAACGAGGAAATATTTGTACATGTTCATCTTGCATCTGTAGAGTTCATAATGTATGAATTGGTACATGCAGTGTCTATTGGGGGTCATGTATGTGTCATGAGAATTAGTCATTTGTAATGGTTGTGTATAATAACATTTATGCATATCAGACTTGTGTGGTGCTTGAGTACTTACCCAGAAGCCACATGTTGCCAAATTCTCCCGCTGCCAGCCGCAGTGCAAGAGGCGACCTGTGGAATATGCAGCTGTCATGTGTTCAGCCTGGGAACACTGTATACACATCAGTAAATCAGCCACTGGCATCAAAACCCCATGCACGTTGATCGAGTGCCAGCGGTGTCTGTTGCAGAAGATGTGTGCATTGTGGCAAGGTGGCTGAAGTGCCACATAAGTACAATCAATTGCATCTACCACACATGGGAAGTGGGAAAGAGGTACAAACTCCTAGCTACCCTTTGCCTTACTACCAGTGTTTCTGGCATACCTATGTAGAGATGCACTCTCCAATTTATGCAGTTCAGAACCTGACACAAGCATCAGTACTAGCTTGCCTGAGAAATGTCCACAATGTCACTGGACATCCTCTGGAATGACCCAGTAGCAAGGAAATGTAGAGCTGCTAGGATCGTGACATAGGCTGCGATGGTGTGGGAGTGGCATGTCTCAGACCCAAGATCCTGCTCTCACTCAGAAACTGTGTCCAAGATGACATCAGGGGGAAAAAGGTATCTGGAGGTAGCATTGTGGCTGGACATCCCAAAGAGGTTGTTCCTTTGTCTGAAGATCCTCTCAGCTCTCCTCCTCCTCCTCCTTCTCCTCAAATCATTCTATCTCATTACAAGGGGCAAACCGACAAGCACATTCAGTGACATGTTGTAAGGTTTGAATGCGTTTTTGTTTCCCGCTAAAAACACGCAAACAAAAAACCGCGGCCAGGTCGTTTGCTGGTAACGCCCCCAAAATCTGGAACTCCATCCCCCCCCACATCAGAACGATCCCCTCTTTTGCAAAATTCAAAAGCCTGCTCAAAGTCCTCTTCCTCGACTGCTCACTAGCAAACCGATAGGATCCACGGAAGTACCTTAGCCGCCACTCCATCCGACTTTAACTCTGTGTCCTGTGACACTGACATCCTCTACCACCGGACCCCTGCTGGAAATCCTATCCCCTCCCTCCGCCCTGCACAAGAAATCTTATCGGCTACTCGTTCTGTGTGACCTGCACTCTTCATGCTTCCTTCCGCTCAATCACTCCTCGGTTCGAACTCTACCCGTCGCGAATCTCTATGCTCTACTATGATTTCTGCACTGCTTGTTTGCTTATAAGTTACCTGTTGTGAAGCGCTCTGATACCCTCGGGTCCAGCTAGCGCTATATAAAACTCCTAAAATAAATAAATACATTTTTGTGTGACAGCTCATATTTTATGTGTGCAGCCAGGCTCTGATTGGCTGTTGGGCTAACAGCATTCTGCTGGAACAAGGTGGAGGGATGTTAAGTACTGATACAAGTGTGTGTGTAGTGTTTGGGAGAAATTTGGAAATCTGAGGTTTGATTAGAGGTTTTGACTTGTGCATAAAGTTCACATTTGAGCTGATTGTGAAAGACATTACATGACACATAGCTAATTGTTAAATGTGCAACTGTAGAAGAGATATTGTAACAAATATACTTGTGATGTTCTTGTCGCCACTTGAAGGCTCTTATAAATAGGTTTATGGTACTGTTTCTTACGTGATATATTTACACTGTTGTAGAGGTGTGTGTTTTTTGCCATCACTATTACCCCTCCAATACACTCCTTTTACAGCTAACTGATACTACTCTCATCACATTTTTTCAATAACTTTTGTTTTTCACCTCCAATTATCACGTGCACCTCACTCATTGTGCAATCCAATGTTATCATACGCTACTGTTACCTACACGCACATGTCCTATGCATATGTGACAGCCCAGTGCCTACGTGTAGCTGTTTTCTATTTTAGTTGAGGCTTTTTGTACTATGTTGGCAGTACAACTAGATGTAGATCTCATGAGGATCACTGACATAATATTGATTACCAAAATATCCCCATACACAAATATGGACACATAAATATCGACATCCTATCTTTATAATGTAAAGTATAAAAATATCGAAAAAATAATATCGATGTAAAACATATCGATGTACAAAATATAGTTTTTTTAATATATAACAAATAATGTTAAATAAATTAAATAATAAAATTAACTTTCAAAAAATTGTGTAGATTTAATGTACATTTTAACAAATATAATAAATAAATTTAATTTAAAAATGTAAACATACATATATAAAATGTAATATATATGTATGTATATTTACTTTAAAACAATTAATGAACTAATAATTTTAATTTATTTCAAAATTTTACAAATATATACAAATTTACAAATATATATATATATATATATATATATACATACACCTATAACATAAAATCTAATAAAAAACATTATATTATAAATTAAAACATTAAAATATTTAATAATTTTTAAACTTAAATTTTGCACTCCACTGAGTGCAACAGTAGGGAAAGTGTTAGCTAGCATAGGGGTAAAAATTACTATTTCCACTCCAGTGAGTGCAACAATAGGGAAAGTGTTGGATAGCAGAAGGGAAAAAATTACTATTCCCACTCCAGTGCATGCCACAGTAGGGAAAGTGTTGGATAAAGGATAGGTAAAAATGACTATTCCCACTCCAGTGAGTGCAACAGTAGGGAAAGTGTTGGTTAGCCAAGGGGTAAAAATTACTATTCCCACTCCAGTGAGTGCAACAGTAGGGAAAGTGTTGGATAGCGTAGGGGTAAAAATTACTATTCCCACTCCAGTGAGTGCAACAGTAGGGAAAGTGTTGGATAGCGCAGGGGAAAAAATTACTATTCCCACTCCAGTGAGTGCAATAGTAGGGAAAGTGTTGGATAGCGTAGGGGTAAAAATTGCTATTTCCACTCCAGTGAGTGCAACAGTAGGGAAAATGTTGGATAGCCGAGAGGTAAAAATTACTATTCCCACTCCAGTGAGTGCAACAGTAGGGAAAACGTTGGATAGCGGAGAGGTAAAAATGACTATTCCCACTCCAGTGAGTGCAACAGTATGGAAAGTGCTGGATAGCGGAGGGTTAAAAATTACTATTCCCACTCCAGTGAGTGCAACAGTAGGGAAAGTGCTGGATAGCGGAGGGGTAAAAATTACTATTCCCACTCCAGTGAGTGCAACAGTAGGGAAAGTGTTGGATAGCGGAGGGGTAAAAATCACTAATCCCACTCCAGTGAGTGCAACAGTAGGGAAAGTGTTGGATAGCGGAGGGTTAAAAATCACTATTCCCACTCCAGTGAGTGCAACAGTAGGGAAAGTGTTGGATAGCGGAGGGCTATAAATTAATATTCCCACTGAAGTCAATTCAAAATTAAAAACAAACAAAATATCAACTACAATAGAAAAGATGTCTGGGGTGCCTGCTACCTGAAAGAAATATAAATGTGTGCAATTGTTATGCGTTTCCTACAAATTAAGAAGGATAGCATATCTGGACAACATGAACTTTACAATATTGGAACTCAGTTCATGCATATTATCAAAAATGTTGGTAATAATTCCTAGCAAGCTCACAGTGCCCCATCTGAACCTCTCACCGTACCAGGGTACTAGATGGTATCAGCAACCTCAAACACGACCATTCTTACTCCCCAAGGAAATTGTGGAAACAGATCTACCCTTTTCTTGTTACTTTGCATGCCCAAGGCAAACACAAGAAAGATACGAATATGGCCTTTCAAACATTTCTTAAAATAATCATATTCTTGTATAAAAAGCTTGACTTGTGATTATTAAGCAGATAGAACAAAGCATCGTAACCAGCATTCAGAAAATGGTGAAAAACATAAACAGTTCAACCATGGCAATGTTATTATTTTGTTCCACTCCTAGATGTTACTACCTACACTATCGAGAGCATAGTGGGAGTACCCTCGCCTGATCCATTGGGATAGCATAACCCCTCATACCTGAGTATGATGTGTCAGGAAGCCGCTCTGTGAAAAAAATGGTTCTCCTCCATTGCAGGATGGAGGTTAGAGTCAGCAGAGCTGCATCTCCATCATAGTGCATCGTGTTCCAAGATAATCCCAGCAGAAGTGCTCCTCTGCCAAATCTAGTACAGAGGAAGTTTATATAATAAAAGCACCATTCATATCACACTGTGCTACGGGTGAAGAGCTGATGTGTTGGTTTGTCTAGAGCCTTAGAGCTGTCTCCATCCGGACAACCAAATACAAGTGTATCGCTTTCTATGTGCCTAGCCTTGGACAGAGTGTACGAACACCATGATAGCAATGCTTACTAGGAAAGAAGCTGCATGTACAGTAATTTATCAGTACATTATTGTGTAAATGTAAAATATGTAAAAAGTCACCATCCGAAAAGACGGCAAGTTAAAATGTGAAACTGAAATGAAGACTCAGCTTGGGCCCTAATGTACATTACAACACAATTGGTTAATTTGCAAATGTAAAGGCTGCTTAGAACCTGGTATTGGTTTTAATTGATGGGGTCATGTGAAGCTTCATGATGACAAAGATTTATTCTGTTTGAGAGGTAATGCATGTGTGTTACCAGCCGAGCTGTGGAGTGTGTTCTTACAGTAAACAGTCTGCATATTACTGTAATCTGTTTTGAAGCACCTTTTTTAATCTAAAACCTAAATCTTTTTGTGCATTTTTTGGTAGCCTATCTTGTACTGTGTACAATGCACATTTAAAATAATGAATTATATATTTACAGAGCTTTCTGTCAGAGGCTGGGATCTCTTAGCACTAAATCACTATTCCCCACTGGGAAGTTCTGGATGCAATTCTGTGGCTCTCTGGTTATACACACAGGCAACTGCAGTGATCACATTAACCATTAGAGGTGTCATAATGTACAATAGTTCATCTTCCACAGATCAGTTTCACACATTTATTTTTTTATTTAAGATGTGCATTATTATATACAGTTATCAGAAGGTGAAAGACCAACAAAAATACCTACAGAATATTTTGTTATTTTTAGCTACAGCTTTAACCATGCCCCAATGCTCACTGACCGCACTACCATTGCACTGAAGATTACAGTTCCCATAGTTAGGGTCGAGCCTGCGACTCTGTTGTTAACAAAAAGGGCTTGGAGCCCACCCACTGCTTACTATTTATTGTCTTGCATGGCACTCTTCATTACAGCCTTGTAATTCATCAAGGCAGGCCTAACATAATTTCCATTCCTCTCTGTGGAGCAGGGACCAAGCACTGATTGATTCAACTTAATAAGTGCCCGTCACACTGCTCCCGACGTGATTGAGGTACTATTTTGTTCTGTTAAACTTTTAGTTACCTTTCTTTTCTTTGGCCACGTCTTCTTTTCTCACTTTGCATTCGTGTTTTCTTTTGTTTTTGCTTGTGGGCACTGCTCTCAAAGATGAGCAACATTGTTTCTTTCTGATGTGTTCTTTCTGAAATTATGCTTTAACACATATTCATGCAGTACACCCCAATCTACCCCACTCCAATCCAAGCCAATCCGCCCCACATCATCCCACAGCAATCCGCCCCACTCAATCCAATCCACCCCAGACCAATCCAATCCAGTCGACCCCACTCCATTCAAACCACTCACCTCAGTCCAGTTCACTCCAATTCTCCCAACCCACCCCAATCTGCCCTACTCCAATCCAAAACAATCTGCCCCACTGCAATCCAAAACCATCTGCCTCACTCCAATCTTCCGCACTTCTGCACTCCAATCTGCCCTACTCCAATCCAAAACAATCTGACCCACTCCAAAACAATCTGCTCCACTCCAATCTAAAACAATCTGCCCCACTCCAATCCAAAACAATATGCTCCACTCCAATCTAAAACAATCTGCCCCACTTCAATATGCCCCACTCCAATCCAAAACAGTGTGCCTCACTCCAATCTATCCTACTCCTATTCAAAACAATCTGACCCACTCCAATCCAAAACAATCTGCCCCACTCTAATCCACCCACTCCAACTCAAAACAATCTGCCCCACTGCAATTCAATCCCACTCCAGTCTGCCCCACTCCAATCCAAAACAATCTGCCTCACTCTAATCTAAAACAATCTGCCCCATTTCAAACTGCCTCACTCCAATCTGCCCCACTCCAATCCAAAACAGTCTGCCTCACTCCAATCTGCCCCAATCCAATCCAAAATAATCTGCCCCACTCAATCCAAAACAATCTTCCCCACCCCAATCTGCCCCACTCCAATACAAAACAATCTGCCCCACTCTAATCCGCCCCACTCCAACCCAAAACAATCTGCCCCACTCCAATCCATCCCACTCCAGTCTGCCCCACTCCGATCCAAAACAATCTGCCTCACTCCAATCTAAAACAACCTGACAACTCCAACCTGCCCACTCCAACCTTCCTCACTCTAATCCAAAACATTCTGCCCCACTCTAATCCATCCCACTCCAATCTACCCCACTCCAATCCAAAACAATTGGCCCCACTCCAATCTAAAACAATCTGCCCCATTTCAATCTGTCTCACTCCAATCTGCCCCACTCAATCCAAAACAGTCTGCCTCACTCCAATCTGCCCCACTCAAATCCAAAACAATCTACCCCACTCAATCCAAAACAAGCTGCCCCACTCGAATCCAAAACAATCTGACCACTCCAATCCAAACAAATCTGCCCAACGCTAATCCAATACCACTCCAATCTGCCCCATTCCATTGTAAAACAATCTTCCCCACTCTAATCCGTCCCACTCCAATCTGCCCCACTCCAGTCCAAAACAATCTACCCACTCCAATCTGCCTCACTCCAATCCAAAACAATCAGCTCCACTCCAATCTATCCCACTCCAATCTTCCCCACTCCAGTCAAAAACAATCTGCCTCATTCCAATCCGCACACTCCAATCTGCCCCACTCCAATCTGCCCAACTTCAGTCTACCCCACTCCAATTCACCTCACCCCAATTCACCCACTCCATCCCAATTCACCTCACTTCAATCCACCCCACACTAATTCAAACCGCCCCAATCTAGCCCAAACCAATCTACCCCACTCCAATTCAATCCAACTCACCCCAATCAAATCCACCCCACTCTCTCCCCATCCACCCTATTCCAATTCAATCCACCATACTCCAATCCAAAACAATCTGCCCCACTCCAATATGCTCCACAATAATCTGCCCCACTCCAAACCGAAACAATTTGCTCCACTCAATCCAAAACAATCTGCCCACTCAATCCAACAGAATCTGCCACACTCCAGTTCCAAAACAATCCAAAGCAATCCACCCCACACTAATCTGCCCACTCCAATCCAAAACAATGTGCCCCACTCCAATCAGCCTTACTCCAATCCAAAACATTCTGCCTCACTCTAATCTACCCCACTCCAATCCAGAGCAGTCCACCCCACTCCAATCTGAAACAATCTGCCCCACTCCAATCCAAAATATTCTGCCCCACTCCAATCTGCCCGCTCCAATCCAAAACAATGCACCCCACTCCAATCTGCCCCACTCCAATTCAAAACAATCCGCCCCAATCCAATCCACCCCACCCCAATCCAATCCACCCCAATCCATCCAAATCCAATCTACCCTATTCCAATCCACCCCATCCCACCCCACTTCAATTGACCCTACCCCAATCCAATTCACTGCATCTCAATCCAATCCACCCCAATCAGAACCAATCTAATCCAATCCACCCCACTCAATCAATCCACCTCACTCCAATCCCCCACTGCAATCCAATCTACTCCACTCCAATCCTCCCCACCCCAATCTAACTCAACCCACTTGATTCCACCCCACCCCACTCCAATGCACCCCACCCCACTCCAGTCCACCCCAATTCAATCTACCCCACTCAGTCCACCCCACCCCAATACAATCTAATCCAACCCAACTAGTCCACACCACTCCAATCCACCCCACTCCACTGCAGTCCAATGCACCCCACTCTACTCCAATCCACCCCACCCTACCCCAATTCAATCCACCCCAACCCTGTTCAGTCCTCTCCACTCAATCCAACCCATCCAGCCCACCACACTTCAATCAACCCCACTCTATTTCAATCTACCCCACTCCAATCTGCCCTGCTCCAGTCAAGTCCAATCCAGCCCTTCCACTCCACTCTAATTCACCCCACTCCAAACCACCCTACTCTAATCCAATCCAACTCACCCCAATTCAGGTCACCCCACCCCAAACCAATTTATTCCACCCCAATCCAATCCAATTGAATCCACCTCACCCCATTTTAATCCCTCCCAACTCCAATCAAATCCACACCATTCAGTTCACTCACTCCAATCCAGCCCAGTCCACTCAATCCACCCCACTCTACCCCAATCCAATCCACCCTACTCTACTCCAACTAACCTATCATGCTGCCTCAATCCAGTTCAACCCAATCCACCCTATTCCATCAACCCCAATCGACGCCATGCCATGCCACTCCACTCTACAACACTGCACTCTATGACACTGTCTGCCACAGAACAACTGAACTCTACTTAACTCTATGACACTCTCCTCCCCCTACTCCACTCTATGACAACAAATCCATTCTACAACACTCTACTCCCCCCACTCCACTCCAGGACATTCCATGCCACTAACTTTTAGCCATGCTGAACAGCAGCCACACTGGTGTACAACACGGCAAAAACAAATTATCGAAGCCAATAGCTCTTGTATAGGCAAGACCTATTGGTTTTGCCAATGCTTGTTTTTTAATGCAGTTCGACTCCTGTGGTGGTCTGCTGACCTCAGTAGGCCACCTTTCCTTGTGATTGTTGCGATTCATAGTGGGTCGCAATTTGCAACCTACCTCGTTAACATTCATGAGGTAAGTCGAATTACATCACACTATGAATCACTATTTTGCAAACCGACCTATGAAAACATAGGTCAATATTAACCACAATGAGACTAGTGCTTCTACATCAGGCCCTAGAGGTGAAAGTTAGAAACACACACAGAATGATAAAGACCCAGAAATGAGTTGCAATGATTGAACGATGAAAGGCGCTAGCAGACAGACGAGACCCACAGATAGGAGATGAGACACACAGACTGGGCAACGAGACACGCTCACGGAGGCTTGCCTGGCTAGCAGTTCATTTTAACGAGGCATAGTTTGATCTCTGCAGCTGAAGCTGCCTGTCATCTCATGCAGACTCGGGAGGTAATGATGGAGAGAGGAGAATGTAGCAGCAGGCCTGAAAACAAGCTTCTCTATCGGATAGTTGCATATACCACCAGCCGCTCTTCCCTTGTGAGATGAGATGAAGCTGGAAAAGGCAGTTCGGGTGTACGGTTAACAGCACCCTCCCTCCCCCCAGTGTTTCACTTCAAAGACCTTGCTTAATATCACCAGTTTCACACATTGGCCAGAACCATTCAAGCTTCCATTGTGAAAGTCTTCGGTGAGAAAGGATTTTTAAATGTACTAAAGCAGGAAATGCGGATAAGTCACAGTCCTGAGTAAATTTATAGTAGGCGAATTATTTGTATATTTTTATTCTATCCTCATCCTTACGAGAGATAACACAAAACAAAAAACTGTTTCTAGTTGCTTACAAGATATATTTATGCAATCATTAGCAGTTCAATATAGAATGTTGTGACTTTATTCTCTGGCCCTATGTGGCGTAAGTGTGTTTTAGTGATTTCAAAACACTGTTTATCCAAGTATATACTGAGATAAACAGTTGCAAAATGTAATTTATCATGACTTAGAAAAGTGCAACATTAATTATGATTTTTGCAATAACAGAAATATTTGCACTGATACTACTAGTTTACTATTCGGTCCTCATTCTGATGCTCAAACTATTAACTAGTGCTAATTTAAATTACATGATTGTGGGAGGCGTGGCTTGATGCCAACGAAGATGGCGGCTGGCTGACGAAGCTCTGTGGTGCTTTCTGAAGGATGCTCTCCTCCCAGATAATGTGCTCCTGCATCTCCCGCACCATGGCCATAGTTTATCGGAACTTCTGCGTGGAACTGACACTTCAACTTTGCATGGTAAGCAGTAAATACCATGGGGCATATCAGCAAGGCGAGGCGATAAAATTATCGCCGCTTTAGCGTCCGTTTTCGGACGAAAAGCGGCGATAATTTTATCGCCCTATCAGCATGGACACGCTAACGCGTGAATCCATGCCTTAGCGCCTGTTTACTGAACGCCCAGCTTTGCATCTCTAATAAGATGCAAAGTGGGCGTTCCTTCCCGAAATAACTGGAGAAATGTCGCTAACCGACATTTCTCCAATTATCAAGGGAATCGCTAACAAGCATAGCGATAAGAAAAGTAGCGCTAACCACGGTTATCGCTACTTTCCTTACGCCTGCTTTAATTCTGACTTAGCTATGTAATCCAATGGGAGGTGGATTACATGGCTAAGACCACCCTGCTCTATCAGCAAGGTATCGCCGGTCACAGTGCGATTATCGCTGGTTTCCCAGCGATCATCACACTGTTTTCCAGCTATCGCTTGCATTTCTATCGCTTTGGAGATAAGCGTTGCTGATAGCACGCTATCTCCGTGATAGAAAGCAGCGATAGCCGGTGATAATTATCCTAGCGCTAAGTGCGCTTAGCGATAATTATCGCCGGCCCTTGCTGATATGCCCCTACGTTTTCTGCTTCATTATGGGCGGCGCGTTTTCCTTACTGGAATTGCGCCCACCATTTGTTTTTTTGCCTGCGTTTCAGCCCTTGCACTCTCTGTGCTCAATACATTATGGGCAGCTCCAATTACTTACATAATATGGACTGATTTGGAAACTGTGTTTGAAGCCAGTACTTTATGTGCAGTATAATTTTGCCTAAAACGGTTCTAGTTCTCCTAATGTTTTTCTCCTCAAAATTGTAGTCCACCAGAAGCATAATGAAGGTGTTTGAGTTTATGAGGCAGTTGTTATAACAAGGCTTTTCTTTACCAATTTATGACAATCTGGAATATCAATATATGGCTGTGATAAAAGGTAGGTCGCTCCCCCACCACACAGCTCCGCCTGTGTTGTCTGCCCGCTGCTTCTGCAGGTAAGATCGCCCTCCGCTTGTGGCCCCGGTGCCCGTATTTTCTGCTTGTCTCCCCATTTTCCTTTCTGTGCCCCTCGCTGCCCCATTGTCGTTGTGCCCGTGATTTTGTCTGCTTTTCTCCCCTTTTTCCTTCTGTGCCCCTCGCTGCCCCATTGTCGTTGTGCCCGTGATTTTGTCTGCTTTTCTCCCCTTTTTCCTTCTGTGCCCCTCGCTGCGTCTTTGTCGTTGTGCCCGTGATTTTGTCTGCTTTTCTCCCCTTTTTCCTTCTGTGCCCCTCGCTGCCCCATTGTCGTTGTGCCCGTGATTTTGTCTGCTTTTCTCCCCTTTTTCCTTCTGTGCCCCTCGCTGCCCCATTGTCGTTGTGCCCGTGATTTTGTCTGCTTTTCTCCCCTTTTTCCTTCTGTGCCCCTCGCTGCCCCATTGTCGTTGTGCCCGTGATTTTGTCTGCTTTTCTCCCCTTTTTCCTTCTGTGCCCCTCGCTGCCCCATTGTCGTTGTGCCCGTGATTTTGTCTGCTTTTCTCCCCTTTTTCCTTCTGTGCCCCTCGCTGCCCCATTGTCGTTGTGCCCGTGATTTTGTCTGCTTTTCTCCCCTTTTTCCTTCTGTGCCCCTCGCTGCCGCATTGTAGTTGTGCCCGTGATTTTGTCTGCTTTTCTCCCCTTTTTCCTTCTGTGCCCCTCGCTGCCCCATTGTCGTTGTGCCCGTGATTTTGTCTGCCTTTCCCCCCATTTCCTTTCTGTGCCCCCGCTGCCTCTCGCCATTCCCGCCGCTGCGTCCCCTGCGGCCCCGCCCCCCTGACTGCCCATTCGCTGCCCCTGCCTCCCGCCTCCCAGCTGCTCCTCCCTCCCACCTCCCCATAAATGGCGGCCGCTGCGCGGTGAGGAGAGCGACCCTTGACCTTGCCAGGTAGGTCGCTCCCCCACCACACAGCTCCGCCTGTGTTGTCTGCCCGCTGCTTCTGCAGGTAAGATCGCCCTCCGCTTGTGGCCCCGGTGCCCGTATTTTCTGCTTGTCTCCCCATTTTCCTTTCTGTGCCCCTCGCTGCCCCATTGTCGTTGTGCCCGTGATTTTGTCTGCTTTTCTCCCCTTTTTCCTTCTGTGCCCCTCGCTGCCCCATTGTCGTTGTGCCCGTGATTTTGTCTGCTTTTCTCCCCTTTTTCCTTCTGTGCCCCTCGCTGCCCCATTGTCGTTGTGCCCGTGATTTTGTCTGCTTTTCTCCCTTTTTCCTTCTGTGCCCCTCGCTGCCCCATTGTCGTTGTGCCCGTGATTTTGTCTGCTTTTCTCCCCTTTTTCCTTCTGTGCCCCTCGCTGCCCCATTGTCGTTGTGCCCGTGATTTTGTCTGCTTTTCTCCCCTTTTTCCTTCTGTGCCCCTCGCTGCCCCATTGTCGTTGTGCCCGTGATTTTGTCTGCTTTTCTCCCCTTTTTCCTTCTGTGCCCCTCGCTGCCCCATTGTCGTTGTGCCCGTGATTTTGTCTGCTTTTCTCCCCTTTTTCCTTCTGTGCCCCTCGCTGCCCCATTGTCGTTGTGCCCGTGATTTTGTCTGCTTTTCTCCCCTTTTTCCTTCTGTGCCCCTCGCTGCCCCATTGTCGTTGTGCCCGTGATTTTGTCTGCTTTTCTCCCCTTTTTCCTTCTGTGCCCCTCGCTGCCCCATTGTCGTTGTGCCCGTGATTTTGTCTGCTTTTCTCCCCTTTTTTCCTTCTGTGCCCCTCGCTGCCCCATTGTCGTTGTGCCCGTGATTTTGTCTGCCTTTCCCCCCATTTCCTTTCTGTGCCCCCGCTGCCTCTCGCCATTCCCGCCGCTGCGTCCCTGCGGCCCCGCCCCCTGACTGCCCATTCGCTGCCCCTGCCTCCCGCCTCCCAGCTGCTCCTCCCTCCCACCTCCCCATAAATGGTGGCCGCTGCGCGGTGAGGAGAGCGACCCTTGACCTTGCCAGGTAGGTCGCTCCCCACCACACAGCTCCGCCTGTGTTGTCTGCCCGCTGCTTCTGCAGGTAAGATCGCCCTCCGCTTGTGGCCCCGGTGCCCGTATTTTCTGCTTGTCTCCCCATTTTCCTTTCTGTGCCCCTCGCTGCCCCATTGTCGTTGTGCCCGTGATTTTGTCTGCTTTTCTCCCCTTTTTCCTTCTGTGCCCCTCGCTGCCCCATTGTCGTTGTGCCCGTGATTTTGTCTGCTTTTCTCCCCTTTTTCCTTCTGTGCCCCTCGCTGCCCCATTGTCGTTGTGCCCGTGATTTTGTCTGCTTTTCTCCCCTTTTTCCTTCTGTGCCCCTCGCTGCCCCATTGTCGTTGTGCCCGTGATTTTGTCTGCTTTTCTCCCCTTTTTCCTTCTGTGCCCCTCGCTGCCCCATTGTCGTTGTGCCCGTGATTTTGTCTGCTTTTCTCCCCTTTTTCCTTCTGTGCCCCTCGCTGCCCCATTGTCGTTGTGCCCGTGATTTTGTCTGCTTTTCTCCCCTTTTTCCTTCTGTGCCCCTCGCTGCCCCATTGTCGTTGTGCCCGTGATTTTGTCTGCTTTTCTCCCCTTTTTCCTTCTGTGCCCCTCGCTGCCCCATTGTCGTTGTGCCCGTGATTTTGTCTGCTTTTCTCCCCTTTTTCCTTCTGTGCCCCTCGCTGCCCCATTGTCGTTGTGCCCGTGATTTTGTCTGCCTTTCCCCCCATTTCCTTTCTGTGCCCCCGCTGCCTCTCGCCATTCCCGCCGCTGCGTCCCTGCGGCCCCGCCCCCTGACTGCCCATTCGCTGCCCCTGCCTCCCGCCTCCCAGCTGCTCCTCCCTCCCACCTCCCCATAAATGGCGGCCGCTGCGCGGTGAGGAGAGCGACCCTTGACCTTGCCAGGTAGGTCGCTCCCCACCACACAGCTCCGCCTGTGTTGTCTGCCCGCTGCTTCTGCAGGTAAGATCGCCCTCCGCTTGTGGCCCCGGTGCCCATATTTTCTGCTTGTCTCCCCATTTTCCTTTCTGTGCCCCTCGCTGCCCCATTGTCGTTGTGCCCGTGATTTTGTCTGCTTTTCTCCCCTTTTTCCTTCTGTGCCCCTCGCTGCCCCATTGTCGTTGTGCCCGTGATTTTGTCTGCTTTTCTCCCCTTTTTCCTTCTGTGCCCCTCGCTGCCCCATTGTCGTTGTGCCCGTGATTTTGTCTGCTTTTCTCCCCTTTTTCCTTCTGTGCCCCTCGCTGCCCCATTGTCGTTGTGCCCGTGATTTTGTCTGCTTTTCTCCCCTTTTTCCTTCTGTGCCCCTCGCTGCCCCATTGTCGTTGTGCCCGTGATTTTGTCTGCTTTTCTCCCCTTTTTCCTTCTGTGCCCCTCGCTGCCCCATTGTCGTTGTGCCCGTGATTTTGTCTGCTTTTCTCCCCTTTTTCCTTCTGTGCCCCTCGCTGCCCCATTGTCGTTGTGCCCGTGATTTTGTCTGCTTTTCTCCCCTTTTTCCTTCTGTGCCCCTCGCTGCCCCATTGTCGTTGTGCCCGTGATTTTGTCTGCTTTTCTCCCCTTTTTCCTTCTGTGCCCCTCGCTGCCCCATTGTCGTTGTGCCCGTGATTTTGTCTGCTTTTCTCCCCTTTTTCCTTCTGTGCCCCTCGCTGCCCCATTGTCGTTGTGCCCGTGATTTTGTCTGCTTTTCTCCCCTTTTTCCTTCTGTGCCCCTCGCTGCCCCATTGTCGTTGTGCCCGTGATTTTGTCTGCCTTTCCCCCCATTTCCTTTCTGTGCCCCCGCTGCCTCTCGCCATTCCCGCCGCTGCGCTCCCTGCGGCCCCGCCCCCTGACTGCCCATTCGCTGCCCCTGCCTCCCGCCTCCCAGCTGCTCCTCCCTCCCACCTCCCCATAAATGGCGGCCGCTGCGCGGCCGCGCGCTGGCGCGCCAAAGGCGCGCCTAAGGCAAGCCCATCTGCGCCCGTCCGCGACTGGACCGCGCCCAGCGCCAGAACCCCTGGATCCCACCGATGCAACACCACTCGACGGACCTACGACGCCGCCACACTCACCGCACTCAATGCCGGCCGGAACCCTGCCTGCTACCGAGCCTCACCGAGACGCACCCACGGACCCTTCACCTGCCAAACCTGCCGATTCACCTGCCCCCAGACGTGCACCACCTCCGCCAAGTCGAGCACCAGCAGCAACCACCTGAAATGCATCCTGCTGAACACCCGCTCCGTCCACAGGCACGCCGTGGAACTCTGGGACCTGCTCGACGCAACAGCACCGGACATCGCCTTCCTCACCGAAACCTGGATGAACGCCTCCTCAGCGCCCGACATCGCCATAGCCATCCCGGACGGATACAAGATCACCCGGAGGGACCGCGTCAACCAGACGGGAGGAGGCATCGCCATCGTACACAAGAACACCATCCGCATCTCGACTAACTCCGACGAGACCTTCACCGCCGCCGAACACCTACACTTCCAAATACACACTGACCCCAAGACCACCCTCCGAGGAACCCTCATCTACAGACCCCCGGGACCACGCACACTATTCAGCGAAGACATCGCAGACTTCATCAGCCCGCACGCCATGCCCTCCGCCGACTACATCCTCCTAGGGGACCTCAACTTCCACCTGGAGAACAACAACGACAGAAACACCACCGCCCTGCTGGACAACCTCGCCAACCTCGGACTCAAGCAACTGGTGAACACGCCCACCCACTACGCCGGCCACACGCTTGACCCCGTCTTCTCGTCCAGCAAGCACATCTCCTTCAGCCACGCCACCGGACTCCACTGGACCGACCACAGCTGCGTCCACTTCAGCTTCAGAAAGACTGCGACCCACCACCACCCGCAACAGGCTCCCCGCCGGAGCTGGAGCAAGATCACCGCCGAGCAGCTCACCGCCTCCCTCAGCCAGAACACACCCACCAACACAACGGACCCAAACGAAGCAGCCAGCAACCTCGCCAAGTGGCTGACCGCCTGCGCCGACGACCTCGCACCACTAAAAAACCCTCCCAGCAGACCCGGAAGCAAGAAAACCCCTTGGTTCACCAACGAACTCAAGGAATCCAAGAAGAACTGCCGCACTCTCGAGAAAACCTGGCGACTCGACCAGACCACAGACAACAGGACCGCCCTCAAGCACGCCACCCGCAAACACCACCAGCTGATCCGTGCCACCAAGAAGTCGGCACTCAAAGAACGACTGGACAACAACGCCCATGACAGCAAGGAACTTTTCAGCATCGTCAAAGAGTTCTCCAACCCCAGCGCCGGAAACAACGACATCACCCCCTCGCAAGACCTCTGCAACTCACTCTCCGCGTTCTTCCACCGCAAGATCACCGACATACATAACAGCTTCGACGCACAAACCACGCACCCTACCGCCGAACCAACGCCCGCCACCACCACCCTCTGCAACTGGACCCCGATCAGCACCGAACACACCACCCGCACGATGAACTCCATCCACTCCGGATCACCAACCGACCCCTGCCCACACCACGTCTTCAACAAAGCCGACGCCACCATCGCACCCCATCTCCGGGACATCATCAACTCCTCCTTCCACACCGCCACCTTCCCGGAGAGCTGGAAGCACGCCGAGCTTACCGCCCTCCTGAAGAAACCAACGGCGGACCCCACCGACCTCAAGAACTACCGTCCCATCTCGCTCCTTCCGTTTCCGGCCAAAGTCATCGAGAAGACCGTCAACAGACAGCTTGCCGCCTTCCTCGAGACGAATGGATCCCTCGACCCCTCGCAGTCCGGGTTTCGGGCCAACCACAGCACCGAGACCGCCCTTATCGCAGCCACCGACGACATCAGAACCCTAACCGACAACGGGGAAACAGCTGCCCTCATCCTCTTGGACCTCTCCGCGGCGTTCGACACCGTCTGCCACCGCACCCTAGTGAAGCGCCTCAGCAACATCGGAATCCGAGAGAAAGCACTGGAATGGATCATCTCGTTCCTCGCCGGAAGAACCCAGAGAGTCCGCCTCCCCCGTTCAGATCCGAAGCCACCGAAGTCATCTGCGGCGTTCCACAAGGATCTTCACTCAGCCCAACCCTCTTCAACGTCTACATGAGCCCCCTCGCAGCCATCGCACGCCAACACAACCTCAACATCATCTCCTACGCCGACGACACCCAGCTGATCCTCTCCCTCACCAACGACCCCACCACCGCCAGAGCCAACCTACACGACGGGATGAGAGACGTCGCCGACTGGATGAGGAACAGCCGCCTCAAACTGAACTCAGACAAGACGGAAGTCCTCATCCTGGGCTCATCACCCTCCGCCTGGGACGACTCCTGGTGGCCCCCGGCCCTGGGCACCGCGCCCAAGCCAACGGACCACGCACGCAACCTGGGCTTCATCCTGGACTCCTCCCTGTCGATGACCAGACAAGTCAACGCCGTCTCATCTTCATGCTTCAACACCCTGCGCATGCTCCGCAAGATCTTCAGATGGATCCCCACTGAAACCAGGAAGACCGTCACCCAGGCACTCGTCACCAGCCGACTGGACTATGGGAACACCCTCTACGTCGGAACCACAGCCAAACTTCAAAAAGACTCCAGCGCATCCAGAACGCCTCCGCACGACTCATCCTGGACATCCCCCGACACAGCCACATCACCGGACACCTGAAAGACCTGCACTGGCTCCCCGTCAGCAAGAGAATCACGTTCAGACTCCTCACCCACGCACACAAGGCCCTCCACGACCTGGGCCCAAAGTCCCTCAACGACCGCATGACCTTCTACACGCCCACACGCCAGCTACGATCAACCAGCCACGCCCTCGCCACCGTACCACGCATCCGCAGAACCACCGCCGGAGGAAGATCCTTCTCCTACCTGGCAGCCAAGACCTGGAACTCCCTCCCCACTCACCTTCGGCGAACCCAGGACCATCTCTCCTTCAGGAAGCAGCTCAAGACCTGGCTGTTCGAGCAGTAACTTACCCCCTCCCCCAGCGCCTTGAGACCCTCCCGGGTGAGTAGCGCGCTCTATAAATGCCGTGATTGATTGATTGATTGATAAAACAGCTTTGTTACTTACAGAATCCAACACGTTATTAAACATATTACATCTCAAATTTTGCAGCGCCAACCACTATTGACGACTTGTTCTACCTTTCTATTGGACAATAACTTTCTTTCCATATCGCAACCTGTGTTCCTTACGCAAATTGATTGTAATTTTGCTTTTATCTATATCCTTTTTCGTTAACGTTTATATTACAGATCCATTTCAACAGTCAATATCTGCTTCATACTGCCTTGCTAATGATAACTTTCTATGTGCCAATACTTCCTCATTACACAAGACCCTATTTACAGGCTATCATTTGTGTTTATGGGGAAAACAAGATATTTCCGAGGAAATTCTGACAATACAACGCCGCAATGTAGACCTTCTGCTTTGCTAGACTCCAACCCATTTCCTATATTACAGGAAGTTATGGAGGACTCTGAACATAATGCTCTGCCCTTCTCCTTAGGGGCAACAGCATCAAATGTCCCTCTTCCGAATATTAAACGTACATCTAGCTGGTTGCTTCTTCAATGTCTCTTCAAACAAGGGGGTTAAACAAGACCCTCCTTTGTCTGCTAATTCTCCTCCACCAATATCTATGGAACTACCTTTGGAGGAAATTCGAGCTCTCAAACCAAATGTGGAAGAAACAAACAGGCGTCTTCAAAAACTTGATGACAAATGGATTACTATTGACAATACAGTAACTCAAATTCAACAGCGGTTGGAAACACTTCAAACAACTACTCAGCAACTTCCTCCTATGCAGATGGAAATTTCTCTTCTTAAAAAGCAGGTTGGAGACCTTGAAAACCGCAATGGGTAACACAATCAACGTATTTATGGCCTAGCAGAAGGGCTTTAAAGATCAAACCCCAAAAGACTCTTGATCTACCTGAAACGCCAGCACCGAACATTCAAAGAGCACACAGATTAGGTCATATTCCACGTGTTGCATCTTTTTCTCAAAAACCAGGAGTAGTCATCTTGTACTTTTTAGAGTATACTGACTTGTTGAAAGAGTTGCTGGCAGTTAAAATAAAAGGGTGCATCTCATGGCAAGGATCTCTATTATTCTTCTCTCAAGATTACGCTAAATCCATGGCAGACAAAAGGAAGAAATTTCTAGACATGCGACTGGCGCTGAGAAATATTAATGCCAGATTTGGGTTATTTCTAGGCCTGGGCGGTAAATTCCGTTCCGCTCGCGGAATTTGGGTAATTTCGCGTTGCGCAGAAAACGCGGAATTACCAAAAATTCCGCGATCCGCGGCTTCGCGGAATTTTTTGCTTGTTCGCGCTTTCAAAATGCGTGTTTGCAAGATATTTCTCCCCGAGCACGCAAACAGCGTTCGCAAACAGGAAAAAAGCATCGCGGACGGAACAAGCAAATCCACGTGTTCGCGGAACTTTTGCGTGCTCGTGGAGATTTTTTACCGTTTCGCGGAGCTTTGCGTAGCACGACTACGCAAATTCCACCCACCCCTAGTTATTTCATCCTTGTCTCTTCAAAGTGACCTATAAAAATAAGACTACAACATATAAAGATCCTGCCTTGTTGCAACAGTTTTTAGGCAACTGCAAGAAAGAGGCAATGGAAGTCGCAAGACTGTCTACTATTTGAATTTTCTTTATTAATGCTAAATAGAGTTGTCCTAGTGAAAGTAAAATATCTTCATTGCATGCTCTAAATAACATATCTTTTTCTTCTCTGTTTTTGTTAGGTGCTGTTTTTTCATATTTGATCACCATCAATCTCAGTCTGTTTGGATGGTTTGTCCTCCCTCATGACCTGCCCTGGAGTTCATGTCAGTTGTTCCGTCTTACCACTGTGGCTTCACCACCCTCGATTCATGTTTGTGTTTTTGGTATGTCACTTTGTTTATCTTATCTATGGATTCTATCTATTTTCTCCTCTCTTTTTCTTTCTTTCTTCCTCCCTTTCTTCTGCCATACCTTTCTATGTTCCCCTTATAATTCTACTATCTACTTACTATCTTTTAATTTTGATTGAGAGGATTTCTTGGTATTAAATTGTATTTTTAAGCCATTACTATGTATATCATGTATATATTATATCTTTTAATTTTGTTGAATGACGTTGCATGCTATATCCTGGAATGTTAAAGGTTTGGGTTTATCCATTAAAAGGCATTGGTTACTTGCCCATTTATCCAAACTTAAACCAGATACTGTGTTCTTACAAGAGACTCATGTAGTTCAATAATGTAAACGGCAATGGGTAGGAAATGTAATTTCTTCTCCTGGCTCAGGCAAAATAAAATGAGTTATTATCCTTTGTCATAAAAAACGTAATGTTACACTCCTTTCTCAAGAATCTGATGATGAAGGCCATTGGGTGATGGCACATCTTCGGATTAATAATGTTCCTATCTCTTTGTTTAATATTTATGCACCTACTAAAATTGATAATGGATTTTGGCCTGCTATTTCTCTTAAACTGATGTCTATCTCTACAGAATAAATAATATTTGGAGGTGACTGCAACTTAGTTTTAGATCCCCACATAGATCTTACCTCCAAAGCAACATTTATTAACTCCGCAATGCACCAACAATTTGCTATACTTATTAACCAAAGATCGCTCATTGATTCCTAGAGACTATGTAATCCGCAATTACGAGAGTATGAATTTTTCTCTCCTACACACCAACCCCAGTCTTGAATAAATTATTTGTTTCTTTCCAAATCATTAACACAACATATTATCCATGCAGACATTGGCTCTATACTGATTTATGACCATGGTCCAGTAATTTTAGACTTAGAATTACTCCCTATCAATATTGGCAATAGATGATGGCGTTTCAACACTTCCTTGTCAATAGACTCGACCTTTACTTCTACATTTGTCTGTTATTACTGAATTCTTTACCCTTAATGCAACCTCTGAACTTCCTTTTCATGTTGCTGGGACACATTTAAAGCTTCAGCTACAGATTTTATCTCTTAAATTTCCAAGAAGAAAAAATGTAATTCTCAAAAAGCACTTGATATCCTGAAACACATTAAACTCTTGGAAACTCTTTACAATAATACTAAGTCCTTGACTGATCTCAATAACTTAATTGTAGACAAATATAAATCTAATACATTCTCTACAGAGAATGCTACCTCCTATCTTCTTAGAGGAAGTGCTTGCTGCTATGGGGGTCAGAACAAAGTGGGTAAATTACTTGCTACCTACCTAAAAATTAAGTAAGAACATACCAAAATTGAATCCATTCTAAAACTTGATTCCTCATCAATCGTTAAAGATTCAGATATTTTAGATGAATTTAAACTATATTATACTACCCTTTATACCCCTGAAACCACTCGGGATCCAATATCTCTCCTCTAGCCAGAAAAACTTCAGCGCTAATAGACTTTTCCTCATAAGAGGAAGACTTCTCCCTCACAGATATTTCTCAGGCACTAAGTGATCAAAACTGGAAAAGCTCCTGGACCTAGAGGGCTTTCCTGTTGAATTGTATTCTCACTTTTCCAAACTTTTCCTTCCAAAACTTCATCTTCTATTTACTCATTTTATTTTATCAGAGACATCCGGTGGTACCTTTCAAGAGGCACTCATCTGTCTCATTCCTAAAGATGAAAGAGAGCTGCACTTAAGTAAAAATTACAGACTGATCTCCTTAGTCAATTCTGACTATAAAATATTTGCTAAAATTCTTGCTCTTCTACAAGATCCCTTTCTTTCACCTCGTATTGACAAAGAACAATCGGGCTTCATTAAAAGTCGAGGTTTTTCTGATAACACTAGAGTCTTCTTTAATATATTAAGTAAATCTAACAAATATCCTCACTCACTAGCAGCCATTTCCCTTGACGCTGAAAAAGTTTTTGAAGGCATGGATTGGTCATTTGTTTTTCATACACTTTCTTGATCCGGTATTGGTCCCAAATCTATTTCCTATATATCCTTACTATTCACTGCACCAACAGCTTTCATTTTTGGTAACGGCCTCATCTCCTCTTATTTTTCTGTAAAGAGAGGTGTAAGGCAAGGATGTCCTCTTTTCCCCCTTCTTTTTATTCTTGCATTGGAACTTTTCCTTGCAAAAATTAGACAAAGGTCTAATATTCTTGGTGTTCAACATGGCAGCACCCATACTAAACTCAGTGTCTATGCTGATGACATCCTTTTGTTTTTATCCAAACCTGACTCCTCTCTTCCTGCTTTCCTGGTGGAAGTTGTCTCTTGTCCTGCTCTCTGTTGTTATAATTAAATCATGACAAATGTGAAATTATTCCCCTCATTGTTTTATGCTTTAAACAAGTCTTCTCTCTATCTAACTTTGCTTGGAGTCCCCATAAAATTATATATTTAGGATTTTGGTTTTCCACCCTCCATTAGACATACTATATCTTTAAACCTAAACACAGTTATTACTGTCTTATCCAACTCAACCGCTAAGTGGCACCTTTTCTACTTATCCTGGTGGGGTAGACTCAATACCATTAAAATGATGCTTCCTCCCATTGTTCTTTGTGCCACCTTTGCCATACCCCTTACTATTCCTGCGTACTTTAAAAAAAGATTTATTCTATACTTTCTTCCTTTTTATAGAATCATAAAAAACCTCATATGTGTCTGCTTAAACCTAAATGCAGTCAATTGCATGGAGGTATACATTTCCCTGTTTTCCAATGTTATCATACTGTGTTTCTACTTAAGCAAGTTTCCAAATGCTTATCTTACTCTTCTTTAGACTTTTCTTCCCTTTGGAAAGATTTTGAACTTTCCTTCTAATCTCCCTTTTTATTCAAATAATTCCTCTCATTTACTCATAAAACACATTCCTATTATCTCCTATTCATAAAACTACCTATAAACTTTTAAAACCAATACTTTTCTCACATCCTTCAGAAAAAAAACAATTTCTTCATTCTTTTATCTGGCACAACAATATTTAAAAAATTAACAATAAATCTATGTATGGAAGTCGTGGAGAGATAAAGGTGTACTTTGGGTTCATCACCTTAGATCAAACGATTCCTTCCTTACCTTCTCACAAGCACAATTACTATATAAACTCCCACAATCACATTGTAATATATTTAATACCTTAATCCAAAGCATTACTTCCACCCTAGCCTCATTATCATCACATACTCCAGTTCCAACACCACATAAACATCTTCTTCCATTATTATCCACTCACCCAAATGCCTCCTCCATAAATACAATTCTCACTAAAATTCCAGACCATAGAGACAAGATAGAAATTGAATTGCAATGGGAACGAGATTTTCAGAATTCATGGCCCGTTACACTCTGTGATAAACTCTGACTAAAAATTTGCAAAACATCATGGGGCATATTAGCAATGCCTGGCGATAATTATCGCAAGCGCAATTAGCGCTTGGATAATTATCGCCAGGCATCGCCGGTTTCTATCGCGGAGTTAGCGTGCAATCAGCAATGCTAATCTCCAAAGCGATAGAAACCTTGGAGAACAGTGTGAATATCGCCTGAAAACAGGCGATATTCACACTGTTCCCCAGTTCTGCTTGCTGATAGTGCGACGGGGACTTAGCCATGTAATCCACCTCTCATTGGATTACATGGCTAAGTCAGGGTGGGACCAGGTGTTAGCAAACCAGCGCTAAACGTGTTTAGCGCTGGTTCGCTATCACCGCCCCTGCCTCGCTGATAGGCGTTAGCGACCTCAGCGACTGTTTCCAGTCGCTGTTAGGTGGGAACGCCTACTTTGCATGCCATTAGCGATAAATATCGCTGGCATGCAAGCGGCACCCAACCCGGTTGCTATCGCCTACAAGCTGTCGCTAACAGCAGTTAGCGACAGCTTGTTGATAAGGCGATAATATTATCGCCGCTTTAGCGGGAAAAAGTCCCGCTAAAGTGGCGATAATCGCCTTGCTAATATGCCCCCATATTCTGTCAGCACTACTCAAACTCTCCTCTTCATAAATAACAGACTCATGATCACTCCAGATACTTTACATAAATTTAACCCGGATTCTTTATCACATTGTGGTCAAGTAATGCTACGTCTGCTGATTTATACAATATTCTTTTTTAATGTCCTTATACCCACCAATTTTGGTTGAGAATATGGTCTCAAATTAATACTATTTTTCATATAAACATTCCATTTTCACCTTCAGATATTTTTCTGGGAACCCTTTCAGCTCATTGGCAAGACCTCACGTGCAATACTGCTATACTAGATTTACTGATTGCAGTGACCTTTCAACAGCAGTCTTCACAACTTTCTTTTCAAGCCTGGTGGTACAGTGTATGTTCCAATCACTGATTAGATAGAGCATATGTCTCTCCACCCTTACTTTTCATTTAAAGAGATAGTATGTGGGCACCTGTTAATGTCTTTTTAGACACTCCCGCTCACAACTCTACTTATCATCATCCTCTGCTGGAAGAAGCCCCCAAACCTCAGTGAAATGTACTATTTTTAAATTCTGTTTATATTTCTCTTTATTACTTTTTATGATATGTTATTAATCGCTTTATGCTTATATATTTTCTATTTTGCTCTCCCTTTTTTGTTCTTTCACTAAGATAATATGGATATGTTTTATGCTTTTCCTTCCCTCTTTTTTTCTCTCTTCCCCTTTAGATCTGCTATAACTTGTTTATATGCAACTATTTGATTTCAATAAGCAAACTTTACTCAATTTTAGTTCTCCTAGTGCTACTTACACATTTGTAATTTTTAATGTAACAATGTACAATTTGCTAAATTCTTCTTTAATAAACTTCTTTTCTAACAAAAAAATGACGTGATTTGTTTTTTAGTTTCTTGTTCTCATTTTACTAATTATTACATTTGCTCAGTGAGCTGAACATTGAACACGTTTTGTCATGTGACCTCACATAATAAACTTCGGAAAACAGCAACTAACTGCCGATCCTGCAGTCTTCAGAAATGCACCCACTTCGGAAAGATGAGTGCCTGAGACAGCCCTATCACATGCCTAACCTGCAAATGACAAGGCATAATGCTTTGTAGAAGTTACTCACCAGCTGAGCTATTTTAGCAGGTATTTACATGAAACTATGGACAAAGACATAAACAGCTGATGGCCTCTAAGACATCCTATTCAATAAAATATGGCCCGGATTTTGAGTATGTCAGAGTAGTAGGTTCTATTTAGCGCACATGATAAAATCTGAAACCCTGGGGTTCTCAAGTGCAATAAATAGCACGTATTCAGAGTTTTGGGGGAATAAAATGCAGATTTGGCCACTTACCACACCACAATCTGCATGTTACGATAAATACCGTACTGCTTTCCCCTGTTAAATTCAGACAGAAGTGTTAGACATTTAACAAATGCAATAATTACCTAGTGCGATAATCACAACTCAAAATTCCAACCCCTGAACAAACAAGGGCTTGCACAAGGGTCGGAAAACAACCACTAACTCATAATCAGGGCACATGTGAGCAGTGTAACATGGCATCACTGCTGTTTTTTTCGACATATTTCTTGATGGTCAGGTAGACATTGTGAGACCTGAAGGACCAGCCTGACTGATAAAGGCAAAGACAGGCAGGTAGAATGAATTTTGCACATCACCATTTCTTCTTGTGAATAAATGATGGTTACAGTTGTGCACATTGCATATCACCTGTTCTACCCCCTCTTTCTAACAATCTCTATCTCACACTATTTGTCTCTATCCTCCCTCTCGCTCTGCACCCATCAGCATCAGACCTGAAATATGTTGTATTCCTCGCGGGTGATAGTGCGCTTTACAAATACATATAACATAACATTTTCTTTATGCATGGCGTCTATAAATAAACACATAAATAAGTAAGGTACTTTGCACCTGACCTTGATCTTCAATATTTCCCTTGTTTGCCTCTAGCAGTTCGCCTCCCCTCAGCCCCATCTGTGCTTTTGCTGCATCTGGATGTGTTTCTGTATTCAGGACCCTCATTATTTCATCTTCTCAGTTTATTTGCCTTCTCTGCCCTTACCCTATTTATCGTTCAGGTTTTTTTTTACGTATGAGAGAAGAGACATAAAATCACTTAACGAGAAGAAGACACAAACACTTTTGGTCATTTTTCAAAAAGTCTCGAGCCAAAATGCATTTTAAGATCAGTACATTACCTTTTGAAGAAAAGCTATAACTGACTAGCCCTTCTGGGGGTTGAATCTGCCCTCTTCTTGTAGATAATCTTGTAAATTCAAGCAAGACCCATAAGTTATAGTATAAAGAAACCAAAGTCCACATGTATAAAGCATTTTTGTGGTCAGAAATGGCCAATCGGGCCATTTCTGACTGCAAAAATACTTTCAAATATGTACAAAACACAAATTGTGACTCGGTAACACGTTACCAATTTGCAATTTGTGTTTGCGATTCAGTATTTGGAAGGGGCATGTTTAGGGTGTCCTTTCCAAATACTGAATCTGAATGGGATGCATGAATGCTTTGCGACCGAATAACTGTTGCAAAACATTCATATTTTACAGACTCCTTGAGGGAGGTTGTAAGGTAACCCATTCACAAATGGGAAGGGGTCCTCATGGGACCGCTTCCACTTTGAGAATGGAAAACAAACAGTTTTTAAGAGCAGGCAGTGGTTCCACGGACCACTGCCTACTCTTAAAATATGAAACTGCAAAGTTTCATTTTTTCTTTTTGAATGCCTCCCGTTTTTTGTGAAGGAAAACAGACTGCATTTAAAAAAACAGATTGTTTTATTAAAAAGCAATTACAAACATGGTGGCCTGCTGACCTCAGCATGCCACCATCCCTGTGATGGCCACGATTCCGAATGGGTTGCAAATTGTGACCTACCTCATTAATATGCATGAGGTAGGTCTATGTGCAACTCACTAGGAATCGCTAATATTACTCAAAAGAGTTTCACACATTAAGAATTTCCAAGTTATAATTAGGACCTAGATTCCATAGGAAAAGCGTTTTTTGACTTGCCTATAACTTTGGTGTCATTTGACAAATCTTCGCGAATGTTTCTGAAACAAGTGTGCTGCTGGGTCTTATAGTGCAGGAAAAGTTTCAAGGTGATCCGTGTAAAGTGGGGGCCGAGAAAAAGTGGGGTAAAAAAAAGTGCATTTCCCATGTTAATTCCCATAGGGATTTTGAATACGACTACAGCGTGAACCGCTGGATAGAATTATACCAAATTTGGAAGAAAAGTAGCTCTTGGTCCAGAAAGAGGCCTTTTTGTAATTTAGTATAAATCTGTTCAGTAGTTTTTGAGATATTAATGGGAAAACAAATTTGTATGTCTGGAGGTGCAAAGCCTTCAAGAATACCTCGCGAGTCGTCATTAATATGAGTGCCAACAGGCATGCTTGATTGTCTGGCCGCAACCTGTGTAGAAAGTTGCGGCCGCCATTTCATGTAACGGGACACAGTCCCCCGGAGCTGAAAATTAATATTGAGAGTGATAGAAGGAGTCAGGGTAGCGGTACCTTGACCCCATGAGTGGAAGATAGGGGTGTTTTGTGGGACCCCTTATGTGTAGAACACTTTGTAAAATGTTTTTTCCCACATGCGATATTTGCAGCTTCATCGTGACACTCAATGAGGCCCCCTGTGTAACATCGCAACATATTCGCAAATATCGCTGAAAAAAACATTCAGATACTCACTCAGAGACCCACCCACACTCTTATACCCACTCAGATACCTACTCAGAGACTCACGCATGCACTCACTCACACACACATTCAGAGACTGATACACCCACTCACAGACCCAGTCAGACACTCACACATCCAATCACAGACCCACTCAGGCACTCACGCACCCACTCATAGACCTTCTCAAACACACATGCACCCACTCACTCACTCATCCACTCACAGACCCACTTAGGCACTCATGCACCCATGCACAGACCCACTCAGACAGTCATGCTCCCACTCACAGACCCACTCAGACTAAAACACCCAGTCACAGGCCCACTCAGAGACTCACATACCCAGTCACAGACCCATGCAGACACTCAAACGCCCACTCACAGACCTACTCAGACACTCATGCACCCAATCACAGACCCTCTCAGACACTCACACACTCACACAGAGATACACTCAGACACTCATGCACACACTCACAGACCCACTCAGACAGTCACGCACCCACTCAAAGACCCACTCATACAGTCATAGACCCACTCACAGACCCATTCAGACCCTCATGCACACACTCATAGACCCTCTCAGACACTCATGCACCCCCTAACATGCCCACTCAGAGACTGACACACCCACTCATGACATATTTGCAAATATCGCCCAAAAATACATTCAGATACTCACTCAGAAACTAATGTACTCCCTCAGAGACACTCATACTCTTACACCCACACAGACACCGAATCAGAGACTCATGCACTCACTTACAGACCCACTCAGAGACTCACAAAACCCACTCACAGGCCCATTTAGAGATGTACACACCCACTCACAGACCCACTCAGACACTCACGCACCCACTCACAGATCCACTCAGACACTGACGTACCGATTCACAGACCCTCTCAGACACTCATGCATACACTCACAGACCAACTAAGGCACCCATGCACCCACTCACAGACCCACTCAGAGAGTCACATACCCATTCACAGACTCACTGAGAGACTGACACACCCAGTCACAGACCCACTCAGACACTCACACACCCACTCACAGACCAACTCAGACTCTCACACACCCACTCACAGACCCTCTCAGACATTCATGCACCCACTCAAAGATCAACTCAGACACTCATGCAATCACTCAAAGACCCACTCAGGCATTCACATACCTACTCACAGACCCACTCAGTCATGCACCCCCTCATAGACCCTCTCAGCCATTCAAACACCCACTCAAAGATCCACTCAGACACTCATGCCACCCACTCAAAGATCCACTCAGACACTCATGCAAACACTCACAGACCCACTCAGGCACTCACATGCCTACTCACAGACCCACTCAATTAAGCGCCCACTCACAGACCCTTTCAGACACTCATGCACCCACTCACAGGCCCACTCAGAGACTCACAGACCCAATAACAGACCCATCTCACACACTCACATGCCCAGACACAAACCAACTCACACTCTGACATCCCCTCACAGGCCCACTCAGAGACTCATGCACCCACTCACATACTCACCTACCCACTTATAGACTCACTCACACTTTCACTTAACTACTCATAGACCCACTCAGACACTCAGTGTTTCCTGGAAAGGAGTGTTTCCGGCAGCAGCAGGACGCGGGCAACGCAGCAGGTTTGAGCTGCGGCAGGATTGGTGCAGGCCTCCCCGGGCCAGCTGAGAACAAGCTGACTCGGCCATTCAGCCATTTATGATCAGATCCAGACCAGACCGGAAGTGTGCTTACAAAACAGAGGTGAGGCAGGGGGAGCTCGAAGCAGAGTGGGACCTACAGCGAGGCTCTTAGTGAGCCTCGCTGAGAGTGAGTCCGGTCCCCGCGGAAGTGACCCAGCTAGGTCTGGGTGCAGCTTGCGGGTCGGCCAAGCTCCCGCTAGGTCCTCAGCTAAGCAGCTGATCGTGACCTCCTGCTCCCCCCACCACTGCTGATAGTCTGAAAGCCGGCCACCATGTCCATGTCCATCTACCATCAGTCTCGACACCGGCTAACGCACCAACAGCAAGACTACCCATGTAGAGGCGGATCAGGCTAGGAGAGTCTATAGTGGGGGAGCAGGTTCAGGCTAATCACTGCTGCTGATTGAGTGCCCCAACTACTTTCCAGCTCTCCAGATGCAACTCATCTGGCACTCTTGCATCCGCAGCTAGCACAGCTCTCCTGCCACCACTACGGTTAACTAATAAATCACCTAGCTTGTGTGGCTGGGCTTCCCCCCTGAAAAAGGACGCACGGGGGGCATCTTGGGGGACCTTGGCATTGTGGCATTGTAGTGGTGGAGTGTAGTGGAGAGTGCGGGCGCTCCAACCAGGAGGCTTAATAAACTCAATAGCCTCAATAATAGCCTCAACAGCCTCAACAGCTCAACGGCGCTGTCTCAAATCCCAGTCAAAGCAGCCAAAAGCAGCCATAGCAGCTATAAGGGGTCACCTCTTAGCTGATTGGGTTAAAAAAACAAAACTAAAAACGGAGCACCAACCAAAGGTTTCCAATTAAGACCAAGCTCATATCCTACCATCAGCCACGAACGATACAATAAATACAACTTAAAAACAAGGAACACATATGTGTGTGTATGTAAAGAATTTATAGAGCGCAGGAATCACCCCCAAAGGGGTATCTCCGCGCTAAGCATAGAAACAAGTCAATCAGGCACAAAATCCCATAGCTCAAGCCTTGAATAATTCCGTCTTCAGGAGTTTTCTGAAACGAGGAAGACTAGGACATTTACGTAAATCCTCTGGCAGAGAATTCCAGTATATTGGTGCCAGATAGGCCACAGTTTTGCCTCCAGATCGTTTTTCTTGAAACGAGGGACCACCAATAACATTTTGCCTTCAGATCTGAGACACCTATTCGGGCAGTACACTTTGAACTTCTCCACCATATAACTCGGGCTAGTGCCATAGAGAGCTCTGTGAACAAAGCAACAGAGCTTAAACTTTACTCTCCGGCGAATTGGGAGCCAATGGAGAGTGTTCAATAATGGCCCGGGGGAGGTGCGGGTGGTTTGTTAAGAGTTAGGCGTGCAGCCACATTCTGGACGATCTGCAGTCTGCTAAGAGAAGACTCGTTCGCCGATACCAATAAAGCAT
This sequence comes from Calotriton arnoldi, assembly GCA_963921515.1. Classification (NCBI taxonomy): domain Eukaryota; kingdom Metazoa; phylum Chordata; class Amphibia; order Caudata; family Salamandridae; genus Calotriton; species Calotriton arnoldi. Next base: position 356,285 of record CAWUFW010011740.1, read on the forward strand.
TACAATAATCCAGGCGACCTATAATCAAAGCCTGAATTAAAGTTCTGCGTACAGTTAGGGGTAGCCACCTGAACACTCTGCGCAGCAGGCTCAAGGTATGATAACAGGTCCCGGCGGTGGTCATAACTTGATCCTTCATCGATAGATGTGCATCCAACCTGACCCCAAGATTTTTTGCCACCGAAGTAGGTAGAGGGGCGGGGCCTAGCACTGTCGGCCACCACTCAGGGGACCAGGAAGTTGATGCAGCACCAAACAGAAGGATCTCAGTTTTGGCCGCATTTAACTGCAGAAAGTGTTCAGTCATCCATTCTGCTATGGCAAACATGCCATTAGAAAAGCGCTGATCGACAAACTCCGTGTCCTTATCAAAGGACAGGAGTAATTGGGTGTCGTCAGCGTAGGAGAACGGCGTAAAGCCGTACTTTCGGATGACTGTAGCAAGGGGGGCCACATAGATGTTAAACAGAGTAGGGCTCAGACAGGAGCCCTGGGGCACCCCCTTATTAATCTTCATAGTTTGGGATCGAAAAGGGCCTAGATTGATGGTTTGCGTGCGATGATCGAGAAAGCTGACCAACCAATCGAGAGCTATCCCCTGCAGACCGGCCTCTCTCAGTCGAAGTATCAGTTTCTGATGAGAGACCGTGTCGAAGGCTGCTGTTAGATCCAACAAAACCAACATCACTCCTTTGTTATCATCCACGGCCATTTTTATATAATCCGTGACACCAATGAGAGTTATCTCGGTGGAATAGTTGGATCTAAACCCTGACTGTGAAGGGTCAAGGATACCGTTGGCCTCAAGATAGTCCATTAATTGAGTATTAACATAGCTCTCCGCCAATTTGCCCATAAGCGGAAGGAGTGAAATGGGATGGTAATTGGAGAGCACTTCGGCCGGTACCTGATCTTTCTTCTTGATAGGCAATACTTGGGCGACTTTCCAATCTAGAGGCACACTGCCTTCATTCAATGATGAATTTCAGATCTCTGCAATTGGGGCAGCCAAAAGAGGAGCAAGGAGAGCAAATTTGTGGGCGGGCATTATATCCAAAGGAGATCCTGATTTAGCCTTTTTCAACATAGCTTCCATTTTAGAGACCTCAATAACCTTAAAGTATGTCAGACCTTCATCTGAGCCTACAAGGGGTATTAATTCGGGTGTAATAGATGGCACCAGGCAAATGTCTTGAGGGAATTGTTGATAAATCTGGTTGATTTTATCGTCGAAGTATACGGCAATATTGTCACATAGTCCCTGAGAAGGGGTGACCACCAATGCACAAGCTTTAGGTTTGGTAAAGGAATTCAAAATTTTGTAGAGATCTTTTGCCGAATTTCCTGCCTGATTGAGTTTAGTTATTACATGATCTTTACGTGCCCTTTTTAGATTCTTATGATAAGTAGTGAGGGCCAGTTTAAATTTAAGTTTTTCTGTTTCCCCCTGGGATTTACGCCAGGATTTTTCTAGCTGTTTACAGCTAGATTTTTCAATACGTAGGTCATCTGTGTACCATTCTTCACTTTTTTTACGGGAGTTGCTGAGTTGAAATGTTAAGGGAGCCAACCTGTTAATCATATCACACATGGTATCATTGAAAGACCTCAGCTCTGTGGTACTATCCATATGCTCATTGAATGCAGGGGGTACATATATTTTACCAAATGATTCGGTTGTGATTCTATGCCACCGCCTTTTGAGACCAAACGAAGGGCGTCCAGCCGGTAGGGGTCTAATAATGCAGTTGATCCTAAAAGGAATCATAAAATGATCCGACCATGTCAATGGGCAAGCAGGGTCAGCAACAATATAAGAGGATGTGGAAAGTATAATATCCAAAGTGTGGCCAGCTGAGTGTGTGGGTCCAAAATTAATCTTATTTAAGCCTAAGGTGGCCATGTCAGTTAAAAAGCTCACAGCCTCTACATTCTCACTATCTTCGCCATGGACATTAAAATCTCCAAGTAACAAGAAATGCTTAGATGTAATTATGTAAGGGCTAACTTTTTCCATAATTTTTAGATTAAAATCTTTTAATGGCCCTGGCGAGGTGATAAATAAGAGCGCCCTTTAAAGTTTCTTGGGGTGTCAGCTCAATTTTAAATATGCACATTTCCATGGTATTATCCGAGATAGAATCAATCACTGTGACTTTCGCCGCCTCTCTGTATATAATGGCAACCCCGCCACCCGTTTTCCAACTCTGTCCAGTCTAAGGATCCGATAATTCTCTGGGAGAGCGAGGGCAATATCAGGCAGGGAGGTGGGTTTAAGCCAAGTTTCTGTTAGAAAAACGAGGTCTGGGCATTCCGAGCTCAGCAGATCCCAGAGTTCAGTAGCATGTTTTGGTAACGAACGTACATTTGCCAAAAGACCCTTCCAGGAACAAACCTGATTAGAAGAGTAGGGCCAAGCAAGACTAAAGGTCGTCTCATCCCTCTCTGTCATATTTTTCTTGCCAGCATTGTTGCCCAGTGGGCCCGATGAAGTAACCGTACAAGTAAACTGACAATGTGAGCAGGCAAAAGGACCTTCCAAATTAGCAATTGTATGCTCATACAGACATGATGACCGATCATGTCTCACCTGAAAGAGTTGAGAAGACATATAGATAAGCCTAGGAGCAATATCAGCCTGAAAACCGGCAGAGCTTCTGGCTCCTGGCGACGTACCGGCGCGGACGGGCATACCTTTAGCGCGGCCGTGTAAGCATGTAGATTAAATACCCCCACTCACGCCGGAAGTAGAGGATCAGGGGGAGGAGCCACGTCCCTCCACAACAATCGGCACCAAAAGCCGCGGTGGACCAGGGATCGGCGCCCAAGTAAAGTGCGAGTGCGAATGCTAGGTAAGTTTCTAATAATTTAAAAATAATGTCTCCTAGGACCACTAAGTAAAAAGTAAAAATCAACAGTTTTTTCTTTTAAAAAGTACTCCTGCAATACCTATTTTAACAAGGAGCGTATAGCTGTGCCTGCCATCGCGCATACTCAATATAAACCCAAAAGGAAAAAAGGCATTAAACATCTGTTACACTGTCCCACAGCCACAGGACTGACAGGTCTGACAGGGCCGGGGGCAAGTATCAGGTGACTACACGGATCCCAAAAGAAAAGAAAAGATGAGATCCGGTAACCTAACAACCTGAAGCAAGGTGCAAAAAAACGAAATATAAAAAGACAGCCAAGGTAGTAGACCCAGGTTGCACCCAAAGGAGTCCTTTAATTTTGCCAATTCTAACAATGATTAGGAACACAGAAAAAAGTGAAAATAAGAACACAAGCTCTAGATTTTCCTGTCTCAAAGACCCTGGGGCTATAATATACTCAATGCCCGGAGAGGTACCATTAGCCCCTCAGAGGACAGCCTACAGTGCAACTATAAAAAAGACGCAAAACAACCGTATGCATAGTGCAAAGGACTTAAAGGACTTAAACTGCCTGGCAAACTTTCACAACTGCGACCTGGTAGGCACGAATCTGGCAACCCCAGAGGAGGAAACAAGAGAAAAGGGCAGCGACAACGGGAAACCTATTACAAAAAAGGAGCCACCCATTGAGGAAATGATAAAGGGTTCAAACAGCAACACTAATGATATAATAGAAAACAAAATTGAAGCAATTCACCCATCTCAGCAAAAGCTAGAGGGGAGCAACGGAGGAAAAAACATAAAACCAAATATACTATCGACAAACTCATTCCCAGAACAAGAAAATCCGATTTACTACACCCCTAAGACCTCAATAAAATTTGAAACAACCCGAGGACGAAAAATAGTAGCACAGGTTCATCAGATAGATCAAGAAGATTCAGAAGGATTGGAAATTTCATGGATGAGATCAACAAGGCTTACACCTTGCAAGGAAACTTCACAAGTTACAGAAACGAAAACAGCGTTAATAAGCGGTGACGCGCATAATGTTTCAACCCTGAGCAATATGGAAATAAAGGGCACAAATACCACACAAAATAAATATAAATTCTCTCACCCACACCAGGTAGCCAGTCAATTACACAACCAAAATCAACTAATAAATCAGGAATCAAATTCAACACAAGAGGAAATATCAAGTGATCAAAGCTGCTTTCTGGATCTTTTTAGAACACTATTACATACACTACAGACATCAACAAAGGCTCTTAACATGCAATCGGTTAAATTGGACATTCAAATTGAATTAATGAACATTACAGCTCTACACATCGCAGGGATAAATACGAAACTGGACAACCTCAATCATCTAATAACAATAGTACAATCCAAATACTCACATAAGCAAAAACCCTGCGCCTGTAGCCCGATAATTGACAAACTGAGCCTCCTGCCAACTTTATCAGAACAGATAATAATGTTCAAAAAACTAAATTCATCTCCTATTGAGCATACTGCCACTGAGCACGAAGAACAAATTTTCACTCCCCGGCAAACTTCACCAATAGAAGACAAGAGCCAACAAAAACATCAATGGAACTACAAAGACCCCTGGAAACAAATACCATACCCCCAGAGAATAAGCAAGCTGACTCAGCCACAGTAAATCTGGAAGAACATAAACCAACTAAGCAAACTAGAAGACAAAAAAAGTGTGAAAGAAAAGCAAGAAACAAATCAACACACCTGGCAAAACAGCAAGCAGCCAAAGTATTTCCTATATTTAGTTCAACCAAAGTGACCAAAGCGAAGACTGACTTGACCAGGATCTCAATAAGCTCTGCCGACACTTCTAGCGGAAATGAAAAGGATTAGGACACGGAGATCGACAGCCTAGAAGAAGCTAATCAAAGCAAATCCAGGGAAATCGACTCCCACCTTGCAGTAGGCCCTGAATTTTGGGTAAAAACAATCACACACATCAGGGGAGGCTCAGAGACCATACCAAGAAAAAGAGCAATGACAATTGTCCCTGGGGAAGAGCGATCCAAAGAGACACGTAAATAAGGGAAAAAGCGACAAGAACAGGCACAAGACGAAAGTGCCCCACAACTTTCAAACATACAGACTCAGGGCATCCTGCCTCATGGAACAAATTCAAAGGCCAATGATCAGCTAGAAAGAACAGTGCACAAGAAACAAGTCCCTAAACCCCCAAACCTAAAAGACTCACTGTACAAGGATAACACTCAGCAAGGGCAGCCAAAAAATGCCCAAGGCACGACAGAAAAGAACGAGCCAGGAAATCGAGAGTATGGTGTAACAAACAAGAAAAATGAGATCCAAAATGAACCTTCGTCCACAATCAACATCCCACCACCTAATGCCTGCAAAGGTGGTGTACTGCAACAGGAAAATCTTAGATTTTACATTCAAAATCATGATAAAGCAAGTATAACAGAAGGTAAACAAGTGGAATCGTCATGGGTAAACACTTGAGAGACGAGTTAGGACACTCAGAGCAAGACAACATAAGCACAAAAAAAGAGGCGAATCAGGCAAACTCGTCTTCATTAGAAACCTCAATACAGATTACAAGGAAGGGCAGTATGACCCAACAAGGAAATCTCAGATTTCATATAAAAAACTATAACAAGTCAACCATGGTGGAAGACAAGCAGGAAGAGTTAACCTAGGGAAAAACCCAAGAGCATGGATAACCAATGCAGCAAATAGTTCTAACACCTGGATATGAATCACAGAGACGGCACAACATACTAAATAGGGGCAACATATCAAAATTGATAGCAGAAATCCCAGCCCTAAAACATCTAAACTCAGCAAGCCTTCTGGCGGTAGAATTTCTTTCGAAAGGGAAACAAAATAGCAAAGAACAAATGCTCACCACATGGCAGTCAGAAGAAGAAGTCCAGCTCAATATGAACTTCAAGCTACAATTGAAGCCTGGGGCATAACACTATCCAAGCCCATAATACAGCGTTACCCTGGACCCCTTATTCCTCCCACAAGTAAATCACGGATCAGGACAAACAAAAGACACACCATAGGTGTACTCAGTATTGCAGAGCGCAAAAGGAAGAAGCCCATCAAATTCACGGAGAAGTGGGGGGGTATAAAGGCCAGAAAACAGTCACAAAATTAAGCCAAGATCAATGGAGTTGGCTTCCAGTGACGTAAAGGGAAAATGACCCATAGAAAGACTATCTGGCAAACCCAACAATGAAAACATTCACCTCGTTTCATGGAACACAAAAAAATGGCTGGAAGAAGATAGCCCCCCTCAAGGCTGGGAAATATGTGACATAATAGCCCTCCAGGAGACATGGGCATTGGAGGAATTACCCCTTGCAGGTTTCATACATTACATCATACCTTCGGAGAAAACCAAGAAATATGGCTGCCCGAAAGGGGGCCTGGCAGTCTATGACTCCATAGCATTAAACATCAAATCGGATCAGTTGGCCTTTCCTGGTCCCAATGTGCAACTAATCAAATTCACATTACACATCTCAGATACATCAAGAACAGTACTGTTGATCAACACATATGCACATCCAAAAGCAAGAAAGAAAAAAGCTCATAATGCCCTACTAATTGCCACAATCTAGGATATAAGATGCACCTACCCCCTCCTGGGATATAATACTGACAGGAGATTTTAATTCAAATTATTCTACTCCCTGGATGAAGACGAGAATTTAGCAGCTGAAAACATATGCTGGAATGTTCCTCCTCAATATCAACTAAAGACAACTTGACCGGACCATATAGGCCAACACTTGGTAAAAGCATTAGAGTATCTGGGAATGAGAGTTATGGCAGATCGACGGACGACACCCCACCCAAACACACATTTCATGGAGGGAAGACACGATCCAGACTTGATTAGACAGTAATTACATTACCACTGATGCCTTTTCTCTCCCAATTTTCGCTTGAATATACCACTAGGAGTGAACACTCTTATGAACACATTCATCTTAATTTAAACTTAACTAAACATCAGGTTAATCCCGCAATAAGGGAAGCATTTATTCAATTGATTTATAATGTCTCAGATGGACAAATCAAACCATAGAGGAGCTCCAAAACAAATTAAATGGGTTAATAACAGCAAGTGGAAACCGAGGCCCAAATAAGATAAAAGCTTGGGTAAACTTCACAGCAAAATTAACAACACTGATGACTGGAAAACAAAAACAGGCACTTAGAAATAAAAACTGCAAAGAATTAACAAGAGAGGTTTACATCCTGAAACGTGAACTAAAGAAAGCCATCAGGAAACTAAAAACAACGGACCTGGATCAAACAGCTTGGTATAACGTATGTCAACTGAGGAAAATGTACAGAAAGAATCTATGGGAAGATAAGAAAAACAGCAACGATAAATTCTGGTCAAAGTTACTATATAGTGCTAGGAAAACTAACTCCAGCACCTTTTGGAAAATAATAAATAATTTGAACAGGCCAGTGAACACCTTAACTTCAAATGTACAAGAACACGAGTGGGCCAATTTTTTAATGCAAAGATTTATGGAAACCACATCTCCTGTACACCCATCTCGGAAGCACCCGGATGGCTCATCAACTAGACCTTGTGGTGGCAAAAGGAAGAACAGAAAATTCCACAAATGGAAAAGGCGGCACTTATAACCTAAATGAAAAATTAGACCTGTCATCTTCCACAGCAGAAGAAATTGCTAGGAATCACGGTAAACACTGCATTTGTTATGTAAAGGTAAAAACAGATTTGTCGTTTTATTTAGCAGATAAAATAACAAGCATTATACGGAAAGGCAGAGGAGATCGTGCGCCAGGGCCCAATGGCATTCCTCAAGCAATCTTCAAAAACGATCCATCTTTCTGGAGCGAGCATCTACTCATACTATTTAAAGAAACTGAGCTATTAAATCAAATTCCATCTAGTTGGCAAGGCTCAATAATCACACCAATCTACAAAGGAGGAGACAGAACATGTTCATCGAATTATAGGTTAATCGCCCTATTAGATGTAGAAGCAAAGTACTATGCCTCTCTGATCCTGGAAGACCTGATCGAGTGGTCAGACAAGCTTAATCTGATTCCGGTCAATCAGACAGGTTTTAGAAAAGGGATCGGGACGATCGCAAACATTCTAACTCTCACCTTAATAGCTGACAATTGAAAGTGGAAGAAACAACAACTGCACCTTTGCTTTATAGATCTAAAGGCAGCATTTGACAGTGTGGACCGCCACCTCTTATGGGAAACATTGAGAGCTTGGAACATTCCTGAGAGGATATTAAGAGGAATACTGCTATTCTATCCAAACATGGATAAGAATAAAGTTGGACGACGGCTCTAGATTAATTAAGCCCGGGCGGAGTTCGCATTGCCGTGCTACGCAGAACTCCGCGAAGCGGTAAAAAACTCTGCAACGCTACGCGGAGTTCCGCGAGCATGGGGAGTTGCTTGTTCTGCCTGCTCGCACATGCTCGCGAGACGTTTCTGACGTTCGGCAACGCGGATTGCATGTTCGGGGTAAAATATTGCGCAAACTTCACCACACGGTCACACATGGGCGGGGCCATCTTGTTTTTCTTGTCTGGTTATGCTTCTGGGGCCTGTTTTTCAATCCTCCCTAAGTCTTTCCAATCCTTTTTCCCTAAAACTTTTTTTCTGATCTTTTTTATTTAATATCTAGCCCTCTCTCTTCCCAAGTGTATATTTTGTGGGTTTTTCTACTTTTTGTGTGTTTTACTGCGTTTTTGTACTGTTTTTCTATTACTTGCTTTATTTTTTTTTACTTCCCTTCTTTTTCTCCTGACTTAATTTTTACTCCTACATTTTCTTTTCCGCCCCCACCCCCCAGAACAATGGCCAAGACTAGTACGAAGAGTGCTTCTTCCAGTTCACGGGTAAACTGGAGGAGCCGCCTTCCTGTTGGAGGTGGTTGCACTCGTTTTTTTGTACAGCGCCACCTCCCCTTAACCCTGGCAGCAGGCGGGAGGCCTGGTTCCGGGTACGGGATCCAGGAGCGTCACCGCCAGTGGGCGAGGGTGCACCGGCCAGTGTTTCGCTGCTTTGAGGTATGGCGCACCCATAACCAACTCACGCACCTGTGGTCCGACATCCTGGACCAGGACCTGCTGGACCTGCTAGGTGTTTAGGGCATGGGGCTTGGTGAGTAGCTAATTTATTACTATTGTGTGTTCTGTTCTGTGTTATTGCGAATATTATTTTTTTCCCAAATAGCAAGAATGCTGCTGCTGCTTACATGCAGGTAAGTTACGTTTAAAAACCTTATAATACGTCATTGTTATTCTTCTAGACAGGTGAAAGGCGCTACTAATCTTACTTGTTTGCAACTTTGCGCTCGCTTGGGCTGATTATGTAAGAGAGGTTAGAGAACTTAAGTTAGGTAATGCAGACTAGAGAGACTCCTTTCCTTTGTCCTGTCACTAAGATAGTAGTAGGTAGTTAGTTAGTTACTTAGTATTAGTTGGTAATTGTTTAGCAGTCCGCACGACGCGTCCTCCTCTCAAGTGCTGCTGACTTCTTAGTAGAACCTTTTTTAGTTTGTTAGTGAGTGAATAATAGAGCAACTCAGCAACCAACCAACAATTTGGTGTATGCAATATGCATGCATCCATCTATGCATTTTTGAGGACTAAAATAAATGCAGACTTAGTGAATTGGCCCGTCAAAGGGGGTTGATGATTGCGAATGAGATCCGAACTTAGAAAAAGCAAATATAATTTTTGGGCAATTCATTCCAAAGTCTTTGGAATAGGCGGGCTAGGTGGTACTTAGGTTTAGGATTTTGGAATCTGAATGGAACAGTGGAATAGTAAAGAGATAGGATGCTCCGCAACCACGATACTAGTCTACTACTAGTCGATCTGATTAGATAGGTGAATTTTATTGCAAATGCTGTTTCTTGTCAAAAAATCTTTTTGGAGCGATTTTTTAATATTTATTATTTCACACCAATCAATTTTTGTCTCTTTATTATGTCTTACATGATCAGCATCCAGGAGCAAGAAGAAGACCGGGTCTGCCGAGGCGGGAGCTGGAGGTGCCTCCCAGGATCGCTCCTCTGCAGATGGCTCTGCTGGCCCCAGTAAGTCCTCCTGTTGTTAATATTAATAGTTATATTTCCCTAACATTTACTGCACCTCATTTTCTTGAACTATTATTTCCCTCTCCCCTCATATTTTGTGGACTGCCTAGTGGTGGTACTACTGTAAGACTCCGAGAACACATTGGTCCTTACTACTACTAGTGCCACTACTCTGCTGTGCAGATTGCATGCCCAACTAAGGTATTCTCGCATGTTTGTTGAGATTAGAAGGCTTTTTTTTACTTTCTTTCTCATGCTCAATCAGTAAATAAAATGATGGTCACATTGGACACCCCAAAGTGGTGTATTTTTACTTTTTCTCGTCTAGGCCTAGTACTATTATTACTTCAGCAGTTGATGGTGAACAACTGATTACTGTGCACCATGGCTGGAAGGAAGTATGAGGAGGAGGAGGGCACAATTATATTTTCCAACCAAGAGAGAGGACTCGAGAGACCTCATGTCCGATTGTCCATCCAGTTGGCCATTCTTTTTCTTTTTAAAAAGTTTTAAAACTCAGATTCACCAATAGCTCTAGCCACTGAGTCCAGTCCTTTGGGTTGTCCTCTTCTTGAGAGGCTTTTCGAAAATTGCCAAAAACAAAATGCCCAACCAGATATTTTATTATTTTTGATAGGATAGGACATTTTATTTATTTATTTATTTGCAACGTTTTATATAGCGCTGGCTAGACCCGGAGGTATCAGAGCGCTTTACATGAGGATCAGCGAGTTACAGGTTACATAATTACATAGCCAGGTATAGACATAGGAGAAAACATGAGATTACACAATAATATGAGTTATTTGCGCGTACACACGTCTTATGGGGAGTGAAAGGTAGAGGGGGAATGGTAAACAGGGGTAAGGAATGCAGGTAGGAAACACAACGGGGAGACGAGGAAAACAATGTCCGATGTCCGGCTGGGTAGATGACGGCCCAGGGGTGAAGCAGAGCCAAACTCCTCTATAGCTGCATAGGACAGCTCCACCGGGCATCAGCCAAGGTTGCTCGGTCACCGCGGTAAGTACAGACAGTTATGGTTTCCGCCCAGGGGGCATCGTCAAAGTTCCATCGAGAGCATCGGTCATGGTGTTACTGGGAAGCACCGTCCGCCTCATCCTCTAACTCGCCCCCAGGTCAAGAGAGGTGAGAGGAGAGGTGGAAGGGACAGTTCCAAAGTCTGCAGATCATCCCCATTCCCAGCAGCAATAGTGAGTGTTGGGCATTTGAGCAGGATCCCAGTGGTAGGGGGACCCTGGGCGCCTCAGGGTCAAATAGTGATGCCGCTACCCGGAAAGAGGTAGGCCACCGTAAAAGCCTCCTTGTCTCCACCAGGAAACGGGGTCTCATAGCTCCCAGAGTTCGAAGGCACTGTGCGTGAAGAAAGCTGCCCCCGTCGCTGCTGCTGCACCTTTTCCCCTACTCACCCAGTAAAGGCAGCTGGTTTAGGCTTCTGCCATTTTGAGGTCAGGCAGGCCACGTGGTAGCTTCCCGGAAAATCTCAGCCCGGCACAAGGGGTACTTGCCGGTCTCCAGTGGAGAGCCTGAAGATAGCTGCCCCCGTTGCCGCCGCTACTACCCTGTTCTCCGCCTCTGTAGCTCATGTGGTTAAAGTTGCTTATTTAGAAATCCCCAGCCGCCATTTTAAGGTCAGGCAGGCCGTGTGGTTATTCCCCGACGAGTCTCTATCTGGCGCTGGAGGATCCAGCTGGTCTCCTTGGATAAGTTATATGAGGGCTGCTCCCATTGCTGCCGCTGCGCCCCTGCCCCCGCCTCTGTAACTTGCGTGGGTGGTGTTTCTCAATTTGGTTGCGCCGGCCGCCATTTTGGGATCAGGCAGGCCGCGTGATAGTTTCCCAGTGAGTCTTTGATAAACGGGGGGGGGCACTCCTCCGTTCCCTCCCGGTGCAGCAGTCGGCCGATGCCTGTCCTCTTTTGTTCTGCCCCGTGTTGTCTTTGCACGCAGCTCTTTGTCCCGCCATTTCTGTGCCTCCCCAACAGCTCACCTCACACCTCGCAACGGACTACTGGCTCCCCCTGCCAGGAGCGCTCTGCCACCGCTGGGCCATTGCTGTGCTGTCAGGCAATGCCCTGCACCGGGCTGCCGTTTCTCGGGGCTCGTCAGTGCCGGCCCCTCACCCCACAACGATATCGTCACCTCCAGGCCCCTCCACACGGCACCATCTCCTGATGTTGTTTCTCCCCCCAAGTTGAGACGGGGGAAGCTACTGGTTTGCCGCGCACAGCGCTGTGCCGGACCTCGGTAAATTTGGGCTATTTCGCCTACATATCTCCGAGTAATCTCTCGGTGGCAGCGGAGCAGAGACGGACTACGTCCTCTCCGCCATCTTGGCGCCACAGAAAAAAGACATACTGTCTACTTTACTCTAATACCCGATTTGTACTAGTGATGTGTGTGGTGTATGTATGTATTGTATTTTCAAGCTTGCTATTGAAAAAAAAAAAAATAGGGGGTGGCGTATATGGCATCTAAAAAATGTGCATTGTTTTTTCTAGGCAAACCGATCACCACTGCTGGGGCCAGCGGCGAAGGCGACGCCAGTAAGGAGGGAGCAGCAGATGCGGCAGCTGCAAGGAGTCAGCCAGCAACAGTGGCGGGCGGTGGTAAGTTATTTTCCTTACTTATTGACAATACACTCGCTGCAAGGGTGTACACTGTACTGTTGAGAGAGACTAAGTTGTTGTGAACAACGGTTGAAGAAGACACCCTTTACTTAACATTAGCAATAGCATTAGCGGCGGGAGTTGAGTAACTAATGTCCTCCTCTATCTGACTTCAACTCAGCTGGGAAACTTTTATCAAGAAGACTAAGAAGAGTCAGACGACCTTGATGGATGGGTTGAACGAAAAGGGAACGAACTAGAAGGATGGAAGTAAGAAGGATGGGTGACATGCAATATATGACTGGCAGAGAAGGATGCGTGGGTGAAGGAAGGGGGCCCGGGATGCATATAGGTGGCTGATAGGATGCGTAGGTGGTTGAAGGATGGGTGAAAGGTGAAAGAAAGGATGCCTGCCTGGGTGGGTGAAACTGTATGGGTGAAAAGAATCCTCTGGGGGTTTGATGAGTCAAACTGAAAGGCAAGCAAGGATGCATGGGTGGTGGTTAAAAAAAATGACAAATGTATGTTGTTGGTGAAAGGTTTGTTGAGATTAAGAAGAATGATAGCCATGTTACTTTGAATGGATAGATGCCTGGGTGGTATTCAATCATAGTATAGGTAGAGACTGTCACTGGATAAAGAGAATGTAAAAGAAAAATAAACCGTGCCAGAATAGCAAAGCCAAGAATAAGATTAGTATAAAAAATAATGCTAGAAGAGCAATGCAATGATAAATGGAAAAATTGCTGGGAAGAAAAAAGGACTGTTTTTTTCAAGGTTTTTGATCCAAGGTTGTATTTCAGAATACTCCCTTGACTCACAGTAGTTTGCAAGCACAACATATATATTGTGTATGTATGTACCCATACCCACCCATTATCAATTGCCTCCCTCCAACTCCGAGGTCCACTCCGGCTCCCTACCTATGTCATTTCAACCGTGTCAGCCATAGGAGGCCTTTCGGCTGCATGGTTACACAATCAAACAATATTAGTACCTCAGGTCGTCCCATATATCATCATTTATATTAGTAATCAGATATCATCTGCCTTGTTGTAGCAGTCAGGGTGAAAGCGAAATTGAGCAGTTGCCATTGATATAACAGAGTATGGATATAATAGAAAAATAGATAATTGTGTACTACTGCTGCTCCACCTGCAGACAGTAGTAAAGTAACGCGAGTCTGCGACTGCAACACAAGTATGTCTGTCTAGGGCACAAGCTGACTGAGCTGGAATGCCTACTAGGTTAATTTAGCTAAACAAGAGAGCGAAGAAAAAGACTTGTCTACTCCATAGTGCGCAGTAATGCCTGAATCTCCCGCAAATGTTAGAGGCCGAGGAAGTGGGAGGATACCACAAATGTTATGTACTGTGCTTGCTAGTGCTACTGTGCCACTATAATTTTATGTGTATAATTTTGTGTTACTGTTCTGCTAAGAGTATTAGTTACAATTGCCTTTTATCTTTCTTGATATAGCTACTCCTTCCCAACCAAAACAACCCACCAGGCATGAGTTAGGAGCCAGGGCCCGGCAACGGAAGCTGGAGGCCATCCGGGATGAATATCGGCAGCAGCTGCAGTCTCCTCCAATGCCCCGGGCCCCAGCCAGCCCCCGCAGTGCCTCCGGTGGTAAGGCGCCGTGGTCTGGCAGCAGCCCGCCGCACTTCTTCAAACACTGCTGCCCACCCCTGTTCTTCATGCAAGACATTCCAGCGCCGCATACTCCTCCAGATGGCGCGCCTAGAGGAGCGGTTAAACACCCTAGAGAGTAAGATCCGGTGAGCCCGCCGCTATACCTCCGTCTTGACCCTTGCCCCTTTTTTAATCTTTTTTTTGGTGGGTGGGAATTAGGCGTTGGGGAAAACTTGGTTTTTTTTAATGGACATTTTGATTTTTTAATTTATGGACATTGGACAATTGGACTAAATGCTGGACATTGGCTGGGGTTAGGGAGAGGGGTGGGTCAGATGTGTTTTTTTTCATTCTAGTTTATATTTATTAGGGTAATAAATTATTTATAGTTTACATATGATGTAAATCTTTTGTGGGGGGGTTACTCTTTTACTTCACACTGTTTCCTTAGCTGCAGGGCCACAGACAGTTTTTGATTGAAATCTGCCAATAGTGTAACACATAAAACTGATAGATGCGGTACCCTCACTTGTCCTACTAGTACTGTCAGTCTCTCCTCCTAGTCTATGCAGTCTGCAACTAAAACCCCTATGGGTTCGGAATGGTGTGGGTGTGTGAATTCATTAATTTCCATAGTATATACATTATGCCTCCCTCAAACTTCTTCTCTCACCTGTGATTGATGTTTATACTTAGGCGAAGCAATGGCTGCATGGTGATGGTTTGGTTTCCCAAGGTGCCATGGTGGTAGTGGTAGTAGTAGTAGTAGACACTGATAGTAGCATTTGCAAAAAAAGAAAATGAGACAGTCAGTCACCTGAGGGAGACTAGGGAACGAGTAGTAGAAGTGCAGTACACAAGAACACTGCCAAACAAGAAACCATGATGATAAGCAATGCTAAAGTAAAATAAAACAGAATGCCTAGAGGGCTAGCCTAGTACAAGTTACAAAACTGAAGTCAACTCGAGCTATGATTATGAAGTGGACAAGCGGCTTCTTACCTTTAGTGCTGGAACTAGGATGATTGATGACTCGATGCTGCAATTATATTCTGATGGATTATGTTCCTCTGGAAAAAATTTGAATATCGAATACTGTGCATGGGTGGGCAATCTAATCTCTATATATTGCCAGTGTGGGCTAAGTATATATAATGGAGCAGAAGAAGCTCCTTGCCCTGCCTCGAGTTAGTGTTGCTTTCACCACATCTGCCCCAGCAAGTGTGTGATCAATAATTGGTGTAAATTTAATTTAGTCACACCTCAATATAAATCGCACAGACCAAGAGAAGAGAGTTAGGGATTGATGAATGGTTGGGAAGGGGGATTCGAGGGAAAGGTTTGACAAAGACAAACACTACACAGGGACAACACACATTTATCTTGGCAGCCGACCTTCATAAATCTGTTAAGGGAGAAAAAGGAAATGCATGCATGATGAGTAGTACCTACCAGACTAGTACAGGGCAGTATATTATTAAATATGCAATTACCTTGCCTGTCTGCCCCCAGAGAGACCCAAGTTACATACATTTTATGTTCTGTTGTACTGGGCTTCCTTTGAAAGATAGCAAATAAAATTAAAAAATATCTGTAGGAGTCAAATATAAGCAAACATAAACAACACACACAGGCGTAATGATTGAAGAGAAAAAATGAATCAAATGAAATGATACTATAATTATTGCCAAATTGGGAGTTGCATCTCTGCATTTATCTTGGTCCTTCCTTGGACTGTCCGTCCGTCAATCTTGGGTGCCTGGCGGATGCGGTTTGGTAAGATAAGTGTGAGTTGTTATTCCCGGTATACGGCAGGGTAAAGGCTGGCCTGTAGATGGAAAAACAAGAAGGATATTGAAAAATCAAGGAGAAAAGTTAAACTGCATAATTAAGGAGGAGTGCAACAAGAAGACTTTCAGAGGCGGCATGGCTAAATCATGTCGGTTTCCAGCAGTTACCCCAAACAACAGGAGCAGGCCCTCCCACCCAACCTCCACTTAGCCTTGATTTTGAGCCAGGCAGCACTGAGCACACATCCACACACAGCAGCATAGCATTTTCCAAATTAAGTAACAAAATCAATGCACCGCTGTCAGTCACACCACCACACTCGCCTTCACCACTACACAGACATGTAGGTCTGGTGTTGTTGTTTACCTTTTAGGCCACTTCATGCCCCAAGTTATTCCATCAATAATCTCCAATCCTACTGACTCTGACTGCAAGTATAGTATGGTCATGGTGTCCAACTCTGTACCAAAAGTGTCCCGAGTGAGTCCAGACTCGTCCAGACTCAAAATGCAATGAATCCGCCTGCAGTAGTACAATTTTGTTATTGAACAACAAGAAGGGAAAGATTGACTTGAGTCACTTTTTGTGTGTGTAGAATACTAGTAGACATCATGCACAACAAACACCAACCACTCAGCGTGCAATGTATGCCATCATTTACCTGTTCTTCCGGGGCAGTCCCTCTCGGCTCGGAAAGGATAGATATATAGTCAGGTTTGGACTTTGGACTCGAGGCAGGCACACATTTCACATTTGTTGTATGAAAGTATTCTCCATCCAATGTCTGGCTTGAGGGAAATGGATTTAGGGCGAGTCAGGACTCAGGAGGAGTGGACTTACTTCTTCACTGACTGCACACAGTTGCAACTCCAATCCGGCAATAAAAGAGTAAAACGGTGGTGATGGATTTGTTGTGATTCGAACCAGAAAGACAGTGACAAACACAAATAATAAAGTAAATAATATTCCTTAGCTATATCTTTTTTAGGGGCTTTTTTTTGGGCATCAAAGGAAGAAAGAAAGTAACTTGAAAGCCTAGGCGTCAGGGAAGTACAGCTCGTCCTCAAACTCTGGTGGTTCACCCGAAATTAGGTCACCTAACACACTACTTCCATGACCTGAGTTGCCTTCATCATCTTCCTGCTGTGCTACTTCAGGTATGGTGTAATCCGTTGGTATAAAGTGCTGATTCATTTTGATCATGGTTAATCTCCCCACATTTTGGGGCGAGAGACTGGCCCTTCTCACTGTCAGAACGGCACCAGCAGCACTGAAAACATGCTCAGCAGAGACACTTGTGACAGGCCAAGCCAGATAGTTTATCGCCAGCCTGCTGAGCACTGGCCATTGGCGCCTTTTCTCATACCAATACAGCAATGGGTCTTGATCAATGTAGACCTCTGTTGGGTCATCCAGATAAGCCTGGACCATCCACTCAATGCTCATGGTTGCTCCGCTTTGCTCGGCCTCTTTTGCCTTTGCCTCAGCACTGGACTTAAGCCCTGCCTGTAAAAACCATTCCTGTGCCGATTTTGGGGCTGATGCTCTTGTTGTTGTTAATGTCGTTCTTGGTTTTGTTGGTGGTTTTGGCTGCTGTGAGCCAACCCCACTGCCCTCAGGCTCTGAAGTTGAACTTGAAGCTGGCTGCCCTGCAGTACTTGTTGTGCCCTGGAGGAGCAGGCCTCTAATTCCCGGCTGTTCTTTTTCTAGCTGACTGGCTTACACAGCTATCCAAGTTTTGTACCTGGCAACATCCCTGTCTGAAAAAGGAATGAAAGTGTGCAGTAATGGTTTGAACCGTGGATCAAGAATTGTGGCACAAATGTAATGGTTGAATGACACAATGCCTCTTTGCACCCTTGTATTTTCAGACAAGCAAAGGGTTAAGCTCTCCACCAACTCATATGCTTCTTTTTTCTCCTCCACACCTGCGTACATTGCAGACACCCCCTTCAGCTGTTTCTGTAGCATGTGCAACAATGGGATAGCTTGACCCATAGTACAGTCCTCCTTGCTGACTTCATGTGTGAAGACCTCAAAGGGAAGTATCATCTCTGTAAGGCATTTAACTAGGCCCCATTGGTCCATCTCAATGATCATGCCTTTCACAGTAGCATCCCCTCTTTGCATGACATATTCATTGATTGGTCTGTACTGCTCAAACAGATGATCAAGCATATAATAAGTTGAGTTCCAACGTGTTGGCACCTCCTGGATGAGTGCTTTAACTGGCATTCTATTATCACAATGAATGATCCTCAGATGCTTCCGGGCTTTAAAAGGATGGCTGAAATGTGTGCAGATTCTTCTGCAGGTGGTCAGTAAGTTGCTGACCTTGTCTTCTTTTTTCAGACAGTCTTGAACAATGATGTTAATGCAGTGCACCAAACACAGGACCCTGAAATAGCCACCATCGGCCATGGCCTTTACTATATTACTGCCATTGTCATGGCAACAAAACCAATGTTAAGCACTCTTGGTTGCAGCCATTCAAAGACCGTGTTGTCAAAGTCTTCCAAAATATTTGCAGCAGTATGAGATTTCTCCATGGCGAACATGGCTACAGTTACATGTTTCCGAGCTGCATTAAAAATCTCAGCAGTGTCAACACCTGCAGATATCTTTTCTCTAACCCCCACAAAAGAGATCCAGTGTGTAGTGATGCCCATGTAATCAGTGGCTTGGCAACTGGTCCACATGTCTGTTGTCAGGTGGATAGTGTGAACAGCACACTGCTGCAAAGCTTGTCCAAGCAATTCCAGCACGTCGTGATGTAGTGCTGGAACAGCAACTTTGGCAAGATAGGACCGACTGGGATCCTTCCATTTCGGGCAGATGGCTGACACAAATTTAAGAACATCCACCCCTTCCACAAAAGAAACAGGGAGGAGGTCCAGCACTAATATTTTAGCCAGCTTCGAGTTGTACAAACGTGCGGTTGGGTGGTTGCGTTTGTACTGCCCCTCCGACCTAAACATGCTGAGAATGGTAGCCTGGATTTTTTTCTTTTCGGGTGCCACTGATGCAGGTGACTTCTTGAGACCAGATATTATGCTCAATGAGCGTTTTTTCATTTCAGTACTCTCTTGCCTTGGACCCCTTGGTGTACTCGGCCTGACTCTTGTGCCATTGCGATGTTGCTGATGATGATGTGGGAAGTACCACTGCACTGCTCGGGACAGGGCTGCTTTGTGTAACAGAGAAAATGTCTCCCTCTTGTTCACCTTCCACCGTGATCGGATCTTCTTCTTTATCCCCTCCATCAACAACACTTGCAGTTTTTTTTGGCCGCTAAGGTGCGCCTCCCACTGGATCAAGTGGTGTTTTCTCAGATGGGTTATTTGGCCTCCGGTACCATAGTTGTTCCAAGCTTACCCCAACTAATACCTACTCCACAAATGGAGCATATGGCAATGTTCACCTCCTTCCTGCTAACCGAAAAGAAGTCCCAAACTGGGGAGGTCAACTTTCTGATGCTGCTGGTGCCACTTGCAATGTCCTATGAACTGGTAGATGGGCATGACGTTTGACTCTCTGCAGTACCTACTTCTACTGAGGTGGTTGTTGTGGTGGGTGTAGGTCGCTGCTGGGACTTAAATATGGCAGCTGTAGGTGGTGTTGGTGGTATCTGTGTAGGTGGTATCTGTGTAGGTGGTATCCGTGCCACATCCCTCACAACAATTTGGGATGGGGTAATGTCGGTCTCCACTGGCGCGGGGCTACTGTCCATGATGACTGGCTCGTCATCATCATCATCCTCCTCTTCTACATCTACCTCCAGAACTTTAAGACTTTCTGGAACCTTCCTTTTCCCTAGCCTCGCCTGGCGTGCCTCACTCTCAGACTGAGGTGGCTTCCAAGTGGCGTCTAGATCATCAGAAGGGGGTCTTGCAGAAGAAGTTGATGGACTGTTATGTTATGTTATGTTATGGGGTATTTGTTAAGCGCACGGCTACTCCGAGGAGTGTCCCGGCGCTGTCCTGACCCCAGAACAGAGTAATTACAAGACCGGACAGCTAGAGCGGAGAAACTTCTCACTGTTGGAAAAGCCAGGTCTTTAGGTTTCGTCTAAAGCTAAGGAGATCACATTCTTGTTTAAGGGAAAGTGGGAGACTATTCCATAATTTTGCAGCTAGTACTTGAAAGGAGCGTCCGCCTTTGCGAGATCGGCAGAACTTAGGCACTGTTGCCTTTAGCTGAGTAGATGATCGCAGTGTTCTGGACGGTTTATAGGGCTGGATCCTATTCCTGATGTACGGTGCCCCGATTCCATTCAGGGCCTTAAAAGTCAGTACCAGGGATTTGAAACTGACCCTTTTTTTCATTGGTAACCAGTGTAGGGATCTGAGATGAGGAGACATGTGTGATCTGGGTCCTACCATGAGTACGGCCCTAGCTGCCATATTTTGAACTACCTGAAGACGATTAAGTAAGTAGTCAGGAAGGCCCAAATACAACACATTCACGTAGTCCAGCCTAGACATAATCAGTGCTTGGAACACTGTTTTCCTATGAGAAATAGGCAGTAGAGGGAGGAAATTGCGCATCATTTTTAAAAGTCCAAAACAGGTACCGGCAACCGATTGAATCTGGGACTTCATAGACATGTCAGAATCAAATTTCACTCCTACATTTTTTGCAGTAGAGACTGGGTTATCCGGGAGATAAATTTTTGGCCACCATTGACGCCAGTCATCATCAGGATTGTGTCCAAAAAAAATAATTTCTGACTTATCAGAGTTGCAGAGTAGTTGATTTTGCCTAAACCAGTCGAATACCTTGGTTAGGCATATGTTAACTACATTGCCATTGAGCACCTCTTCCTTTTCACAGGTAAATAGCAGTTGTGTATCATCTGCAATTTAAGCCTGGGCGTAGTTCGCGAAGTAGCGCTACGCGAAGCTACGCAAAGTGCAGTTCGCACTACGCGAGCTACGCGTAGCACTACGCGAACTGCGTAGTGCACTGTTCGCAATGATTGCACAGTGCCGGATGCTTGTCCGCACTGTGCAATCATTGAAAACGGCATCTTGCACAGTGCGAGCTGTCTTTTACTGCCGCTCGAGTAGATTTTTACTCGAGCGGCAGCTTTCTCAACGCGGACTGGTAGTTTCTCATCGCGAGCGGTCGCGAGCATACTGCGACCACTCGCAATGAGAAACCTGACCTCCCCGCGTTGAGAATCTCGCCGGGAGGTTTATTTTTCACGCTCGCGATCGGCAACTTGATGTTGCTGATCGCGAACGAGGAAAAAGTCTTGCCGGGATGTCATTTTGCTTGCTTGCGGTCGCCAACTTGACGTTGAGGACCGCGAGCAAGCAAAAAATGACCGCTGCACTACGCTACGCTACGCTACGCGTGTTTGCACTGTGCTACGTGCAATTCGCGTTGTGCGAAGTAGCGCAAACTTTGCAAACTACGCGAGCGTAGCGTAGTGCTTTGCCCAGGGTTAATCTGCATACGATATAATTTTTGCTCCATATTGTTCGGCTAAAGGAGCCAGGGGGGCCATGTATATATTAAACAGCGTAGGGCTCAGAACCGAACCTTGTGGTACTCCTACATTTAGAGGGGGGATGGATGCTGAAAAAGGAGGGGCCCAGACTGTTTGCTGGCGGTTGTTCAAGTAAGAGGCGAACCATCTGAGCACTGTGCCACCAATGCCGCTCTCCCTCAATCTATGAAGGAGGCGATCATGTGGCACGGTATCGAAGGCCGCCGAAAGATCCAGCAATATCAGTACAGCCTTTCCTCCTCTGTCAAGTGTAGCTTTAATTGTCTCAGAAATTTCCAATAAAGCCGTTTCAGTGCTAAAATTGGCTCTAAAACCTGACTGACTTGGATGGAGCACCTGGCTAGCCTCAATAAAATCTGTGATGGTGGCGTTCACATATTTCTCCAAAACTTTGGAGAAAAAAGGTAAAAGCGATATGGGTCTATAATTACTGACTGCCAAAGGGTCAGCTAATGGTTTTTTAAAAGCGGAAGGATTTTTCCATGCTTCCAATTGTCTGGCATCCTTCCTTCTGACAGAGATAGATTCAATATCTGGTTAACAGCTGGATTGATTATCTCAGCAATCAATGCCAGTGTTTTTGCTGGACAAGGGTCTGAGGGGGATCCAGATTTCAGGGCCTTCATAATTTTAAGTGAGGTGGCCATGGGCATAGGAGAAAAGTCCAGCAGGGTATTCTCTGTAGTGAGGCATACGGGGAGAAGCCCAACAGTAACGCTCTCCCTGTCCAGGGTGGGGCTGCTAAACAAATCCTGAATAGTTTTAATTTTCCTATAAAAATATTGTGCAATTTCATTTGTCCATTCGTCGGTAGGGGCAAGGGAGCTTTTGGAAGCATTAGGAGAGGAGAAGTCCTTGACTATCCTAAACAATTCTTTGGCACGATTTTCAGCTTGTTCTATTTTTTTAATAGCCAAAAAAAATTTCTTTTCCGTTCAGACTTTAACATAGTGGGCTTTCAAAGCCGCTTTATATGTCAGTTTCTGTATAGGGTCAAAATTTCTTCTCCATAGACGTTCTAGATTTTTACATGCACTTTTACTTTTCCTTAAGGGCTCAGTAAACCACGGTGCTGAGGTTCTGCCTCGTTTGGCTGCTCGTAATTTTATGGGGGCTAGCTGCATGGTCCACTCCTGAAGCCAGCCTTCCAAAGAGAGTACATCGTGATCTAAATTATTGTTAACTAGTATAGGATAGCGGTCCAGAATGTCGGCTAAAGCCTTAGGGGTTATTTGATCGAAAGATCTAAAGCTTTTAGACCGATTTATACAGTAAGACTGAGGCTTAGCTTGAAACTTATCTAGCCTGAAGTTTAGCAAATAATGGTCTGACCAGATAATTGGCAAAGGAACAATTGGCTCTAAGCCAGTAGTTGAGAAAATTTGGTCTAAAGTATGACCTTTTTCATGCGTTGGGAGCAACACGCATGGGGTCAGACTGAAAATACTCAATAGTTCACATAGTTTCATAGCCTCTGGGTCATTCGTTTGATCGAAATGAATATTAAAATCCCCCAGAATCAAGCACTGGCTGAACTTGGAGACAATGGGCGTCAGAGCATGGCCCAGAGATTCTAGAAATCTTCCTGCTGGTCCCGGTGGGCGATAAATTATCGCACCCGCGATAGATTGGTGCGCCGAGATCGTCAGATGGAAACCAAGTCCCTCTGCCCCTTCAAGCTCTAGGTATTGGTTGGCAGGAGAGTGGGTTTTTATATATAATCGCCACTCCCCCGCCTCTTACGCCGAGTCTGTCTTTCCTAAGTATCTTATAGTCTGAGGGGAGGGCGCAAGCGATGGTAGGGTTTGAGCTCTCATTGAGCCATGTTTCTGTTTCAAACATGACATCCGGCTGTGTCTCTGTAAGGAGATCAAATAGCTGAAGTTCATGTTTTTTTATAGATCTGGTGTTGAGGAGAATGGCTTTCAACTTACTGCCATCCCCCACAGCCACAGAAAGGGGAAGATCAGTCGCCGGCTCTATCTTGTGTAAATTTCCCCCATTATCAGGCCAAACATGAGAGCTCCAGTTACACTTCTTGCATATAAGTGGTTCTGACTCTATAGATATAGAGCATTGGGAACAATAGCCAATGCCACTACCTAGCATCAGAAGTCTTTCTCTGCTGTATACTAGTGTGGGATTATCAATGCTGGTTTTACCTGGTAAAGAAACAGCAGCATAGCCGACGCCGGTCGCCTCCGGATCGCGGACGGGCGCAGACGGGCTTGCCTTAGGCGCGCCTTCGGCGCGCCAGCGGCGCGCCTGCTGCGCGCGTCCGCTGCGCGCTCGCGCAGCGTCTCTCTTTATGCGTTCCAGATTGGAACACTAGACCGCACCCCGACCAAAAAATGGCTTCCGGGAGTGTCGAGTCGGCGAAAATAATCAGGATTTAAAAACCACCAGCCCCCTTATATTTTTAAGGTTAAGATTCCCCACATAACACAGTAAAACAACGTTTAAAACAGAGCAATAAAATCAGCCAGTACTCCAAATTTTAAAATCTGTCAAATGTGCAAATGTGCAAAGCGCAATTTCCGTAACAACAACACGGGCAGAGAGCGACAACTACTCTGTCCAGGGTAGAGGAGCGCTCGCGCAGCGTCTCTCTTTATGCGTTCCAGATTGGAACACTAGACCGCACCCCGACCAAAAAATGGCTTCCGGGAGTGTCGAGTCGGCGAAAATAATCAGGATTTAAAAACCACCAGCCCCCTTATATTTTTAAGGTTAAGATTCCCCACATAACACAGTAAAACAACGTTTAAAACAGAGCAATAAAATCAGCCAGTACTCCAAATTTTAAAATCTGTCAAATGTGCAAATGTGCAAAGCGCAATTTCCGTAACAACAACACGGGCAGAGAGCGACAACTACTCTGTCCAGGGTCGAGGAGCGCTCGCGCAGCGCTCTCTCTTTATGCGTTCCAGATTGGAACACTAGACCGCACCCCGACCAAAAAATGGCTTCCGGGAGTGTCGAGTCAGCGAAAATAATCAGGATTTAAAACCACCAGCCCCCTTATATTTTTAAGGTTAAGATTCCCCACATAACACAGTAAAACAACGTTTAAAACAGAGCAATAAAATCAGCCAGTACTCCAAATTTTTAAATCTGTCAAATGTGCAAATGTGCAAAGCGCAATTTCCGTAACAACAACACGGGCAGAGAGCGACAACTACTCTGTCCAGGGTCGAGGAGCGCTCGCGCAGCGTCTCTCTTTATGCGTTCCAGATTGGAACACTAGACCGCACCCCGACCAAAAAATGGCTTCCGGGAGTGTCGAATCGGCGAAAATAATCAGGATTTAAAAACCACCAGCCCCCTTATATTTTTAAGGTTAAGATTCCCCACATAACACAGTAAAACAACGTTTAAAACAGAGCAATAAAATCAGCCAGTACTCCAAATTTTAAAATCTGTCAAATGTGCAAAGCGCAATTTCCGTAACAACAACACGGGCAGAGAGCGACAACTACTCTGTCCAGGGTCAAGGAGCGCTCGCGCAGCGTCTCTCTTTATGCGTTCCAGATTGGAACACTAGACCGCACCCCGACCAAAAAATGGCTTCCGGGAGTGTCGAGTCGGCGAAAATAATCAGGATTTAAAAACCACCAGCCCCCTTATATTTTTAAGGTTAAGATTCCCCACATAACACAGTAAAACAACGTTTAAAACAGAGCAATAAAATCAGCCAGTACTCCAAATTTTAAAATCTGTCAAATGTGCAAATGTGCAAAGCGCAATTTCCGTAACAACAACACGGGCAGAGAGCGACAACTACTCTGTCCAGGGTCCTCCTTTTCCTTGCTGGGGATCTGAAAGCCAATGGATCTTCTAAAAAAGTGGCTTGCTCTTCTTCTTCCTCTGCAGGAAGCTCGATCTCCTGAACTGCTTCTACTTTGGGAGGAACAACTACTATTGAGGGTGGTTGCAGATGTTGTTGCCCACTTATCTGAGTTTCCTGCATTGATTGGGTATTACTTTGCGATAACGATAAGTCAATTTCAACATCACTGCTCGTCGGCGTTGGACTCGTGATTAGACTGGCTGCCTCTGCGAAAGACATGAGGTTGGGCCTAGGTTGGTGGGGTGGGTCCACTGATGCGGGGGTGCTGCTCCCAGCTTGCTCCCCGGACACCGCTGCTGCAGGCGCAATTTTAGGTTTCCCAAAAAAGGTCTTGGGCGACATACCGGTCTTGGTAAGTGGCAGTGCCTTCTTCTCACTGGCAACTTTCTTGGTACTGGACCTGGTACCTTTCTTTGGGGCCATCTTGAAGAAGTCAGCACGCAGTGGCACAAGCTGAAGAGATGTCTGTGGTCACAAATCATGTGACTTCATGCGCAGGCCTTCTGTCTGGCAGTACAATGGGTGATGTTGTCTCCTCCTCTTTTGTGCACCTAAAAGCAAAGAAGCAAGAAGAACATCAGGCCACAACAACAAGCAAGGGAAGACAGACAATGCGGCCCTATGGCAAAGGCACACTGGCTTCCTTCACAAAATGGCTGCCAGCCACATGGCCAGGCTACCACAACAAGAAGCAATAAGCCAAGAGGAACAAAGGAAAGACATGCAGGATTATGGCAAAAGCACACTAACTGCCTCCACAATATGGCCATCAGCCACATGGTCACAAGTCACAACAACCACAACAAGCAGGAGGCCTGGGAAAACAATAAACTCAAGCAGACCTATATGGCCACAGACTTTACAAAATGGCCCCTGGCCACATGGGGAGGCTCAGCCAAGGCAAATGATGGCCCACTATTACAAACAAACACACTCACAAACTGGCCAGATAAAGGAGGCATGCTAACAACACATCTTTAATGCAACAATGCCACAAACGAAAATCCGCAGGGCTAAAAAAAGGTTTGCAAGTTACAACCACACACATCCAACAAAGGCACATGAAAAAAAGTGAAATACCCCAAAAAACACATTTTGTATTTCAATCCAATGCCATCCATGCCCTAAATGATGTTTAAGTTCAACAGACACCACAGAAACAGTTGTTTCATGCACCCATGAGTAGCTCTGGGCCTACTGGCTGAAAGGCCTATTGGCAGACTACTGGGCTACATAGTGAATTAAATAAATATTGCAAATTGATTTCAAATGTTGGAGAAAATGTAGTGAACTGTGCAACATGTTTCCTTTATAAAAGAAGAACAATTATTCACAAAGAAACAACTAGGCCCCTACTGAAACTACAGGCCACCCACCGCAATACATTTAAAAAAAACAATGAAAAGTACAAAAATCTAGGTACATGGCCCCAATCAAACAAACAACACCAATTTTCCAACTTACTTGTGAAATCTCAAATTCAAAAGTCCTCAAATCCAATGATATATGATGCAGCAGACACAAAGAGTGATCCTTCCAGCTCTAAATCCAAATGAAAAGTGAACAGGAGATGGACAAAGCACTGGGAGGAGCCTGCTGGACAGGAACAGGAAGTTAGAGACTCTGGGGCACTTCCTTCCTCTTCAAAAACAAGCATTTGCATTTGCAATGCAATCGGTCTCGCCTTTGGGACCTTATATGTATTTAGCTATGCAGCACATTAGCCTGGGTGCTGAAATATCTGCTGAAATATCTACTGTTGTTTAACATGGAGGGAAAGTAAGCACCAAACTGCGTGACAGGTATGGGAACACATGGAGAGAAATATTGCCTGTCAGCGGGAAATGGTATAGTCCAAAGCTCTGTTTTTAATATAAAATCAGGACCTTCGGTGGTCATATCACTGAAAATACAAGATTTGAAAAAAATATTATTGTCTACGGGTGCTCGTGGAAGACAATTTCTATGGACTGGAATCTAGAGAATGCTAAAGTGATTCTGGTATTTTACGGACCTCTGCTGGTCGTTTTCTATCAAGAAAGTTAAATAGAGGCAGTTGGCAGAAAAATAAAAAAAGTCCCTCAGCAGAAAGTAATTCTGGTATTTTACTGGTCGTTTTCCATCAAGACAGTTAAATAGAGGGAGTTGAACAAGCAGAAAGCAATTCTGGTATTTTACTGACCTCTACTGGTCATTTTCTATCAAGACAGTTTAATAGAGGCAGTTGAAGAGAAAAAAAAGTCCCTAAGCGGAAGCAGACAAGTCCTAGGGCTGATCGCCAGAGCCCACAAAGTACATACACATATAAGTATATACTGAAGTATATACAAGAGGTCTCGAATGCTCGACCTAAAAAGGACTCCTTGCACAAAAAAGTACAGCCGAATGTCAATCTGAGGATATTTTTTAATCCAAATCGTTATTTCGAGAAGGCTTTGATGCTGCTCGGGAGAGAACATTCTCCAGATTGCAGATTCTGCGTGTTCGGGATCGCGTTCTTCACAAAACTTCCGCCGGAAGTCCAATGGAGTGTCTGAATGACGTGTTCGCGATCGCAAACTCTCATGGGACCATGCGGCCACCTAGCAAATCTCGTGGCGCTCACGAGCGGCTCGGGAAATCTCGTCAGCGATCACAGGCACCGGGTAAGTCACTCCAGCACACTCAAAAACGCATTTCGGGCACGCAAACAAAAAAAACTCCGCTTCTTTGCAGAGTGCGGAGTTTTTCGGCTACTCCGCATTCTACATGGAACGCGGAGTTACCAAAACTCTGCAAACTCCGAGAGTGGAGCGGAGTTTTACGCCCAGGGTTACTCTAGATTATCTAGAAAGCTGAACGCAAACAAAGGCTTAAACAAGGATGCATGCTGGCCCCACACCTCTTTAATTTATTAATGTCTGACCTGGCTCAAAGATTCGATAAGATCAACTCTCATCCGCCGCAATCGGGAAAGTTATCATTATCACATCTCTCCTATGCAGACAATGTGGTGTTAATGAGCCTAACCAAGGTGGGACTTCGACGGTCGCTTAATAAAATGACAGAATATATATCAACCAATAAACTAGAAATCAACACATTAAAAAGCAAAACAATGCTCATCAGTAATCACCCAGCTACCAAGCAGAACATATGGCTCAATGGCAATCCGTTAGAGGAAGTAACTGGCTATAAATACCTGGGGTTTTACATGGACAATAGACTAAACCATCAAGAGAAGAAAGCTTACATGTCACAGAGTACTAGTGCATTAACGTAAGCCTTTAGGACTCTGGCAAAAAAACTGAGGTGGCCGTCATATAAACCTTTGCTTGCAGTGATATCGGCCAAAATGCTACCAACAATAATGCATGCCAGTATTGCCCTGCAAGGCAAAAACTCTGAACTTTTGAACAAACTACTAGTCTCAACCTATAAAAAGGTTTTCCAGATACATCAGTCAGCTTCACCAGCCCAGGTGCGACTTGAATTCGGTCTTATAAATGAAACAATAGGGAGAATGTATACCACAATAAAGCTTTGGTATTGATTGAAACTGAATACAGCTAGCTCCCTTCTCAATAAGGTCCTGTGGACTGAACTACAAAAGGACAACAAATCGCCATATAATCAATACCTTTATAAAGCTTTAACAACCACTTGCAAGCCCGAACTTTGGAATCTGCCTTATCCGACCTTTAAGTAAGTAATAAATAAAACAGCTAAATTCCATTTCTTGCTACACGATAAAAATATCTTTAGCTTGAGATCGCATGCCTGGATGGTGAAAAACTACAAGACCCTTGTGCCAGCACCCTATTTAAGCATACATTTTTGACCTACCTAAAAAGAAAACTGATGGCCCTATGCTTTAGAAAATTACCGTTCATTGCGGACAAGCCAATCTGGGTCCACAAAGGGCCTACAACATGCCGACTCTGCAGTAGCAACAAAGTGGGTTTTATACACCTAATTTGCACATGCCCCAAACTATACACAGCACGAGTCACTTTATTAAGAAAAGCTCTAAACATCAGAGGTATCAGGACATGCAGAGCGGCCATAATAACAGGACTAGATGCGTTAGATCCTCAAATGAACTGTAAACTGGTTAAATTTCTCAACCTTCATGATCAGGCTTTGAAAACTGAAACTCTAACTCGATAGTCAAATGTGAAAACTAAGAATTATTAAGGATTTTTACTGTACAGGATATGTAAGCAGACACATTTTCTTGACCTTACAATCAGCCTTGAAAACTGAACTCTCAACTGTACTATAGAATGAGGACATTTTCTGATTTAATTAGAATTTTATTGTACAGGTTATGAATTTCATTGGAGGCATATGATCATCATTTTTCATAACAATTGAGAATGCATAGACTATAATATTTTAAAAACCTGTAGACATTTTACTGTTTTTATCCATGTGAAATATTGTTAAGGTTTTAACTAACTAAACAATAAACATTTATTATCATTATTATCACTCAGACACTCACACACCCATTCAGAGACCCAATCAGACATGCATCTAGTCAGAGACCAAGTCACATATTCACACACCCACTCACACACCACTGACACTGTGACACACCCACTCACAGTCCTACTCAGGTACTCCCACTCCTACTCATAGACCCACTCAGACACTTACGCACCCACTCACAGTCCCACACAGACACTCACAACTACGTATACACACATTCTGACACTTTAGCATCCACTCACAGATCCACACAGCCACTCTCAAATTCACACAACTGCCCATACAACCACTCACATACTCACTCTCAAATGTAACAAGTTATAGCTCGGAACTAAAAATTCTAAAAACACTCAAAAATCAAACTTTACAGGGATGTTATAGTTTAGATATAGAATGTAAAAAGCCTTAGATATTCACTGAAAAAACAAAGGTTACAAGGACGTTATAGGTAGGAAAAAGAATTTGAAAAAACATAGAAATTCACTGAAAGAAATAATTTACAGGGACGTTATAGTTAAAAAATAGAGTTAAGAAAACCTTAGAAATTCTCTGAAAAAGTCAAAGGTTACAGGGACATCATAACTAGGCATAGATGTCACTCATACAAAACAATTGAAACTCAGCAGTTATAGTTACCTGAGCTAACTATAAATTACGCCTCTGCAATGCACTGCTTATGACCTCACATATTACATCACACAAGAAGAGTAATTGAAAAGGGAGACACAATGCTCATCTGACATGAAGATAAAGAAGGAGGACACACCTCATCAATTTAAAGCTCCTTTTCAGAAGACGGTTACGACCTTAACCTCTAAATATGCCACAGACAATGTGAACCCTCCTACTGAACAGGAGTTGGGCAATGACTCTCCTCGACAGCGTGGCAGAAGTCACCATAGTGTACTGGAATCTCCAGCAGTTTCTGGTAGCCAGAGCAACTGATGCCCTTGTTACAGTTGAGACCCCAGATAGACGTGTAGCCCCTCCTGATATATTGTTTAAAATAGATATTCAAATCGAGGGTGACATATAATGCACCATTAGTGCAATATTCTGGGAAAATGTAACTCTGTCCTACGACATCCTGTTGGCGAAGGCCGATTGGTCCCCACTGTTTTTGCAGGCATCCCCCCAAGTAGAGGATGTTATACTTCCTTCATTTTCTGCTCTTGTCCCTGAACAAGTACAGCATGCATACGTGACAGAATGGGCTCTTACACTAGCCCCTGAGCTCTATCGCAATCATGTGAGCTGTGATTAGGATTCTCCTTATCAAATTATACCCTTACGGTCCAGCCCACAAGTGCAACCACAATACCCTATAAAATGGGATGCGAAAGCACCTGTTAAAGAAATACTCTCACAATTGGAGTACCAGGGAGTAATTGAACCCAGTGTCTCTCAAATGAATAATCCTCTTTTTCCTGTTTTGAAACTAGATCATTCCTATCACATTGTCTTCGACTACAGACATTTAAACAGTCATACATGTACATTTGCAGTGCAAAACACACACAGTACAGCACTAATTAACAATATAGTCCATAAAAAATACAAAACCACAATGGACATTTCCAAAGTTTTTTTCAGTCACAATCTAGTGCCGGAAAGCCAAGATTGGACTTCCTTTAGCGTGCTTGATTTTCAAATGTGATACGGACGAATCACAATGGCCTATAAGAATAGGCAGGACAATTTGCAGCATGCACAATGTCATTTCTACACAATATTGACCCCGATACATTTTTGTATGTAGATGATATCTATCTCACGGATGATGAATTAAATCCACACTTGGCCAGAGTAGACCGTATAATATGAGATTTGCTGCAAGAGGCTATAAGTTCAACTGCAAGAAATCCTATATAGCTTTTCTGAGTGTCCTTTTCCTAGGATACAAACTTACAAATGAGGGAATGATCCTTGCCTCTCATTTTTTGGAGAAGTGTGCACAACTGCAGCCTCCAAATACTATAAGGAAAATACAGTCCCTGCTAGAATTTCTTAATTTTGGCAGAACATACATACCAGATTATGCACAGTGCATTAAACCACTTTATGAATTAATAGACCCTGATTTTTCCACTACACGTTGGACAACAGAACATACAGATACACTCAGATCTTTGCAATCTGATTTACTTGCAACAAGACACTTACATACACGTGTCAATGCCACAAACCTAGTCATCTGGATTTTACCGGGTGCAATCAGATTTACCTACATTACTTTTAATGAAGGTGAAAAAGTGCCGATTGCATATAAATCACATTTATATTCCAATGCAAAGATACATTTTGCTTCCACTGAAAAAATACTGAAATACTGACTGCAGTGCAGATGGTCAACCTTAAAGAACGGCGGCTTGCACAAGGAAAATGCATTATTGTCTTAGAGGCTGTCACAAAAGCTACTGATCCAAGTGCTAAGCCCTCCATCCTTGATGGATACAGTGGGCAATATCCTTAACAGCTTTTGATGTGGACTTTGTCTTTGACCCATCTTTACATACACAGGAATTCCTACAGCATGAGCATGTTTATCCTATGACTTCTTATAGTTTGCCTCTTGATTAGTATAAATATATTACTTACACTAATGGTTCAGTTCAACCTGCTATAGGTTCTATTTATTTATTTATTTTTTATTTATTTTTATTTATTTTAAATTTATTTATTTTTACATTTTTAAATTTATTTTATTTATTCAGAGGCATGCGCCACTGTTATTGGTATTATGTTGGACAGCAAATTCCAACCTCAAAAAATTGCACATAGTCTTCAGGTGTCTGCACTGTGCAGTTGACTGAACTGAAAGCATTGCTTCTTACACTTGAACATATGGATCCCAACTTCCCCACAATTATAGTAGTTGATTCGTATTACTGTGTACAGTTTTTTGATGAAGATTTACATTATTGACAGCAAAATGGATTCAAAGATTCTAAAGGTAACATAATAAAGAATAAGAAGCTTTGGATTAAGATGGCACTCCTCAAAGACAGGTTGCTAAGGACCATGTAACGCATACGTTAAGTTATCAACGTGTGGGATCACATGTTGTAGGGAATTTCTTGGCTGATGAAGCAGCCAAATCCGCAGTCGCCACAGCTACTGTTGCTGCAATTACTTGTTCTAAAACAAGAATAGATAGTGATATCTTGGCAGCCGTTAATGCACATAAATACGGCACCCCTTTACCTAAAGGTTTTGCTTCTAAATATTCTTATCACTTGAGTGACAATTTCCTTGCTACAGCAACATTATTGGTGGCACAGCTTATATCAA
Source organism: Calotriton arnoldi (assembly GCA_963921515.1). Taxonomy (NCBI): domain Eukaryota; kingdom Metazoa; phylum Chordata; class Amphibia; order Caudata; family Salamandridae; genus Calotriton; species Calotriton arnoldi. The sequence goes on from CAWUFW010011740.1 coordinate 389,467, forward strand.
CAGGCCCAAAAATATGTCCTGTGTTGCAACATTTGTCAATAAATAAAAGATCTTACTGTGGCTTACCCACTGTAGACACACCTGTTGATCTCCAACAAACCTTTTGGCTGCATTTATTTGGACCATTGTGGTCCTCTTATTTCAAATACTGCATTTGAATTAATTTTATCTGCAGTTGATTCTTGCTTCTGGTTCCTCTGGGTTTGACCACAGTGCTCAGCTGAAGCTCGATCTGTTATTAAAGACATACAAATCTTTGTCGGAACACATATATGCAGGGCATTCCACTCGGACCAGGGCCCAGCTTTCATGTCCAAAGCATACAGGGATTCTATTGTATCCCTGGGTGTACAGTTGCATTATTCTTCTCCAACCCAGCTTGAGGGCAATTCTGTTGTGGGGAGGATGAACCGTGACTTAAAGCAGTCCTTAACAGCTAGAGTATTAGGCACTGGGTGTAGTTGGATCCATCACCTATACAGGGTACAGAGGGCTCTTAATAACCTCCCTGAAAGATCTCTGGGTAGTTGGACCCCGTACAAAGTATGTTCCAGACCTTGACGGTCCAGACATTGTGGCAGCAGCCACGACCTTTGATGTTGATAATCGTTGTGCTGTCTTACAGGATCTACAAAAGTTCTGTGACGTCCAATCGAACAACCAATTGAAGACATCTCCCTCTTCAAGTACCGACGTTAACCCAGAACTTACCAGATGGATTCCAAAAATTAGAGCTCTCGTTCGATAAAAGGTGGCGATTAAAAAGGAATTTGGGCCATCATACCTAGCACCAGTGCCTTTCCTGGGCATCCAAGGCACAAGGACTGTTATCCTGCCACAACTTCCTGGTTCTAAAGACAAATGCTTGGTCCCCATTGAAATTGTCAAAATACACCATGTGGCAGATTCGAAATAGTAGGCCAAGGGATGTCCGTGCTACTACACAGGACATTCCTCTGCAGCTAGTCAGCACCACCAAAACTGTTACTCCCCAGCTGGGGGAGGAGAATGACTTTGCAACCAGCAACAAAACTAAAGTGAGTACTGTTCTTACTAGTGCGTCTTCTGCAGCTGACGTAGTTTATACTTATCCCTCATCTATGGATCCATCGCTTTTGGATTTTTTGAGTCCTGTTACAGAACTGGAGCTTCCTGTTCTTCAACTAAGTGCTTCTGGGTATTATATGGATCAAGATAATTTCCCTCAGACAGTACTTCTGTTTTAGGCACTCCTCCAGATTGGATTTGTGTTTTCTTTTGATGGTTGTAACATACTTATTTAGTCCCACCTTGGATATATGTTTGGATTACACTTTCCTTGGTTTTGTTTTTTCCTGTGGATTGGATTTGTAGCTGTTTTTTTTCTGTTGATTAATGGCCATTACCTCCTAGAACGTTATGCTACAGAACTAGTCGATGTGGTGTTGAGGCATGTTCTCCAGAACATTTCAGCCATTCCAGTAACTGATGGAATTGTTTGGGATAAAGTTCCTTTCGACATATTCGGTCCTACGGAGATCCTGCAGATGCCATATATGTTCAAAGTTTCCATGGGGATTTAATAGTACCTGGGTTCAGCTGCGGTCCGTGCAGGTAACAGCGGTGGGGCCAGGTAAGGGGAGATTACGAGGGACGATGCAGAGGGAAAATTAATTATTTATTTAATTTTCCCTCTGCATCGTCCCTCGAAATCCCCCCTTACCTGGCCCCACCGCTACACCGCTGCTACCTGCATGGACCGCAGCTGCGTGAGTTACATTCAGATGATTGGGATGTTGAAACTGTAAACTCCATGCTCTTGGAGCTGGAATATTATACTGTTTTTGAATCAGAGGACTTGTACCTTAATCCTGCTAATTATGCTGTTATGTTCTGTTGTCACCATTACGGCCATCATGTTCTACATTGGGCCAGTGTTCAACGTGCACTTTTTATTTGTACACAATGGGAATATTGTCCTACTCCGCCATAAGAGAGTTCCAACACATACAAAGATAAATTCCCATATTTTTCAGGATATGACACTTCAGATCCTTCATCATATTTTTTCAAATTACTTCCTACACCGCCCCAAAAAAATATGCTTATACAGACTAAGCTAATATATATACAGCTTCATTTGTTACTCAGTTAGCCCTTAAAGGCGATGATTATTGGAAGACACAATTGAACTGATATCGATTTGGGGAACCAAACCTTGGCAAGTTCAGGACACAGAAACATTGTTTCAAGCATGTTTAATCACATCACAAATTACCTTACTCAATAACACCGCCAGCAGACTACATATCTGGGACTAACAAAAATTAATGAAATGAATGCCCTGGATATTCCCTCCATTGCCCTCTTTGATAATTGGCAAAGTTTGACAAATTGTACTGAAGAACAACTCAATAGTATGGTGCAGAATGATACATTTAATAGCACACTTTCAGGTCTTCACTGGTGGTTACTGTGGCCAGTAGACACAAATGGTTGTCATACTTGTTTTCTTAATTCCACACCTGGGTTTAAATCAAGCGGACCCGACCCCCGATATTCCTACTTACAACATTCAGGTGTTGTTACCACCTATTTAGTGGGGCGATTGTGCCAACAATGGTTGAAACATTCCATGCTGTCTTCAGTGAAACAACATCTTTTTCTCTTGTCGGAAGACATGGACTTATCATATTTTTACTAGGCCCTAAATCTCCACATCATAAAAGATTTATTTATGCTACATATAATGACATTTGTAAATTTTGACACAAATGGAAGCTGCCACATGTTTAAGACAAATTGATCAAGATAATTTGGATAAGGTGCTTACTGTCATCTCGCATTTATAATTTGAACAACATTGTGTCACCTTTTATTGATATTATGCAAAGTGACATGTCGACATTGTATCATGGGCAAAGTCAGCTTAGAACTATCATGCAGTTTAGCTAGACAATTCAAACCCTTAAGAATGGGCACATACCACGACGGCCTTATCTGAATTCCAGTAGCTTATTTTTGCCTTCAGTTTAACACACAAACATCAACTGATGGCAACGAAAGTTGCCTTCTATACACTGTTGCATTTAGAGAAGTTAGAACAGCTTCCATTCACAATAGCCAAACCCCATTAGCTGTCTGGTTAATACACGGGGTAATATCTTGACCCATTTCAACATTTCCGTGTTGGTAGATATGAACCCCTAGGAGGCAGCTTCATTAATGAATTATGGTCCCTCCTTTTTTCCTACCATTGTGAATGTGCCGACAAAGAGGTCTTCCTTACTGGAAAAGAATGCGACTCTTCTGGCGGGCACTGCATCGTGTGCAAACACAGAACATTCCACAGCACCTGTAACCCTTCCGTAAATAATTTGGCCTGTTTTCTAACAGAACCAGCTTCTGCTATACTTCCACTTATTACTGTCCTTTCAAATGGAAGTTATTTAATGCTCAGCGATCAAGACTGTTGTGGAATGCGAGCTGAGATCCCATACATTTTATTGGTTTCCCAAACTGTCACGTGTTGTAATAACATCCTGTTTCCCCCTGTACAAGGAGTTGTCAGCTAGACTGTTGTGGCCTTCCATTCCAGCTTTGAAGGCAGACTTTAATAAGCTAAGCTTACTCAAAGCACTATTGTTTCAAAAAAAGTAGCTCTCACATCTGCCAGAGAAACTTTTGAATTACAGGTTGCAAGGACATCCAGTGAGATACAGTCCTTGTTAAACACAAACCTCCCACTACATTTTGGAAAATAAGTTTTTTTTTTAAACTTTATTTACCAGTTTCAACAGTACAACATTACATCTTCAAATGTTGGTACATATGAATATATGATGATGTCAATACAGCAGCAATTAAGTAACTTGCCAGTTCTACACAGGCGTTAGCCACAACAATATTCTGTTCATAATGCAAATGTAAAATCAGCAATTATATGAGCGACACTCCAGCCTGTCAACATTTTGTATCCCATATATGAGTTATTTCCCAATAATAAACACATTTAAAGCATGATTGAAGAAATACAGTTCAATTTCCTATGGTACATGTGGTGTACACTCAGCCAACTCCAGTCGGTACAAGCCCACGTTCAAGTTGTGTGGCAGATTGTGACTGCGCTAATGACGTGTAGTGTTTGAACGGCCCCAAATGTCCCTGGGACGGGACGCTCTGGGGAGCGTAGTGGAGTATAAATCATGATTGGTGTTGCAATACGCAAGACTGTTTAGCCATTCCCTTAGTGTCAGAGCGTTTTTGCGACCCCATTTAATTGCGATTTCTCTTTTAGCCAAAAGTAATCCTATAGCGGTAAACTTCCTAACAGCTTTAGGAATGTTTGTCACATAACCCAGTAATGCGACCTCAGGAGTAGGAGCGATGTCTAAATCTATCATTTCCCCTAGTGCCTGGAAAATTGCAGCCCAGTAGGTTATGATTTTGCCACAATTCCAGGAGAGATGTGCAAAATCGGCGTGCGGGGATTTACACTTTAAACAACAGTGGGGTTTATCCGGGTTTAATCTGTGCGTCATCTCGGGGGTGATGTACACTCTCCGTAGAAATTTAAAGTGAATCAGCTTGTGGCGGCTGTTCAGAGATACCTCCTTGGTTTGACTGCAGCATACTGCCCACTGACCGTCCGAAATGGGATGTCCTAGATCTGTCTCCCAGGAAGCCCTTAATTTGGAGTCGTTTATCGGAATGATGTCTACACATGTTCTGTACTTTTTGGAGATCAAGTGTTCCCCTCCAGCACTTTCTAAAACAACGGATAGGGAAGCAAACGGTTCGGGGTCCAACGGGAATCCAGTGTCCAAAGCTCTCACTGCTGACCGTCACAACTAAGGACGAATTTATCCATAAAGGAGGCATCACTAATCTTAACCCCTTCCAAAACAGAGAATATCTGCCCACCAGTGTATAAGTCCCCAACTGTGTGTAGATCGTACTTGGAAAGAGTGCGTTGAACAATCTTTTCTCCTGTGATGGGTATCCAATGGTTATTGGGGATTGGTAGTCCAGGAGCATATAGCACCGGGGAACCCAAAACTCTTTTCAGTTTCTGCCAGGCCCAACTAGTGGTAGAGACAGTTTGGATGTGCTTCGGGTCTCGTGGGAAACCCAAAGGTAATACTGAGTTAAGTGTGTCGGGTAAGACCAGGTCAGCTTCCGGGCGCAGATACGGGTCCTAGCATCTGGGTGAAACCAGGAGTGTGCATAACTGCACTGCGCTACTAAGTAGTATACCTGAAAATTAGGGACACCAAATCCTCCTCTGTTGTAAGGTAAGGTCATCACCTCCCAGCGGACCCTGGGCCGTCTGCTCCCCTCCCCATGTCAGTCGAATGAGGTGGGAACTTAGTCATGATAAATCGATTAGTAAGAGGAATCGGAATATTATTAAAGAGATATAGAAATTTGGGAAGGACAATCATTTTGATCAAAGCAATTCGTCCTGCAATAGAAAGTGGGAGTCGCAGCCACCTGTCCACCTGCATTTCGAGTGTGTGTACAGCTCTACCATAATTTAGTCTAATAATTTCGGCGGTGTCCAAGTGTATGTGAATCCCCAAGTATTTAACCGAGTCAGAGCCCCAAGCAAGCGGGAATGCGCAATCCCATTTCACTGTACCAGCCGTGAGAGGGAATATCACTGACTTGTGCCAGTTTATTCCGAGGCCAGAGAATCCAACAAATCTAATAATCTCTCTAATTAATGGGTCTAAGTTAGTCTGCGGGTCCCTAACATACGGAATAATATCATCTGCATACAATGACACCAGCAGGGGCCCTGTGTTAAACTGAATACCTCTCTGCATATGACGTTCCTGAAACTGTCGGACTAGTGGATCCATAGCTAGTATGAATAAAAGTCGCAATAAGGGGCAACCCTGTCTGGTTCCTCGTTAAAGTGTGAAGGAGCGGGATAGTGTACCATTTATACGGATCCTGGCAGTGGGGGCAGAGTATAGTAGAGCTGTGAGATCAATATATCCCCTGGGCATGCCCAGCCTGCGCATTACCGATATTAAAAAGGGCCATTCCAAGGAGTCAAATGCTTTCTCCGTGTCCAATAGTACTGCTGCTGCTGGGACTGCCGGGTTAATTCTGTGCAGTACTGCAAACAGCATACGCAGATTCAAGGAGGTAGATCTGTGGGGAACGAAACCAGATTGGACTGGGGAGATTATTTTGTCCAGTAGTAGGGCCAAGCGTAGAGCGATCATTTTCGCCAATATTTTATAATCTAGGTTTAACAGTGACAATGGTCTACAAGACCCGCATAGCAAGGGATCTTTGCCAGGTTTGAGAGTCGGAGGGAGTTGTTTCCGTTCTAAAGACTCGTTGTAGACCTCAAGGAGCAGGGGGGCCAGTATGTCTTTGTACATTTTGTAAAAATCACCAGTAAAGCCATCAAGGCCAGGGGCAGTGGAGCCATTTATTGCGTCAATCGCACTGATGATTTCGTCAGAGGAAAAAGATTCGACCAGAAACTCCTGCATATACTTTGCCAAGTATACCAATGCTATCTCTGAAAAATAGTTATCTTGCTCAGCAGCGTTGTATGTAATTTTGGACGTGTACAAGGAGTCATAGTATGCAAGGAATGCATCGCGAATCTCAGTTGTGTCTGTTAAGAGGGCTCCAGAGTCCGTACTAAGCTCAGTGATGTATGATTTGGCATATGGGGGCCCCAATAGTCATGATAGGGTACGCCCCGGCCTCTCACCTTCGCCGTATCTACGTGCCGTGACGTACTTGCCGAGAAAATGTGTTTCCATGTCAGCGGCTACGTGGAATTCCGCAAGTAACGCCAGTCTGTGTTTGTGACCCTCAGAGTCTGGAGAGCGCAGCAGTGTGGTGTCAATATCAGTGAGTTTTTGTTCAACCCTGGCTAAGGTCTTTCTGAGGTCTTTTAGTACTCCAGCGTGTTTAGCAATGGTGACTCCCCTAATATAGGCCTTAAAGGCTTCCCAGAGTACTGCCCATGTGTCAACTGACCCCGTATTTAATTCAAAATAATCCTCTATTGCCTCCCTGATCTCAGAGTGAAACAAATCGTCATTTGCCTGTATATTATAACTGACCCTGGATTCAGGAGGGTGCAGTTTACCAGCACAAAAGTACAGACCTTATGTACTATTTCTTTGACCTTTGACATTGGTCTAAGGGTCTACAGCTACATTATTAAAGCTTGAATAGCTAAGGTATGTGATTATTGCCCTCCTTTTAACCAGGTACTAGGATTCTCAATATAAATAAATTTAAAAATAAATAGGAAATACTAATATTTACTTTCTTAGGACTCAAATTAACCTTAACACAGGGGATGGTCTTCTACCCTTACTATTCCTCTTATGACTTGTTAAGTTCTAAATTTTTATTTATCTCCATTATATCGATTGGATCTATTATGGAGTCGTATCTTGTATTCCCTATTTGATGTGGTCTTAAACCTTTCTCTTTAAGCTTTCTTTTTAAACCAAATCCTTACTATACCGCTATATTCGGTGAAGACACATAACCAATATTACCCAAGCTTGGGTTGCGTCTTCCCTCTTCTCTCTCTTTATACTCTTTTTATACACTTTTTTATACTTCTTCTATACACTGTTTAACCACTTTTTTATATATTTCTCACACATATCCTATATATTTTTCTACAACTCTTTTAGTATATTTTTAGAATAATCGTAATGTGGGTTTCTTTTTTGTATATATGTATGTGAAGTTATTAGTGTTTTTGTTACAATTGTCCATCTGTGATGTATTTTATGTTATATTACATATTGTATGTTTTGTGTACCTTACAGCCCTGATGAAGTCCATATTGTTTGGACGAAACGCGTCGGCTGTCCCCTTTTTGTATTGAAGGAATAAAGGAATCACTCTTATCATTGGATGGACATAATTATTTCGACCTCTTTGGTGGTGCACTCCACAATTGTGTAAATCGTCATTTAAAGCCTTGCCAGGGAATCTCCACTGACGTTCCTCCCCTTCCGGTCTGGGAATACAGAGTGTGATGATCACTGGGTAATGATCTGAATATGTTCTGGGAAGAGTTATGGTAGATTTGTACCATGTTGATAATTTCGGGGAGATTAGCCAGTAATCTATACGAGTCCACGTGCCGTGCTGGGCCGAGTAATGAGTGTAGGCTGGAGCATAAGGATTACGTTTCCTCCAGATGTCAGAAAGTGGTAGTGTATCGCACATGGACAACAGTGCCCGCCGAGCTCGCGGTTTAGTGTCTGCGGAAGCGGAGGAACAATCTAATGTCAGGCTTAGAAGTAGATTAAAATCTCCCCCCATTAAAATGCAATCAGTACCCACACGCAGGACTGAGGAGTGTAGTGATTGAAAGAAGTCGGGACAATCAACGTTTGGGGCATATAGGCAGACTAGTGTAACAACATGACACATCAATTTGCCCACTACTATAGTATATCGGCCTTCACTATCCGAGTGACTCGTATGTAGTAAAAAGGGGAGTCTCTTATGAATCAGTATCGCTGTGCCACAAGCATATGTACTGTAATTAGAAAAAAAACGATGTGTTCCCCAGCCGGCAGCAAAATGTGTAGCATCCGATTTAGGCAGATGTGTCTCCTGCAAGAAGGCTATGTCTACATGATGTCTTTGCAGGTAGTGCATAACATGCTTTCCTTTTCTAGGGTTGTTGAGCCCCCTGACATTCCAGGTTATCACGGACAGGTTGGAGTGCTTTGGAAGATATGCGCTATCGAACAGCATGAAAAGTGTGGGATAAACGGCAAGAATCATCTGAAACTGATTCAAGCTACTGGCAATCCAGGTGTAATTAACAGTTTGCGAACAATCCCCACCCCCCACCCACCACCCATCCTCACGCCCCAGTGCGCAAGGAACTAACCCAAATGCACCATAATCAAATGCATCATGTAAACATCCCAGTCGAAGCTGCACATGTGCAAGACGATACATTACCATCTGTGTTTATCCCAAAGTGCGAAAGCACGTGGGGGGGAGGCAACGCTCCGACAGTTCCCAACTATGTAAAACTGGTATGAACTGTGATAATAAGTCTGTCTCAACATTTATGGGGCAGCTTATTAGCCTGTCCAACTGTTAGACGAGCTTGTCCTGTGTGTTACTCATGAGCAAACACTTCTATGCTTGCAACAGAGCCACTATGAGGAGGGGAAGAGCTCACGGCAGCGTCCTTTTGCTGACTGCTAGGGTTTTTGTAGGATCTGCAAAATTCCTGGGCTTCGGTAGGAGTGTCAAAGATTCGGGGCCGCCCATTGATGTCTACTCGTAATCTGGCAGGATATAGCATGCCGTACCGGAGGCCCAGATTTCGAAGAGTGGATTTAACGCCTGAGTACTTGCGTCGCGCCTCTTGGACCATGACCGTAAAGTCAGGATAAAATGCAATTGTGGAGCCCTGCCAGGTAAGTTCTCCACGCTCCCTGGCCAGGCGTAGAGCAGTGTCTTGGTCCCGAAAGTTCATAATGCGCGCAATGATGGACCTCGGCGGACATCCTGGGTTGGGGCGAGGGCCCAGCGAACGCTGAGCGCGCTCGACCACAAACCTGGGAGTGAAGACCTCTTTACCAAAAATATCCAGGCGCATTGTTTCCACGAATAGATCTATCCTCCCTGTATTTGTTGACTCCGGGACCGCAAGAATGCAAAGATTGTTGCGGCGTCTGCGGGCTTCTAAATCTTCATTCTTTATTGCTACATCTTTTAGAATTTTCTCCATGCGCTCTAGTCGTTTAGTGGATTGGGCCGCACCATCTACGAGATCCGAGACTCGGCCTTCCACCGTGTCAAGTCTTCAGTCATGCGTGTCCAGTTTGGCCCCCATTGCATCAAGACGTTTGTCCAATGTATCGAATCTACTGTCTAATGACTTGAAACCAGCTCTCAGCTCTGCCAGTAAGGAAGCTTGGGTGGCCGCTGAGTCAGTCGTGGTAGTCGTCTCCGGGCTGCCCTCTGCCCTCTGCTACTGGAGTCCAGGGCCTTCTCTACCGGTTTGCTAAACATCAGCACTCTTTGTTTGGGGTCTCTTTTTCCCATGCTGTCTTGCATGTATGCGGCAGAGGTGAGTCACAGTCAGAAACGGTGGAGCGCTCGTCACAATCAAGTAGAACCGCTGGAATTGCTGAATTGTTGGTAGCAGGGTCGATTTATCAAGTAAGCCGCAAGAGGCAGTAGGTAGGTTAGCGAAGTCTGGTGTTGTCCAGCTCAGCGCAATAGCCAGGCTCAAATCTTTGTATCTGCCTCGAAAAAATGCATTAATGAATGCAGCACCACTAGCTCTTTGTAGAGAGCCGAGTTCAGCGGCTAGATAGTCGATTTACATATGCGGGGGTAGTGCGGTAGAAGGTGGTCGCGTGGGAGTAGGTGCCCCAGAGTCAAGCCTTTCACTGACGCCCCACGCCAGGGTGACCAGAGTCAGTAGATTGCCAGACACTCCAGTGTCGACTCAATTTTATGAGGCTCGAGGATTTGTTTCCTCCAAGTCTGGCATTGTGTTTTTATTTTCCAATTCGCAGCCCTGGCCACATGTTATTTTCAATACGATCTTAGTCTGGTTAGAAGTGGTAAAAGCAGTGAACAGCTACCCAGCTGTTAGTGCAGAGTACTGAAGGCGGAGTGGGCGTAGGTTCGAAGTGCGCCTTCCACCGGTGCCGCATCCCGCTCCCCGCAAACCCAACTAGCGCAGCCGGATGGCTGCCTCCCTGGCTCGCCCGAGGACCCTGTCTCCTCGGGGCCTCCGGGAGCATCGGTGGCTACTCGCGCGCGCCCCCAGTATACCGGGAAGGGGGGGTGAGTGCACGGTGACGCAGTGTCAGGTCTGGGAGGGAGGGGGGAAAGGCCCACAATCGATGCACTCACCGCGATGGGGTGTCGGCAGCAAGTCCTCCGCTATCTACAGGGCGCCGTGAGTTTAGGATTCGGCAGAGAGGCCCCGGTGCGGTTCGGAGCTGCGTAGGGCGAAAGGCGCAGGCTCCTCCCTCAGCTGTGTCGGATCCGATTTCTCCCAGTTGCAAGTGGCTGAACAGGATCAAAGCAGCTGCGCCGATGCACAATCGCTGGAGGTTTCGGCGAGGTGAACTAAGCTGCCATAACTGTTGATATTTCAAGAGACAGACGATTTTAGCCGGGACGGCCTGACGGAGCTTCAAAGCCACGCGGCCATCTTGGTCTGCGGCTTGGCCATGCCCCCCGTTTTTGGCAAATAAGTTCATTGTATTTTTAACGCATCTAACATTGCCAGTCTTGCACATTTCTTTAAAATTATAGGTTCTGGCCTGGTCAGTTCAATCCAAACTATCTTCCGAGTAATAACGGCTTTTATTCATTCCCTTTTTTCTAGTGTATTTGGAGGATTACCGCTGCTGTTATTCCTTATTTGCAGCATTTTGGTCCTATTTTTGCTACTCCATAATTAATGCTCTATTTGCAAGCCCCCTGGAACTTCCACTGCTCCAGGAGTGTCGTGAGCGTATGGTTCGATACTTTGGAATCTTGTTGCTTCAAGAACTGGACCTTGATTGGTCGCTTGTGGGGAAATCCAAGGTGCAGAGGAGAAGCCACGAAAGCCCTGACAATCACCGCCGCAGGGGAGGACTACATCTCCCGACCTCCTCTCCCGCTGTGCTTCCTGCCTTCGCGCACAAAAGCGTGTCGTGTGCCCGCGGCGAGTCTAGACGCTTGTGGGGAAATCCAAGGTGCAGAGGAGAAGCCGCGAAAGCCCTGGCAAACACCGCCGCAGGGAGGACTACATCTCCCAACCTCCTCTCCCGCTGTGCTTCCTGCCTTTGCGCACAAACGCGCGTTGTGTGCCCGCGGCACGGGACGTGCACGGGGTCGCACCTGGGCCGTGCCCGGGCAAATCCCGGGCCAAGGGCGGGCCCGTCCATGCCCGTCACCGCCTGGAGGAGGCTGGGCTGGGGCCCCCCTCTAAAATCTGGTTCCTCTGCAATATTGCCTGAGTGATACCCCCTTTTTTTCCAGATGGCAAAACGGAAGATGAAAACAACAGACTCTGGCGGAGATGTTGTAAATACGATGGATTCCTTTCTACTGAGGGCGGCTGATGTCTTATCCAAAGAAATAGAGCTAACGGAGCGTCGCCTTTCATTAGAGGAGGTAAGATCTGTTTTGGCATTGAATGAAGCATGCGTTTCTTCAGTCTCCCCTACCCACGGCGCAGGCCTTAAATCCCTTGCCTCTGACTCTCCTGATATTCCTAACACTCATGACCTCCAAAATGCAACAGAGGGCAGCCCAGTCATGGAACCTCCGGAGAAAAAAAAACGTGGGAGAGCAAAAAAAACTGACTATAACAAAGCCCAAGCCGATCCAAAAGAGCACAAAAAATCTTACTCAGGGTGCACCGGCTGTTTTGCACCCTCTTGCCCCTTTGATCCCCTCAAATCTGTCTACTGCTGAGGTCCTACCTCATAATCTGGAACATATTCTCACAACACGTCTCAAACCGCTCTTAAATAGACTATCTAAAATAGAGGATACATTGACTCTACTTTGCAATAGAACTGCTTCTATTGTTACTAGTTTGGGAGGGAGGACTGACTTGGGGACTTCACAAACTCACCTATTATCATCTGCTGTGGACTCTTTGGACTCTCTTAACACTACAATACAGCTTATAAAGCCTACTCCGGCGACATCGTCACAGACAAATGTGATTCATCTGGTGTCTGAGAGATTACCCCCCCGCTCAAATTATTGATAAGCCCCAAATGTCTCAAATGGGGGAGGCCCCAATTGTAACAGTACCACTAGTTAATAACCTACAGTCTGGTGAACTGGGCGTTCTAGACTCTTGTTATTTGCAAGGAAATCTCCAAGGTCAAAGACTTTTAAAGCCTGAAGATGACATGGCAGTCGGCCATTGAGTAAGGATAGACCTTCCACCAGCGGCCTCCGCTTTTGTTATTGTCTTAGCTGGTACTCCTATATTAAAAGAGGAACAACAGGAAAATACTGAACAGCTAATGCATAAGCCTTATTTTGGCTTTCAAAATTTTCTAAGGGAAGGGGTAATCTATATCCGCATCTTAATATGGCAAGGCGAGTCAAATGGGTGGGCTCTGCCCCGAAGGTCATAGGAGGAGATTGTATAATTCTGAATTTTAATAATCAGCGATTGGTAGGCAACTTACTGCGCTCACTTCCTAATGTCCCTACCCTTGACACTCAGATTTGTGCCCTCCCCTTAGGCTTTTTCTATAAACCCTCTAGGCCATCTATAACTGTATATCAGAAACCGAATGACCTTTGTTATCCCCGCCCCTTAATGAATTTCCATCTTCCTTCACCAATTCCATTAATTTCTCTGTCTAATAGATTTGCTCCAGTAGGAGACCTGGAAGCTTGTGACTGACTGGGTAATTTGTCCTCAAACTCACATCAAGCAAAATCTAGGCTACATGAATCCCCTCCGGGCACTCAGGATCAACCGTTTGCCGGATCTTACCTGTGTATGAGGTTGTAGGGAAAAAGGGTAATGAATTAGAGTCATCTCATGGAACATAGCGGGATACAGAAAGAAAAAGGATAACCCGAATTGGCTGGCCCTGGTGACTCGTTATGATATATTATGTTTCCAGGAAACGTGGGAAATTGATCAAATTAACATACACGGTTACCGGTCTTTTCAATCCCCTGCATTACGGTCCAGGGCTGGCCGTCCTAGAGGAGGCATAATAACACTAGTGGCAAATACATTGAGATTGAAGGTAAAACATTTTTTTAACACTACACCATATTACCAAATCGTATTGCTGGAGGCACACAAAGCCTGCAACTGGATCCTTATCAACTTCTACAATTATAAATTTTGAAGGTAAACAGGAATCGGTCCTGGATTTCCTGGAAGCAGATATCGCCGACATTTTGGAGACTTCCCATAAAGTCTGCGATATTGTCTGGATGGGTGATTTGAATGCCCACATCTGTAAAAGGGGGAACTCCATTGATTGTGGGATTTTAGACGCTGATGGGGAACCTCTCCCTCATTTTCACCACAACGACTATGGGAATACCTTAAATAGGATTCTTACGGCTAATAGCCTCGAGGTAATTAATCCACATGATACCCGAACCGGCCACCTGCTCCCCACCTTTACCACAGGTTCTTATTATTCGACCCTGGACTATATTATAGTGTCAGAGGCTGTTAAACCTCGATTTACTGACATTAAGACACATTTTAATACCTTTAGTGATCATGCACTAATTACATATTCCACCACAATTGCCCAGAGGCCTAAATCACCTGAGAAACCTTTACCCATCCTCTCCATAGCGAGGAAAAACTGAATTTCTTTGAAATGGGAAAAGGTGGATACTGCAGAGTTTACTGGCCGAGTAGTCGGCAAGATGAACCAGGAGATCTTGATTTGCCTAGACTTAGACACATCTTGTACCGAGCGTTCGGCAGCCTTTGAGCATATCTTATTGGAGATCAGGGATAATTTGGCTTAATCGGGCTCAACTGGGACAACAAATAGCGTTCGTTTGTTTGATGATGCATGTGTAAAGGCCGTTCAGAATCTTCATGTAGCCCTGAAGGCAGAACCCAGAGAACAGAATTTGATGAAATTATTACGATTGACCTACAAAAAAGCAAGATCAGATAGGCTACAAACGTTGAGAGAGGAGGCATGGGAGAAATTGCAGAAAGCAGCAGGATTAAATAGTGGCAGGGATTTTTGGGCTATAATTAACGCCCCGTTTTTAAGAGAGGAAAACAAGTTTACGCTGGATTCTCTGGTGGATGAGGATGCTTGGGTCGAACACTTTGAAGCACTATTTGGGAATCCGGGTCAAGCAACTCTCCCGTCCGTCCCATCCTCATTTCATTATCCTGGAGACTCCTTATCTTTTAGTCTGGATGAAATCAAACTCGCTCTAAGGCATTCTAAAAGATCTAAGGCACCTGGACCCGATGGGGTCCTGATCGACATCTTTTTGGATAACCAGGACCTTTGGGCTCCCTTACTTACAAATGTGTTTAATATCATAGCGAGGACAGGTCCGTTCGCATCCTGGAAGAAGTCGGTCATAATACCGATCTTTAAGAAAGGAGATAAGGCCAGTCCAAAAAATTATAGGCCGATATCTCTATTAGATACAACTGCAAAGCTAATGGGGAGTGTATTATTAAACAGGTTGGAGGAGTGGGCCCTTGAAAAGAATATAATAATCCCTAGCCAATATGGATTTAGAAAGGGAAAGGGAACGGTAGATCAGTCCCTCAATTTGAGTATGATAGTTGCGAAATATACGGCGGCTAAGAAATCCCATGTGTATATGGCTTTTGTGGATTTATCAGCCGCCTTTGACTGTGTGGCCCATTCTAAGCTTTGGGTTATAAAGGAGGATATGGGAATAGAGATACAGATAATTAGTTTCATCCGAGAGATGTACGCTAATGCTTTGGCTTGCGTACACTATGGAAAAAAGGGGAAACATACAAGACATTTTAATATTACTCGTGGTGTGAGACAGGGCTGTGTACTCGCCCATTTTTTATTTGCTCTATACACAAACGCGGTGGAATAGGCCTTGATAGATTCCACAACACACATCGTCATCATCATTAGTTCTTTCCCTGTACCAATACTCCTCTATGCAGATGCAGTGCTCCTGGCACGCACTGGCAGAGTGCTCCAGAGACTCATAGAGGAGTATGTAAAATTTATGAATAACCTGGACATGAAGATAAACCAAACTAAGTCATTGGTACTGGTGGCGGACACGAAATTAGCAAAATATCCCACTCTTTCTATTGAAGGTAGAAAACTTGAGATTGTGGACTCCTTTAATTATCTTGGGATTGTTTTTAATAGGAAAAACACCTGGTTAGATATGGTAACTAATAGAGCCACTGTAATGGAAAAAAGCATTGGAGGAATTTTTAGATTTATAAAGAAGCTCGGCTCAAAACCACTAAATGTAATAAAAAAAATCTACGAGGCAAAATCAGTATCTATTGTCACTTATGGGGCAGCTGTTTGGGGCTTTTCCAACGCTACAAAATTGCAGAGTATAGTGGACACCTTTTTAAAAAGCTGATATGTGTTCCACACTCCTGTTTCTCATATATAACCCACTCCGAGTTCGGTGTCCCTTTTATAATAGATAAAATCCGTATTGCTCCAATTCTCTTGTCTGGAGTAAAGAAACATTGACCCTGACAAGACATATCCTCACAGACTGTTTGAATTTAGATGGCGTACATCAAATAAAATGGTCAAAATATATTAAGATAAACGTACAGGCAATCGGTTTACCCAACTTATACGAGGACCCGAAATCCTGTCTGAAAATCACTAAAAAGAATTGAAGTTGCGCCTACTAGATTTTTTTGCTACAAAGAGGTATGAATTTAATGGTAACCGCACTACTGTAAGACATTATCTTTCAGCTCCAAGTATAATAAATATTTCAACTTCATATCAGACATTTGTAATGAATCTTCAACACAGATACATATTATTAAGATTTCGATTACGATATATTCCACTCATGTTGGGTTTTCCTACCAGAACTTATTCCTTCGATGCTCTTTCTTTATGTCCATGTGATAACCATTCAGTACAGGATGATATACACATTGTTTTCTTTTGTAAATTTTACTTGAATGAAAGGAACTGATTTATTCTCCCACTTATATGCAAGCTAGGGATTAGACAATGCCGCGCAGCTCTTTACTATTTACAGCAACTACCGGATCCCTTGGTAGGCTTCTCTCTGGCCTCGTTCTTTTTATTCGCACTAAAGACAAGAAGATGTATTCCTTACACTCAAACTTTATAACTGAGAGAAGGCTTATTATGACTAACTACTGTTTTATTCCTCTTTCTCTTTTAATTGATGAATTCTTTGTACTTATTATTACTTTTTATTCTTTTTATATTACATAATAATTCTGAGTGCTAATAGATGATTTTTTTATCGCTAATGTTTTTACTGTAGCATACTTTTATACCATTATTTTATTGGCGAAATAAAGTTATGATGATGATGATTGGTCGCTAACATTCTGACCTGCTTGGTTTACCTGCGTGCAACCCGTACTCCACTGCCTTTCGTGCCCCTTCGAATGGGCGCTAAATATTTGCCTGGCTTTGCAGACGCTTGCTGCCATGGACATTGAACTGCTAATGAGTCCCTTTGCAACCCATTTTCAGGACTGTCCCTTGGGTTTGCAGCTGATCCACAATGAGAGGTATGAGACACTCCTTTTTGAGGAGATGTATGCAACGGCACATGGATCACTAAATACAGGCTCTGCTAACACGGATGCAGGTTACCCGGTAGCTATCTCAGCATCGACTGAGACCAAGGATAATGTCTGTTATCTGGAATTTGTGGCCTGGGCTGTCTATCAATCGTCTTCTGTGGAGACAGACTCCTTTTTGGAGTTCCTGGCCTTTGAATTTGCGAATGACATCATGGATACCTCCAAAGTACCATAATTTGATTATTTTTTCTCAATTGACATGTTTGTTTTTTATATAATTATAATCTTTCGCATAACATGCTCACTAGACATGCTTTGACTTTGCTTATCTTTTGATCGCATTCATATTATTTAGTTACTTGTCGTGCTGTTGCCCTAGCCAAAGGGAGGGTGTTGTATGCTCCCTATATAGCCCATTGTTGTTTTCCCTATGTTAGCCTAACTATGCATGTTGTAGGCCGCATGTGCTTTGCACACGTTATCAAATATCACGCATGTTTTTGTGCCTCGTATTTTCACACACAGGCAGAACATGTTTTTTATTTTGTTCTCTTCCTGGAATTTAGTCGGAACAGTCAATTCAAGGTCAAATAACATTGCTCCTTGTTATTCTAAGTGGTCGGACACTAGCATCTAGACATAATAGAGAAACCCAGCTGCTGTTTTTGAACGCAGGTTTGGTCATATAACCTGGGACTTGTCGTTTTGAAAACACACAGAGCGGAGACTTACATGCAGAGAAAAGGCACTGAGACGAAAGGGCTGAGCCAGCTGAGATGTAGAACAGCCATCTATGTATGCCAAGGTATGGGGTTTGCCACTACTCCCAGAGATCTATAAAATAAAATTTTGCTTCTATATTGAGGGTGGGTTTAGGCAAATCTGTCCTCTAATATGACAGGGCGTTTTATTGTATATGGTCTTTTGATCATGCTAATGACATTACTGATCTGCATATGTTTTCTAATTGTGGTATAGTTATTGCATGTTAGTTTCAATAAATATTGTAAGATTCCTTTGTGTCTCTATTTATTTATTTTGGACATGTATGGATGATCTGCTAACGCAATCCCTGAGAAGGTCAAGAGTGTTGTGTTCTGGGGTGCCAAATCACTTCTCTCTCTGAGAAGGTTAGGAGGGCCGGTGAGCCACTGTAAGCTAGTCGGATTCTGGCCCATAGGTGCTGATGAGGTATGGCAACTCAGTCCCTACGTACTGATGTTCTATGATCCCAAGCATAGTTCTGCTCCTGAGCATAATCCCTGCAACAAGCTTTCTAGAGCAGTAGCTCTTAGCAGAGGTGGGCATAATTTACTTAATTTGTTGTAGTGTAAGTAAGCAAAATTCCAGCATTTATCTCTATTTCCTTATTGCAAAATGCATCCTCATATCCAAAATGGAGAAGAGGATGCATTTTGTGATGAGTAAATAGTGTTAAATGCAACAGAACATGAGGGGGCGCAAGAGAGCCAGCCGCTAGATGGCCGCCACTTAGTGAGGCTCTGCCAGCCAGCAAGATTTATCCGATAATTATCCTGCCTTAACAGAGGAATCAGTACTTGCCCGGGGGTGCCTGCAAATTAATTTTTTTGCTGCATTGGAGGAGCCCAGATTATGTGAGGGAAGTGAGTGGAGGTCTGCCTCAGGGAGCAGAGCTGATCATGGCCTACGTTGGGCCTAAATTGCAGGCGGAGCTCCTCTGCACAGCTATTAGGGCCGGAGTGAAGAAACATTCCAGATAGAAAAACAATCGCCCACAGGGTGTTGCGCTTCTACGTAGGAGGGGAGCGGTACACAGAGACAACTGCAACCAGGCCGAGAGAGTGTGTGCCAGCGGGCTGCCCAGCTTCTAAGGAGCTGGCATGAGAGGAGCCACATCCACTTGGCCTACTGTTCCGCAGCGTGATGGGCTGATTTGCAGCAGCCGGGAGCCAAGATGGCAAACGGACGAAGGACTGCCCTGAGTTGAGCCCCACTGAGGTTGCCGGGCTCAGAATGCCCCGACAATTGTGAGACATTCTGGCGAGCAGAGGCCGAGTCACGGCCAAGTGTGTAGTTACAAGCGGGCCGCCTGATCTCGAGCGGCCTGCGCAGGATAATCGAAGGTTACTTGGCCAGTCGAGCTGAGACAGTGAAGCCGAGCCTGGCATGCTGTGGTGGGCAGAAGAATGCTTTAGTTGGCCCCCGCGGCATTGGCCGAGCAGAAAAAGTGACTGCTGGATGGAGACATGAGGACTGCCTTCTTGTAGTGGTGAAGGAGTGCTGTGCGAGCAGGTAAGAGACAGACGGTGCAGTGCATTGTCTGGGCCCTGGGCCCCAATGACTGACACATAGTTTGGTTGGGGGGGTCCCCCTGCTCTTTGGGCTTGCTGAGTGAGGAATAGAGGCACTTCGCGGATCCTATCATTGAGACAATGCAGCTTTGTGAAGCGCTCTCGTTTGCTTGTGCCCCCCAGGATTGGGCACGCGGGGTTAGGCGTGGCACGGACCGAGAACTGATGATGCTCCCTCACTGCAAAATGCAGCAGTGAAGTGAGAACTCCCCGGCTGTGATTGCCAGCTTGCACGTTAGGTGGGTCACTGCACAGGACACTTACTCCGCTGTGATGGATGAGGTCTGCTTGTGCCAATCTGGGAGTGTCAGTGGACCCTGGAGGTGAGGCGGGACCCTGGAGGTGGAAGTGAATGGCTAAAGAGCTCATTATTGTGCATGCTTTCCTCCTGACCTTGGAATTCGTTGGTCTACACCTGGTGCAGGATAGGGAAAAAAATGCAAGACAGTCCTTTGAGCACAGCAGGCAGATTCACACAACAGATTTGCCTCCTGATGACCAACAAATGTGTCAGGGGTATGGAGAGGGCTCATCCCAGGAGCCTGGCATTCATACTATGTTCCTGGACCTCAAACAGTGTCTGACTGCTATTGATACTAAAATAGATATGATGATTGATAGCTTTGACAGCCTAAAGGAGAAAGTCGATAAACGCAATGAGTGAATAGACCACCTCGATCATTGTACATCGGACATGAAGGATCGGTACTCCTTGCCTGGGGAGAAGTTGCTCTAGATGGAAAAGGTCCTAGAGGTCATCTGCAACAAGAACTATAGATACTAAAATAGATGGGCACTCCACAGCCGGGCAAAAGCTGCGCCGGATGGAAAAGGTACTTGAGGTCATCCACAACCAGAACTATGGATACTAAAACAGATATGCTGACTGATAGATTTGACAACAAAAACACCGGAAATGCCAGTACTGATAATCTTTTCAACCAAATTTTTACACGGCGCATGAATACTCATCAATGTCGTCCGAAACTATTAAATAGTTTTTATTTTGAGAAAAGTTTTTTCATTTCTAATATTATCTTATTTTGTTGATCACATTTCAACAATTATGTACAAAATCACAAAAGACACAACCATAATTCTTGAATAATTATACACTTAGCAAAAAATGCCACAAACTGGACTCACCTCACCATTCTTCCTCACAACAAATTCAAACAACCACAAGCAACATACCATACTGATTGCATACCACACTCACTCAAATCACACAACACACCATTGGTCAAATCCCACCTTTGTTACTTTCTCGGACCAAGGTGCCAAACCAAACAACAAAGATTTTTTACAAAAATATTTTCTGTGCATAACACAAAATGCAAAATCCTTCCAATTTTAGCTGGACAGACTTGACAAAAATGCACAACAACCAAACACTTTACAAGATGTTTGTTTGGTAATCAAAAAACGGAAGGTCGACGCGTTTCGAACCCTCTTCATTATAGCGTTCTCCTCAGGACCAAACTGTACATTTCTTTAATCACGAGATCTTCCAATCTCAGCTTGATATCTGATATGGATTGTTTGTCTCCAAACAAATTCGGTCGTGTCAACAATTGAAGTACTGCACGGCTGATAAATGGCAAAATTCTTAATCCTGAACCAGGACATTCAATTCATAAGCGCATCATAGTATTGTGAAACACTGATTTCGTCGCTTTTGTTGAATGCTCTTATCCGAGATTGTTATTTTTAGTCCGTGTTACCTCCTTACGGACATATTCTTTAAAGATCTAGGGCCATATGTAGGTAATTCTGAAATACCGAGTCCTTAATAGCGAATTTTACAGATTCGCTATTAAGAACTCGGTATTTCAGATGTACGTAAAAAATCGGTAAAAATTACCGAATCGGTAAAAATTACCGAATCGGTAATAATCGGTAAAAATTAACGATTCGGAATGAATCGGTAAAAATAATGACCAATTCCTTAATACCGATTCGGTAATTAGCGAATCAGTAATTTAAAAAATCGGTAATTGTCGAATCAGCCAATCCTGTGCTTCCTCATTACCTCACAACCAGGAAGTGGCCACACCCATGCAGCTGCACTGAGCCTGAAGCTGTTTGAGAGGCAGGGAGCACAGCAAACAAGCCAGGAGCAACTCTTCAAACTTTTTGCTGACAACACTGAGCAAATATGGCCAATCAGGAGAGGGAGAAGGAGGCAGCTGAACGCAGGAGAAAACATAAATTCAGTGAGAGGGAGCTGGAGGTCCTTATTGAGGAAGTCACAAAGGACCATGACAAACTTTTTGGGAAACAGTCTCTGCACGTGCCTGAATCCCAGAAGAGGCAGATATGGCTGGTCATCCAAGAAAAGATCAACGCCATTGGAGTAACCCAGCTCTCCATTGAGGACCTCAAAAAACGCTGGTATGACCTGAGGAAGCGTGCAAAGGAGAGGCAGAGAGAAAGAAGCAAGCCAACCTGACAGGTGGAGGGAGAAACACAGCACCTGCACCAACTGCCCTGGATCTCCTGGTCGAGTCCACCCTCCAGCCGGAGAGTGTGAGTAGGATTGGGGATGCAGACAGCACAGCCAGAGCTGGCAACAAACAAGGTAAGATGCATGCACTGCATGCTGTGCCCCCCACTCCCTAACCCCAATCCCCAATGAGGCATTGTGAATCCCACTCCAGTACATGTTTTACTAAAAACCAGCAATGCATTGTGGGAGATGTAGTCAGAAGTAACACATGTCAGAACAGTCAGTCCACTGAACCCAAAGGCATGTGACACACATCAGCAATTAGCAAGCAGAGGACAGTCAGTTTGATTGGCAGGCATGACATTTATTATTACGCAAATGCTGCCAGACAAGTGAGCAAATGTACATTCTGTCTCCACAGGCGTGCCATCGCGGAGGGCTGCAGAGGGGAGCACAGAAAAGGCACCCAGGAGAGAGAGGACACAGGAGGAGGAGGTCCTGTCGCCTGCAGGGCACACCACCCCACCACCACCACCACCATCACCACCACCACCACCACCATCACCACCATCACCACCATCACCGAGAGCCAGGAGGCATGCAGTGGCCAGCCTACGGCAGATGGAGGTGTCCGAGGAGGACAGCATGGGAGGCCAACAGTCCACGGTTGCTGAGGATGCCAACGGTGCAGGCTCACAGTCCCCCACCGAGCACCCCCACACAGGTGCCAGACGCCGCAGGGCAAGGGCAGCCAGTCCAGCTTCACAGGGCGAGGATCAGAGTGTGTTTGCCGGTCTTGAGGGGAACATGCTCAAGGTGCAGCGCCTGCAAGGAAAAGCAATAAGGTCAGTCCAGCGGCAGATGGTACGAATGAATGGGCACATGCTGCGAATTCAAGAAGGGCATCAGTAGCATGAACAATACTGTGGCTGAGGGCATGAGGGACATGTCCGAGGCAGTGAGGCTGCTGTGCAGCAAATTGGATGAGGACCGTTTGGCCAGGCGCAGGGAGAGGCAAAAACTTGACAACTACACCAAGGCGGTGAACCGCCTCTCCACTGCCACCTCTCTGCTCTGCAGGTGCTCGGTGGCCGTGTAGGAGGAGATGGCCCACTGCAGCCATGACGTGGCAAGGGGGCTGGTCACAGTGACCAGTGCACTAGAAGTGCTACAGACAAACCAGGTTGCCACTACAGGTGATGGGGGGATAGTGAAGAGGCTACTAGCCGCAGTAGCATCACACCCCTATAACGGAGTCCAGGAGGCGCAGCGAACGTCACAGCGCTGCCACAGGACAGACTGCCAGTGAGGACAGTGTGCCCAAGGAACGCAGCAGTGCTGCGCGTGGGCGCAGGAAGTAATGCCAGCCATCACATGGTTTACCGATATGGGTGATGTAACCCTTTTGGTTTTGTAACCTGCATTAAAATTTGGCCTGGCATGTGAAGCCCTTCATGTTGTGGTGGTGTGCTATGGCAATTGAACACCGTCACTGGCTGTGTCTCCTTACTTACTCAGAAATAGTTGCGTGTTATCTCTGCCCGTCTATGTCTCCCATCTGGTGCTGCTGCCACACCTGCTGCGCTGTGCTCTGGTTGTGGACAGTCCTCATCCTCGTCCTCAGAGTCAGTTAGTTCCACTGCTGTTCTTTTCTTTGTGGCAAGGTTATGCAGCATGGCACATGTTGCTATTATTTTACAGCAGATGATGGGGCGGTACTGACGTGCACCTCCACTTTTGTGGAGGCAGCGGAACCTGCTTTTTAAGGGTCCAAAGGTGCGCTCCACAACGTTGCGCGTGCTTTTATGTGCCACATTGTATCTTCTCTCACTTGGTGTGGATGGGTTGAGGTGTGGAGTCAGGATAAATGCCCGCACGGCATATGCGCTGTCACCTAAGTGAGAAAGGAAGTGCCATTAATATGGGTCACCAACACATTCATCCAAGGTATACATCAGGGTGTGTCACATTGATTACCTAGCAGGTATCCTTCTCCAAATTCACCCCCAGCCAGACGTGTGTAGATCCCACTGTTCCTGAATATGTAGGAGTCATGGGTACTCCTGGAAATTTGGCCACAATGTCAGTGATGATGTGGTCCGCATCGCATATCACCTGCACGTTGATGGAATGCGTAGATTTGCGGTTCCGGTATATATACACTGTAGCTGCAGGTGGGCAGATTGGTATGTGTGTCCCATCAATGCACCCTATTACATGTGGGAACTGTGCCTTTTGGTAAAAATCCAGCTTTGTCTTCTGCAGTTCCGCCTGTGTGCTGGGGAAGCGTATGTAGTGATGCATTCTTTGCATCATGGCATCCAAGAAAGAGTTGAAGAAACGGGACAGGCAACTCTGTGACACACCACCTGCCACAGCTATCACCCCTGGTAACTTCCTGATGCAAGTAGGTGCAGGCTACAGAGTACCTGAACATGTGTTGGTATTGCGTGCGCCCTTGGTGTCTGATGCTCCAGGAGTGGGTGCAGGTCCCGTATCAGGTCTAGGATGGTTTGGGGGTGTAGCCTGTACCTCTCATGGATTTCAGCCTCAGTCAGTTGGAAGAGTGTAACGCGCAGTCTATACACGCGCTCCTCCCGTCTCCAGATCCTCAGCCCTGCTGCTTGCAAACGTAGCCGCCTTGCAATTACGTAGAGGGCCGCCATTGTGTTCACACTGTTGCATTTTGGGGCTGTTTAAATGCAGTGCACCTGATTACCACCTGCTTTGAGTCAGTGGTAATTAGCGACTCCTAAATACCGAAATATCGAAAATTCGGTATTACCGATTTTTGGTACATCGGATTTGCGATTATTTAAGGATTTCTTATTTACCGAATCGGTATTTAGGGGTTTCGGTGTCTGCTAATCGCTAATTAAGGAATCTGTAACTGGTTTCCCTTATTTTTACCGATTCCTTATTTGCGATGGCGTTCGGTGTTACCTACATTGAACATGGCTGAATACTGGTCGGTAACGCTGAAATTCTGCGAATTTCGGCATTACCGACCGGTATTTAGCCACCTACATCTGGCCCCTAGTAGTCTAACGCTTTCCATCCGATAGAGTGCTTCCGTGAATGCTCTTTTGGACCGGCCAAACGGGAGGTAACACGGACTAAACATAACAATCTCGGATAAGAGCATTCAACAAAAGCGACGACATCAGTGTTTCACAATACTATGATGCGCTTATGAATTGAATGACCTGGTTCAGGATTAAGAATTTTGCCATTTATCAGCCGTGCAGTACTTCAATTGTTGACACGACCGAATTTGTTTGGAGACAAACAATCCATATCAGATATCAAGCTGAGATTGGAAGATCTCGTGATTAAAGAAATGTACAGTTTGGTCCTGAGGAGAACCCTATAATGAAGAGGGTTCGAAACGCGTCGACCTTGCGTTTTTTGATTACCAAACAAACATCTTGTAAAGTGTTTGGTTGCTGTGCATTTTTGTCAAGTCTGTTCAGCTAAAATTGGAAGGATTTTGCATTTTGTGTTATGCACAGAAAATATTTTTGTAAAAAATCTTTGTTGTTTGGTTTGGCACCTTGGTCCGAGAAAGTAACAAAGGTGGGATTTGACCAATGGTGTGTTGTGTGATTTGAGTGAGTGTGGTATGCAATCAGTATGGTATGTTGCTTGTGGTTGTTTGAATTTGTTGTGAGGAAGAATGGTGAGGTGAGTCCAGTTTGTGGCATTTTTTGCTAAGTGTATAATTATTCAAGAATTATGGTTGTGTCTTTTGTGATTTTGTACATAATTGTTGAAATGTGATCAACAAAATAAGATAATATTAGAAATGAAAAAACTTTTCTCAAAATAAAAACTATTTAATAGTTCCGGACGACATTGATGAGTATTCATGCGCCGTGTAAAAATTTGGTTGAAAAGATTATCAGTACTGGCATTTCCGGTGTTTTTGTTATTTAAAGGGCTCAGCCTTACTGATTAGAGCCAAACCCATTGCTGTTTTGCAGACTGATAGATTTGGCCACATAAAGGAGAAAGTCTATAAACGCAATGAGTGAAGAGACCACCTCGAGCATCGTATATCGGTTGTGGAGGATGGGCACTCCACTGCTGGGGAGAAGCTGCTCTGGATGGTAAAGGTGCTAGAGGTCATCCACAGCAAGAAACGAAGTTATGGAGGCACGCTATAGGATGAACAATTTGCGTATATTGGGTTTAACAGAATCGACCGCTATGATTCTCATTTAGGACTATGTCGAGACAATGCTTTGAACACTGTTTAGAAACGCACTTTCAGCCATGCTTATTGTTGAAAGGGCCTAAAGATTGCTTGGTCAACGGCCTCCTCCAGGTGCGCCGGCCCGCCCGATAATAGCCCAGCTGTTAAACTATAGAGATAGGGATATGGCTCTGTGACTGGCAAGAGATCAGTGGACACTTCACTATTAAGGAAATTAAATATCCATCTTCCCAGATTTTAAGGTTGCTATACAGGGTGCTAGGAGGGATTTTCTTCCAATCAAATGCTCGCTACAAAAAAACAGATGCCAAGTGCGCTTGGAATTATCCAGCCAAACTACGAAAATACCATTCTGGAAAGGCTCACGACTTCACGGATCTGAATGCAGCAGCAACATTTTTTCGAAATATTCCTGTCACTGGAATCAGGTTGCTCTCATCGGCCTGGGATGCGGAGTTGGAGCATCTAAGTGAAAATTACTGAGGCGGCATGCCTCTCATGCATGTCGCTTGTGGAAGCACTGCTTGACAGTTGGTGGTGGTGCCCCTTCTGTGGATTCCTCTCTGCGCCATGAACCACAGAACTGTAATCTTGCTGCAGAGATGGCTGCAGTAACTCGCATGATGGCTGTTCAAGGAGGGGAAACAACCTTTAGAACGCATGCATTACATCGCATGCCATTAGATCGAGGTTTTTACAACGCAAGTCGTTACAACGACTTGCACTGGAGGGCGCTATAGGACAAGGATTAGTTTAATTTACTATCCAACACCTTCCCTACTGTACGTAGGCTGGAGTTGGAATAGTAAATTAAACTACTCCTAAGTCCAGCGCCCTTCAACGCAAGTCGTTGTAACGACTTGCGTTGTTAAAACCGCGATCTAATGGCATGCGATGTAATGCATGCGTGATATCGTCATACATCCTTCAAGGAGGCCCACTCGGGCGAACTCTAGCCATCCTGATTTTGCCCTTCATCAGCCATCCACCTATGTTCTGACTGGGAGAGTGTAGGACCTCTGGTTCACCCCTACGGGATGATTCACTGGTTGTTCACACTGGTTGCAAATTGGGGGAAATGTGAGGTGGGTTGGTGGTATTTGGCCCGATTGGGGGGCCAAACTGCGAGGCGGGTGGAATGTTGTGGTTGAAGCTGGAAGCATCTTGTTCGCAAAATGTTCAGCTGTTCTTCCTCCCTATTGCCATTCCGCGGAAAGATGATGGTTGTCTTGCATGGCGATTCAGGCATATGTGACAGGCGGTCTCACATCCACACAAAGATCTGAATGCTGTTGATTAAATGAGTGACTTGGAACATCCGGGGCTTCTATGATAGGCGCAAGCACAACATGTTCTTGCATACTTGCAGCAACACAACACAGACATCTGTATGCTGCAGGGGCTGCAGCTTACGAAGGGCACTCAGGAGTGCCTGTGGGTGGGATGGATAGGCGAGCGACATGTTGCGTAGTATTCTAACTATGCATAAGGGGTGGCTATGTTCATTCACAAGGGTATGTCATGGCACACACTTCGAGTTCTCAGAAGGGTCAATATGTTATGTTATATGGTACACTGCAGGGCCACCCATTCAGGCTCCTGTCCATTACGGTCCAATTGTAGATGACCCTCATCTTTTTGCAGAGATCTGGAGGCTAGCGTGCACGCTTGGGCCTTGGTCACTTCTGTGGGGAAGGGACTTCAACGTGGCATTGGACCCCAAAGCTGACAGGTCTAGGGACTCCCAGCATCCTCACCTGAATGCAGCTCCGCAACGGCATCTTATAATGGCTGACAATGACATCACTGATCTCTGGTTCTCCTGACATGGTGAAAGCATAGAAGGCACGAGCATCGCAGCAACACAAACCACATGGCCGGGGATTGACTACTGGCTGGCGATGCGTGATATAGATACATGGACTTCTAACGTCACACTCCTAACACAGACATAGTCGGCTCATGCTCCTGTCCTGCTGGAGATAGTCCCTTCGGATCACAGTAAGCGTGCCTTTTTGTGGCACCTCCCATCTGGGGCACCGTGTGACCTGGTGTTTCACGGTGAGGTCAGATTGGCTATTGTGGAATATGTTGAGCACAATGAGCGCTCGGTGCCATCTCGGTCTACCCTGTGGGGGCCTTCAAAGTGATGATTTGGGGGGTATGTAGAGTGAAGCAGGCTGGTGTGCTGCGAGTGTTACTCGAAGTGCTTGCACAACTGAAGAGAAGATCCGCACTCTGGAGCTCCAGTATTTTGTAAACTGTAGTGCATCCACACTGGCGGCTATTCGGGGCAAACTCACTAAATATGACCAAGCAGTGCATAGAGAAACCCATTATCTGGGGAAAGAGCCCCACACTTGGCGATATGGGAGGGCGATAGGGCAGGTAAGACATTAGCCAACCTGCTGCACAAACCCTGGCCAAGTGATTACATAGTTGAACTGCAGGATGACCAACTCCATGCACATGTTGGTGTTGAGGCCATTCAAAGGGAAATGACCACCTTTTTGTCTGACCTATATACTACCACGCAGATCATGCCCTCTCGGGACCTCACCTCGTACTTCAACCTGGTACAGCTGCTCTGGCTTGAGGAGGACTATTGGAGCTTCCTAGATGAGCCCTTTACGGTGGAGGAGGTTTTTCATGTCATCAATGCGATGCCTGGAGACAAGGCCCCTGGCCTGAATGGGTTCACTGCTGCCTTTTATAAAGAGTATGCCCGGATCCTGGCACTAAATCTCCTCGCCATTTCTGTGGAGTCCCTAGGTGCTGGAATCCTCCCCCCCTGCAGGAGGTGCTGATTGTGACTATGTTAAAACCAAATAAGGACCCCCAGCGCTGGGAGTCATACAGACCTGAATCCATGATTAACATGGACAATAAAATCCTTGCAAAACTGATAGCCTCGCGACTACTTCCGATTTTGATGTTCATAGCAAGACCTGACCAATTGGGCTTAGTACCTTGGAGATCAACGGGCCACAATCTGCGTACCTTTTTTGCCCTTGCGCACACTATTGACCCTGACCTTAGTGCTGCTGCAGTTTTTTGGGACGCCACCAAGGCATTTGATTCATTTGAATGGCCTTACCTCTTCGCACTACTATCGCACCTTGGAGTAAGCCCCAAGTTCATATGATTAATTGGCCTCCTAAATGCCCAGCCAGTTGCTCGCTTCCGGATCAATGGAGCAATCACTCCCCTCGTCCCAATATCGGGGGTACCCGACAAGGGTGCCCCTTATCACCATACTATTTGCTATAGCCATGGAGCAATTAGCAGCTCAGTTACGACAACACCACTCCAATCAAGGCCTGGCATTTACAACCCGTAGGGTTCTAGTATCCATGTTACTTTGCATGTGAGGGATCCGCAAGATAATTTGGACCCTCTGAACAGAAAATTTGCCAGATTTGGTGGAATAACGTGTATTATTCAGCCGTTGCCCGTGCAGGTAAGAGTGGTGGGGCGATGGGGCCGGGTTAGGGGGGATTCGACAGACGCCCATGAGGGAAAATTAAATAAATAATTAGTTTTCCCTTGTCGTCATCTGTCGAAATTCCTCCCACCCGGCCCCACCGCTCTTACCTGCACGGGCCACGGCTGATATTGCTATCAATTGGGTCTAATCGATTCTATTGCCATTGATGGCTGTGACTGGGGAATTTGTCTTGGAGTTCCTGCTGCGATACTTGGGGATCTGGCTTAGCCGGGACCTAGAAGAACTGTGGAAAGCTAACTATG
Source organism: Calotriton arnoldi (assembly GCA_963921515.1). Classification (NCBI taxonomy): domain Eukaryota; kingdom Metazoa; phylum Chordata; class Amphibia; order Caudata; family Salamandridae; genus Calotriton; species Calotriton arnoldi. Next base: position 419,475 of record CAWUFW010011740.1, read on the forward strand.
GATGACTATGATGACCTGGCTGAGACAGCAGGTGGTGAGCTGGCTGAAGCCCTACTAACTGAGAGGTTGGCCATTGCTAAAAGTGTGGTTCTCCCTAAATTAGTTTACTTGTTCATTAACCTGCCATTCCAGCTGCCGATGTATTTTCAGTGGCAGCTCTGGTCACACTTGGGGACCCTCGTGTGGGCAGGTGGACAGCCACGGATCGCATGGGAGATAATGACGCTCCCTTACGAGCAGAGAGGGACTGGGAGTGCCAGATATGGATTTGTATTATTTCAATTCCCAGGCATTATTGGCTTTATCCTACACAGTTTCAGGCACACAGAGCACCTGGGCATGACCATGCTGCACCATAGCCCCTCCAGATGGCACTGTACCGAGGCGGAGGATCGACACTGTGGCCTGCACGGTGTGGGCGTGGAATAAGCTAAGGCAGTGAGCTCAGCTGAGCTGCCTATTTTCCCCCTAGGCACCGCTCACTGGACACCGCTCCTTTCCTATTACACTTGACGCCAGCACTGGCAATTGGTTGTGTTGGCTGCAGCTGACATCCATGGGGGCTGTGTATCCGGACGGCACCTTTATCGCACCACAACAGGTCCTGCAGGGTCCTGAAGTTCCACTACCAGACACCTTTTCATACTATCATCTATGAGCCACCATCCAGATGATTCATGAATCTTTCCCTGAGATCCCCCCACATTTCAGGGACTTGAGGCCACTCTTACATGCCCTTCCCTGTGCAAGCTCGTCAGAAAGCTTTATGATGGAATGCAGGCAACTGCACCAGTGCGGGTTCCTGGCGCCTGGCAGGCGTGGGCCACAGACCCTCACTGATGACCAGTGGAAGTATTGTTGCACTCAATCCCGAGCACTTTACCCCACTATAGGCTGGGCTTAGTGCACTTCAAGTATCTTCATGGGCTATACCGCACCTTGGAAAAGATGTGTAGGATAAGCCTGAATGAAAATGTGCGCTGCACGCGCTGTGCCCTGTGATGACTTCTTACACCTAGCGTGGGACTGATCTGGTGTGCAGCACTTCTGGCACACTATTTGTTGATGCTATTGAAGAAATCACTGGGTACACCCCGAGCGCTCTCTGCGAGTTGCGCTTTTAGGATATGTGAAGGAGGTCCCCCCAGATGTGCACAAACCTACTTTTACTTGCAAAGTGCCAGGTGGCAATGCACTGGGGTCAGCACCAACGCAGCGGAAGGCTGAGTGGATTCAGGACGCAGCTTACTGTCAGGAACAACTGACTGCCTACTGAGAGTTGATGCCTGGGAGATCCCCACCCAAAGATATATGGTCCTCCGTGGAGATATTTCTGAGTGAACAGAATGGGAAGGAGGCAGTTGATGCCGCCACGGGCCTGGTAATGAAGGATCGGCCGGCAGCCCCTATTGCTGAGAGTCAGGTTCATTAGGCAGCAAAGTGGGATCGCGGTGAGATACGATTGCTGACATGCCTCTAAGCGCTCTACATGTGAATCTTTTTGTGGTGACCTGAACCTGTTCCCCTTGCTGAGTTGCTCTTCCTTCACCTCCCTTCCCCCCCCCCACCTCCCCTCCCAGTTGTGCAAGAGTGAAGTACAGTTGACTGAGCTGTAATTTGTCGGAAATATTGCATTGACTCTTTTGATTTGTCAAAAAACTTCAATAAAAAGATTTTTTTTTTATTGCAACAGAACACAAACAAAAGCAGACAGGAGCTGATGTAGAAATATATTGATGCACTCCAAATCCTGATAACCCTCACGGGGTGGGTGCCTGTGTTCGTGGGAGTGGATTCCCACACATTACTATCCAACTTCCTTAAGCAGACTCCGAGAGAGGCACTCCAGAGTTTCAAAAAATGTTTGTTTATTAAATTCACCGGTGATAAGAAAAACAAAAATACAAATGCTTTTGGCTAGCATGCCTTGATCACTTTGTTTGATGATAATTCCTCACACCTTTTATGTATGCTGACGTCATTCACAATGATAAAAACCAAGGAAATACTTCACAGGGGTTAGAGTGTCATGAAAATCTGCCATTTTGAAGTAGTCAAAACCTTTGTTGACCCACACATACAAATAAAACTATGCAATATTTAAATAAAGAGTCATTTATCTCACAGTTCATACCTCATGTCATTAATTCATTTAGTCAATTTTGGTACCAACACGAAGGCTGTGATTTCTTTTGTGAGTTATCTAGTCAAACTTTTTTTTTTTTTACGGAGTTTTATATAGCGCGAACTTGACCCGGTATCGGGTATCAGAGCGCTTTACATAGCACCAGTTGCGTTACATGAGGACACATTCATCATTTTTGTTTGGCACGGGGCTATTAAGTGATTTACCCAGAATCACAGGATGTTTAGCGTGTTTGCCGAGACTCGAACCCGGTTGCCCAGATTCGAGTACGACCGCCCTAGCCGTTAGGCCAACAAACGAACCAATGCAGTAATCAATTAGCCACTCAATATATCTCGCAGTTCATTATCACTAATTGTCATTATTGTCATTAATTCATTTTGTCAATTTTGGTTCCGAAATCATATTATCTCACAATTCATTTTCAATGATACATTGTCAGTTTCTGATAACAGTGACTTTGTGTGTGAGTTTTCACTGCTTCTTGTGATCTCTCCCTTAATGGAATTGTTAGCAGAATATTGATTCAAATATGGTATCGACCAGTTACTTTAAATTACGGTTATTATACTAAATCAGTGTCCTTTCTTTTGCCTTCATGTGCATATACAGACACTTATGCCCCTGTTAAATCCCTCATTACTTTTCAATGTTAAAAGTAAACATTATTTATTCTGCACCTATTAATGTACCTAAAGTGCAGCTAATTCTTCTTCACTATTCAGTTCTTTAGGTATCTTGGTTTGGTGCTGTATGATATAACGGGACTCTAGTCTTCGAAGGGTCAGCACCCTATCGCCACCTCGTTCATTGGGGGATAGCCTGTCGAGGCAGAAACAACTTAAAAGATTATTGTTACTCTGGTGGTATGCCTAAAAATGCATAGCAACTGGATATGATAAATCTACATTAGTAATGCATATATGTGCTCTAAAATTCTTTTTTGGTAGGGTGCATCATACTCCCTATGTAATGTCTATTTTAGAACACTTAGACAATAGACCCATTAGTCTTAGTTGCAGTTGAGGAGTTTGGTCATTTCAACCGGCTCCTTGTTTCCTGGTATTCGGCATTTCATGGTTTTATTACTGTTTTTACACACCTTGCATCTCATGTATGGATGAAAATCCAGGGCTCTTTGATTGCAGCCCATGTCGCTGGATGTTCTAAAGTGACTGTGTACCAAATTATCTTTAATGGAAGTACCTCCTCTGTATGTGATCGGCAAATAGATGGTTAACATATGCTCTACAGTTTCATCTGATCTCAAGATATGCCAACTTCATTTTAAAATCTTGTACAGCTGGACTGTATCAGCTGAATAGGGAACAGGTAGTGATTAATCTAACTCCTGGCTCACCTGGGTCAGATATGTTGGCGACCTTTTCATTATCTGGAAAAGGTACCCTGCATTGATTTGTAAATGCCAAAGAAGATTTTGTGTTGGGTCTGCATTAAAAAGTAGTGCAAACCCTACGTAAAGTCTTTCTCAATCTGGACCCAGTATCATAAGTCTGACCTCCTGTTCAAGCTATCAGGACACAACAAGCTACAAGAGGTTTCTTTCTGCAACTGCCCACCTGACCATTTCCAACTGGAAATGCCCTGGACCCTGCTACTGGCCTCTGCTGGAGTGCGTCTTGTTCCCCAAGTGCTGACTCCAATGTCCTGCACCCTTGGTTGATGTCAAAGTGTATTCCTCCTAACTTTTCCTGAAATCTGGGACTTAGAAACTTTTTGGCTCCAAAGAACTCCTGACGACCGGGACCAACATGCCAAGCCTATCTGACAATGGTGCATTGTCGCTGGACAAAAAGATTCAGTTTGCTCCCACTCAGAGCTTTTCTACAGCAGGAAATCTGATTCCGCTGGACCTCACAGAGAATATACTCATTCTCGTGGAGTCCTCTTCAACTACAGCCTGCAGCCTTGGCCCTCTGTAAAAATGCGAGCTCCAAAAAGTGACTAAGTACGAAGGTAGAATTCTTCACCAGGCAAAGGTAGCAAAAATATCCGGCCAAAGACGGACATTCCTTGGTCACAAAATTCTAATTTCTCCCGCTTGGAGCTTTTACCCCAAAAGTCAATGGCTTCACCTGGACCTTGTCAATCAATGTCTGATGTTGTGAAGCCCTCTTTGGCCACAGTTTGCTGCTTGCTCAGCTGAGGATTTTTTACTTCTATGTCAGAGACTAAGGGCCTGATTTAAAGTTTAGCAGATGGGTTACTCTGTCACAAACGTGACAGATATACTGTCCGCCATATTGCAAGTGCCATTAGATATAATGCTCTAAGTGCAAAGGTAAAACTTCTGAATGGGTCAAATCTGGTTTCTGTATCTGACATGTGGTCCATTGCAATTGGACTTAACTTGTGCCTAGGTACCGGCCAAGTGCAACCAGATGTCTGCAGTTGGCGCTTAATGCTTTTTGGTACTATTTTTAAATTTTAACTTTAAAAATTCATAACTCTGGTTTCCCTTTTGTTTTGGTGTTATTTAATTTATTAAAATTTACTCTCATTTTTAAATTGGTTTGTAATTTTTCTTATTTTGTGTTTTGACTTTATTACTGTTTTGGTAGCGCTGAAATACTTTACAAATTGCCTCTAAGTTAAGCCTGTCTGCTGTGTGCCATAGCTATAAGAGGTTTGAGCTCAGGGTAATTAAGTGAGTTTAAGGGTTCACCCTGACAAGGGTTGTGGTTATTACTTGAGGTGGGTACTCAACCCCCAACCCCCCAACAAATATCTCAATTTCTTAGAGTACTTACTGTATGAATCATGCATTCTCAACTGACATGAGCAATACCATGGTATAACAGAACTAAATTTGGGAGCAACATTCTAGATCCAGTTACTCCTTAATTATTTTTCTATTCTCAGTCAGGGTCCGTTTAGAAATATTTTTTTAACCAAGTGCTCTTTACACTGTACGGGGCATACTTCTTTAGCTCAGCTAGAGCCTTTGAAGTGGACCTGAGGGGTTCAGTGATCTGAGATACATACAAAGTAAATAGAACAAACTAAATGTATGTTGGAAAAAAACACTTCACTCCTGAAAAGAGCCAAAAGTGATTGCTTTTAATTTCCTAGTAAAAATAACGCTTCAATGCCATATATTAATTGATAGTCACATCAACATTGACAGTCACCTAGGAATCAGTGACCACATCTTTCGTTCATTTGGACATTATCACGGCTATTCGTAGCAATTTACTGTTGGATCTTTGGCAAGATGACTAGTGGAGAGCGGGAGAACAGCGGTTACCAGCAGCAGGGCAGAGTCACGGGGGCCAAGAACCGGGCTCCGCGAACCGGGAGCTGAACCGGGAAAGCACCATTAGGAGCCGCAGGAGGCTGCAGGAACCCCCGGTGAGCCAGTGCAGCCCAGTGCCGCGGTGCCACGGGGGGGGGCAGGGCACCTCGAGCGTCAGGAGCATCAGGAGCCGCGGTGAGAGCTTGGTGAGAGCTTGGGAGGGGAGCGGAGCAGGAGAGGCGCAGGTCTTGGAGAGAGCCCAGACCAGATAGACCCGACATCACCTCACACAGCTTCCCTGCCTGCTGAGCTCCTGTGGGGAGCACCGTACCTTGCTGGGCACTCAGAGTCCCAGCAGCACTTGGGCTGCCACCGGTCACGTCGTAGCGCACAAGAGCGCGTCAGGAGCACCGCGGAGCCCGAAGGAGGCTGGGGTCTCCCTCTAACATCCGCATATTCTGAAGGTATTCCGCTTTTCCTTTGGCCTCTTCTTGCTTCTCCGCTTGGATACCTTCTGTACTGCCATAAATGGATTCTTTTGGGGGTTATTCCACGCATCGAAATATGAGTAAACGGAAGGGTGGCGTTGTGGGCACGCTGGACGCCTTCCTCACGAGATCGGAGTCGGTCTTAACCCAAGAAATCCAATTAACAGAAAAACGTCTCTCACTGGACCCCTCTTGTACTATGCAGAAACGTTCCTCCCTTGGGGCTATTGGGCCCGCCCTTTCACCCGCGAGGTCTTTAATACAGCCTGACCCAAGCCCGGATCCAGTTATAATGCCTGTTCTACCCCCTCCTACCAGTGCGACACAGCCCAGCGATAGAGTGATGCGGGCTAAGGCTGTGTTCGTGCCTGCTCCCAGTTCTAGTGGACGTGCTGGGCTGCCAGCTAAAAGAAGAAGGGGGGCTGGATCCGCTAAGAACAACGCAACTAGAGGAGTACGAGCTGGGAAACGTGTTAGGACAGACAAACTGGAAGTGGTCCATGCGGAACCAATTATCTGTAAGGACTCAGAGACTAGTACTTTACCATCTTATCTGGGTGATGAGATTTTTCTGAAAAGGGTAGAAACTATGTTTTCCGTTTTGCTTGACCCTGTCCTCTATAAACTATCTAGAATTGAGGAGAGGCTGACGCTGTTTAGAGGCTGGCTGCAAAGTACCTCATTCCTGTGCAAAACATTCTCAGCTGAACGGTGTAGAGGGACTGTCTCAGGTAACACCTGCGGGAATAGAGAATGAAACAGCTAGACTTGACCCCCACCAGGTTCACAGGCATGAGGTTTCTCGGGGGGGGGTAGCACTGCCCGCAAACAACGGGGGGAGCTGTAATGCATCAGCACCAGTATCAGCCCTTGGGTGGTCCCCATCAGGGTCCTACCTCTAACACTGATAGTTTTAATCTCCAGCATGCTGACCGTCAGGAAATTAGTAGGGCCCAACTTCCTTCCGGTTCTTCTACCTCTAACAATGTTCAAACAACTCAAGGGGGGCATGAAGGCAAGACGGTTAACCAAAGTCAATTTCAAAATAAAGTGCATTCCTCCCTTTATCTTCCCCCGGCAGCAATACCGTTAGTATTGGTTTTAAAAAATATTCCCATTTTGAGGGAGGGCCAAATGGAAACTACTGTCCAGCTGATGGATAAGGCACTTCATTGGCTGAATCGATATGTAATGGGCTCTGGTTGGGGGGGGGGGGCACATTTAGCCAACCAAATGATTATGGCTAGAAGGGTAGGATGGCTGGGTGCGTCCTTGAAAGGGTCACAGGGTGATTGTATTGTGATCAATTTTAACAATTCATATGCTGCCAAAACCATTCTTGATTACCTGTATAGATTTCCCCCTGTAGGTACGCAGATCACAGCACTACCCCTGAGTTATTTTTTTAGGCCTCTCACATTACTGAGTTCAGAAATACCATCTTACCCAGGTAAAACCCTGGATAATTACAATCAGGCACCTAGCCAGGGAATCCCTTTGGAGAACGAGCTTGCACCTCTTTCGGGGTTAGAGACCTGTGATTGACCACCCAGGAATGAGCAACTGGGGAGAATTGTAGCTGCCCCTTTCTCCCATAGCTTGGGCAATAGCCCAATAATTCCTCCTGAAGCTGATACCGTTGCTGTCTCTGGAATAAGTCCGAGGGTTGTACAGGGAATTACTAAAGACAGCATTTGCTGCTTCTTGTTTTGGAATATTGCTGGCCTAAAGTTAAAGATTGTGAATCCTCAGTGGGCAGAGTTTGTACCTGGGTTTGACTTACTATGTTTACAGGAGACTTGGGTGGAAGAACCGATCCATATTAACGGTTTTAAAACCTTTCACGTACCCGTAGTTGCATCATCGCATGGGAGAGCAATGGGGGGGCTGTGCATCTATATAGCACATTACTTAAACCTAGGGAATATTGTAACACTGACAGCTGATCGTTGCTTTCAAATAATAGGGGCAGATTTGGACAGAACAATTGGTATAGTTGTAGTGAATTTTTATAATAATGCCCCCACGTGAATAGCTGGCAGGAGTGTTGGGGGCCATATCCCATCATATTACAAAGATCCAGGTGGCCTCCACTAAAGATTTGTTTATAATTTGGGGTGGAGACTTTAACATCAATTTATGCCACTACTGGGACACTGGTGTCTGTGGTCTGGGCTATAACAAAGAAATTAGTTGCCCTCACTTTAATCATTCAGGACCCAGGGATATTATAAATGATATTATGTTCACTGGAGACATGGGCTTTGCAAATAATTTATGTAGCACCCCGGTCTCCTTCAGCCCAACGTTTAATGGACAAGGGCTGTCTTCTACCATAGACTTTATCCTAATTTCGTCCAGACATGCCTCCAGAGTCACAAATTTCCAAACTCATGACATTTCCCTTAGCGATCATTTCCCACAGAGTATTGGAGTTAAGGTTGATTGTAGATTAGTTAAAGGGAAGGTTTCGTCCACTCACCTTGCTAACGATGTTACATTGGTCAGACAAAATGGCTATGCGCTGAGTTGGAAAAAATTGATCCGGAGTCGCTTATGAGAAAGGTGACTTCTAACTGTAGTGATGCCATTAAAAAATGTTTAGGAGATGACCATCCTGCGTCGGAAATAGTGGAGGGTTTTTCTGAAATAGCAGACTTCATTGGTAAAACCCTTCATGTAAACTCAAGCAAGAAAACCCTTCAAAATAAAGGATGGTTTGATTCTAGTTGCTCTAAAGCCCACTCCAAACACAAACTTGCACTGCATAGAAAGGTTAAAAATTATGAAGAAATAAAAGAAGCCAGAAGGGCTTATAGATGTACCTTAAAAGCAAGGAAATTTTTTTTAAGGGAGGAGGCATGGAATGCCCTGAGAGCTGCGTCAGAATTGAAAGTTTCTTCAGCGTTTTGGAAAGCGGTCAATGCTCCCTTTTTAGCTGATGCAGGGAGGGCAACTATAGAGATAGCGGTTTCTAAGGGTGAATGGGTTGATCACTTTTCTAAATTATATTCTGCACCCTGTCCTGAAACAAGTAGTAATGACTTGGTGAGGGATAGGGTAGAATACCAGACTATAAATTACCATTCACATCTCCAATTAGATCTTAATGAAATTGAGGAGGCAATCGCAATGAGCAAGAGTGGTAAGGCCCCAGGCCCTGATGGCATTCCTGTGAACCTTTTCAAACATAATATTATTTTCTGGGGACCCATTTTAACAAAAGTCATTAATGCCTGTATCTCGACCAGCCTTATTCCTACCTGGAGTGAATCGATTTTGGTTCCGATTTTTAAAAAGGGGGATAGGCACAACCCAGTGTGTTATCGGCCTATTTCGCTTTTAGACTCCACGGTCAATATAATTGGAAGAGTACTCCTTTTTAGATTGCAGGACTGGGAAGATAATTATTCTATTATCAGTAATATACAATATGGGTTCCGTAAGGGTTTGGGCACTATAGATCAGTGCCTACATTTAGAATTAACTATTGCCAAATATACTAAGGCGAAAAGGGGCCCTCTCTACCTGGCCTTTGTGGATTTGTCCGCGGCCTTCGACTGTGTCATCCATAAAAAACTATTGCCGATTTTGGAGAGGTTGGGCATGGAACCATCCCTAGTCTTGATCCAGCGCGATACTAGCAACGAGCATTCATACAACAGATACTCACTTGGGCCCATACATTCATACTACGCTAGTGTTTCACGCTGGTGGTGTCAGTTGTTACTCTTTATCAAAATCCCTGCTACCAATTACCTTCTGATTGAAGAGTAATGACTTACCAATGGATCCTCTGTTAATTAGGAAGTTTAAAATGAGTGACATTCATTACGGTTCATAAATCCTGAAATAATCACTGAGTCAGGAAGTTTTAAAATGTTTATCTAAAGATTTAGCAGAGTAAAATACAGAGCTGCATGATACTTAATCGCATATCAAGGATGAAGCACCATAAATCAATTTATTGATTAATGACGGTCCCTCAGAAAAGGAGAAGATAGAGACAGCAGCGCAACTAAAGGTTGCATATATTTACCTAAAGTGCGAGAACCAAACCCCTTGGCCAAGGAGTTGGAAAAGATGGGACCCAGGAAGGATGAAGAGCAAAACCTCCTCCAGGTTCAGGACAGGACTGGTGACCTCTCTACCTACGACGCCTGCGTCGTTCCCCTCTCTGATACTCCGCTTCTCCTCGATTCTCCCGTGCCTTCCTTCTAATGGACTCCGTCGCCCCCTCCTCAGGACCTCTCTGGACAGCGATTCAGTCTGCGATCGATCAGCTTGGCAGTCTGGAGCTCTTCTGTGTGTTCTGAGAGTAAGCTCTAGTCTCCTGTGTGCGCCAACTAATTAGCTAATTCTATATCTTTTATACCCTTCTACGCCCATGTACCTCCCATTAATGTTGCAAAAATATGAGACCACTACTTCTGATTGGACAGGGACAGGGGGTTGATTCTCACACCATATGATTTTAGTTCGAATTATGAAGACCATTGTTTTTAAAATACCGCCCATCAAATTTAATACATTAGCTTTATTTCCCACCCGTCTCACGACAAAATTATACATTCTCCATGTACAATGTTTCAATTTTCAACAGGAAAGATATGGGTACAGCAATTTCGGCCATCAGGTCATGGCCTTGGACGACGTCCAGATTGACTTCATCCTTCTTTCTTGGCAGACATGCAAGACGCATGCGCAGAATCATTGTCTCTCGAGTTTCAGTTCATCAACCCCAGGCCCAAGTTTACAAACTAATAAAAGTACAAGAAGAAAATATTAAAATCACAAATAAAATGTTTCACTGTATACCCACTCTCTCTACTCTATTCCCATTTATTTAAAAATTCTATCCCGCATTAGTAGCGTTAAAGAAACGACAATTTAATTATAACATGAGAGCAAGCTGTAGCATGTGAAAACATTGAGCAGCCATTTTAGAACACACTGCGCAGAAGCAGGATTTTCCCACCAAGCAAAGTAAGACGTCACAACATGTGATATGGTTGAGACATGCGCAGAAGAGTTTCCCGCGTTTTAGCGGCCATTTTAGAACAAACAAGCGTTATTTGTTAGTTAGAACACATAGGCAAGCTTCATAACTATTTATGTTGTGTATGTAAAAGTTAGTATAACAATACAAAGTTTAATATATTAATACTGTGAGGAGATTGCCTCCGAGCAAGTCTCATTTATGAGTCCTTGCTCCATCAATCCCCTCTCTGATGGCGTTTCTGAGCCATCAAATACTACCCACAACCAGATGCCAACTTTTAACATACTATAATTTCATTTTCATTTTGACTTTTTCTATTTTTCACATCTCCTTTCAGCTTTTTGTATAATTCACTTCTCAAATCTTCATGTTCAATTTCATCGAATTTTCTTTTCTTTCCCTTTCCTGTCACATTATACGAATCATCTTTTCTACAACATTTACACCATATTATTATCGTCAATGCTATTATTGCTATTCCCGCTAAAGGTACTAATACTTTACCTATAAGTCCTTTCCCTATATTAGAAAACCAGGAACCAATTGACGCTATACTATTTGTCAATCTTTCCCATACACTATCAACTTCCAGTGGTTTCAGTTCCTCCTCAAGTTTTGTAATATTCTGTATATATGTTCCAATTTCTGCACTTTTATCAGGTATGTAAGTGCAACAATGTTTCGTCTTCAATAATTTACAGACTCCGCCCTCTTTTGCCAAAAAAATGTCAAGAGCAAGTCGATTTTGCATAACCATAGATCTAATCGCAACCATCTCCGCATTAATCATTAGAAATCCTCCAGCAGTATCCGTTGATAAATGATCAACCACTGTAGACAATTTACATATTTTCCTTGAGTTCAGAATTATTCCCACCGAAGGTATCAATGCACCAAATATATCACCTACTATTTCAGAAAAACTAAGGGGCATATTATCAACAACCGGCGATAAATATCGCTAAGCGCACTTAGCGCTAGGATATTTATCGCCGGCGATCGATGAATTTTATCGCTGAGATAGCGTGCTATTAGCAACGCTTATCTCAGAATCGATAAAATTCCTGGCGCAAGCTGCCAAATGTCCGATTATCGCTGGAAATCCAGCGATAATCGCACGACATTTGGCGATAGCTTGTTGATAGGGCTGGGCATACTTAACCATGATATCCACCTTCCATTGGATATCATGGCTAAGTCAAACTAAAAGCATGCGTAAGGAAAGTAGCGTTAACCAAGGTTAGCGCTACTTTTCTCATCGCTATGCTTGTTGGGGATTCCCTTGATAATTGGAGAAATGTCGGTTAACGACATGTCTCCAGTTATTTTGGGACGGAACGCCCACTTTGCATCTCATTAGAGATGCAAAGGTGGCGTTATGGAAAAGGGCGATAGGGCAAGGATTCACGCGATAGCGTGGCCTTGCTAATTCAGCAATAAAATTATCGCCGCTTTTCGTCTGAAAACTGACGCTAAAGCGGCGATAATTTCTTATCGCCGGCTTGATGATATGCCCTAGCTCTTTTACTACGTGTTAATTCGCCATTATTTTCATTGCTCCCAGTGTTTCTTTTTATGTGGTATATTTTTGGAAATACTATTCCAAAATAACAACTTCCATACCACCGTGCAGGAAGCCTAAAGTAAGCCTTATTCCCACACACATAATAGATTCCAGGAAAAACTGAATCTGTTCCTCCTTTGAGTCCCCAACCTCCAAGAATTAAGAAATTGTGTTCACATTCACTGGTACCGATGAAAACATTGTTATAGTCAGTCCTTAACCTATGTAGACAAATTTTCCCTGTTTTTACAAAATCCAGAGCCATAGCAGCTTGAGCCTTGCCAGGTGTGTAACTACCTTCTTTCTCAACCCAAGGTGGCAAATGCGTCTTATCTTCAGAAGCTTTCCTTTGAAAATCTTGTCTTCTATCTTCTACTAAATTCAAAAATATCTTTTCTTCTTCGTGTAAAGAACATGTTAGATTGTTTCTATGTGCATGTGTTATGTCTATTGATTTCATTGTTAAGAAAAACTCTCCCATAAACTGTGCATCTTGACTACTAAGCACTGGGTTCATACCCTTGCGAATCGGAACCTCAGAAAATATCACATTTATGTTTGAATAATAATACTGAAGTCTCCCTGTTCTATAAAATAAACTAGCCAATACACTACATGAGATGCCATAAGTTAATGGCAAGTGATGATACGTTAACCCTTCTGCTACTGATTCGGGTAACTTCATACAGACATAAGAATTACTAACTTCCATGGTATCTACATATTGAAACAATAGCTTTGTGAAAACATTTAAACTAGTGTCGTTATCAGTTATCTCATGATGAAATTCTGGTTCATTTTCTGCCATTAGTTCTACTCTATTACCCTTCAAGTTTGCTGTCCTTTCCTTAGTTTCGTTATTAATCTTTTTATCCATTATCATAAGGTAAGGAACTGCTACAATCAGGACTAACCATACTATAAGCACCATTACTAGACTACATATGCATACTGCACAGCATCTTTTACAACATTTCTGTTTTGATCTCCCAGTAACTCTATCGTCGGACATTTTGACAAGGAAGATTGCTCTTCATATCTATTTTTCTTCACTTTTCTTTGCGCAGCTTATTCACGTTATCAAGGTGGTCTTGTTTCTGTTTCATAGACCAGTTCTGCACTAGTTCCTTCGTCACCACTTTCACTTGATTCTGAGCTCTTGTAGTCTTCAAGAATTATGTAAGTCCAGTCAGGACCTTTAAACTTGTTGTTAATAAGTTTCAGCCTTTTACTTCTCCGATTCTCAGTTTTGCTTTCTTGTCCTGTTTGACTTGTCACTTCGTTTACTTGTCCAGGATTTTCACTTCTGGTTCTTACGTGGTATTTCACTCTTTTAATGACACTAGGCCAATGATCACCTTTTCTTGTTTTCTGTGTTTGCACTGCCCTTTTGCTTTCTTCTTCTTCGTTAGTTCGTTTATTTTCAGGTTGTGTCACAGTCTTGTTTTTGACAATTACAGTTTCTTTTATCTGTTCTTTTTCAGGTCTGATCGGTTTCTTTTCAGCAGCTCCACTTTCAGTTTCTGATAGCTGACTTTGTTCAGGATTTTCGTCTTCAGGTTCAAGAATTTCGAGATCTTCTGATTGAATGGGTTTTCCTTGATCTAACTGGTCCTGATCAGGGCTTATTGCACTTTGTACTTCTGCAGCCTGACCGCATTCTTGTAAACCTGTCTGTCCCTGCTCAAAATTTCTTCGTTCTTCACTATTTTGAGCCCAGTTTTCTTTCCCTATCTGGTCCTGCTCAGGTTCTCTTATTGTTTCTTCTTCTTCTCTTTCCTGGGCTGCTTCTTCTTCACCTATCTGATCTTCTGTAACTTCTTTTAGATTTGCTTGACTTCTTGTTCTGTAGTAAACTCTAGGAATTTCCACCACTGGTATCCAGTCCTGGCTTGTGCTCGGTTGTTCTTCATCAGCTTCCCTCGAATCTTGCTCCTGTGATTCGTCAGCTGGGCAACCTTCAGCTTCCTCAGTGATTGTCACTGTCTGAGAATTTTCTTCTTCAGGGTCTGGTACTCTTTTAGTGTGGCTTACATGAATCCAATTAGGAAATCCTGCACACTTCACAGCGGTGTTTGTAACCAATATGATCTGACAAGGTACGCTCCACCTGGGTGATAGACACGTTTCTCTGGTGTGATTCTTCACTACCACCCAGTCACCGGGATTCAGATCATGTTCTTGTTCAGGCTGCCTGGAAACTGCGTCTTCTCCAACCTGGTGAGAGACAGAACGCACTAGGTCAGCCAATCCTTTGCAATAATCCAGAACCATATCATCAGATATATTCACCAGTTTGTTTATGGGAACATGTGCTTGTCTCATTGCTCTTCCCATCATTATCTCGTGGGGACTCAATCCGGTATTTCTATCAGGAATGCTTCTGAGTCCCATTAAGACAAGTGGCAATGCATCCGGCCAACTTAATGATGTTGATGCACACATTTTTCCCAGTCTGGATTTTATTGTGCCATTCAATTGTTCAACCACTCCAGAAGCCTCTGGACGATATGCACAGTGCAATTTTTGTTCAATTTGGAATGCTTCACAGATTATCTTAATTACTTCACTGTTAAAGTGCTTCCCTCTATCCGACTCCAAAGTTACTGGAAAACCAAATCTAGGAATGAGTTCTCGTAGCAACAACTTTGCGACTGTAATACTGTCATTTCTCCTGGTAGGGTAAGCCTCCACCCACTTTGAAAACAGACACACTGTGACAAGTACATATTTTAGCCCTCTGCATGGTGTTAACGGAATAAAATAAAATTGGAGTCTTATAAATGGACCCTCTGCCTTTCCAATCTTTCCAAACCCGATTATTGTCTTCCTCCCTGGATTATGCATTTGGCAGGTTAAACATCTCTGGCAAAGACTCTCTGCTACATCCCTGAATTTGGGATTGTACCAATTTTGTCTGAAGAGCCTAATCATTGCGTCTCTCCCTATGTGTGTGTCTCCATGATACATCCTGGCCATTTGTGAGAGCAGACAGTCGGGCATGACTGGTCTGCCATCAGCACAAATCCACACCTCGTCATCCTGTCTTTGAGAACATCCCACTTTAATCCATATATTCTTTTCACTCTCATCAGCATCATCTTGCAATCTTTTTACATCATTCCATGTTTCAGGAGGTGCACACAGCAAAAGTTGGCAGCTGATTCCCATTCTTTCCACCCTTTTATTCACCGCCATGCTGTTTTTGGCACAATGTTGAGCCACAAGGTCTGCATATCGGTTGCCGACTACCACCCAGTCATCTCCTGACTGGTGTGCGGCACATTTCACCACAGCCAATTCTTTTGGTGATTGTATTGCTTCCAACAATTCCCTTACAAACTGTCCATTTTTAATGGGGGATCCTGAAGAAGTCATGAAATCCTTCTGCATCCATAGTTAGCCAAAATCATGCACAACCCCGTAACCATATTGGCTATCTGTAAATATAGTTACTTTTTGATTCCTCCCAATTTTGCAAGCTTTTATCAAAGCAATCAATTCAGCTACTTGTGCAGATTTTACTCCTGGTAAATAAGATGCTTCGACTATTCCAGTTAATTCACATACTGCATATGCTGCAGTCAGTTTACCATCTTCATGCCTCTGGCATGAACCATCAACAAACAGCTCCCTGTCTGGCTTTCTTAGGGGCAATTCCTCAATATCCGGACGTGGTTTTGTGCACAACTCTGTGACTTGTAAGCAATCATGTTCTTCTTCGTCATCTTTAACTTTTTCATGGTATGGGTCTGGAAGTAAGGTAGCTGGATTTACTATTGTGCACCTTACCATGGTCACATTCTCAGCACCTAAAATTATCCTTTCATATTTAGTCATCCGACTAGGAGTAAGATGCTGAGTTCGGGTTCTTGTCAATAGAATCACAACTGCATGTGGAACAAACACCTTGACTGGGTGTCCCATTACAATTGACTCACTTTGTTCAATGCTCAAACAGGTAGCCGCTACTGCTTTTAAGCAGCCTGGCAACGCGGCGGCCACTGGGTCCAATGTAGCAGAAAAATATGCTATAGGAGGTCTATCCAGACCATGTCTCTGAGTTAGGACTGATAGTGCACAATTTTCTCTCTCATGACAGAATAGTGCAAACTCTTTCTTATAATCGGGCATGCCTAAGGCAGGTGCTGCACACAAATCGTTTCTCAATTTTACAAAGGCTGCTACGCTTTCATCATCCCATTCGACTGGGTCCTTTGCCTTCTTTTTTGTCATTTGAATTAAGGGCTTTGCTAACAGGGAAAATCCTAGTATCCATTGTCGACAATAACCCACCACCCAAAGAAACATTCTCACTTCCCGTTGGGTGTTAGGCATTTGCATTTTCTTAATCAATTTTACTCTTTCAGAGGTTATTCTTCTTTTTCCCCTCTCAATTTGATGTCCTAGATACTTAACTGTTGTTGTACAAAACTGCAGTTTTTCAGGTGAGACCTTATGCCCTTCTTCGGCCAAAAGATTCAGTAATGCAATAGAGGTTCCACATTACAGTCTTCTCTAGTATTAGATGCCACTAACAAGTCATCTATATACTGAACTAAAACTGAACTTCCTGGCATTATTAGTTTTTCTAAGCACTTTTTCAATAACTGATTGAAAATGGAAGGACTTTCCGTGTACCCCTGAGGAACACGATTCCATACATAGACCTTATTCTCAAATTTAAATGAGAAAGATACTGGCTATCTGGGTGCAATGGTATTGAAAAGAACGCCTGGCACAAATCAATCACAGTGAACCATCCTGCACTCCAAGGGATCTGGTATAGAATTACTGCTGGATTTGGCACTATAGGACAACAAGGTTCCACAATCTTATTTATTTTTCTCAGGTCTTGGACAATCCTATATTTCCCACTAGGCTTCTTTAAACCCATTATCGTGAATTACATGGGCTACACATTACTTCTTTTAGTATGTTTTGTTTTACCATTCGGTCGATTTCTTCAATAACTCCTGCTTTTACTTCTGCACTCATTTTGTACTGCCTAGTATTCAGGAAAATTGCACCTTCTTTCACAGTAATTTTAACTGGGTCAATATTGGCCATAAGTCCTAGTTCTTTTCCCGTAAAATCCCAGACTATGGGATTCACTGTAGTTTTTAATTCTTCTGGCAACTCGTCTTTTGTGTTCAAAGAGAACATCTCCTCTATCTCTGTACCTTGTTTCGCAATCATGAATTTATATTCATGATCTTCATCAGGGGTCTGAATTGCCACACCATCCGGTGTGCAGAATATTGTGCAGTTCATTTTACACAACAAATCTCTGCCCAATAAATTTACTGGACTAGAATCACACACTACAAATTGATGCATTTCTCTAAAATTTCCAATTTTAACTTCCATTGGTTCGGTAAGAGGTGTTCTAATCTTTCGATTAGCTACTCGCACTACTTGGATAGCTTCTCCAGAGAGAGGAAGGTCTGGAATGTCTGCTGTTCTCACAGTAGACCGGGTAGCACCAGTGTCCAAAAGAAAAGTAATATCATTACCCTTCACATTCCCTTCAACATATGGACCTGACTGATCTACCGGTAAGGTTGCGCCAAGTACGCACTCCTTCTTCCCCTCTCCTAGGCACCGTCATGAACTCTACTGACAGAAATCGTCCTGTAAAAGAAACTGTGAGGTTACATAATCATTCTTACCACTTCCTCCTTGATATCCGATGTCTGTACCGTGCTTTGCTCTGCTTACATTACCCTGTACAGGTGAAGGTGGTAACTGACTCTGAGGATTTACACCCTGCTGTGAGTCATTCTGCGTCTGTGGATTTAAATTTTGATTTGGGCCATTATTATTCCGTATCTTTTTACATTCATCCTTCCAATGCCCCAACTTTCCGCATCCATGACAAGGAAATTTCTTTTTAGCTTCTTCTCTGCTCATTCGTCCTCTCACTTTTCCACCATTCCCAGCATCAACATTTGATCCAGAATCTTTTCCCTGACTTTCACTTGGATTATCCAAATTAATCCCCTGTTTCTCGGCCATTTTTACCTGAGCCCACATCACTTTCTCTTGCAGTTTCTTGTGCCTATCCTCAATGTCATCTCCACAATATTTAGAATATTTCAAAATCTCGTCGATCGGTTTCCCCTGCCAACACAACATGTGCTGCTTAATCATCTGACAAATCTCTGGTTGCAGGCCATAAACAAATCGGTAAACAAACTGACTCATGTTCTTATCTCCAATATCCTCAAAGCCACTATACTGTTTGAATACCTGCAATAAACGTTCATAGTACGCGTGTACCGATTCACTGGCTTCTTGGGTAGTTCTGTCTATTTTCACCCAATCTGTTTCTTTTGGTGGTATTTTCCCTTTCAGGTAAGTTATTACCTGTTGATACTTTTCATCACATCACTTGACGGGGCACCTGTCTTTGGATCTCTGGGATACTCTTCACTTGGCCAATCAACTGTAATTTTACAATCTGTCCATAAATCGGCAGGTACCACTATGTCAAACAGACCATCCAAGTCCTTCAACAATACCTTTGACACTTTCACAAACCTTTCAACCTGCTTGTACCATTCAATTGGTTTCTCTCTTAACTTCGGGAAATCATTCGTAAATGATAAAATATCCTGTCTGCTCCATGGGACATGTACATATCCTCCTCCTGGAACTTCTGGCATCGGATACATTTGATCTGTCTTCCCTGTTTCCTTCATTAAATATTCAGAGGCTGTCCTACTTGATCATGCCTCTTCCTTCTTCTTGGCCCATCTAACTCTCCATTTATCTAGGTCTCCCCATTTTTGCAGGACTGTCATTAATTCTTTTACTTGTAATTTTCTTCCAGAGGCATTCATGTTTTCTAAATCTTTGTCTGAAAAATCTGCTCTATAGGGTTTCTGCAACACTTTTGATCTCCCTATTTCAATTCCCATTTGCAAAGCTAAATCTGATAATTTCTCATGGAATAATTTTACATTTCTGGTGATACTTCTGCATACGAACAATAATTCTTCTTCATCGTAAGCATTTAGGCAATCTAACCCCACATTTCCTGCTATTATTTCTTCTAATTCAACTTTTAATTTATAAATATCCAAAATTTTTGGAGGTGTACACTGTTGATCTGATCCTTGTGCCCACCTTTCTAAGTCTTCTGGAGTAACTACTGTGCCACTTTTTGTTCCTGATGAGGTTATTATGTTTACATCTTTTGAGCAACCAGGTGTAGCCCTTCTGGGAGTACTATTTACAGAATCTCGAATGGGCAAGTCCATTAATGAAATCACAGATTCACAATCACTAAAATGATCCTCAACCATTACTACTGCTTCAAGTTTAGGAACATTCACAGTAGTAGGCGTAACTAACGGTGGAGGATAGTTTCCTTTGTCACTATATATTGGGACTACTGGACCAATTGTTACAGGTATGGTCAAAGAGTCAGGATGTACTTTTATCTGTGTTATTTTCTGTATTAATTCTGCTCTGGTCTTCCCTAGGGCTTCTTTTTCTTTATCATGAAGTACCCTACTAGGTGTGAAATCATGCAATACCTGCGGTACCAAGGGGGTTTTTAACGGTGGTGCACTTGGGGTACATCCCTTTGTCCCTTCCTGATATGGTGGTGGGTTCTTTAACAACTCTTCCATAAATTCATCTTCAGAATCTCCACACCTATTTAAGTGTTTTGTCTTTTCTGTGCATTTGCTCCCTAACAGTTCTTCTTCTGTCAATATTGGATACAGTCCCTCTGTAAGCATTGCTCTTCTCCACTGTTTCATCTGACCGTCCCTTGACTCATTTTGGTACCTAGGGAAAAATCCTCGGTAACCCCTATTACTCCTGGATCGATCACGCTCAAATGCCTCGGTTTCCCATTCCTCTAAGGCTTTGTATTGAGTTAATCTAGGTCTGGGTTCTAAATCATTCATCCTCAATCTCAGATTTTGAAGAATCCTTCAATTAAAGGTACCATTCTTGGGAAATTTTAATATTCCATCATTTTTGGTATATTCTATCCAATTCTCTAACCATATGCAAGTATGATAACCTCTTTCCATCATCATGAATGAAGCGGGCGTTTTAGCTGGTGGAATGATAATTCCTTCTCTAGTTTTGATTGGTTTGTCCTTTTTAAAATAATTCTTAATCTGTTGTAGAAGTGTCATTTTCCTCTTCTCTCCGTACATTTTATCTAATCTTCGGTGTATAAAGTTATATTCTGCAAAACCTAGGAATCCCCTATCCGGACGAGTTCCTATTAAAGTTGGATCGCGTTTTAACATGCAATCTCCACTATCCACTAGGATTTCTGTTTCTATATTAGCAACCGATCAAATTCCAGTTTACTTTTGTTTCTGAACCAATCCTAGCGCGGCCTTTCTGTGACGTTAGTCTGTCAACCCCTCCTTTACAATCTGCGCTTTTCTGTACCTCGCTGTTTCGACCAATCCCAGCGCGGCACCTCTGACGTCAGTATTACTCCTGACTATTGACCCCTCCTTTACAAGAGTCTTCCACGCCCGCGGTTTCAACCAATCCCAGCGCGGCGCTTTGTGACGTCAACTCCCTCTCCGGCAGCTGACCCTCCCTTTACAAAAATCGTACGCAAACCCTTATTTTCTCTACAACTTTAATTAAAATTTAGTAACAACATAAAACATTCGCTATCGTGTCAGTTTCTCTAATTTGAAAAAGATAGTTTTCGTCCACACTAGTAAACCCTTTCCGTTTACTAAACATAAACTACGAGTAAAACCCTTCCGTTTACTCTTCACTTGAGCATCAAAAATATCTGTTACTTCTTCAATGTTACCCTTTCTAGGTGATATAACATCAAATTTTCACCAGCATATTCCTTTTGCTATTACTCACACGCATAGAGTCCCTAACAAGTACTGATAGCCCTACCTAACTTTTCAGTACTATTTCTGCCTGACAGATAACCTCACTGCAGTATGGCTTCCACTTACCACCCGCTATTCAATTTTCCTCCAGCGCGATAATTGATCCAGCGCGATACTAGCAACGAGCATTCATACAACAGATACTCACTTGGGCCCATACATTCATACTACGCTAGTGTTTCACGCTGGTGGTGTCAGTTGTTACTCTTTATCAAAATCCCTGCTACCAATTACCTTCTGATTGAAGAGTAATGACTTACCAATGGATCCTCTGTTAATTCGGAAGTTTAAAATGAGTGACATTTATTACGGTTCATAAATCCTGAAATAATCACTGAGTCAGGAAGTTTTAAAATGTTTATCTAAAGATTTAGCAGAGTAAAATACAGAGCTGCATGATACTTAATCGCATATCAAGGATGAAGCACCATAAATCAATTTATCGATTAATGACGGTCCCTCAGAAAAGGAGAAGATAGAGACAGCAGCGCAACTAAAGGTTGCATATATTTACCTAAAGTGCGAGAACCAAACCCCTTGGCCAAGGAGTTGGAAAAGATGGGACCCAGGAAGGATGAAGAGCAAAACCTCCTCCAGGTTCAGGACAGGACTGGTGACCTCTCTACCTACGACGCCTGCGTCGTTCCCCTCTCTGATACTCCGCTTCTCCTCGATTCTCCCGTGCCTTCCTTCTAATGGACTCCGCCGCCCCCTCCTCAGGACCTCTCTGGACAGCGATTCAGTCTGCGATCGATCAGCTTGGCAGTCTGGAGCTCCTCTGTGTGTTCTGAGTGTAAGCTTTAGTCTCCTGTGCGCGCCAACTAATTAGCTAATTCTATATCTTTTATACCCCGGGCGCCCATGTACCTCCCATTAATGTTGCAAAAATATGGGACCACTACTTCTGATTGGACAGGGACAGGGGGTTGATTCTCACACCATATGATTTTAGTTCGAATTATGAAGACCATTGTTTTTAAAATACCGCCCATCAAATTTAATACATTGGCTTTATTTCCCACCCGTCTCACGACAAAAATTATACATTCTCCATGTACAATGTTTCAATTTTCAACAGGAAAGACATGGGTACAGCAATTTCGGCCATCAGGTCATGGCCTTGGACGACGTCCAGATTGACTTCATCCTTCTTTCTTGGCAGACATGCAAGACGCATGCGCAGAATCATTGTCTCTCGAGTTTCAGTTCATCAACCCCAGGCCCAAGTTTACGAACTAATAAAAGTACAAGAAGAAAATATTAAAATCACAAATAAAATGTTTCACTGTATGCCCACTCTCTCTACTCTATTCCCATTTATTTTAAAATTATATCCCGCATTAGTAGCGTTAAAGAAACGACAATTTCATTATAACATGAGAGCAAGCTGTAGCATGTGAAAACATTGAGCAGCCATTTTAGAACACACTGCGCAGAAGCAGGATTTTCCCACCAAGCAAAGTAAGACGTCACACCATGTGATATGGTTGAGACATGCGCAGAAGAGTTTCCCGCGTTTTAGCGGCCATTTTAGAACAAACAAGCGTTATTTGTTAGTTAGAACACATAGGCAAGCTTCATAACTATTTATGTCGTGTATGTAAAAGTTAGTATAACAATACAAAGTTTAATATATTAATACTGTGAGGAGATTGCCTCCGAGCAAGTCTCATTTATGAGTCCTTGCTCCATCAGTCTCATTAATGAGACAATTTTATATCGGGGCCAGGGTTCGATTCGGGACAGGGGGTGAGTGCACTGATTCCTTTACTGTCGGAAGAGGTGTAAGGCAGGGCTGTGTCCTGGCACCCTTTATTTTTACCTTGTATATTAATAACTTAGATCGGGTTCTGAGAGATGAGTGCCAGGACCTCCCGGCGGTAGGGAAGTGCTCACTTCCTGTGCTCATGTATGCGGATGACGCGGTGCTTATGGCCCGCACTCCGAATAGTCTCCAGAAGGTATTATCTAGTTTTGTGAACTTTATGTCCAACTTGGGCCTTACAGTAAACGCCTCCAAAACATTCATTTTAAAATGTGGATCGGAGAGCAAAAAGTGTTGCCCGTTCTTCTTAGAGAAGAATCGTCTAGACTGCGCCAATACCTTTTCATACTTGGGGGTCTTATTTGATCGTACTGGCACGTGGACACAGGCTGTTAATCTAAGGAGACTGTTATTCTCAAAGTCACTGGCAGCCCTGGTTAATTTTAGCAAGAAATTGGGCAGACGCCCTCCCTCAGAACTACTTCAAATTTACAAGGCTAAATGTGTCGCAATAGCGACCTATGGAGCGGGTATTTGGGGACATGTAGATGTGACATCTTTACAGAGGGCCGAAAACAGATTTCTTAGATACCTGCTTGCTGTCCCGGTTAGTGTCTCTACTTTCAATTGCCACTCGGAGCTAGGTATATCTTATATAGCGGATGTCATTGCCATTCAACCAATTCTCCTCTGGCATCATATTTGGACTTCAGAGAAGACCATTTTAAATCGTGAAATGATTACTGATTGCTGTGGGCTAGATGGGGTATCACATATAAGTTGGCTCAGGTATGTCAAGGAATTCTTTTGTAAATTAGGACATCAAGAATATTTTGATAACCCCAATACCTTGACTAAAGTAAATAGGAAAGTTTTTAAACTTAGCTGTTTGCAGTATCTAGAAAATATTAGATTAAATACAGAGATATTAAAAATCTCTGTTCTGGCTCACCAAAACATCCTGACTACTTTTAAGATGCATTCGTATTTAACTTTTGTATCCTCTGACTTTGAAAGAATTTTATTAACACGTTTCAGGATGGGCATTGTCCATAGGTCGCTTAGTTTTCCAGCAATTAACGATTGGTCTAGGCAGCTGTCTAATTGCCCATGCGATGATTTGTCAGCACAATCCACCATGCATGTTTTATTCTTTTGTAAATTTTATACAGTCCAGAGGAAAAGGTGGATTCTTCCGCTGCTTAGAACACTAGGCCTGCGACAATGGCGTCCTGCATTCATAGTCATGCAATCCCTTGGGGAAGAATGTTATCTGTTTCGTTGTTTTTAAAGTCTGTTTTCAAGTGTAGAAAAACTATCCTAATGTAAGATTTTTCACTATATAACTTATCCCATAATTTTGTGGTTTCCGAACCTTCTGTAACATGCGATTTTATTGTTTTATATATATGCTTTTATGATTATTTTATAATCGAATAAAGCTTAACTGACTGACTGACTAGTGTGATACATTGGTTTGTCATGACTAGTTCGAGAGTAGTAGTGGACGTATGGTGATACATCACTACTGGCCATGTAAAGGAAAAGACCAAAAGAACGTAGGTACCTTTGCAGAGGGAGTATCTGCCAAGGCATGGCAGTGCTGTGGAGTAGTCCATGGAACTCTCTTGTCATGGACTACTTCACAGTACTTCCATTATAATTTTTTTGGCCTATCAAAGCAAACCAATATCACTACTACGACCTTGGCTGATACAACACTTGGAAAGACTGAAAGAGTGATATGTTAACGGTGTGAGATATTGCCAGACATGTTCAAGAAAGACGCACATGGCGAAAGAAGGAAAAGGTACTCCTACTTCACAACAGAATTAATGTGAGGACAGAGCTGTCCAAAAAATGAGGGTATTGGTGGTAGGATGTTTTAGAAATGCATGTTATGTATCCACTTTTAGTGTGAATTTGATAGGAAGTAGTTTTAGAGAGAACATTCTTTGGTGCACAAGGATGATTTGTGCCCCGTATTTATTCATGGAATGGCTTAGATCCCCAATGGAAATGATGAGGTCCAATCTTTTGGGGGTGCAGTTAAGATGTAGTGCCCCCCCTGAGAGGTGTGGAGATTAACTCAAAGGATTGTGCCGTCTCTTTAGAGGGGCTGAGTCATGGTGGCATCTCATAAAACATTGGAGGTGGCTTTAAGCAGGATACAGTGTTAATACATTGAGCTGCAGAGCAGCTGGACAACAGGAAAAGTGATTTCAAGAATAACAGAAAGACGTTTTTCGCGGTGGGGAGTTGGGAATGTGTGTTAACACCTTCTAAAAGGTACAGCATTACTTGCATAATTTCAACAAGCACTGGCAAAGCCAACCGGTCTGGCGTTGACCGCCAGCATTTCGGCTTTTCAATGTTTGCCATGTTTTTTTGCAAAACTCTATTGTGGGAGGTGCTGCAGGCTCTCGTCCGTCTAAAAAAATAAATAGTGGCTAAAAGAAAAATAATTTTTGGGCTCATAAAGGACACTTTGCTGCATTATTCCCGGACAGTGAAGGGAACTACTGTGTTCGCGGTTGTGCTCCTTTTTAATACAGCAGAATGCCGTCACTCACAATGAAGCTAGCCAATGGCTACAGTGGGCTGATCCACTGCCCCATGCTGTATGCTGTAGTGGGTGGAAAAAAATTGGAATGGCACAGCAACAGGCCAAAGGATGCCCCTATGAGTAAGTATATTTTACATATAATTTTAGTAAAATGCAAAGGTCTCTGATAACGTGAGACCTAAAAAAGGAAACGCCTAATCTGGTAAAGAGTGGGAATCTGTACTACAGGTGCACAGGAAGAGCTACAGACTATCTGGCACATGCATCAAGGAAGGCTTTTTCGATTCCTTAATTGCGATTATTAAGGAATTGTAATTAAGGAATCGCAAAAGCCTATGCATGCAGGAATCGCTATAAAAATAGCGATTCCTAAACATTCCTTAATTGCGACTCGCAAATTGCGAGTCGCAATTAAGGAATGGCTTTCCATTCATTCCTATGGGCCAACAGGCCCATAGGAATGAATGGGAATTGCATGCGCAATTTGCGAGTACCCATTAGGTACTCGCAAATTGCGCATGCAATTCCAAGGGTGCAAGGGTGTCAAAAGGGCACCCTGTTGCACCACTGAAATTGTAATGTGCACCCATGTTGCGCACACACATGCCCCAGGGCATGTGTGTGTGTAACATGTAACTTTGAAAAATGCACTTTAGTGCATTTTTCAAAGTTTTTGCAAATTACCGACCTGTTTTATTTTTCGGTAATTTGCGACCCCTATTAGCGAAATCGCTATTTAAAATTGCTTCTAGCATTGCATTTAAGGAATCAAAAATTGCGATTCGTTAAATGCAATCGCAATTTCCGATTTTTGCATCTGGGATGATGCATCCCAAATGCAAAAATTGCGGTCGCAAAGGGGCAGATTCTGCGAATCTGCCCCTTTGCGAGCGCAAAAAACAATGATGCATGTGCTTCTAAGTCCCTCGTGAAGTCTGCCACAAACACCCAGTGCAAAAAAATCACTTTTTGTGGATAGGAATAAAAAATGACTCTTAACCCACCCAAGCAGCAGTTGCACCTCGTTTGTGTATCGTATTTCCGTAGTGTCTGGTTTTGCGATTGAGATCTTGAGCGAGTGATAAGTTCAACTGTGAACTGCAAGTCTGTGCAATGCACCTTGGTTGCCTACCTCGGGGTTGTAAATGAAACCTGCTGAGGAAGACAGCTACGATTGCAGGTTCGAGTGACAGCTTGACTACCTAATGAGCTCTTTTATATAATTATTCCTGCCTAGAATATTTAGTGGATAAATGTTCTTTGTTGTAGTATTTTAATCTAATTTGTAATTAATGTCTCTGCTTTTCCGTGTGACTGAATATTATAATGAGCTCACTTACTTCTTCACTGGAGCCCCTATTTTAGTCCTAAATAAGCTGACAGTAACTATCTCTGCTTCAGGGCACGTGCACCATCTCCTGCATTTGAATTAGTCCTTTGCCCTTAGTCGATGGAATAGCATAGACAGTGGTGGGCTATCCATAGGATTTATACTGAACTGTGGCCCCCTGAAGGGTGGGGCCCCCTTCGCCGCATGGGCTTCAGGGAGCTGCATTATGCCCCTGCATGGTGCTGTCCAATGGCTACAGCAGAGTGTTCTGGCCTATCCAGAGATACTTCTGGGCAGATTTACAAGGAACTGACGCATCTGCATTTGCGCCAGTGCCAAATGTCCTTGCGCCACCATGGATGCGCTGTATTTACAATGCAGTGCTCCATGGCACAAGGATAAACAGATGCGTCAGAAATACTGACGCATCTGTTGGCACAAAAGTGACGCATTGCTGGAGTTGCTCATGAAAGTGACGCAACTCCAGCAATGTGCCACAACAGATAGGTGAGTCCCATACAAAAAGCCATGCGTCGTTCCTTACGCCTGGTCTGAGCAGGCATAGGGATTTTGACGCAGTGAAGGCGTAGAGTGACACAGTGAAATGTTGTAAATTTCACTGCGTCAGTTCTACATGGCATATTGCGTGGGAACGCCTAGCCTGCATACATTATACCTGGCGCAGATATAATGTGACCCAGGGCTTTACAACGTGACGCATCTCCCTAGATGCGTCATGTTGTAAATTGGCCGCATTGTTTGCGCAGCCATTGCGTCAAAAAAAAGTGACGCAATGGCGGCGCAAGAGGCTTGTAAATCTGCCCCTGTGCTTCTTACACAGCAGCACTTGCTCTCAGAGGGTCAGAAGGTGAATGGGAATACTGTGCGAGGTGTGGTGGATCACTGATTGTAGGATGTCTATCAGCGTTCCAACAAGCCCCAGAATCCATACACGTTTTTGCTCCCTGTTGGAACCCCAGGTGAGGCTTCGATTTGCGTCTTGCTCCCAAATTCCCATGCTTTTTAGTTGCTAATGACAAGTGAATAACTACCCTTATACCGTGAGTAAAATCCTGCATGGGTAAAAGATTGCCATGTGTTGTATATATACCTTTTCTCGTAACACTACATTCAACAAGGGGTACAATCAGAGCTTAATTTCTTTTTTTTAAAGTCCTGGGGCCCAAAGTTATCCTTAAGAGCCTACAGCCAGTGCTACCTAGTGCTAGCTGTTTCAAAATAGCAAGGCTTCCTATTCTAGATTCTAGTTCATGACTGTCTTCCCCACCCTACACTTCCTGTGTCTTTATCTCACTTCTGTCGGTTCGTTTACTTTACTCTTTTTAGGTCTGGCTTTACAGCACAGCATTAAGTGAACAATTCACCCAGAGGAGCATTAGCCGCTCACCTCATGTTATTAGCTGTTTCGTGTATTTGTCTTCCAAGAAGTTGTTCCATTGGAAGGTATGAGGGACTAGGGGCCAGATGTGCTACTGCATTTTATTGTCGCAGGATTTGCGATAAGCAAATGTGGTTTTCAAATGTATCAACATGTTACCATATTGTTAAATGAATTTAGGAAATCATAAGGAATCTCCATATGCAAGGGGATTGTTTCTTAACCCGTGTCCAGGACCCCTGGGGTTCTGCAAAACCTACTCAGGTGGTCAGCGACTGCTTAAAAAAATTAAGTGACATTAGCGATTAATGAAATATATAAAAAAAGAAGCAAAATGTAAAATTGAAAAATGTAAACATTCTGTAAATATGAAGGAAGTTGGAGGCTAAAAAGTAAGCTAGTATCCTCAGATTGATTTGTGGGATCAGTGCAAGTGGATCATGCACTATGAGTGGCTTCAATTGAATTTGGACAAGTTCCAACCTTCCAATTAAAAGAAAAACAAAAGTCATATTCTTTTGTGAAATCAATCAAATAAAAATTAATTTGTATATTTGTTTAATAAATGCTTGTTTCTGTATTATTTCTGTATTGTTTTGTCGTTCAAATCATCAAAACTTCTTAGGCTGGCTTCCAGTAATGAGTCAGTGGGGGTCCCTGGATTCCAATAATGATTCAGTGGCAGTCCCCGGGTTCCAGTAAGGATTAAGTGGGGGTCCACAGAAGTCAAACGATTAAGAACCACTGATTTAAGGTATCACTACCAAATTGCAATTCCTTAAAGCATGTATTAATGTTTTGCGACAGAAAAGTGGTCGCAAAATGTTAATATTTTACCGACACCTCAAAGGAGGTGGTAATCGTTCGCAAACAGGAAGGGGTTCCATGGGGACCTCTTCCCATTTGTGAATGGTCCAAAAAACATTTTTAGGAGTAGGCAGTGGTTCACAGGAACAGTGCCTACTCTTAATAACTAAGGACACATTTATGAGCCCATTGCGCCGCAATAGTGTCACTTTTTGTGACGCTCTGGCAGCGCAAACTACAAAATTATATTTATGAGGTCACATAAAGCCACTTTGGATGGCTTTGAATGTCCTCATAGATATGGAGTAAGGGCAAGGCAGCACAAATCACTGCGTCGGCTTACTGTGCGCTAGGGTGACGTTCCATTGGAAGTTGCGGTGGGTGTTCCAATGCAACACCCATGGATTTTGACGCTTCCCCAGATTTACAAAACCAAGTAACCAGGGGATGTGCAAAAACCTTACACCTCCCCAGGGAGGTGCAATGAGGATAAATAACTTTATTTCTCCTTGTTTTTTCGTCTTTCCATATGTGCATGTAAAGATGAAAAAGCCTTCCAGGATTGTTTTTGTGCAGGACGGTGCCTCTTCCTGCACAAAAACAATCCTGCCGACAATACAGGCACCCTTGCACCATGGTGTTGTGTACAATGTCACAGGCAAGACCTAAATATAAATTCCGAGCCTAAAAAATGAGTGGTAGTGGTCACCAGTGGCAACCATCTGCACAAATTAGGCACTGGGTATATTGGTAAAGTTAGCAGAAGCTGTAGCAAAGGCACCACTGGTGCAGAGTAACATATTTCCAGGACCCTTTGTGCCCAAAATACAGGTCGAGTGTGAGAGACATATCCACATATTAAAAGCTTTCATTTGCATGTCTTTTTGATGGCAACCTATGAGTGTGAGATTTTTTCGGGAAAAGCTTAGACTATTTTTTACACTTTTGAGTCAGAATTGTTTCTTAACTTGTTTCAAAATCAAGTATAGAAAGAGATAAAATGTAAATCGGTTTTCCAGTTAGTTCGTGAGTATGTGTATTGGGCTTCTCTGAATCCATATAAAAGCTGTCTTTTGGAGATTATCAAAAGTGGATCTTTTTATTATAACAGAAGGAAGGTAATTGCTCCTTAGTAAGGCAAGACGAACGAAAGCCTTTTCTGTGCAGCACCTAAAGAATGAAACATTAAGGGCCATCCAAGGAGGTGAGGGGGTCCCAGTTCTTTGCCTGCAGGTGACATGTCCTCGTACCAGTCATTACTTTAGAGGTGAATTTCAGCTGCTGAGACAACAAAATATACAGGAGGCATGATAAAATCCAGCCCCCATCTCTTTCCAATAGCCGTAATAAGGGCTGGACTTCCAACATCCTCCTGGAGTTTCCTGCCTCTCAGTGAGTTGGATATGAGGAGATCGGAAGCTTTGGAATAGTGTTGCTAAGTTCTTGCTAGGCCTGGACTTAGTTCTTGCTAGGCCTGGACTTAGAGTTTCGGTCTCAGAGAGCCCTTAGAACTTCCCTTGCTGGGTGTGGGTAGTCAGGGTGAATATAGCATGATCTTTGCATTTCTGTATCTTGGTTTACGGTCAGTGCAGACAGACGGTGGTAAAAAGGCAGGGAGTACTAGGCTTAGTTGTGCTTTTTGCTTGTTTCTTTATTTGTTAAAGACCGTCAATGGCCACATAAGCTATCTTTTGGTAACTCCCCTTCTGGGCTTGAAGGCTACGTTAGGTCAATGTATTTTAAAGTTCCACTTATTTGTTTGGCTGTTCAGTTGTGGCTTTGTGTTAGAGGTGCTCCAGGAATAAATCTCAGGAGAATAGCGTGGGGGTGATCTTCTTTATTGCGTTGTCACCACTCACGTTCCCGGTACACCCAGCTGCTTCAGAGGTCTCCAGTCAACTGCCAGAGCCTCGAACCCCAAGGTAGAATCCCCAATACATTCTATTCCCAGGTTCCATCAACATTCAGGAAACCATGGGAATGACATCACGACACATCTTCCCCCTTAACACAATAGCACAACTGAATACTAATTACAATTAATAAGACAGGAAATAAAAGGTAACATAAAATGGGAACGAGGAAAATTATAAGGAGAATTAATTGAGAATATAGGGAGCATATTAGCAAGACCGGCGATCAAATTATCGCCGTTTTAGCGGCAGGAAACTGCCGCTAAAACGGCGATAATGGGCTTGCTAATATGCGTTATGGAATTCCAATAGAGCACAGGTTAGATGTCCTGCACATCTAACCTGGGCTTCTATTGGAATTCTATAACGCATATTAGCAAGTCCATTATCGCCGTTTTAGCGGCAGTTTCCTGCCGCTAAAACGGCGATAATTTGATCGCCGGTCTTGCTAATATGCCCCATAATCTTTAAGATAATGAGGAAGACAAGGTCTCCTCTTGCCTTCCCTTGGGGGAATGGCTGACGGACTAGGGAATGAACCAGGATCCGTGCCAGCATCAGAATCCATACCAGTGCAGACATTCCCTTCTCCTCTCAACAAAGAAGAATGAGTTTGGGGATGCTCATACAAAGAGCAAGTTCCACTTAGACCCTCTTGAGAGGAAGAGGAATCTCCACCACCAAAGTGATGAGAAACAGTGTCACACTCTCAAACTACTTTAAGGACGATACCAGCATTGTGGTTGAGAGACACACATTTTATACTAGACGTCAAAATGAGTTTGAAACCATTGACAATTTCCTGGCGGAATTAAGAGTTTTAATTTCCACTTGTGAGTTTGATGGCAATACTGATTCTTACCTCAGGGATCAACTCATTGTCAACTGTTTTAACAAGAAAGTTCAAGAAAGACTGTTGTGCGGTAGAAATCCTTCTTTAAACAAAACCCTGGAAATAGCTAGGGGCATTGAAAGGTCAGTAATTGCACAAAAAGAATTGAATAAGTTTAAAACTGATACTGTGGTTGAACCTGTTTATGCCATTGGTACTAAACCCAAAACATCTTACAACAAAGTTCCTGATTCTAAAAACAAAGTTTCTGTTTTAGATGTGGCTCCTTCACACATTTAGCCAATGCAAGGAATTGTCCAGCATTAGGTAAACCTTGTACTAAATGCAAAAAGTCTGGTCATTTTGCCCGTCTGTGCAGAACTCCTTACAAAGTAACTACTCTGGAACACATGGAAGATCCTGCTGAACCAAATGTTTCTACCATCAAAAGCTTCAGTAAAATTGTTCTGTCCATCGATTCTGATGCTGATGATGATGTTAAAGGTCCTTTTTGCAATATCTTCATTGGTGATGTTGAAATTCGAGTCACTGTTGATTCTGGCTCCCCAGTCACCTTCGTATCCGATGTCCTATTTTTCAAACAATGGAATTCTATACAACTATCACCTCCTGACATTCGCACCATTGCCTTTGGTGGACACAACATTGATATGTTGGGTTTCTTCCTTGACAACATTAAGTTTGAAGACAGGGTAATATTCACAAAAATTTATGTGGCGAAAAAAGGCTACAACATCTTGGGGTGGAAGGACCAAGGGAAGTTTGGTATGGTTCTTAGACCAGGTACTGCTTGTCCGATTTCTTTAATAGACATTCCTGAAACCTATCCTTCTTTGCAAGAACTATTATCCAAGCACAAAGCTTTATTTGACAACAAATTAGGTATGGTGCACAGTTTTGAACATAAAATCATCTTAAAAAGACGCAGTACCTGTTGTGCATAAGGTCAGAAACGTTCCACTATCCATTAGAGACCAATTAAAACAACACTTAGAAGTCTTATGTGAAGAAAAAGTGATAGAACCAATTGATTCATCAGAGTGGATTTCTCCGATAGTGGTCGCAAAGAAAAAGGACTCGAAAGACATTAGGCTCTGCATTGATTTGAGATCTCTTAATAAGAACATTCTAATTGATTGTTTCCCCTTACCGAAAATTCAAGAGATGTTAGCTCTGCTGGGTGACGCAAAATTTTTTTCATGCCTTGACTTAAAATCTGCGTACCATTAGGTGGAACTATCTAGTGATTCACGTTCTCTTACTGCTTTTAACACCCCATTCGGTGCTTTCAGATTCTTAAGAATGCCTTTTGGCCTAGCTTCGGCCGCTTCTGTATTTCAAAAATTAATGTTTAAATTGTTTAACAAGTGTAAAAATTTTCTTGCATATCAAGACGATATTCTGGTATTTGCAAACAATACTGAAGAACACCTGTTGATTTTGAGAAATGTATTTGAAATTTTAGAGTCTAATGGCTTCACTGTAAAAAAACAAAAGTGTAAATTTATGGTAAACAATATTGACTACTTAGGTCATCACATTTCTGAATCTGGTATTAAGCCGAAGGCTGACCTTGTCAAGGCAATTTGTGACAGTCCCCCCCCAGAGAACAAAGATCAGTTACGGTCTTTTCTCGGACTCTGCGAGTATTACTCGAGATTTATTGACAGTTTTGCTTTTCAA
This sequence comes from Calotriton arnoldi, assembly GCA_963921515.1. Taxonomy (NCBI): domain Eukaryota; kingdom Metazoa; phylum Chordata; class Amphibia; order Caudata; family Salamandridae; genus Calotriton; species Calotriton arnoldi. The sequence continues at coordinate 453,144 of CAWUFW010011740.1, forward strand.
ACAGAACCTTTGAGGAAACTCCTTAGAAAAGGGGAACAATTTATGTGGAAGGAGACTGAATCCACAGCTTTCACCAACTTAAAAAACCTGATAGTGAAAGCTCCTGCTTTACATCCCTTCAGAGATGATCTCCAATCCATAGTCACAGTTGATGCCAGTGGAGTTGGAGTAGGAGCTGTTCTCTCTCAGTTAGTTGAGGGTGCGGAACACACGGTGGGGTTCGCCTCAAGATCTCTTTCACAAACGGAACGCCATTACAGTACCATTGAAAGAGAGGCTTTGGCTTGCGTGTGGGCCACCAAACACTTTGAAACCTTTTTGTGGGGTCGAAGATTTGTTCTGGTCACCGACCACAAGCCCCTTGTTGTTTTATTATCTAAAAATGATCATGACAAGGTCAGCCCCAGACTTGTAAGATTACTCTCCAGGATGTTCGAATTCAATTTTATAATTAAGCACATTCCTGGAGGGAAGAATACTCGTGCTGATTTTTTATCTAGGTGCCCCCTACGTGAGGAACATTCCATAGAAGATGATTTAGAATGTGTTGTAGGGTTGGTTAATGGTTTGGTGGCCCTAGAAGGGTCTATCAGCAATTCTGAATGGATAGATTCTTCTACATCCGATGTGGTGCAAAATGCAATCAAGAGTTGTATTTCTAAAGGGTGGCCAGAGGAAAGAAATTTGACCGATGGTTTGCGCTCTTTTCACAAGGTAAAAGATGATCTCACCATTGAAAATAACCTTATCATGAGAGGCTCTTTATTAATTCCTCCTAGAGCCCTCAGATTAAGATTAATCAATTTTGCCCACCAAGGCCACCTTGGCATGACGGGTACCAAGAAACGTCTTCGACTCTACTATTGGTGGCCGGGGATGGATGTTGATGTGGAGAATTTTGTAGGCCATTGTAGCAGTTGTTCCATTGCTGACAAATCTTTAAGAGTACGTAACACACCCCTTTTCCCAGTGGCTTTTCCCAACGGGCCCTGGGAAAAACTTGGCATAGATTTCATTGGCCCAATGTATAATCTTAAGATCAATATGAGATTTGCCTTAGTTGTAGTGGATTACTTCTCAAAATGGGTGGAGTGTAGATTTTTGTCCGAACCTTCTACCACTTCGGTAAAGGAGTTACTTAGTGATCTCTTCCGGCGTGAAGGTATCCCCAAAGTTATTGTCTCTGACAATGGGGTTCAATTTAAGTCCCATTTCATGCAATCCTTTTTGAAAAACATGGGTGTCAAACACTTAACAGTGGCCCTTTATAGTCCCCAAGGCAATGGCATGGTAGAAAGGGTGAACAAGATGTTAAAAGAAACTATTCAAATGGCCTATGTTCGAGGAGATTCTGTTCATGATGCTGTTCAAGAAAGGTTATGGAGTTACCACAATACTCCACACTCTGTGACTGGCACTCCTCCTTTCGTGTTATTGAAAGGACGTTTTGGTTCTTCCAAACTTAGTCCCAACTGGGTTTTGGAACAAACCAAATGCTCAAACAAAATTCCCAATTTGGATGATGTGCGTGATACTGTTTCCAAAGCACAAGTCAAAATGAAGCAGGTGTATGACACAAACAAGAAGGTGAAAGACATTCAATTTTATATTGGGGATCTTGTAAAAGTTAAAAGACCGGCAGGAGTCAAAAGTCTTAGTTCAAAATTTGACGGGTGGAAGGAGGTAGAAAAATATCCCATCCTCGTCGCCAAATGTTAGAGGTGCTCCAGGAATAAATCTCAGGAGAATAGCGTGGGGGTGATCTTCTTTATTGCGTTGTCACCACTCACGTTCCCGGTACACCCAGCTGCTTCAGAGGTCTCCAGTCAACTGCCAGAGCCTCGAACCCCAAGGTAGAATCCCCAATACATTCTATTCCCAGGTTCCATCAACATTCAGGAAACCATGGGAATGACATCACGACACTGTGAGAAAAATTAACAGCAGAGCCACTCCTGTTCTCTGTGTGTGTTCAGCAAAATGCTGAAGTATGTGGTTCATCTTCACACGTGTGTGATTGCATTGTGCCCCACCACACATGCATGAGCTTTCATTTGGGGCGTCGCTGTTCCAATGGAGCCTGTGCCAATCTTAAAACACCAGCAGGCATTCCTCCAGTGGATAGGAAGTTGAGACTTCTCCGAAAGGTCAAAGAGAAAAGTATATAGGACAATATATTCTGCCAGAAATACCTTCGTATGTCAGATCAAATATGGGTTTGGGAGTTCCAGAAGAACAAGGAACTTCTTTGGATGCTCTCTTGCCCCAGTTCCAAAAGACTCCTCAATGGGATTTACCCATTCATGAACATGTGTTGGATTTGGAACATAGAGTGGAAAGATCCCAAAAAGATCTTTATACTATGATTTGTGGCAAAACTGTATTCGGAAAAAATGGATAAAGTGTTCCCTCAATGGCCGAATAATCATTTTTGAAGGATTCAACAGATAAAAGATTGATTTTTCCCAATGAATAAAGCATGTGGAGGCATGAGCTTGGCGATGAGGGCTGGAAAGTATGGCGCTTATGCCGCACAGTCACCAGTATCAGACGTTGAAGGCAGCTGACAGTGGAGAAAGGTGCTTATCTCTTGTTGAAATGATGGAGAAACAGATGGAATTTCTCAGATGTTTCTTTTGCTGTAATAAGAGCTTCTTCCCTGGCCAGTGGAACAACCATAGTGGCAAGGAGAACCATGCTGTTGAAGAAATGGGATACAGATTTTGCTGAAGAGACCGCAGTTGTGAAAAGGCCTTTATTGGGAAAGGATTTACCATTTTCGTCAAGCTTGGGAAGAAACTACTTCAGACGCCTGGGTTCTGAAAATAGAAAAGGGGGTGATGCAGAAGAGTCCAAGAACCCTCCCCCAGAGTCAACAATAAGACCAACCAAATACTCTAGGTGCCACCCACCAGAGAAACAGGCTTTGTTGGAAGGCAATCAGACAAAGCTTCAGAAATAAGTCATTATTCAAGAACCGGAGGAGAAAGTTTGGGTTTATACTCCATTATTTTTGTAGTTCAGAAGATGCCACGAAGCCACAGAGCTGTGATAGCCCTTAAAAATTCTTAATCAATGGATTGTGGACAAGCAATTCACAACGGAGACATGACATTACAAAGAATAATTTGTTTAATACAGGCAGGTGACTTCATGATAAGAATAGATATAAAGGACACTTACTATCATATCCCAATAGGGAGATACCATCAGAAGCATCTTAGGTTCTGTGCCAAAGGCAAATATTATCAATTTCAAGTTCTGTTATCTGTATTGAAGACAGTCCCAAGGGTGTTTACAAAAGTAGTGCCACCATTGGAAACATTGCTACCGCTGCAAGATTTGCTAATTTACCCATATTTAGATGATTGGATCTTGCATGCCCCGATGATCCAAGAAACTTTGAATTATATCTGAAAAAGCATGGGTTCTTACTTAACTGAGAGAAGTGGCAGCTCGTTCCTGCGCAATGTCAAAAATGTACATGAGCCTGATTCAGAACAGACATCGATAAGTGTTCCTCCCTCAAGACTGTGCATTGAGGCTCACTAAGCTGGTGTCATAATGAACAAAAATAAGAAGGCACCAGCAAGGTTTTGTTTAAGATTGGAGGGTCGTATGGCACCCTGTATTTGCACAGTTCCATGGGCACACATTCACATGTACCCCCTAATGCCTCAAGCACAAAGTATTTGAAGCTCAGTAAACTCAGGGCTTTAAATTGATGATTTCAGTGACAGAGGAGAGTCACAGATTTCAATTGGTGAATAAGTCCACATTCCTTTGAGAAGGAAATATTCTTTTGGCAGTGACTCCTTAACTCATTACTACAGATGCCAGCTCAATAGGATGGGGAGCATGGGTGGGCAAACTGCCAACTCAAGCTCAGTGGCAGTCATGCAGTAATCTTTTAATTGGAAAGAATTGATTACTGTCTTCAGAGCTCTAACCTTTTTCCTTCCATAGATAAAGGATCATCATGTATTTATGTGATCTGGCAAAATGGTGGAAGCTATTCATATAAACCAAGATCTTGTTCACTGAGAATGTTGGCACCATATATAGGTTTATGGGCAAATTGTTACTTATTGTCTTTGAGAGCGTTGTGAAAGTGGAGGAAAATGCTATGGTGGATTCATTGAGCAGGAATTTTCCACAGTATCTGTCTCTGAGCTCAACTGTCAGGTCCCTAAGTTGATGGGTGAAAGGAGTATTTGGAGTGGATTACATCTAACTGGAATGACCACAGGAAGTACTTTATGCTTTCCATCCCATACCCCTGATCTCAAAAATGTTGGCTTGATTGAAAGGGAATAACAGAATTATGATTTTGGTGGTAACTTCTGATCAAAGATGCCACAGTATTCTCTACTACAGAGATTGTCAATTTTCTGTCACTGTAGGTTTCCTATTATCCTTTCCCCATTGTGTTATCCTGGGCAACTGTGAGGTCTTCACACTCTCAGTTGAGAGGAGAGGATTAGAAAACAAGGGGTTTTCTCAGCATATTGAACAGGCTATCCACATTTCAAGGAGAACATCTCCATTTAAACCCTAAGCTAGAAACTGGGGATCATCTCAGAAATGGTGTAATAGTCGTTTGTGGTGTCTGTAATGTTTGCTTCTGGTTTGTTATGGTTGATAAGTAATGTAATGTTTGCTGCTGGTAGGCGCACATCATGGACGGCGGTACCACATGGATTAGTAGTGCATGTGGAAGACCCCGCCGTCTGCACATGTTTAGTTTCACCCATTATCACGTAATAAGCTAACAAAAAGGGAGGCATGGAGGGGTACGGGCAGTCTAATCCACACTCCATATCCAGACTTTGTGTCCGGCGCAGTTTATTTCTAGGCCCATCATTTTGTCCCACATGGCTGAGTGAGAGTTGCATATGGGGCTGGGAACGAGCCCTGTTAGACTATATAGTGGCGACGAGGCAGAGAGAGCATGTTTGCCCGTTCATGTACTTGCCCTTTCCCCTGCCACCCTGAGTGGCAGCAGGTAACTGTTGGAGGTTCAATTTCTCGGCGTGGTGTGCGTCGGCCACCCGGCAGTCCTGCAGCCAGAGGTGCTTGTGCCGCATGCAAGGAAATGATGAGACCATGCCCTCTCAGCTGCTGCTCAGCACAAGAGCGGTGGCCACTGCCCTGACCTCTTCTGCTGTAGTTCTCATGACACGTCTGATGTTCACAGGGCCACACAGCTACTGCGGGCTCCACACCTTAGGCTTGACTGAGAGGAGATACAGAGGCTGAGCCTAAGTGGCCACGTACCTCAACGCTGGAGGCAGTCAGATGCCCACCTGTACACAGGGCATCATAGCGGAAATGATGGCTGACACAGGAGTGTTCGAGTCCTCTCCACACCCTTTGCAGCCAGGGTGATGAGCGGCACCAGTGCGCAGGACTTGCCTTGCGTCATCATGGTGAGTGTACCAGCTACTGAGCCGTTCTTTCTCGAAGGGACCCCATCCATGCAGATGCCCAACTGAAGGGACTGGGTGGGGTGCCTTGAGCTGTACTTTGATGCCACTGCTGTCCTGGTAGAGAAAAAGAGAGCACTCCTACTTCACTTCAGAGGGAAAAAAATCCATAAAATATACAAAACACTTACTGACGCAACTCCCAAAACACACAACAACCTAGTCACAGCCGATAACTTTTACTTCGAGCCCATGGTTAACCAAAGTCGAAGAACGCTTTATATTGAGACAGGCCTGACATGAGGCAGATGAGTCCCTCAACAATTTCTACAGCAGTCTACGCGAGCTAGCCAGCACATGTGGGTTTGCAGACGAGCATGAGGAAATACACGGACAGATTATCCAAGGGTGTGCGTCTACGAAACTTAGGGAGAACATTCTTCAAGAGCCTGGCAAGTCTCTACAGGACATTCTGACCATGGGCCACAGGAAAGAGCTCTTGAAAGCAAGAACCTCGTATATGGAGACCATTTTAAATCGAACAGCCAAGACGGAACCCATGAATGTGGTCCGACCAAAAGAAGGCCCGGGAGAAACCGAAATTGGCACCAGAAGTCATTCTATGTGGATACTGCAGAGGGCGCACCCACAGTCCCACATACTTCCCTGTGAGAGGAAAAAAGTGTGCTGGGTGAGGGAAGTATAACCATTTTGCAAAGTGTGCCGATCGTCCGCTGCGAAGAAAGCCAAAGAGGCCACCCCCACCATTACAGAGGAAGGGGAAGATCAAGATAACGTGAACGACGACGCCACATAGCACGTACTACTCTGTGTTCATAGTGGATAATACCATGGACACCCAATGAATCACTGCCACAATGCTGCATACAAGTAGGGGACAGCCTGGTCACAGTCACCGTTGACACAGGTGCCAACTATCATCATCATTTGGGCGGACCTCTACCAGGCCTTAACAAACCAGCACCCAATGACCCGGGCCAAGATTCGAGTCTTCGCATAGGGGCAGACTAGCCCCTTGCCCATGCTGGGAAGGTTCAAGACCAACATAGCACATGGTAACACCATATATGTTGCAATGGACGGGAAAGGCATGTTTCTAGGCAGCAGCACAGCTGTGGCTCTTCTACTGGTTAAGTTTGCATTTGAAATACACATGGAAGAGGTAGCCCACCTCCTTGCCGAATTCTTAGACCACTTCGAAGAGTTCAAGTGCATGAAAGACAAACTGGTACGCTACATATTTGCAAGTCCATCCAGCCTGTAGCCCTATGCCATAGCAGGATAGCATTCCATTTGAGGCCAAAAGTCAAGGCGGAGCTGGCCAAGGTAGAGAAGGCAATGATAATTGTGAAGGTCACTGGCCAACACCGTGAGTATCCCCAATTGTAGTGATGAAGAAACCTAAGCAGCCAGGCGAAGTCTGCACCTGCATGGACATGAGGTTACCCAATGCAGCAATTTGCTGTGAGCACCATCTCACCCCCACCATTGATGATCTAATCAGGGAGCTGAGTGGCACTAGCTGGTTCTCCAAGTTTGGCCTTTGATCACGGTATCACCGGCTGACTCTGCACCCCGAGTTGAGGTACATCACAAACTTCTCGATGCACGTGAGGCAATGATGCTACCACCGCCTCAATTTCAGCATTTCCAGTGCTGTGGAATTGTTCCAAAATGCCATTCGGGAAATACTTGCAGGTCTACCGGGAGTCATCAGTGTGAGCAAAGACATCCATGTGTGTGTACAACAATCCCACAACCCCCGAGCAGCTCTGAGGGGTACTTCGCATAATCCATGAATCAGGGCTAACGCTCTGACACAAAGGATTAGCTTCTTCGGATACACATTTTATGCAGCTGGCATAGGCCCTGACCTCATATTCCAAAAAGGGAGCATCAGAGGGAAAATAAACCAGGACGCCCTCCACTCAATAATGTCAATATACAAATACCTGGTTGCATATTGCACATATAAGTCCAAATTGTAAAGAGAGAGTCGCACCATTTCTTTCTCTGGGACAGGGTTTGCTATCACAGTGAGCTAACTGGTGAGTACCTACCAGAAGCTCCCCCGGTGTTGCTTACGTGAGGCACATCCTTGACTCACCTCACTTTTTTAGACCTGTACACTCGTTAAAGTTTTGCGAGTGTCCGGCCTGTTTTGATTGATTTTATATACAAAAAAGACTCATATGGGGGGTGTATGACTAGATAGCAAACCCTGCCCCACCGAGAAAAAAATGGTGCAACTCTCCCTCACAATTTGGACTTATATGTGTAATATGTAACTAGGTCTTTGCATATTGACATAGGCCCTGACCTGCCAAAGTGAAGACGTGAAGGAAGCCCCAGCACCATCCAACGTCTCAGAAGTAAGAAGATTGCTAGATATGGTCAACTACTGTGGTCACTTTATACCAGACCTGACCAACCTGACATAGACACTAAGGTACCTCATCAAGTCCACAACCCAGTGGATCTGGGGTGAAGACTAAACTAAGGCTTTCCAAGTAACGAAAGATGGACTGTCGGCAGACACCAAGCGGGCCTATTTTCATCCATCCAGGCCCACAACTCTGGCAGTCCACCCCAGCCCGATGCAAATAAGGGCGGTCATATCAATCAATCAATCAATCAATCAAACAACTTTATTCAGTTTTAGCATATAAAACCATAAAAGTTACCAATACATAAAAATCCATTATAAGTTTACACAATTCGGTCATATCACAAAAGCAAACCTGGAGACTGGCTCCCCGTGGCCTATGCCAGCCGATCCCTGACGGCAACCGAGCAGAGGTACTCACAAGTTGAAAAGGAAGCGATTGCCATACATTGGGCGTGTCGCCACTTCCACCTCTATTTCTACGGACACCCTTTCTTCATGCTGAATTGGAAAGCTGGGTGCCATGCTTTCTAGAACTCCTTTTCTTCCTGTTATGGGTGATGAGGGTGATAATAAAAACAGATGCCAGTTTTGTTCCAATAGTGATTTCAGCACCGAATGGCATTCAAGAGATTTTTGTATTTGTTTTTTCCAGACCCCGTTGGTGAAAATGAAAGATCGTGTCATCCGTTAAAGACCAACTCTTGTTTATTTACAGAAAAAAAATGTTCATACTTCAGACAATCTACTGGTGCCCTTTGGAGCAGCAAATAAATGTCAAACTGCTTCAAATGTCACCCTTAGTAGATAGACAAGCTCAATGATTGCTTTCAGCTACTGCTTGTTGGATTCTCCACGTCCAGAGGGTATTTATGGGGCTCTAGAAGGAGTCTTGCTGCTTCAAGGGCTGAGGTCATGGAGTGTCGATTATAGAGATTTTCTGGGCAGGAACATGGTCATCTGTCAACACTTTTATTTCCCATTACAGAATCAGTAAGTGGGACCATGTCAAAAAGAGTTTTAGCGTTGGGGTCCTTGATGTAATAAATCACTTAGATGTTGCATTATGTGATTTCTTCTTTCGTGAACCTTTTGGCTGTTGAAGTCCCTATGAATGCTTTGGCATTTCTCATAAGTAATCACTAGTGAAAGGACAACGGACATGGAGGTTATGACACGATAACATACCAGTAATCTTCGTTACTCTTGTGAGAATTACCAAAAGATTATGTAAATACGCTAGTTAACATAATTTAGAGTAATTTGGGTCAAAAGTACCTATCACAAGAGCACAGGAACAAAGAGCAAGTGGCTGCTGCTTCTGTTCTGTTACATTTAGCGCTATGTTCATAGCACAAAATCCAACCCCGGGTCCATTTTAGGCGCAAGGGCGCATTTTCTGGTAAGACAATAGCTCTAAATGCACAGTTATGCTCCTCATGTAATTCTGCATAATCTTAATCATTTCACTGTAATTTTGCATAATGCTACCACAAATTATGTGAGTCATGTTCACCCCTCGAAAAAACACATGAAACATGCTAAAATCCAGCCTCGCCTATCAATTCCATAAGGGGTCACATTCCCAGTATCCTCCTGGAAAGCAAAGTAACATACACAAGGCCAGGAATTACTGGTAGTGAGGGTGGGGTATAAGGTCTGATATGAGTACAAGTAGGATTAAGAGTAACAAAAAATGACTATGATTTTTCCAGCATAATTAAAATTACGGCCAGGCCTAGTTTTTTCCTTTCTCAGGCGGTGGAATCCACATGTTAAAATAATGTGTGGTATAAGTACATAGAACTGATTTTCGAACCATTTCAAGTCACCGGCAGGCGTTTTATATTTAAATGGAAATTGCTGAGCTCGAACCGTATTTTCCACAATAATTACGATGGTGAACACTGTGAACACTCTAGTCACAAGTCTCATCTTCGGATACCACTGCACACATTAAGGTTTTGGGGTGGTGGTGGTGAAATCCAAAATACCTACCACCTCACAGATACTCACAGTAACTCCGAAAACTCTCCCTTTAGCCCTCACTTGGTGTAAATTAACACTGGCAACCACCTCCCTCAGAGGAACGTTTCTTTCTAGCCCTCACCTGGTGTAGCCTATGACTGGTTGCCACCTCCCTCAGAGGAAGAAACTCTCCCTCCAGCCCTCACCTGGTTTAGACTACAACTGGCTACTACCTCCCTCAGACGAGGCCATGGCTCGAGTCCTCATTTTATGGAGAACACAACATCACTCCAGCCATCATTACGCTGAGAACAACCTATTGCTTTGGGGAGTCAATCAATTCAACCCTTGTTTGAAGAATAACACCTATCACTAGGTTCAGCAATCTACCCATTTCTCACCTACAGGGGAACATCATGGTGTGTCAGCCAAAACCCGTGGCTCCTGCTATCCTGAGTTATACACAAGTCTGCAGATGCTGGTGGGTGTTGGTGAGCCAGGTGCGAGGTGCGTGCGTGAGGCAAGTATCAATGTGCGCTTTGGAGGAGAGGAGATGCACAGACACAAAGGAAAAGGAATGGGATTATTCTCCTTGAAATCCTTGGGTTTATTTTCAGCAGCAGTTAAATATTCTCTTGATAAGCATTTAATCTTTGATGAATATTCAATTACAGATGGTGCCAGTGACATTGGAAAATTCCTAAATTCATTTTCTACAACGTGGCGTGCCAAGCAGCAGTGAAGAGAAAAGATTTAATTGCTACCAGAATGGATAGTGATAATGTAATATATTTCCTTGTCAATTAACTTGTCTCTGTAAATTTGTGATGTGTGTGGTACGAATACATTATTTTTCCTGAAATTGTCCTTCAGAGCACATATAGTGTTTTATGTTCCCTCATAGTAAATCTTTATATTTTTCACGTCAACAAATTCAGAGCATGAAAACCAAAATTGAGTTGTCCATCTAGAATTTAGTTTTTAGGTGGCAAGTCGCAATAACCAGAGAAAAGATGGCATGGTGGCCTAAGACAACTCTGCCTATGCAGTTGAGGTACTGCCCACCTGGCATGGCTTTGTATCAGTCACAGCAGCGCTGCACTTCTATCTATCTATCTATCTATCTCTCTCTCTCTCTCTCTGTATATATATATATATATATATATGTATTCACTGAAAAAAATGAAGGTTACAGGGACGTTATAGTTAGGCTCAGATTTCACTTGTACAAAACCAGTGAAATTCAGCGGTTATAGCTACCTGAGCTGACTATAACTTACGCCACCGCAATGCACTGTTTATGACCCCACATATTACATCATTCATGACATGGTCAGTGACATCACTGATGACATCTCAAATGACATCACTGATGATATCATCCAGTGAGTGTGTTTCATAAATGTTTCTGAGACTTAAATATATATACTAAGCTACTGCATAAGTTAAATTACTATTCTTTCTGTACTGCCATTAAGTAATACGATTTGTAACAAATGTCATCTGAGTGGTTGTGTGACTGTATCCATGTGTGAGTGGTTTTATGGGTGTTTGAGTCGGTGTGTGAGTGGCTGTATGAGTGAGTAAGTGGGTGTGTGAGTAGCTGTATGGGTAATTAAGTGGGTGTGTGAGTAACTGTATGTGTGAGTGAATGGCTGTGTGAGTGGCTGTATTGATGAGTAAGTGGGTGTGTTAGCAGCTGTAAGGGTGAGTGAGTGGCTGTGTGCGTGGTTGTATGGGTGAGTGCCTGGGTGTGTAAGGGGCTGAATGGGTGAGTGAGTGGCAGTTTGACTGGGTGTTTGGTTAACTGAGTGGGTGTGTGAGAGGCTGTATTGGAGAGTGAGTGGCTGTGTGAGTGGCTGCTTGGGTGAGTGGGTGGGTGTGGGAGTGCTATGGATGTTTGAATGGGTATATGAGTGGTTGTGTGGGTGTGTGAGTGGCAACACAAGTGGTTGTATGGGTGAGAGTGAGTGGTTCTGTTGAGAGGCTGTATGGGAGGTGAGTGGGGTGTGAGTGGCTGTGTGAGTGAATATGTGGTTGTATGAGTAGCTGTGTATGTGAGAGAGTTGGATTGTGACTGACTGTATGGGTGAGTGAGTGGCTGTGTGGGTGAGTGAACAGGTGTGTAAGTGGCACAATGAATGAGTGAGTGGGTGTATGAGCAGTTGTATGGGCGTGTGTGTGGGTGTATGAGTGGTTGTGTGGGTGTGTGAGTGGTTCTGTGGATGATGTCATCAGTGTTGTCATTTGAGATGTCATCAGTGATGTCATCAGTGATGTCACTGACCATGTCATGAGTGATGTAATATGTGCGGTCATAATCAGTGTATTGTGGGGGGCATACGTTATAGTTAGCTCAGGTAACTATAACTGCTGAATTTAACTGGCCTTGTATCAGTGAAATCTGAGCCTAAGTATAATGTCCCTATAACCTTAGTTTTTTTCAGTGAATTTCTAAGGTTTTTTAACGTTATTTCCTAACTATAATGTCCCTGTAACATTTGTTTTTTCAGTGACTTTCTATGGTGTTTAACAGTATTTCCTAACTACAACCTCCCTGTAACCTTTTTTTTTGTGAATTTCTACATTTTTTAAAATGTTTATTTTTTATTTGTAACCTGTAACCTTTGAGACTGGGTGTGTGAGTGGCTGAATAGGTTGCTGAGTGGGTGTGTGAGTGGTTGTATGGGTCTGTGAGTGGGTGTGTGAGTAGCTGTTTGGGTCATTGACTGGGTGTGTGAGTGGCTGTATGGGTCTGTGAGTGGGTGTGTGAGTAGCTGTATGGGTCGGTGACTGGGTGTGTGAGTGGCTGTCTGGGTCTGTGAGTGGGTGTGTGAGTAGCTGTGTAGGTGTGTGAACAGTTTTGTAAGTGACTGTATGGGTCTGGGAGTGTGTGTGATTGGTTGTATGGGTCTGTGAATGGGTGTGTGGGTGGCTTTATGGGTGTGTGAGTAGGTGTGTGAGTAGTTTCCTGTGTGTGTGGGTGGCTGTTTGGGTGGCTGTATGGGTCTGTGAGTGGGTGTGTTAGTGGTTTTGTGGGTGTGTGAGTGGTTGTATGAGTCTGTAAGTAGGTGTGTGAGTGGCTGTATGGGTGTATGAGTGGGTGTGTGAGACGTTTTCAGTGTGTGTGAATGGCTGTGTGAGTGGCTGTATGGGTCTGTGTGTGGGTGTGTGAGAGGTTATGTGGGTGTGTGAGTGGCTGTATAGGTCTGTGAGTGGGTGTGTTCGTGGTTTTGTGGGTGTGTGAGTGGCTATGTGGGGTTTGTGAGTTTATGTAAGAGTGGTTGAATGGGTGTGTGAGTGAGTGTCTGAGTATCTATTTGGAAGTGTCAGTAGCTGTGTGAGTGACTGGACCAGAACAGACCATCACCTGCCCCTTTATCCAACAAGAGTCCTCACTTTTGCAGACAAATTCTACCCACCTGGAGTACTTTTAACTGGTAAATTAGTTAGTGCTACTTCGTTGGGTAATAACTAGTGCATTTCTACACCAGAGCTGCGTAATGGGCCCAGTGACCTTGTGTGTATGGCAATGTGATTGTTCCGCAAGCATCTTGATCCACAAATCTGTGATAATGTGAATCCTCATCTAGAGAACAGGATGAGACTCCAAAAAGGAAAAAACCACCAAATAAGGGTACTTCCTCCTAACTTTATGAAGCAAATGCTTCTTTATTTGGTGGAGATGTCCTCAAAATTCTTCTGCATCAAGAGCGTGTCACCAAAATTGGTGGGAAACGCGCTCAGATAACTTTTGGCAAGCTGTCCATCAACATGGAAAAAGGCGGGAAGACCTTTGCATACTACTAGGGAACCCAGAGCGGTGCCAAACGGACGGACCTTGCAGATGATTGTGGGCATTTGCATACTCACGGTAATTTAAAGGGAGAACAATGGACTCGTCTCTCAAGGCAAGAAAGAAACCACTCATCACAGTCACTACAAATCAGATTGTGCTCCAATTGATCAACGATGTATTCAACTCCAGTAAGGATTTCAGATTGTTTTTTAACGTGGAATACCTCAGGAAACACAATTCCTTTGCCTTCGCCAAGCCCAAGAAGTTAGGATAATTTAGGCTTTACAGAAGTGGTGCTTCAACTGGGGCACCTGCTGTGCTTATATTTGTAAGCACTTCACGCTGAAGTTTAATTTTTATGAATTGAACATCAGGGCCATAATGCAACCTCATTTTTTCCAAGAGTGCACGGATTTCTCGAAAATGTCGACCCAACTGGAGTACTTTCTACTGGTTAATTAGTAAATGCTACCTTGTTTGTTCAATTTCTAGTGCATTTTTTTACATTACAGCTGCATGAAGGACCATGGGGTAATGTCTCCAGTGACCTTGTGTGCATGTAATTTCGGCAATGCGATTGTTCCTCAAGCGTCTTCACCACAAATCTGTGATAATATGAATCCTCATCAAGAGAAAACGAAGAGAATACAAAGAGGTGAATCGCCAACAAATCTGGGTACTTCCTCTTAAATATCAAATTTTAAAGGGAGGGGGGCAGCGCAGCCTGGGTCGATTTCAGCCCCAGAAACCCTATCCCCCGTGTCCCGGCCTCCTGATCCTGGGTGCCCCAAAGCCCACCCAAAGCACACAGTGTGCAGCGTTAAGGACCGCGGGGAGAGCCTAAATGCCCCTGCGGTCCCTGCAGGCTCCCCGCCTACAGTGGGAGTAAGCATTGATTCTGTACACAGGGAGCAGCCCAAAATGCTGCTCCCTGGGTTTGGGAGCAATTTTTTCATCTGTTTTCCTGCACGATTGACAGTGGACAGGAAAACAGATGAAAAGTCCACTCCCAGTGGGCGGGAGTAGTTTTTCAGCTACCGCCCGCTGGGACCGGACTTACAGTTTGCTCTTGCTTGGCGTGAGCTGTCAAAGCTCCCACCAAGCAAAAGAAAACTGCTATCTCCCAAGGGTGGGCACGTTGGAAGGTCCATGCAGCTTCCCTCCAATTAATTGGACAAGCCCCAGGGAGGTGGTGGTCCCCAGGGCCTTTAAAGTCTACAGGCGGGGAGCCGTGCAGCCCCCCTCCCTTAATTTTTAAAAATAAACCCCGTGGAGGTGGTGCCCTGGGACTTAAACTGTCCTTGGGGATGGGTCTGCATGCACACCCTCCCCTTTTGTTTAATATATGCTTTCTTCAGGGACCTTCCGGGACCTGGCCCCCAGGGGTCCATTGTTTAAACAAACACCTAGAACCCGCTTCTTTTTTTTTCTCCATTTTTGCCATGAATTCGTTAATTTTTGCTGTGAAAAGTTTTAGAAAATGCCTTTTGACCCTGGTGCGGTCCCTGGGGGACCCGAGCACCAGGCCTAGAGGACAGGGTATTCCTACCCTACCCCCTTCTCTTTTTTTATCTTTCTGTTTGGGACTCAGCTAAATCCGAGTCCCAAGATGGCTGCCAGCACTTCCTGGGTGAAGTGTTGACAGCCAATCAGAACTCTGCACGAGATGGGCAAGAGTCACCTCTAGATATACAAATTTGGTTTTCCTTTAATATCTCCAAAACTACTGAATGAATTTACACCAAATAACAGAAAGGGCTCTTTCTGGACCAAGTGGTAGCTTTCTGCCAAATTTGGTGTAATTCCATTCAGCGGTTCAGGCTCTAGTCGTGTCTAAAATCCCTATGGGAAATTGCACAGGGTAAACCCGTTTTGGGCCCCCCTTTTTCTAGCCTCCTCACTTCTGGTGAAAAGGATACGCAATTTCCTTTGGAGGGTGCCTTTAATACTAGAAAGTTTGATTTACTGAGAGACACATGAAAGCCGCAATATAGACCCACACAATTTGAAGCTTTGAATGAATGGAGACGATTGGCCATAGAGAAAGCAAGAAAGAAAATGAAGAGCCAGTTTAGAAGTTCAATGAGTCCCTGGTTAAAATCCAAGTGGGGCATTCAGAAAAGAACCCGGAGAGAGGACATGGTAGACGAGGTGAACATTTTCCATGCATTAGTTAGTAAGTCAGAAAAAAAGAAAGACGAGGATTGTGAAAGTGACAGACAAAACAGAAATAAGGACATAGATTCAGATGAGCAAGATGCTATAACTACCTGACTTGGGTGTGAGTGGTGAATAAAGTATGAGTACACAGGGAATAACAATGCTTGTAGTACCAAGGGCAAGTACTGCTGCAACTCCAAGTGCCCCACCTGAGAATATACATGGTTTTACCTGGTCTCAGTGGAATTACAACTGCTGTGGATACAGTGGTTTCTATTGTAGAAACAGTAGCTAGTACACTCCTTGAGAAGGGAGAAATCAATATTGCAAAATGAAAATTGAATTTGAAGAAATTCTACAGGGAGCAATTATTTTAAGCAGGATATGTAAGAAACTGGGGTTTTGATTAACTGGGGTGTGAGCCCTGGTCAAGCAGCAACCACAATCCTTCAGGGTGATGCACAAGGAAACCCTAAATTAATCTGTGCTCTACTCCCAGGTAGCTTGGCACAAAGCAATCAGGTTTAACTTAGAGGCAATGTGTAAAGTATTTGTGCAACACTTCAAACAGTAATATAGTGAAAAATGCCACACAAAAAGGATTCCACACCAAGTTAGAAAAATAGAGTGATTTTTAATGAAACAAGACTAAAACGACAAAAATCCAATCAATTTTAACTATTTAAGTGAAAACAGCGCCAAAAAAAGCACAAATCGCCAAACTGTGGACATCTGTTGCTCTGCACTGAGAAAAAAGTCACAAATTCAGGCTGACCATGATGGAGCGTAGACTGGCGACAGGGACCCAGTTATGCCAGCTGAACAAGTACCTTAAATCCTGGTTTGCGGAGCGTTGTGAGGCTCTGCGTCAAAGATGTGTCGCGCAGCTGAAGCAATGCTTCGGTTCCAAGATGGGGCGAAGCTGCAATGTGAGGTCCTGCATTGTCCTTGAGGATCCTGTTGATGAGGACTTGCGATGTGAAGTCCGGCGTCAAGGATGATTCATGCAGTTGTGGTGATGCGTCGGTTCAGAGAAGCTGTGAGGCTGCGATGCGGAGTCTGGCATCATCGCCAAGGCTGCTGTTGATGAGAGATGCGAATGTCCGTGCAGAGGATGCATCGCTGCGGAGGTGAGGTGGGTTTTTGTGATGGGTCCAGTCCACGCTGGATCCACAGTGGCTGGCAAGTACCTTAAGCAAACTTCCAAGGTACAGGACTGGGGTGGCACCACTTGGCAGGGTAGAATCACAGATGGAAGAGTCCAGGAGCAGGGTTGTTGGAAGACTGTTGTGTCCCTGAGGTGTTAAATTTGGAGCCCAGCCAACTAGCCCTTGGAGTTTCTCTGGGGTTCTGGGTTCAAAAAATGCAGGTCCTGTCATTCTCACCCAGGCAAGAGGGCAGCAGACAGCAGGTCAGTAGAGCAGGGCAGCAGTCCCTTCAAATCAGTAGTCCAGCAAAGTGGCAGTCCTGTCAGCAGCACCGCAGTCCTTCTTCCTGGCAGAGTATCCATAAGTCCTGACGTGTACTGAAGAGTTGGTGTCTGAGGTCCAGTATTTATACCCAGTTGTGCCTTTGAAGTGGAGAGAAGCTTCTAGAGGCAGGGCTTTGAAGTGCACAAGTGCCCTGCCTTCCTGGCCCTAGCTCCATACTAACTACTAGGGGTATGTAGCCCTTTGTGTGGAGACAGGACACACCCTATTAATTTGTAAGTGGGGCTGGGTCCAGCTCCTCCCTTCCATCCTGCCAGGGATGGCACATCCATGCACACCTAAGCTCCCCATTATGTGCTGTCAAGGAGGAATGCACAAAGCCCAACTGTCAACTATACCCAGTCATGTGACCCATAGACAGGTGGCAGGCACCAAATGACTATGGCAGCAAAATAGCAAACACAACAAGATGATGGACGGAGTGCTGAAACTTTTCAACCACTCACTGCCAGTCACAGATTTGGGATTAATCCATTGTTTTTTTGCCTACTATGCCACCCCAGTTTGGACCCAGCCATATGAAAATCAGTCTTGACCCTGCTCCTCATGGGAACAGTCCAGCCCGAACTGCCAGGCCAGGTCGCCCCTGGACCGGAAACAAGCATCCTTTGACCGATTTCGGGGTTTCACCCCTCTTAAGCCAGGCTAGCTTGAATCCAGTGGCACAGCGAGCAAGGGACCCACGTCTGGGCATACCCTTGACCACTTAGGGGAACATAGCAAGCACAACAAGATGATGGACGGAGTGCTGAAATTTTTCAACCACTCACCCCAGTTACAGATTTGGGTTTAATCCATCAGTCTTTTTCTCAGTATGCCACCCCAGTTTGGACACAGCCATATGCAAATCAGTCTTGACTCTGCTCCTCATGGGCACAGTCCAGCCCGAACTGCCAGGCCAGGTACTTCCTGGACCGGAAACAAGCATCCTAGGATCGGTTTCGGGGTTTCACCCCTCATCAGCCAGGGTAGCTTGAATCCAGTGGCACAGCGAGCAAGGGACCCACGTTTGGGCATACCCTTGGTAACTTAGGGCGAACATAGCAAACACAACAAAACGACGGACGGAGTGCTGAAACCTTTCAACCACTCACCCCAG
The DNA here is from genome assembly GCA_963921515.1 of Calotriton arnoldi. NCBI lineage: Eukaryota > Metazoa > Chordata > Amphibia > Caudata > Salamandridae > Calotriton > Calotriton arnoldi. Next base: position 471,493 of record CAWUFW010011740.1, read on the forward strand.
TCACAGATCTGGGTTTAATCCATTGTTCTTTTGCTCACTGTGCCACCCCAGTTTGTACCCAGCCATATGCAAATCAATCTTGACCCTGCTCCTCATGAATCCAGTGGCACAGCAAAATGCCAACTCTCTAAAAGTGGCATTTTCAAAATTGTAATTTAAAATACAATTTCACCATGAGTTAGGATTTTTCATTCAATTCCAAAGACATCAAACAAGAACTGGTCACCTGCTCCCTTTGGAAATTACAGCCTATTAAATGTAATAGGGTATCTCCAGTGTTATCCTTGCGGTAATGAAAAATGAATTTAAGAGTTTTTTTGTACCACCAGAACATGTAAAACTAAGAAGTACATGCCCCTTATTTTTTAAATACATTGTACCCTGCCCTCTGGGCTGTCAGGGCCTACTCTAGGGGTGTCATATGTATTAAAAAGGAAGGTTTGGGCCTGGCCAAAGGGTTATTTTGCCAGGTTGAAATGGCCGTTTAAAACTGCACAAACATAGGCTGCAATGGCAGGCCTGAGATATGTTTAAAGTGCGACCTAAGTGGGTGGCACAGTCAGTGCTGCCTGCCTACTAGTAGCATTTCATTTACAGGCTCTGGGCACAGGTAGTGCCACCTTCCTAGGGACTTACAAGTAAATTAAGCATGCCTATTGAGTACGAGCCAATCTTACTATGTTTTAAGGAGAGAGCACAAGCGCTTGGTAAAGCAGTGGTAAAGTGCTCTGAGTCTTAAAGCCAGCAAAACAATGTCAGCAAAAAAGAGGGTTGACGGCCAAAATTTAGGGGGTAAACCACGTCCAGGCTGCCAGGTCTAACAATACGGATATATAATTCAGATGAATTGAGATACTTGGTCAATGAAGCAGAAAGGTGTGCAATTGAGGCTCATGATAATCTTGAAGATTTAGTTGGTGAATATGGAGTTGATATAAGCAGAATAAAGACTTTGCAGAAAAATTACAAACTGGAAATGAGCGAAACAATAATAACGGACATGGGTCTAATGACTTTGTGAGCGCCTATCGAAGACTTATTGGAGCACATAAAAGTAGGCTCAGGCATAATTTTTATTACGCTGGACTATTCAGAGTAATTCTGATAATTCTGAATTACTGTATGATGCAGAATTACTGATAATAACGAGATCACACCTGCTTACATAGTTAAGAGGAATTTGGGGGAAAGCAATCGTAGCGCAAGAGCACATTTAGCAACAGCAAGTACCCACTCGCACTCACTATTTGTGTTCTGCTGCATCTAGCACTATCTCTTAACACAAAATGCCCCCTCACATTCATTTTGTATGTGAGGGTGCATTTTGCACTTGGAGAATACCCCTATATGCCGGGAGAAAGTGGAGGAAAATTCTACCCCAAAAGCACATTTAGCATTTATTTCTTATTGCAAAATGCCTTCTCTGCCCATTTTGGATGCACGAGGGGCATTTTGCGATAAGAAAATAATGCTACATCTTGGTTGGGTAAGTTAGGTACAAATCTTACCCCAAGAGCACATTTATCGAGGGCGAATGGCTGCTCTCACTTGGTATTCATGTTCTCTTACATTTAGCACTATTTCTTAACCCAAATTGCATTCTCATGCCCATTTTGGTTTGGAGGGGGCATTTTTGCTGTGAGAAATAGTGCTCAACACAGAATTACTCTTCTCACCTAATTATGCATATTATTGCTGAATATTTCGGTAATTCTGCATGATTACGCTACACTGAATTGCATGAGTTATGCTCACCCCTACATGAAAGAGAGAGATTTGAGAAAATATAGGGACAAATGGAAGACGAAAGCTAGTTCTAAAAAGAAGATCTTGACACAGGAAAGTGAGTGAATGTATGTCAGAATTGGTGACATAATTTCCATTATGAGAAATACATGGAGGGAATTATGTGCATGTTCTTTGGTTCAGGAGTAATCTCTATGCTTTTATGACAAATGTTCCAAAATTGAGAGAGGAACCTGACAAGGGGTTCACAGACTGGTGACATTTTTGAAGGCTCTTTTGACAGATTTGGATTTGCTTTATCAAATTATTGTTCCTAGCGATTTGTGGGCAGAATGCAAAGTGACTGTTGGTTGGCCGACACAAGAACTAGCAAGAGTTTTGCCTAAGAATGCTCCATTTGATTTTGTTTATGGAGAAATACAGAGCAGTGATAGAGCATTTGAAAAAGTAGGAGTCAGAGACGGAAGTGAACTGGGCTAAGATAATGAAAGTCACAAAAGAGCTGAAAGAGTCAGTGCATGATTATTATTAGAGATTTATGCATATCAATAGTAAGTACAGCAGAGTTGAAGGAAAAAGTCTGAAATACGGGTCTGTATGATTTGCATGCATGCCTTGCTTAAAAACTATAAAAGAAATATACACGACGATAAAGGCCAGTTACACTTATAGGGATTAGCACAAAAATAAGGTCCTGAAGAAAGCCGACTGACCCACACGGCGATTCTAACGGCTGAAACATGTCGATCTCAGATGTATAGGGTCACTACTCCCCTATGACATCGCACTGTTTTTAACCTTGCCAATGGACCAACCATTAAAAAAGTAGTAGGATCCGGCAGGCAATTAAAATGTTTTCTCACAATCCCTAAAACCACATAGCCAAGTTACTCCACTTACAAAGGTGTTGAGCCGGTCCCCCCCACAATAGGTGAGCGGGACGAGGGTCTGATGATGAAGCAAGCCATAGGTGGTACCTGTAGTTGAGGACCCTAAAATATATCCCACAAGGGTACAGTGATTTTCACCGATTTACCTGGGTGAACAATCCTACACCCGAGTGAGACAGTGTCAACACAACATTCTGTCTTGTGGATTGTAATAGGATACAACAAAATAAAGTAACCCTCCTCAAGTATTTTTGTAGAGGAAGTTAATACCTTAGGAATACCTGAGGAAGTTGATCTGTCTCAAAAGAATACTTCTTTTAAGAGAGACCATGGAACTCATTTTAAAAATGAGGTCCTAAAATTATTGTGTACTGCACTCCAAATTGAACAAAAATGTCACTGTAGTTGTTGGCCACAAGCATCAGGAGTTGTTGAGCGAATGTATGGCATCATCAAATCTAAGCTTGCCAAGGTGTGTGCCTCCATAAATCTAAAATGGCCTGGTGCCCTTCCTCTCATTCTTGTGAACATTAGAAGTGCTCCCAATAAAAAGAATGGTCTCTCACCTCATGAAATCCTCATGGGAAGAGCTATGCTAATCCTATATGTCCCCTCAGCAGCACTTATATCGATAACTGATGATATCGTATTATATTACTGCAAAGGTCTGGCAAATGTAGTGAAATCTGTCTCCCATCAGATGAATTTGGCAACAGTATTGACAAAAGAAACTTAGAACCACAAACTCCAACCTGGTGACTGGATTCTGTTCAAGAAGCACATCTGCAAAAGCTGTTTGGAGCCGAGGTGGAAAAGCCACATCAAGTTGTACTTGTGACTAACACTGCTGTAAAGTGTGCTAGAGTCCCACAGTGGATCCATGCAGTTCACATAAGAAAAGTGAAGATGGCAGATGAAGAGGTAGTAACAACAACCACTGATTCACAGAGTCAAGCTCAACTTTGCTGCATGGTTCCAGAGGGAGAGAAGTGGATCCTGAAACTGGTGAAGGTGAGGAAGATTCTGGTGATGGTACCAGTAGTCAGTTTCAGTTTGAACATCAGCATTTTGAAAGTCAAGAAGAACTGTTGCAAAGCCATAAGCAACAAAAAGAAACAGTCTCTGATCCACTTCGTGAAAAAGTCAACCTCGAAATTCGAGTCTCGAGAATCCCCGAAGGAAAGCAGTTTACAGTGATCTAAGTTGCTGATCGAAGCACAAGTTTGACTTTGAGTGAGAAAAATTAAGCAGCAGTCACATGTGAAGACACGAAAGTCAAGAGACTGAATCTAGAAGATAAGTGTCTTGAATTAGTGGAAAGAATCAGGAAAAGGCAACACTGATGCGCATAATCCAAGTCGCCTCTGAACGACGTAACATTAATTCCCTATTGCCCCCTCTTTGGTTTGGTGGGACGTGATCTATTCCAAAGAAGGAAAATTGTTTGTATGGTCCTTGTGAGTTTCATGTGTCGGCATGTATAGCCATTGGATATCTCTCATCTCTTTGTTTCAATGCCCTGACATGTTCACTTATCCTTTCTTTAAGTGTCCTGATCGTACTGCCCACATACATTCGATTGCACTTACATACAATAATATAAACCACAAATCTAGTTGTGCAGTTGATATTGTGTCGTATTGTGTACATTCGTCCATCATGTCCTTTAAAATTCTTTTTCTTGTCATCCGCCCATCTACAAACCCCACAGGCTCCACATTTATGAAAACCTATTGAGTGATTGGTGAGCCAATCTGATTTCTTTCTGCTTTATATTAACTGAGATATTCCCTGAAATGTATGAGGGTCTCTCACCTGTGATATAAATAATCTAATATCAGTAATTATACTTAGAAAAGACGGCTCCGATCTGAGATGACATTCATGGATATAATGTTATAAAATTAAACGTGGATTCCGACCTGAGTCATATAAATTGCTAACCCGATATAAATATATAAACTCACGGGGAATAATAGTAGAAGCACATGTAATTAATATTTAGCGGTTGCAGAAAACTGAGGAAATGAACAGGGCACATTGGAAGCCTTACGGCACCAAGCTCTATACTCACTTCCGGTTCGGAACCAAACATGTGCACTCTCTGAGTTCGCAGTCTAGTTCTTTATGAGGAATGAGAGTGTACAAAAGGACCCGGATTAAGACACTCGGGACTTCCGGTTCAATCCTGACCTGACACGCATGAAGACGGAAACGATCCTAAGCGTACTCGCTTGAGGTAAGAATTACAGCACATAGGGGAATCCCCAGACGGGCGGGCTTACCGTTTAAAATATATGGGCACTTGTTGACTATACTTTAAAAATTAAAATTACAGATTTCGAACCCCGAGATTTCAGCTGGGGACACATATTTGAAAAGGACGCCCGATTAAAGAATAATCGAGGACCTAATTGGATTTTAAACTGGGTAAGAGACGTCTCCCGTGTTAAGATTGGGATTTCACTGAATTGGGTAATCAGGAAAGGTTCTTATTTAGATATTTTTATTGACCCAGATATACAGTGAACCGTAATAACATCAAGAACCGGAAGGCATATTAATCACAGCCGGGACGGAAGTAGAACCGGCGGGGAGGTGAGTGGTCACCATCCTCTAGATAGATCAAACGTACATAGTTTAATGACTTCATATGTAGAAGATTAAAATATTGACAGGTTTCTTTATTTGCATCACTTGTATCTTTCAGAACGTGATAGACTTTATCCACCTGCTCGACAGGTAGGGGGACAATTAAAGTCAGGTTAATTTATGCTTGATAACATTATATACGTGAATGTCTCACCTTAGCTAAACAAATTTGAAGAAAGGGCGGTTTTGTCCTTTATTTCACCTGCATATACCACTGAATTTTAATACTCCTCCCCACGTGGTCTTGACACTGAGAAAGGGATGAGATATTTATTATTTTATATGCCAATGATCAATCATGTATGAAATAACAAACAATAATAAGTTGAAACGACTCATTGTTGAGTATATCACCACTGTTGGGACTAGGATAAATGGGTCCACCAATAATACACAGCCACAAATATGCATTATAAGTGGTCACGAGTGTATTGTGAATAATACACTTCAAGTCACCGGGTGCTCACTCTAATGTAATATGTCTACCCGTAATCAATAGGTGGATAGGCTGATCCCATCAAATGTTGAATATATCACCACTGTTGGGACTAGGGTAAATGAGTCCACAGATATTATATAGCCACAATTATGTATTATGAGTGGTCACGAGTGTATTGTGAAAAGTACACCCCAAGTCACCGGGTGCTCACTCTAAGGTAATATGTCTACCCATAAACTATATGTGGATAGGCTGATCCCAAATGTATTTACTTTCTCTTGTAGCCCTGAAGAAGTCGTTTGGGATATCACCCAAGACGAAACACGTGTTGGCTGGGCGATCTTACTAAACAATAAAGAACTAAGGAATATTCAACAAAGTTTAATTATCACATGAATGTTATGTTTTATTAATGTGCACCAAATATATAATGTCAATGTAATGAGACAATAATACTACACAGCGTGTGCATAGGTTCATAGTATGTGTATATAGGGGACCCCGTTAGGTTCCCGGCTGAGGGTTTAGGGTGTTCGTATCCCTCACCTCTGCACCGCACAGATAGTCCACACAAGAACAGCGTACACTTAGGAGGCGCCAATTCCACACTAAGAAAACACCCCGTGGGTCTATATTTACCAGTTAGGTTACAGTGAGGAGGCAGCCCCAGCGCTTTATACTCAATCTTGATCAATACTCAATATGGACAGGGATAAAGTAGCCCAAGAGCTATTTGAAAATTTGGCAAAAGGGAATTTAGCAGCCATGTCCACGAAAAGTGGGACCGCATCTCGCAAGGAGGGTCTCAGAGAGAAGTTCATAAAACTTGAAAGGTTGAAAAAATCTGAGAATTCCAAATGGTGGGACGGGGTTACCCTGAGACAATATCTCAGACTTGATAGAATACCGAGGGGCTTAAGAGCCCAAATATTCCCCACTTATGATGACTTGGATGAGGATCATTTAAAACAATGGGAGGAGGTATTGACACAGAATTCAAAAACGCTAATGGGCATTTTGATTGATAATGCGGACCGCAAGGTCTCTAAATTACAGATGGAGATTAATACCCTAGAAGGGGAGATTAAAGATTTGGACCTCCAAGAGGCAACCAATAAAAACTATGCCATTCTGAAGGATATCCTCGAAAAACACCAGGAGGATATCAAACAAAGAAAAACTAGAAAATTGCGTAGAGACGAGATAGACTATAGGGATGGGAGAATATTCACATTTGCGAAAAAGTATGATCAAGTGACACGCAATGAGAAATCAGGGATTGTCAGGGCCAACTCCCAGACCATCTCTATCTCCTCGAGCTCCACATCTCTTAATGCTCCACTAACTAGTGACAGTGAGGCAGATAATGCAGCAGGTACATCGGGGGACCACAGACAGGGCAACTCTTGTTTTTTACGAGAACTTCAGGTGATAAAGAAAGGAAACAGAATACAATCACAACGGGGGGACATTACAAAAAAACTCGGAGGGGGAAAAGATCAGGCACGAGAAGGCTACAATCTAAGATCGGGGGACAAGAAAGTCTAGGAATTACAGAAGACAATGAGGTGGCGATAATTAACCTATCGTCAAAAACATTGACACAAGATATGAACACTGTCTTGAAAAAAGGGCTTAGTTTTAGTCCGGTTGAGGAGGGTGACATTTGCAAAACAAAAGTTGATTTGTTCAAATTTATAAAGGGTCTGAAACTCAAAAAGTTTTTTGTGAACAACCCAGGAATAAACAAGTGCAGCAAAAATATACCGGTGTGTTTTATATCGGATGTACAGAGTATACAGGACATACGGGATACACAGTTGTTACTATCAATTACTGATGAAGACCAGACATCATCTAACATGGAAAATTTGTTGAGTGAGCTTAACATTGACACAGATTATAGCGTGGCCAGTGGACTTAAGACTAAGTCTAGGTGGACACCTACACTGACTGGGGGGAACGCTATTGACACATTCCACACAATAGTATTGGAAGACTTAGATAAAATGGACACCAAAAGACGTAAGAAGAGACATAGGGTTAGTGACAACTTAAGTGGTGGTGAACGGGAGGCCATTAAACAATTGAAAATGGACGACCAAGTAATAATCAAAGAGGCTGACAAGGGGGGGAACATAGTAATCATGAATAGGAATGACTATGACCAAGAGATCATTTCCCAGCTGTCCGACTCATTATGCTATGAGAAACTTGATATGAACCCAATAGGACCTTTAACATTAAAAATCAACAAATTCTTGGAGACATGTCACTCAGAGGGACTACTTAATGAGGAGGAATACCTATATCTTAAAGTGCACAGGCCTACCTACCCTTGTCTTTACACCTTGCCGAAGGTACATAAAGACTGTACCTTTCCTCCGGGACGACCTATAGTCTCAGGCATTGGAGGACCCACTGAAAAACTGTCAGAGTATATTGATTTATTTTTACAACCGATAGTACAGAACCTTCCTTCACATATAAGAGACACAAAACATATTTTGAGCATCTTATCAGACGTGACCTGGGATAAACATATGTTCCTGGTTACTTTGGATGTGGTGGCGCTGTATACCAGCATTCAACCTTGTTTGGGACACAGTGCTATCAAAAATCATCTTGAAAAGAGACCAGCACCATTATGGAAACACACTGAGATGTTGCTAACTATGATGGACCTAATTGTACACAATAATGTTTTCATTTTTAACAACGTATGGTATAGACAAAAACAGGGAGTGGCTATGGGCTCTAAGTTTTCGCCGTCCTTTGCGAATCTCTTCATGGGACACTTGGAGGATACATGGGTCTGGGGTGAGAAGAGCAGTAAGTGGAATGGACATATTGTCTATTGGGGCAGATACATTGACGACTGCCTTTTATTGTGGTCAGGTTTGGAGACAGAACTCAATGAATTTTGTCAGCACCTCAACTCCAATAATATGGGAATAAAATTCACCTCCAAATACAGTAAAACACGAATAGAGTTTTTGGATATAGAGCTGTATGTCTGTAATGACACACTGCAGAGTAAGCTTCACCGTAAACCAACTGCTTGCAACTCACTCCTTCATGCGAATAGTGCTCACCCCTCTCATCAGATTCAAGCTATACCATTCGGGGAATTTACAAGAGCCAGGAGAAATTGTAGTGAGGATGCAGAATTCGTCTCGTGCTTGGGAGAGATGACAGATAGATTCAGAAAGAGAGGGTACAACGAACGGACACTTAAGAAAGCAGAACGTAGAATCATGAACATACCTAGAGGTGATACATTGAAAAATAAAAACAAATCTATTGATACCAAACAGCCGGTCAGACTGATTACCAACTTTAATGATATCTCCAAATCATTGTTAATAAGCATGAATAAACATTGGGGAATTCTCAAAGCGGACAAAACATTAGATGACTTTATCACCGGACGACCACTGATTACATACAGGAGGAACAGGACATTAAAAACCATTTTGAGCCCTAGCTTCCCACCAAGCAGAAAGAAATCAGATTGGCTCACCAATCACTCAATAGGTTTTCATAAATGTGGAGCCTGTGGGGTTTGTAGATGGGCGGATGACAAGAAAAAGAATTTTAAAGGAGATGATGGACGAATGTACACAATACGACACAATATCAACTGCACAACTAGATTTGTGGTTTATATTATTGTATGTAAGTGCAATCGAATGTATGTGGGCAGTACGATCAGGACACTTAAAGAAAGGATAAGTGAACATGTCAGGGCATTGAAACAAAGAGATGAGAGATATCCAATGGCTATACATGCCGACACATGTAACTCACAGGGACCATACAAACAATTTTCCTTCTTTGGAATAGATCACGTCCCACCAAAGCAAAGAGGGGGCAATAGGGAATTAATGTTATGTCGTTCAGAGGCGACTTGGATTATGCGCATCAGAGCAGTGGAAGAGGGTCTAAACACTGATAATGAGATGCAGTATTTTTTGGGCAACTAATCTAGAAGAGGGACTAACAATATTCTAGCTATACTGCGACAGCGGGGGTACCGAGATCAAGCACATACAGTCCAATATAGGATGGTGTGGGTGATAACCTGGACACAAATGACACACATTAGGACCAACAAGCTAGACCCAAGCATAACAACCATACGTGGTTATAGCCATCTGTATTACATGCTTTCTCTTTTAAGGAAAAACTATATACTTTCACTGTATTTTATTTGTGTCACTGCTACTGTCCAGATGCGTCGGGTTCTTAGTTAGAAATATGTGCAATATACAATATACAACCTGCAAAATACCTAGACACTTATTGTATTTTAAACTGTGACTGTTCCCCAACAAATGAAGTGTACAGACCTGTCGTGTGACAGCATACTAGAGCAATCAAGAACACGTATATTTTATATTAACTAAGATATTCCCTGAAATGTATGAGGGTCTCTCACCTGTGATATAAATAATCTAATATCAGTAATTATACTTAGAAAAGACGGCTCCGATCTGAGATGACATTCATGGATATAATGTTATAAAATTAAACGTGGATTCCGACCTGAGTCATATAAATTGCTAACCCGATATAAATATATAAACTCACGGGGAATAATAGTAGAAGCACATGTAATTGATATTTAGCGGTTGCAGAAAACTGAGGAAATGAACAGGGCACATTGGAAGCCTTATGGCACCAAGCTCTATACTCACTTCCGGTTCGGAACCAAACATGTGCACTCTCTGAGTTCGCAGTCTAGTTCTTTATGAGGAATGAGAGTGTACAAAAGGACCCGGATTAAGACACTCGGGACTTCCGGTTCAATCCTGACCTGACACGCATGAAGACGGAAACGATCCTAAGCGTACTCGCTTGAGGTAAGAATTACAGCACATAGGGGAATCCCCAGACGGGCGGGCTTACCGTTTAAAATTTATGGGCACTTGTTGACTATACTTTAAAAATTAAAATTACAGATTTCGAACCCCGAGATTTCAGCTGGGGATACATATTTGAAAAGGACGCCCGATTAAAGAATAATCGAGGACCTAATTGGATTTTAAACTGGGTAAGAGACGTCTCCCGTGTTAAGATTGGGATTTCACTGAATTGGGTAATCAGGAAAGGTTCTTATTTAGATATTTTTATTGACCCAGATACACAGTGAACCGTAATAACGTCAAGAACCGGAAGGCATATTAATCACAGCCGGGACGGAAGTAGAACCGGCGGGGAGGTGAGTGGTCACCATCCTCTAGATAGATCAAACGTACATAGTTTAATGACTTCATATGTAGAAGATTAAAATATTGACAGGTGTCTTTAATTGCATCACTTGTATCTTTCAGAATGTGATAGACTTTATCCACCTGCTCGACAGGTAGGGGGACAATTAAAGTCAGGTTAATTTATGCTTGATAACATTATATACGTGAATGTCTCACCTCAGCTAAACAAATTTGAAGAAAGGGCGGTTTTGTCCTTTATTTCACCTGCATATACCACTGAATTTTAATACTCCTCCCCCACGTGGTCTTGACACTGAGAAAGGGATGAGATATTTATTATTTTATATGCCAATGATCAATCATCTATGAAATAACAAACAATAATAAGTTGAAACGACTCATTGTTGAGTATATCACCACTGTTGGGACTAGGATAAATGGGTCCACCAATAATACACAGCCACAAATATGCATTATAAGTGGTCACGAGTGTATTGTGAATAATACACTTCAAGTCACCGGGTGCTCACTCTAATGTAATATGTCTACCCGTAATCAATAGGTGGATAGGCTGATCCCATCAAATGTTGAATACATCACCACTGTTGGGACTAGGGTAAATGAGTCCACAGATATTATATAGCCACAATTATGTATTATGAGTGGTCACAAGTGTATTGTGAAAAGTACACCCCAAGTCACCGGGTGCTCACTCTAAGGTAATATGTCTACCCATAAACTATATGTGGATAGGCTGATCCCAAATGTATTTACTTTCTCTTGTAGCCCTGAAGAAGTCATTTGGGATATCACCCACGACGAAACACGTGTTGGCTGGGCGATCTTACTAAACAATAAAGAACTAAGGAATATTCAACAAAGTTTAATTATCACATGAATGTTGTGTTTTATTAATGTGCACCAAATATATAATGTCAATGTAATGAGACAATAATACTACACAGCGTGTGCATAGGTTCATAGTATGTGTATATAGGGGACCCCATTAGGTTCCCGGCTGAGGGTTTAGGGTGTTCGTATCCCTCACCTCTGCACCGCACAGATAGTCCACACAAGAACAGCGTACACTTAGGAGGCGCCAATTGCACACTAAGAAAACACCCCGTGGGTCTATATATACAAAAATGACAGCCTACTAAATCTAAAACACAAGGCGTGTCTCTGGGCGGTGTGTAAAGCCACAGAAACACCTGATGAGAATAGCAACATCATTGGACAGAAAGAGGGCACGAATAGTGGAAAATAGTCCAATGTGTTCTGTAAAAAGGAAACTGGCGCGTGGCCCAAAACAGAGGACTGAAAGAAAAGGTTAGTGTTAGTTAATCACGGCATGGGAAATCAGCATGGGCACTGCAACTAAAGAGATTTATAACATTTATCATAGGGGAACAAGCCCTTAAGGACATTTTGAGGATTTTGGCGGCCCTGGGACAAACATATTTTGGAGGCCGCTGTTCTGCTAAGCTTTGAATGTATTGTCCAGTTACAGCTCTTTCATGGCCTCTTTTGCCAGATCACTGACAATGCACAGGCACACTGGTCCAAATTGTAAATGTGTTTCCATCTAATGTTCAGGGACTGTAATGTGTGCTTTCAGTAGTGCAATACAGCGGCAGCTCACTAATATTATTGCAAATAATGGCTGTGAGTGACTCCCTTCCCATTTCTCATATGTGATGTCCTGTTTCGATCTAAAAGAAACTTTTTTTATGGCTGTTGCATGGTGGTGGAAAAAAAACCCACAACATTTCCCTGCAAAATGTCTGCAATAAACTCCCACAGATTACCCGTATTAAAAATACATTAAAGGAAAATGGTATTTAAAGAAATTATAAATCATTCAAGGTCATCAGGAATGTCTGGAGAATAGAGCTGGTTCTTTCAGGGGGGCACACTGAACGGCTGGGGCCCTGAGCCAGTGCCCACTTTGCCCATGGGAAGAGGTGTGGCGCCGCGGCCAGGGCGACTGATGCTGGAATCTGGGGCTTTCGGTTCGATCCCCAGCACCGGCGGCAGGTCAGCCCAGCACCATGTGACTCTGGGCAATAGCTTGCTTAATCTTCCCGACGGCCCCCAGCGCCGGGATGCCTTTGGGTAGCTGTTCGCGCTTTACAAATACTGGATTTACATTTACATGCCTTAAAACGTCTCTGCAAACCCTTGTACTAAAATACCCTGTGACCAGCGTGGCTTGGTTGACAGAGTCCAAATGATGGTTACGGTGCAATTATGCAGTGCGAGATAAGCCATCCAATCGCATTGTGCACTCCAAAGTGGTGCAGTTTACACAGACCCCCACATTCTGCTTAATGCTTTCATTCCTCTGGCTTCCTCTGACGGGTTGTAAAGGATTGCTTCAAAATTGTTTTAATGATGCTCAACTCGGAGAAGACAGAAGTCCTCATCCTCAGACCCATCCCCTCAGCATGGAACAACACCTGGTGGCCCACCGCCCTCGGCAATCCCCCACTCCCACGGACCACGCCCGGAACCTCAGCATCATACTCAGCTCCTCCCTCATCATGACCCGACAGATTAACGCCGTCTCCTCCACGTGCTTCAACACCCTCCGCATCATCCGCAAGACCTTCAAGTGATCCAGAAAGACCATCACCCACGCACTCATAACAAGCAGACTGGACTACGGAAACGTCCTCTACGCTGGAATCAACAAATCCCTGCTCCGAAAACTCCAGACCATCCAGAACACCGTGGCCAGACTCGTCCTCGGCATCCCACGACATGAACACATCACCCAGCACCTACGAGACCTCCACTGGCTCCCCGTTGAGAAGAGAGTAACCTTCAAGCTACTCACCCATGCCTAAAAATCCCTCCACAACACCGGACCCCAATACCTCAATGAAAGAGTCTCCTTCCACGTACCCAAGAGAAACCTCCGCTCCGCCGACCTCGCCCTCGCCGAAACCCCGTGCATCTGCAGAGCCACAGCAGGAGGAACAGCCTACTCCTACATCGCGGCAAAGACCTGGAACAAACTCCTGCTCAACATCAGACGTTCCCACACTCTGCACACCTTCAGGAAGAGTCTCAAGAAGACCTGCCTCTTTGGCTGAATCGGAGCTGCAAACCCATCCTCCCCCCCAGTGCCTTGAGACCCTCACTGGTGATTAGCACACTTCACAAATCCCTGATTGATTGATTGATTGAATGTTAAGCATTTCTGTTAATGTTTACTGTTTTTATTCAAAATGCGTTTATCCTACAAGCTCGCATAACAATAAGCAAAAGCAAAGCTTATGATGAGTAATCATTCACAGGACAGTTCCATCATGATTTCACACCAAATAACAACATAAGAATTTAAATCGTAGCATACTGAGGCAGGAAACTGGTATATTCAATTCTGCGCAGTATTTACTAAGAACTTTAACGGCAGAAAAGTATACTTTAAGCACCCGTTTCTTCGCGTGATGCCTGACTTTGAGAGACTGTGGGACATATTTATCAGAAATTTAAGGCATACGCGAATTCCTGACTTTTCCGTCTGCGCTGGGGCACAATGGGCTGCCTGCAAGATTTTTTTTGTGCAGAAAGAGACACCTTCCTTCACAAAAACAATCCTGGGTTCATATTCCTCATAGAAAAAGGAAGAAAGAGGAGAAATTGAGATATTTGTCCTCATTACGCCTCCCCTAGGCAGGCTTAAGGTTTTGGTGCATCCCCAGGTTTACAAGTTCCTGTAAATTTGGGGATGCAACAAAATGCATGGGAGTTGCATGAGAACACCCATGCAACGCCCATGGAACACCGCCCTAGCAGAGGGTAAGGCAACGTAGTGATATGTGCAGCACTGTCACGCCAGGTTTTTTTAACCACTCAGAGCCACACAAAGTGACTTGCATGGCTTCAAAAATGATGATGGATTCAACCCAGATCTGTGACTGGGGGTGAGTGTCTGAAAAGTTTCAGCGCTCCGTCCATCATCTCCTTGTGTTTGCTTTGTTCGCCCTAAGTTGGCAGGGTATGCCCAGACATGGGTCCTTTGCTCACTTTGCCACAGGATTCAAGCTGGCCTGGCTGATGAGGGCTGTCAGCCCGATACCGGTCCCAGGATGCTTGTTTCCAGTCCAGGGAAGACATGGCTTGGCAGTTCGGGCTGGACTGTTCCCATGAGGCACAGGGTCAAGACTGATTTGCATATAGCTATGTCTGAACTGGGGTGGAGAAGTGAGCTAAAGAACAATGATGGATTCAACCCAGATCTGTGATTGGGGGTGAGTGTCTGAAAAGTTTCAGCGCTCTGTCCATCATCTCCTTGTGTTTGCTTTGTTCCCCCATAAGTTGGCAGGGTATGCCCAGACTTGGGTCCCTTGCTCACTTTGCCACTGGATTCAAGCTAGCCTGGCTGTTGAGGGCTGTTAGCCCGAAACCGGTCCCAGGATGCTTGTTTCCAGTCCAGGGAAGACATGGCTTGGCAGTTCGGGCTGGACTGTTCCCATGAGACACAGGGTCAAGACTGATTTGCATATAGCTGTGTCTGAACTGGGGTGGAGAAGTGACCTAAAGAACGATGATGGATTCAACCCAGATCTGTGACTAGGGGTGAGTGTCTGAAAAGTTTCAGCGCTCTGTCCATCATCTCCTTGTGTTTGCTTTGTTCGCCCTAAGTTGGCAGGGTATGCCCAGACTTGGGTCCCTTGCTCACTTTGCCACTGGATTCAAGCTAGCCTGGCTGATGAGGGCTGTTAGCCCGAAACCGGTCCCAGGATGCTTGTTTCCGGTCCAGGGAAGACATGACTTGGCAGTTTGGGCTGGACTGTTCCCATGAGGCACAGGGTCAAGACTGATTTGCATATAGCTGTGTCTGAACTGGGGTGGAGAAGTGAGCTAAAGAACGATGATGGATTCAACCAAGATCTGTGACTGGGTGTGAGTGTCTGAAAAGTTTCAGCGCTCCGTCCAACCTCCCTGTGTTTGCTTTGCTCGCACTAAGTTGGCAGGGTATGCCCAGAGTTGGGTCCCTTGCTCACTTTGCCACTGGATTCAAGCTAGCCTGCCTGATGAGGGGTGTTAGCCCGAAAACGGTCCTAGCATGCTTGTTTCCGGTCCAAGGAAGACATGGCTTGGCAGTTCGGGCTGGACTGTTCCTATGAGGCCCAGGGTCAAGACTGATTTGCATATAGCTGTGTCTGAACTGGGGTGGAGAAGTGAGCTAAAGAACGATGATGGATTCAACACAGATCTGTGACTGGGGGTGAGTGTCTGAAAAGTTTCAGCGCTCCGTCCATCACCTCATTTGTGTTTGCTTTGTTCGCACTAAGTTGGCAGGTTATGCCCAGACGTGGGTCCCTTGCTCACTTTGCCACTGGATTCAAGCTAGCCTGGCTGATGAGGGCTGTTAGCCCGAAACCGGTCCCAGGATGCTTGTTTCCGGTCAAGGGGAGACATGGCCTGGCAGTTCAGGCTGGACTGTTCCCATGAGACACAGGGTCAAGACTGATTTGCATATAGCTGTGTCTGAACTGGGGTGGAGAAGTGAGCTAAAGAACGATGATGGATTCAACCCAGATCTGTGACTGGGGGTGAGTGTCTGAAACGTTTCAGCGCTCCGTCCATCATCTCCTTGTGTTTGCTTTGTTCCCCCATAAGTTGGCAGGGTATGCCCAGACGTGGGTCCCTTGCTCACTTTGCCACTGGATTCAAGCTAGCCTGGCTGTTGAGGGCTGTTAGCCCGAAACCGGTCCCAGGATGCTTGTTTCCGGTCCAGGGAAGACATGGCTTGGCAGTTCGGGCTGGACTGTTCCCATGAGACACAGGGTCAAGACTGATTTGCATATAGCTGTGTCTGAACTGGGGTGGAGAAGTGAGCTAAAGAACAATGATGGATTCAACCCAGATCTGTGACTGGGGGTGAGTGTCTGAAATGTTTCAGCGCTCCTTCCATCATCTCCTTGTGTTTGCTTTGTTCGCGCTAAGTTGGCAGGGTATGCCCAGACGTGGGTCCCTTGCTCACTTTGCCACTGGATTCAAGCTAGCCTGGCTGATGAGGGCTGTTAGCCCGAAACCGGTCCCAGGATGCTTGTTTCCGGTCCAGGGAAGACATGACTTGGCAGTTTGGGCTGGACTGTTCCCATGAGGCACAGGGTCAAGACTGATTTGCATATAGCTGTGTCTGAACTGGGGTGGAGAATTGAGCTAAAGAACGATGATGGATTCAACCCAGATCTGTAACTGGGGGTGAGTGTCTGAAAAGTTTCAGCGATCCGTCCATCATCTCCTTGTGTTTGCTTTGTTCGCTCTAAATTGGCAGGGTATGCCCAGACCCCTTGCTCACTTTGCCACTGGATTCAAGCTAGCCTGGCTGATGAGAGCTGTTAGCCCGAAACAGGTCCCAGGATGCTTGTTTCCGGTCCAGGGTAGACATGGCTTGGCAGTTCTAGCTGGACTGTTCCCATGAGGCACAGGGTCAAGACTGATTTGCATATAGCTGTGTCTGAACTGGGGTTGAGAAGTGAACTAAAGAACGATGATGGATTCAACCCAGATTTGTGACTGGGTGTGAGTGTCTGAAAAGTTTCAGCGTTCCTTCCATCATCTCCTTGTGTTTGCTTTGTTCGCTCTAAGTTGGCAGGGTATGCCCAGACTTGGGTCCCTTGCTCACTTTGCCACTGGATTCAAGCTAGCCTGGCTGATGAGGGCTGTTAGCCCGAAACAGGTCCCAGGATGCTTGTTTCCGGTCCAGGGTAGACATGGCTTGGCAGTTCGGGCTGGACTGTTCCCATGAGGCACAGGGTCAAGACTGATTTGCATATAGCTGTGTCTGAACTGGGGTGGAGAAGTGAATTAAAGAACGATGATGGATTCAACCCAGATCTGTGACTGGGTGTGAGTGTCTGAAAAGTTTCAGCGCTCCGTCCATCATCTCCTTGTGTTTGCTTTGTTCGCTCTAAGTTGGCAGGGTATGCCCAGACGTGGGTCCCTTGCTCACTTTGCCACTGGATTCAAGCTAGCCTGCCTGATGAGGGCTGTTAGCCCGAAACTGGTCCTAGGGTGCTTGTTTCCGGTCCAAGGTAAACATGGCTTGGCAGTTCGGGCTGGACTGTTCCCATGAGGCACAGGGTCAAGACTGATTTGCATTTAGCTGTGTCTGAACTGGGGTGGAGAAGTGAGCTAAAGAACGATGATGGATTCAACCCAGATCTGTGACTGGGGGTGAGTGTCTGAAATGTTTCAGCGCTCCGTCCATCATCTCCTTGTGTTTGCTTTGTTCGCGCTAAGTTGGCAGGGTATGCCCAGACGTGGGTCCCTTGCTCACTTTGCCACTGGATTCAAACTAGCCTGGCTGATGAGGGCTGTTAGCCCGAAACCGGTCCCAGGATGCTTGTTTCCGGTCCAGGGAAGACATGACTTGGCAGTTTGGGCTGGACTGTTCCCATGAGGCACAGGGTCAAGACTGATTTGCATATAGCTGTGTCTGAACTGGGGTGGAGAATTGAGCTAAAGAACGATGATGGATTCAACCCAGATCTGTAACTGGGGGTGAGTGTCTGAAAAGTTTCAGCGCTCCGTCCATCATCTCCTTGTGTTTGCTTTGTTCGCCCTAAGTTGGCAGGGTATACCCAGACTTGGGTCCCTTGCTCACTTTGCCACTGGATGCAAGCTAGCCTGGCTGATGAGGGCTGTTAGCCCGAAACAGGTCCCAGGATGCTTGTTTCCGGTCCAGGGTAGACATGGCTTGGCAGTTCGGGCTGGACTGTTCCCATGAGGCACAGGGTCAAGACTGATTTGCATATAGCTGTGTCTGAACTGGGGTGGAGAAGTGAATTAAAGAACGATGATGGATTCAACCCAGATCTGTGACTGGGTGTGAGTGTCTGAAAAGTTTCAGCGCTCCGTCCATCATCTCCTTGTGTTTGCTTTGTTCGCTCTAAGTTGGCAGGGTATGCCAAGACTTGGGTCCCTTGCTCACTTTGCCACTGGATTCAAGCTAGCCTGCCTGATGAGGGCTGTTAGCCCGAAACCGGTCCTAGGGTGCTTGTTTCCGGTCCAAGGTAAACATGCCTTGGCAGTTCGGGCTGGACTGTTCCCATGAGGCACAGGGTCAAGACTGATTTGCATTTAGCTGTGTCTGAACTGGGGTGGAGAAGTGAGCTAAAGAATGATGATGGATTCAACGCAGATCTGTGACTGGGGGTGAGTGTCTGAAAAGTTTCAGCGCTCCGTCCATCATCTCGTAGTGTTTGCTTTGTTCCCCCATAAATTGGGAAGGTATGCCCAGACGTGGGTCCCTTGCTCACTTTGCCACTGGATTCAAGCTAGCCTGGCTGATGAGGGCTGTTAGCCCGAAACTGGTCCCAGGATGCTTGTTTCCGGTCCAGGGAAGACATGACTTAGCAGTTTGGGCTGGACTGTTCCCATGAGGCACAGGGTCAAGACTGATTTGCATACAGCTGTGTCTGAACTGGGGTGGAGAAGTGAACTAAAGAACGATGATGGATTCAACCCAGATCTGTGACTGGGGGTGAGTGTCCGAAAAGTTTCCGCGCTCCGTCCATCATCTCCTTGTGTTTGCTTTGTTCGCCCTAAGTTGGCAGGGTATGCCCAGACGTGGGTCCCTTGCTCACTTTCCCACTGGATTTAAGATAGCCTGGCTGATGAGGGCTGTTAGCCCGAAACCGGTCCCAGGATGCTTGTTTCCGGTCCAGGGAAGACATGGTTTGGCAGTTCGGGCTGGACTGTTCCCATGAGGCACAGGGTCAAGACTGATTTGCATATAGCTGTGTGTTGGAAACGGGGTTACCGAGTCCGGCACGGTAGCATGGCGCGAGGCGGGAAAGCACGCGAAGGCAATGTGTAAGGCAGTTGTGCAGCACACTCTTACTTTGACTCAGAAATGCGGACGCAATAACATGACACCACACCAGGCTTGTGTCTTTAAAATCAAGATCTTTTATATAAATCCAGGCAGCATCAGATGAGGCAGATTAATTCAGATCTACATTTAAAATCATTGCATTACTCAACTGGTGCGCATTCTCATTAAAGCATCATAGCTCATCAACATTGTAGGCCACTAAAAGGCCGCAGGAATCATCTCCTAAACGTAGCACCATTAATGATCACAAGGTGCATTAATAAAACATGGGCCTAAACATGCAATTCACTTCAGGAATATTCAATTACTTAAAAGGGGGCATTTCACGTTACATTTCAAACAGGGCCTGCATTAATCTAGGCGCACCCACATTCAGTACAGTGGGCGTCGCAACTCCGGTACACCTGCAAACTAAAACACTTCAACTCTTGGCGGTGTACACTTCAGCTCAATTCAATTAATCACCTTCACACTAGGTAACGACTTTGCAAGTATAAGCATAGGCCTAGACAGTAATTACAGTAGGCGTCATCATTAGATTAATGAGCAATGTGGGGAACCCCTCAACATGTCCTGTATTCTGGGGCTTCCCTGGCAATGGGGGCTTCTGTGTCCCTCAGGGGTTAATTCAGGCCAGGCCCACTCCTCTCCGGGGCCTCGCCTCATAGGGATAATTTCACGGGTTAATGGTGGCCCCCGGCCCCCAGTGGCGTCTCTGCGGGCCCTAGGGGCCTCCTGGGCTCACCTGATGTGGTGGTCGTTGGTCGCGCTTCCATGCGACTGTCGATCTCCCGGGCCGGCCCGTGTTCTGAAGGGCAGGGCCCGGTCGGGGTGCCTCGGCCTTCTGGCCGGAATTGCGGGTCGTTGCGGGGGCCGGTATCACCCTCCTCCGGCCCCCGGGATCAAGTAGGGGATTGCGGGAAGGGGAGCGGGAGCCGGCAGTCCTCTCCGGCCGGCTTCCCGTCTCCCTCTGCTGGTCCGGTGCTCTTCCTCGGCCTCCGTCGGCGCTGGGGGCGTGGCGGGAGCCGGCGCCCAATCGCTGCGCGGCCTTCCCGGGGGCGAGGCCGGCGTCCCCGGTCGCCCAGCAACGGCGTCGGCGGGGCCTGGAGGCCTCGTTGGTCCCGCTAGGCCGCGGCTTCTTCACGCGGCCCCCTTGGGCTGCGGCGGCGATTCCTTTGGCCGCGACTTCGTCGGTGGGGCCCCGGGCCCGGCGGTGATCTTTGGGGGCAATTTGGAGGCTTCGGTGAGGGCGCGGACGGCGCACCTCACCACACGCACTCGAGGGGGGCCTCCCTCACCTCAGCACTTCTCCTCACGCGCGCGGCCGCGGCGGCGATTCAGTCACGAGGTCAGTGACTTGGGTGGCAGTTTCTCCCTCGTGGAGATATAGCGCGGGCGCACCAGCAGCCTGTGGGCAGGGCTGACTGGAAAGGTTCTTGGGGGCAGCCCAGCAGCAGGCAGGAGTAGATAGGGGTGAAGGTCTAGCGCTTCAGGGCACGGCGCTTTACCTGGTGATCCCCAGTTTGGCAGTTCAGGTTTCAGGCCTTGCTGGTCGGTCAGGCCTCTCAAATTAAGGTTTCTTGCGGCTGTTCTTGATTGGTTGCTTCTTATGAGTTTCTTCTTAGGAGTTTCTTGTCAGGAGTTTCTTCTTATGAGGGGGGAATGAGTTGGTGGTTCTGGGAGTGCTTGATGTTACTTCCCAGCACGCTGAAGGTGGTTCCCTGGGTCCCCTCACGCTGGGCAAGGTCAGTGGGTGGTGGGCGTTCCTCAGCTAGCTTACTACAGCAGTGCCTAAGCCTTGTCAGCAGCAGTAGTGTAGGTCTCCCCCTAGGCCCTAAAGCCTGTACTCCGGCAGAGGTTCTCCCAGGATCAGTGGTGCCCCAACTGACTAAAAGATTTCCCTCCAAGCCTCTTATACCCCTAGGTCAGGTGACCCTCCTAAAGGCGGCAAAACATAACTCCTCCCACAGCCCGGAAGGTTCTGGAACCTTCCACATGTCTGGCTATGTGGCCCAGAGGCGGGGACGGGATGGATACTGTATCCCTATGTCCCAGCCTGACCCTGGCTACTAGTGTGTATGTGTGCAAGGCCCCTCTGCAGGAGCAGGGGCCTGTGGCAGCCATCTTGAGTGAGAGAGCACCTGCACCTCAGCACTGGTTAGCAGTGGTAAGGCGCCCGGAGACCTAGGTCCAGTAAAAATACGGTGGCAAAAATGAGGCGCAAAAGGGAAAAAAACAGGGCAAGACCACCCTAGGGCTGACAGGTCTAACACGCGTCCCCCCAGCCGAAAGAGGGGAGAGCTTCCCAACCTCTAGGGAGTTCTCGTCGCTAAGGCGGAAAAACCGGGAGAGACCGTCAGCGTTGGCGTGGTCTACACCGGGTCGATGTTCCACCCGAAAGTCCATCCCCTGGAGGGAAATGGACCACCTCAACAATTTGGGGTTTTCGCCTCTCATCTGCATGAGCCAGCGAAGGGGTCTGTGGTCGGTCTGGATCAGGAAGTGACAACCAAAAAGGTATGGCCTCAACTTCTTTACAGCCCAAACCACGGCAAAGGCTTCTCGTTCGATGGTACTCCACCGCTGTTCCCGGGGAGTAGTCTTCGGGAAATGAAGGCCACTGGCTGGTCTTGGCCATCGTCATTCAGCTGCGAGAGCACAGCTCCTATGCCATGCTCAGAAGCGTCTGTCTGCACGATAAATTCCCGTCCAAAGTCTGGAGTCCTGAGCACCGGTGCGGTGCACATTGCACGTTTGAGGGTCTCAAAGGCTTCCTGGCAGGCAGCCGTCCAGATGACTCTGCGTGGCTGCTTCTTTGAAGTCAATTCCGTCAATGGGCCCACAATGGTTCCATATCCCTTGACGAACCGGCGGTAGTATCCCGTGAGGCCGAGAAAAGCTCGGACCTCGGTTTGGGTCTTGGGGGCTCCCAGGCCAAGATGGTCTCGATCTTGGCTTGGAGGGGTTGCACCTTACCTCCGCCCACCAGATGTCCCAGGTACACGACAGATCCCTGTCCAATCTGGCACTTGCTGGCCTTGATGGTTAGACCAGCCCGTTGCAGAGCCTGTAGCACCTCCTGGAGATGCTCCAGATGGTCCTCCCAGCTGCTACTGAAGACAGCTATGTCATCCAGGTAGGCAGCAGAGAAGGCCTCTAGGCCAGACAGCACCTGGTTCACCAACCGCTGGAAAGTGGCTGGAGCATTTTTCAACCCGAAGGGCATCACCCAAAATTGAAAGTGGCCCTCGGGGGTGGAGAACGCAGTCTTTTCCCTGGCTGATCCCGCCATGGCGATCTGCCAATAGCCTGACGTCAAATCAATGGTACTCAGATACCGGGCTGCTCCCAGCCGGTCAATGAGCTCATCCGCCCGAGGGATCGGGTGAGCGTCGGTCTTTGTGACTGAGTTGAGTCCGCGGTAATCCACACAGAACCGAAGTTCTGGTGTGGTGCCCGGTGGGGCCGCTTTCGGCACCAACACCACCGGACTAGCCCAAGGGCTACTGGAAGGCTCAATCACCCCCAGTTCTAGCATCTTGGTAACCTCACCCTGGATACTAGCCTTGACTTTATCGGACAGCCGGTAAGACTTGGTTTTTACGGGCGGACTGTCCCCTGTGTCCACATCATGGGTACACAGGTGCGTGATCCCAGGCGTGAGGGAGAACAACGAGGCGTACTGCCCCAAGACCTGGCGGCAGTCCCTCTGTTGCTCTGGGGTCAAGGATGGGGCGAGGACCACTCCCTCCACCGAACCATCCTTCTCATGGGCCGCCAGAAGGTCTGGAAGAGGCTCACTCTCCTCCTCCTCACTTCCATCTGTTATCATCAGGAGAGTGAGCTCTGAACGCTCCTGGTGTGGCTTCAGGCGGTTGACGTGGAACACCCTGTGGGGTTGCCGGGGGTCTTCACATCGACGACATACGTGGTCTGGCCTTTCCTTTCCAAGATCTCAAACGGTCCAGTCCACCGGTCCTGGAGGGCGCTAAGCTCTCCTGGCTCCATGACCCACACCTTCTGTCCAGCGTCCAACTCTACCGTCCGAGCGTTCCGGTCATACCATTTCTTCATGACGGCCTGACTAGCCTCTAGGTTGTCCGAGGCCTCCTTCCACAGCTTGGCCACTTGGCTGTGGAATGCCAGCATATAGCTGACCACATCACGGGAAGCTTCGAGGAAGACTTCTCCCACCCCTCCTTGACAAGACTGAGGGGCCCCGAACGGGGTGGCCATAGAGCAGCTCAAAGGGGCTGAAACCGACCCCCTTCTGCGGCACCTCTCGGTAGGAGAAGAGCAGACAGGGTAAGAGGACGTCCCACTTCCTTCTCAAGTCCTCGGGTAGGCTCCTGATCATCCCCTTCAAGGTTTTGTTAAAGCGCTCCACGAGCCCGTTCGTCTGGGGGTGGTAAGGAGTGGAGAACCGGTAGGTCACTCCACACTCCTTCCACATGGCCTGCATGTAGGCCGACATGAAATTCGTGCCCCTATCTGACACCACGACCTTGGGGAATCCCACTCGGGTAAAAATCCCCATCAGGGCCCGCGCCACCACCGGTGCAGTGATGGTCCTCAGAGGGATTGCCTCCGGGTACCGGGTGGCGTGGTCTACCAGCACCAAAATGAACCTATGTCCTGCAGAAGTCGGCGGGTCCAATGGCCCGACAATGTCAATCCCTACCCGCTCAAAAGGGGTATCGACAACTGGGAGAGGTTCTAGAGGGACCTTCACTTTAGTCCCTGTCTTGCCGCTCGCCTGGCAAGTGGTGCAAGTCTTGCAAAAAGTGTCAGAAGTGACGCGCATCCTGGGCCAGTAAAAATGTGGGACCAGACGCGCAAACGTCTTGTCCTGGCCCAGGTGTCCTGCTAGTGGTATTTCGTGTGCCAACTCTAGCAGAAAGGCTCGGTAGCATTGGGGGACCACTAAGGCCCTTGATGACCCATGCACCGGAGCCTTAGGCTCACTGTAGAGGAGACCATCCTCCCAGTAGACATGGTAGTTACCAGTCTCTGTTCCAGTTGCTTGGGCTTCGGCCTGTTGCCGCATGCCTTCAAGCGTAGGGCACTCCTTCTGCGCCCGGCAAAATTCCTCCCGGGTAGGCCCTCCTTCCACCTGCCACTCTGCAGGGGTCGGCAGGTCCCCCACGGGAACACCAACCACCTCAGCGGACTCCGGGGTCACCTCCGCGGGCTCCCCATCCATCTCACCGGGTGTCTCCTCCTGGACATCTCCTCGTCCAGCAGTGGGCTGGGCCATTATTTCAGGCTCCAACCCGGGCTGAGTTCCTTGTCGGGCAGCCATGGACCGCGTGACGACGCAAGTCCATCCTGGTAATCCCAACATCTCAGCATGGGCATTGAACTCTACCTCCCTCCAGGCAGTATGTTCCAAGTCGTTACCCAGCAGACAGTCAACTGGCATGGCAGGGCTCACCGCAACCTTCAACAGACCTGATACTCCTCCCCACTCAAAGGGAACTTGGGCCACGGGGTAATGACCCAGGCTATTATCAGCCATAACAACCGGGTGGAATACCTCAGGAATCACCTGCTCTGGGGACACCAGCTGACGTCTCACCATCGTCATGCTGGCACCTGTGTCCCTCAGAGCCTCCACCTCCTCCCCGTTCACCAGGACCCTCTGCCGATACTTGGCAGTGTTCGAGGCTATCTGAACCCGTGGGATGATCTCTCTATCCCCCAGGGAAACTAAGGTCAAGCCTGTCCACTCACCTCCCCTACCTAGGGACAACTCCTCCCCAAGCGCTACACTGGCCACCCGGGGCTCTTACCTCCTGTGGGGGCTGGGGTTCTCTTGCGACACTGGGGATCCCCCTTGTAATGTCCAACCTCCCCGCACTCGTAGCACCGGACAGTTCTGGGCTGCTGACTCCTGTCAGGATAAGTGGGTTTCTGGAATCCAGATTGGGATGGGGAACCTACCCCTCTCCCAGGCGGTCTATTTTGGGGGCCTTTAAAGAACTCCCTCCTTTTATCTCCCCCTCTTTCTTCTGGGGGAACCCCTGTCCACCTTTCGGGGGGTCCGCCCCGGCTCCCTTGTGGGACACCCGAGTGCTGACCCACGTGTCTGCCTCCTCTGCAAGCTCCCTTGGATTGGTCAGCTTGCGGTCCACCAAGTACTGGCGCAGCTCCGGAAAACATTTCTCTAGGAGGTGCTCTCTCAAGAACAGGTCGTACAGCCCTTTGTAATTATCAACGTTGCTGCCACGCACCCAACCCTCCAATGCCTTCCGGGCATAATCAAAAAAATCCACCCAGTTTTGTGTGTGAAGCTTGTGGCTGTTGCGGAACTTTTGGCGGTACTTCTCTGGGGTGAGGCCAAACTTCTTAAGCAGGGCCTCCTTCATGATAGGGTAGTTGGTCTGATCCCCCTTATCCAAGGTTAAAAGTGTGTCCCTTACTGGTGGAGGTATGTACCTGTAGAGACCTCCCCCAGTAGCTCTCAGGAACTCTATGGGCCACCAAAGCCACCTCGTACGCCGCCAACCACTTATCGATGTCATCTCCTACATTAAAACTGGCTATCACCTCTCTTGGTAGATAAAATTTGGGCTCCTGTGGAACCCCAGCAGGTACGCTGCCACCATTCACTTTGCCCTGCATCTCCATCTGCAAGGCTCGGAGCTCTAGTTCCTTCAGGCTAAGCTCATGCGCAAGCTTCCTTTCCTCCATGGCTAGCCTTGCCTGTTCTCGCTCCCCTTTCCATCCTAGCAAGTTCTAATGTTAATTGCCTCTCCTCCCTCCTGTCCTCAAATTCCTCTGCCGACAAACTCCCCCTGACGCACTACTGCCTGCCCTGGAACGTCTTCCTGGCAACACATTCTCGCTAACATCAATGTGCAGTAGGTCCAGTTCTCCTGGGTTGTCTGCCTCCCCTGCTCCTCGTCCCCTCTTCCCTCCGGGTGGGCCATTACCCATGCCCTCAAAGCTTTCTGAAGCACCTCCTTCCTGGCGCCTCGCTTGACGGCCACCCCCTCTCTAGGCAGAACTCCTTGAGCTGTGTCACCGTATACCTTTCTAGGTTGGCCAACTCAAACTCCATCCTCCTAGGTGGGGCCCCAGACAATTTAGGGAAAGGGTTCTAGACTGTAGGTAGCAGGTCTAACACAGGAATGTACACAATCAGCAATCACAAAAGAATTCTTAGCGCTTGCATTTCAATAGGTGTCCAATTGCGGCGCACACTGAGTCACTGTAAGGTGCTGCACAAACACCAGTCCTTATCCCACCGCTGAACACCAATGTTGGAAACGGGGTTACCGAGTCCGGCACGGTAGCATGGCGCGAGGCGGGAAAGCACGCGAAGGCAATGTGTAAGGCAGTTGTGCAGCACACTCTTACTTTGACTCAGAAATGCGGACGCAATAACATGACACCACACCAGGCTTGTGTCTTTAAAATCAAGATCTTTTATATAAATCCAGGCAGCATCAGATGAGGCAGATTAATTCAGATCTACATTTAAAATCATTGCATTACTCAACTGGTGCGCATTCTCATTAAAGCATCATAGCTCATCCACATTGTAGGCCACTAAAAGGCCGCAGGAATCATCTCCTAAACGTAGCACCATTAATGATCACAAGGTGCATTAATAAAACATGGGCCTAAACATGCAATTCACTTCAGGAATATTCAATTACTTAAAAGGGGGCATTTCACGTTACATTTCAAACAGGGCCTGCATTAATCTAGGCGCACCCACATTCAGTACAGTGGGCGTCGCAACTCCGGTACACCTGCAACATAAAACACTTCAACTCTTGGCGGTGTACACTTCAGCTCAATTCAATTAATCACCTTCACACTAGGTAACGACTTTGCAAGTATAAGCATAGGCCTAGACAGTAATTACAGTAGGCGTCATCATTAGATTAATGAGCAATGTGGGGAACCCCTCAACATGTCCTGTATTCTGGGACTTCCCTGGCAATGGGGGGCTTCTGTGTCCCTCAGGGGTTAATTCAGGCCAGGCTCACTCCTCTCCGGGGCCTCGCCTCATAGGGATAATTTCACGGGTTAATGGTGGCCCCCGGCCCCCAGTGGCGTCTCTGCGGGCCCTAGGGGCCTCCTGGACTCACCTGATGTGGTGGTCGTTGGTCGCGCTTCCATGCGACTGTCGATCTCCCGGGCCGGCCCGTGTTCTGAAGGGCAGGGCCCGGTCGGGGTGCCTCGGCCTTCTGGCCGGAATTGCGGGTCGTTGCGGGGGCCGGTATCACCCTCCTCCGGCCCCCGGGATCAAGTAGGGGGATTGCGGGAAGGGGAGCGGGAGCCGGCAGTCCTCTCCGGCCGGCTTCCCGTCTCCCTCTGCTGGTCCGGAGCTCTTCTTCGGCCTCCGTCGGCGCTGGGGGCGTGGCGGGAGCCGGCGCCCAATCGCTGCGCGGCCTTCCCGGGGGCGCGGCCGGCGTCCCCGGTCGCCCAGCAACGGCGTCGGCGGGGCCTGGAGGCCTCGTTGGTCCCGCTAGGCTGCGGCTTCTTCACGCGGCCCCCTTGGGCTGCGGCGGAGATTCCTTTGGCCGCGACTTCGTCGGTGGGGCCCCGGGCCCGGCGGTGATCTTTGGGGGCAATTTGGAGGCTTCGGTGAGGGCGCGGACGGCGCACCTCACCACACGCACTCGAGGGGGGCCTCCTCACCTCAGCACTTCTCCTCACGCGGCGGCGGCCGCGGCGGCGATTCAGTCACGAGGTCAGTGACTTGGGTGGCAGTTTCTCCCTCGTGGAGATATAGCGCGGGCGCACCAGCAGCCTGTGGGCAGGGCTGACTGGAAAGGTTCTTGGGGGGCAGCCCAGCAGCAGGCAGGAGTAGATAGGGGGTGAAGGTCTAGCGCTTCAGGGCACGGCGCTTTACCTGTGATCCCCAGTTTGGCAGTTCAGGTTTCAGGCCTTGATGGTCGGTCAGGCCTCTCAAATTAAGGTTTCTTGCGGCTGTTCTTGATTGGTTGCTTCTTATGAGTTTCTTCTTAGGAGTTTCTTGTCAGGAATTTCTTCTTATGAGGGGGGAATGAGTTGGTGGTTCTGGGAGTGCTTGATGTTACTTCCCAGCACGCTGAAGGTGGTTCCCTGGGTCCCCTCACGCTGGGCAAGGTCAGTGGGTGGTGGGCGTTCCTCAGCTAGCTTACTACAGCAGTGCCTAAGCCTTGTCAGCAGCAGTAGTGTAGGTCTCCCCCCTAGGCCCTAAAGCCTGTACTCCAGCAGAGGTTCTCCCAGGATCAGTGGTGCCCCAACTGACTAAAAGATTTCCCTCCAAGCCTCTTATACCCCTAGGTCAGGTGACCCTCCTAAAGGCGGCAAAACATAACTCCTCCCACAGCCCGGAAGGTTCTGGAACCTTCCACATGTCTGGCTATGTGGCCCAGAGGCGGGGACGGGATGGATACTGTATCCCTATGTCCCAGCCTGACCCTGGCTACTAGTGTGTATGTGTGCAAGGCCCCTCTGCAGGAGCAGGGGCCTGTGGCAGCCATCTTGAGTGAGAGAGCACCTGCACCTCAGCACTGGTTAGCAGTGGTAAGGCGCCCGGAGACCTAGGTCCAGTAAAAATACGGTGGCAAAAATGAGGCGCAAAAGGGAAAAAAACAGGGCAAGACCACCCTAGGGCTGACAGGTCTAACACTGTGTCTGAACTGGGGTGGAGAAGTGAGCTAAAGAACGATGATGGATTCAACCCAGATCTGTGACTGGGGGTGAGTGTCTGAAAAGTTTCAGCGCTACATCCATCATCTCCTTGTGGTTGCTTTGAGGCCTGGGAATACCACCCACCAAGATATGTCTTGTTCTTTCACCCATGGAATTAAGACCTTAATCGTTCCCATGTCAAGTGGTGCTTGCATCATGCTGCTATGCATCCAGCGATGTGAGACCTTGTAGGTTAGCTTCATAGCTATGCCTCTGGGCTGTCTTTCTTCTCCAGTGTTTGGCTGCACCCCCTGACAGTCATCCTAGGGATAGGAGCAGCTAGAGCACTGTGCTATTGATGATTTGTTAGTCTTTGTTCCTCTCCCTAACACCAGCCAGAATGCTGCATGCCAACTCACTGCAGAAAACGGTGGCTGTCAGACTAAACCGCTATCTATGTCCCAAGTCCAGCAATCATTCTACAAGCATTCCTGGATTTGTGCCTGTGCGTCATGTCGTCCATGCCGTGTTGGTCTGTCGTCTACCATCACAAGTCATCCAGAGCCACTCACGTCTTCTACATGCACCACCTTTATCATCTGATTTGATTTCATTCTCATAAAACACATTGGTATCAAGTTTCCTGGTTCTACAAGCCAAATTATAGAAACAAGTGAGTCACAGAGCCGGAACTATGAAAAAAGAGGGCTGGGGGTGCCTTTACAAAAAAGAGAAAATGTGTGATCTGCTTCAGCTCTAAGGGGAGTTGATTCCAAAGTTTGACAGATAGGAATCCGATGAACACCCAGGGCCCGTATTATACATAGGGCGCACTGTGCCAATTGCTGCCATAGTGCACCTTTCAAAAAATGCTCCTGGTGAAGACCGGTATAGTGTGCCCTATTATTATAACTATGCTGTCTCTAGTGCACCATCCCTGAGGGCAGCACATGCAGAGGAAGATTGAGCAACTGCTTACAAGCTGCTCCATATTTCAGAGAGCAGACGGGAGGCAGTAGGTGGCATGCGGCAGCTACCTGCACTTTAAAGAGTGAATAGAGAACTCCCTGCTGGTGGTTGCTGCGCCTACACCGCCTGCAGGGGGATGTCTTGGGGGTCCATGAGACCCCCTTTTCTTCTCTCCTGAGAGCTGCACTCAGGGGGTGCACTGACAGTGTGCCACATCTTTGTGGTGCACTGTCAGTGCACCTCCTAAGTGCCTTTTTCCCTCAGCGCCGATTCAGATAACAGGGTGCAGGCTCAGAGGTAAACAAATCCCTCATTCGCATGGGGCTATGCCCAAAAGTACTTGAGGGAACTCCCTTTCAAGATAGAGCTGACACTACATGTGCATCAGCCCTATCACTGTTACTAAAAGGGCTGGACAAGTATTTGTTGTTCTTTCTGTAATACCATGGTGCCCCAGGGATAAACAATTGGGCGAACACACCTGGTGCACCTCTGGGGCACTCTGCATAATACGGGCCCCGGTATGTAAAGTTTTATTAAGTTGGCCACAAAGGATATGTCAAAAAGATAGTAAGTTTTAGGGCAGATTTACTAACACCTTGCGCCGGGTTTGCATCACAAAAAATTGCAAAGTGTAGAACTGGGACTTACTTTCCAGTGAAAAACATGTTTTGGGCTGGAAAGTAGCTAAAAAATGAAACAAAGTAGTCATATGTGCAACATTGTATTACTTTGCGTTAAAGGGGAGTACCATGGGTCACACATAGACTTTCCATGCAACCACCTATGGTATTTGACGCAAAACCCTATCTACTAACATTTGTAGACAGATTTGCATTCAAAATATCCCTCTATGAGGCTGGCATTAACTTGTAGCAGTGTTTTATTTCTCCAAACTTTTCAAACTTTGCATGTGTGCTGAACCTTACAACACATATACAATGTCTTAGCAAAATACTTTTTACTGGAAGGATACCCTTCCAGCACAAAAAACCCCATTATAGACATTATGCAGACATCGTTGCACTGTGCTGCGAAAGTGTGAGCATGGCGGTAGGCATCACATTTGTGCATCAGCTCTGGAGGCATATTCACAAGAACGTGCGCTAAACATCTCCAAAAAATGTTAACGCAACTTCACACATCGCAGTCTATCATGGGAAAATAACCCCGTGCTAACGTGGAATTCACAACACGGCGGTACCATGCGATAGCCTCCCGAAACCGAGGCCAATGTCCGCGATACAACCACCGCGACGGCGATAAAAACACAAACCCCAACACGTAAAAAGACGCGATGGGCCCAAACGCGATAAGAAAACAGTGATAACCAGCAAGAGGCCAGCAATACCCACGCATAATGCGGGAAAAAGCACAAGAACAGCATACAGAAAATGCCACCAAAAAGGAAATGAACTGCGGAGTACCACGGATGCACCCTGACCGACTGCAGAGGACAACATGAACCCCACAATCCCCACGGAGGAACACCCAGGAATCCAGGGCTCGTGGAAGGGCAATGAGAAGAGGAAGACGGGGTACAGTCTGCAGGAAAACACGATTATCGTCACGGATGAGATAGAACACCACCACCAACTGTACGTCACCTCCAACGTGTCATTGGCAACAAAGAGGCAAAGATGGCACACCATCTCGGACCATGTGAATGTCGTCACAGCACCGAGGAGGACAATGGAAGAGGACAAGAGGCGTGGAATTGATGTGAATGGCAAAACCAAGCAGAAACACGCTGCCAACACGAAAGCAGCAACGCACTTCGGAGGAGGGGGGCCAGCAGAACACCAGGAGCTGAATGACATGGAGAAGATGGTGGCCACAGTCATCAGTCGGGAGACGGTGACAGGAGTTGGGGATCCGGACACTGCCCAACATGACCCGACACCACATCAACAGGGTGCGTACCGACCAGGGAGTGGGGGATGGGGGAAATGGGCACAATGGCACACATGCACAATTAAGCAGAGCACACTGCACACCCACAATGACTCAGGATCATGTCCCTGATCCCACGGGAACACTTCAGCACACACACAAACACCAAGTAGTCCCACGTACACCATGTGCCCAAAGGGGCACCCACCCAACACATCAACAATCACACAACCAACACATGCACACGTGCGAAACACAGCAAACATGCATATACGTCAGCCACACTGACAATGCAAGAGACACCACATGACGAGTAGCATGGCTGCAGTCCAATCATCATGACAATGTACACAGCACGACACTGAGGTGGCTGAGTGCGGACCACAACCGGAAAGGAGCAGGTCACACTCGGACGCAACCACCTGCACAAACAACCCCTGACGTCAACGACACATCTGCGGACAAGCCATGCCCAAGAGTCACAACTCGACAGAGAGCACAAGTTACCCAAGTCTGCAACATCTCAGCACTGTGGAAGCACAGAACTGAAAGGCACACCGCATGAAAGGGATAAGTGGCAGCCAAATCAGAGCTGCAGGAGCGACTCACCCAACGTGCAGCATACGCACATAAGAATAAGTGCACCTCAACATTGACAACATCCTGGTACAAACAGCAACACCTCCACAACAGAACACAGGACACAACTGGTGCCGCATATGTGCACAACATGGCCAATCACATCTGGCACAGCAGGAAACTGTGACATGACAATGTACAAGTACAACCTGTAACCTGCAAATATTTATTATTCACACATGCCGTGCTTGTGGACATTTAGTACTGTCCCATGATTGCCAAGGACGGCCACAATGTGACGTGCTCATGAGAAGAAATTGGCAATGAGGGTGTTCCTACAGGCTATTCCTGCCGCAGCTGCAGTGGCATGTGGGCCACCTGCCCCATTATCCTCATCATCGTCCAGTACCTCTGGAACTTGGATCCATGGGGCATTGGTGCATACACAGATGTTGTGCAACACACAACATGCAACGATCATCTTGCACACGATGTCTGGGCTGTACAGGAGCCTTCCACCTGTGACGTCCAGGCACCTGAAACGTGACTTCAACACGCCAAATGTGCGTTCCACGATGCCCCTGGTGTGTATGTGGGCCGCATTGTACTGCCTCTGGGCGGGTGTGTTCGGGTCTCGGAGGGGTGTCATCATCCAGGGGCAGAGTGCATATCCTTGATCACCTGTGACAGTGCAGAGAGATAAGAGTCAATACTTGGTTCGGCATGATGTGTTGGCAGGCCCACTAGTCCAGTGACGCCTGTGCTGGCTGTGTGTGGGGTGTGTGAAAGTCAGCCCTCAGGGAGTAGCTGGTGCTGGCAACAACTTCAACAGTCATCAGGCACTCAGGAATGCAATGTACGAACAGCAAGGGAGCATGACTTGAGTTGCACAGAGTTAGTGGCCCCGGATGCACAGCTGCCGACACGGGCCTACCGCCACGGGACGCTGACTTGCGGGAGACTGGGGTAGGGTCATGAGGGCAGAGCAGGGTCTCGTATGTATCAAAGGTGGTTTTCGCGGAGTGTCTCGGGGGAGAGTGGGAGGTGTACCCCCAGGGCATGAGGCAGAGGGCACATACCAGCTGTGTCCGGCAACATGGCAGATATGAATGCCACAGACTCATGCCAAACACCAAGTCCGTACCTGCCAGTTGCTGATGACAAACCCCAGGCCACAGGCTTAGACACCAACAATGTTCTGCCGGAGGCTGACGGTGACTCACGGCGCACAGGGTTAGTGGCACCAGGTCAGTCCTTGCGAGTGGTTGACCTCCTCTGTAACGGTGATCCGTGTTTCCACCGGACTGAAACGCATCTGTCTCTCACTCCTCTCCCTGCGTTCACTGGCATGAACTCTGCCATTGATTAATGAAGACTCAGTTCTAGATGTGGGACATACTGGACTGCAGTGTAGGCCGGCTGCAGCGGTGGGGTATGTCAACGAATGTGGACTCCTGGGGGCCTGTGTCACGGAGGACAGCGATGGTCTGAGGAGGCTGCCAAGCTTGTGGGCATGGGTCTTGGAGCTAGCACCGGCACGTGGTGGGCCCTCTTTGACACACGACGGTGTCGGCAGGTGAGCAGTGCGGCCTTGGAGCGCTGGGGCAGGCAAGCCGGGTCTGGGTATCAGCGGCCTGGGGTGCAGCAGGCGCACAGGCTCGCAGGCCCCGCTGCTCACAGCATCAGCCTCGTGGCGGGCTGAGAAGTGCCACCCTGGTAGTGACGTTGGCCATTCCGGGAGAGCACCACGCTCAGCGCAACAGTGTTTTCATCCACACCCCTGCGCAGGCCTGGCGTAAGCTGGGCCAACCCACTACGCTCACGCACACAGGGGGGGGGGCGCAGCGAGCGACATTTCCGCGATCTAAACCACAGCCTGGGGTGACATGGTTGCGTCCACTGTTCACTACTCCCCAGGCACCAGCAGTTAATGTCTGCATGGACATATCTGTGGTTTGCATACCCAGGTCTGTCCAGCACATTCACGCCACACTTGTCATTGTGTACATTCCCATTCATGGGTCACTTGCATCCTTCGCACATGCCTGCTTTCCGCCTCTCCACATGTTCAGCTGTTGTTTGGCTGTGGTGCCATGATATAGCTGGCTTGTGTACATGGGAAGCCCAGTATCCCAATGGAGTTGTGTTGTCGTGTCTGGTAGGTGGGCATGTTGATTGACATGTTGTATGTGGTTTGGTCACGTGTGCATTCCCACAGTTGTGCGTTGTGTGATGGTGGCTTTGAGGTGTGTGGTGTGTTGATTTGGTACTTACCAACGAGCAGTCCAGTTCCATAGATGCCATCCTGGAAGCGCTGGTTGATGATGGACTGTCGGAAGATGTAGGAATCGTGTACACTGCCTGGGTAGTTTGCGACGACATTGGTGAACATTCCCCGGTGGTCCACTATTGCCTGCACATTGATGGAATGCGTGTGCTTTCTGTTGCGGTAGATGTGTGCAGTGTCCGCAGGGGGCACAAGTGGGACATGTGTGCAGTCAATGGCCCCCAACCCGTATGGGAAGCTAGCAATGGCGTAGAAGCCTTGCTTGGTCTCCAGCTGTTCCTGCGCAGTGTGGGGGAAGTGAAGGTACTGGGGTATGAAGCTGATGATGGCATCCAGGACAGGTGTGAGGAACTTTGATAGGGCTGGCTGTGAGACTCCTCCGACTCTGGGCGTTGTTGGTTGGAAGGTACCAGAGGCCAACGTGTGCAGCACATCCAGCAGCTTTGTCTGCGGAGGGATGTTGGTTGTCAGCTGTGTTGGGACCGTCAGCCTGTGGCCGATGTGGGTCATGATGCGGAGGATGGTTGTCCTTTTGAGCCTGTAGTGGGCAATGACTTCCTCAGGCGTTAGGTCTGTGAGACTGGTGCGTTTTCGGTAGGTCCGCTGTCTTACTCTGCGCTGCCTCTGTGGTGGTCCTGGGGGGGGTGCCGGTCCCGGTCCTAGGGGTGGTGGCGGTCCTGGGGGTGGTGGCGGTGGATGTTGTGGCCCTGTTGGGGCTCCAAGCTGCATGATGAGTAGCTCCATGGCGTCGGTTGCTCTTCGGCTGTGGCTGTGTGCGGGGCTCCGTTGCCTACTGCAGGTAGTCATCCTGCTTAACACCAGCAAGAGGCAGGTGTTAAATAGCTGCTGCTTCCGCGGCTTATCGCGTGGTTTTGGTTCGCATCGCAGATCTGGCAGTTCGCTGTGAAAGTGGTGTTTTCGTGTGTTTTTGCACAGGAACGCCTACGCTGCATCTCATTAGGGTTAGTTGGTGGTGTCACCCGTGGGGATAAAATTTGTGGCAGTTATCACGGGAATACTGGCGGTGTCTGCAGTTTGCACCCGCTTGTGAATGGGGCGTTAAATCTATCTCCACTTTTGATGCGTTAAGGTGGCGATAACTCGGCGATAAGTCCTTGTGAATATGCCCCCATATCTTTTTGAATATGGTGCTGCCATGCTCTCTCCTCCAAACACAACACAGCACAGCAATTTTCGTTGCTGTGTTGCTTAGTGTTCACATTTAGTAAATGTGTCACTTTGTGTATAGGACCAAGCATTTGAACTGGATTCTTCACAGCATTAGTAATCAGTGGGGTTTACTGTACACTTCAGATACATAATACATTTTTCAAATTTGTTCTCTCTCTTCTGGCAGCCATTTTGGAATGGTGCTCCGGTCTTAGATGTGTCAGTCCAGGAGAATACCTACAACCTGCTTATGGGTGAAAAGGTCCATCTGTGGCAGTTATCATTATATGTAAGGGCACTGCACTGTGTACTTGATGCTATCAAAAATGCACTGACACTTTAAATAAAAAAGATTTTAAAAACAATTCTCAAAAACCAACCAGATATGATATTAGAGCAGTCATTTTGGAATTATCACATTGCTGTTTTAGCAGGAGTCCAATAAGGTAAAATAAATGTAGCCCGTGGCACCATCCAGTTCCTCACAGTGAAACGACACCTGCATAATAAGGAATTGTTCTCTATTCCCTTAATCAGGATCAACGTGGGTGCAATCTAGTAATTCAATATGGTGATAAAATGACAGCAGTGGGGTACTCAGTAGCACATCAGAGCTCTGGAAACTGAAGTCAGTCCAAGTACTCCACCATCCATCCCTGCCATTCGAGTACAGCTTGCTCATTCGGAAATTGAGCAAGATAATGGGGGATACCCCAATACCGTTACTGTGTCTTGAGGGGGATATCCCAAAACCCTTACTGTGTCTTGAGGGGGAAGTTCTGCCTGCCCACACTAAGGGACGATGGTCTGTCTCTTGGTGCTTCTTTCTCACTACCCACTTCTCACTCTTGACTGCAACTATCCCTGAGGAGTACAGGAGAGGGCACCTTAGGACCCTTCCCGTGGCACTGAGGGTCTTGTAACACCCGACTCCAAGGGAGATCTACCTCTACTTGGAGGACCCCATTTGGCACTTCCTGCCTTTGGTCTCACTGCCAACTTGTGGTTCAGCAGCATACCAGTGGATCTTGGGGGTTTATGGAGACACAGGGAGTGGACCTCCTATGATGGAAGTCAGCTACCATCAGTGCATGGTCCTCTGTGGTTCACCTTGCCAACTTTGTGAAGCCTTTAACATCTGGACCACCACTCCTGGTAAATCACAATATGGCCAAAGTAGAGTTGGCCAATTTGGAGGTAAAAAGGCCCACATGTGATTTCAAGGACACAAAAAGGGTGACTTTGCTTTTCATCTTTCAAAAAAATGAAGGAAATTATGCCAATCAATAGGCATGTAAGTAAAGTATTGTTGGAACACAACTCTGCTAGACCCCCAACTCTGCTATATCCCTGAAGGGTTATCATTTTCCCTGCTTTGGAAAGGACAGGACAGCCTGCTTAGAACTGGCGGTGTCTACGGGGTATGGGTACTCATACCTAGAAAATTGAAAGGTAAATTTACATGTGAGTAATGAACCATGTGTAAGTTAACTTTTACACTTTTGAGTAACTCTACTACTTTTGGCTGTTCACCATTGCCAAGTGTAAAGTTACTCAAAATGTAAAGGTACTCAAAAATGTAGACATACATGTCCTCACTCACTGAAAAAGGGGGTGGAGTAAGTAAAAATGTCAAATAAAACAGTAAAGTTAGTACTGGTAGCGGCTTTATGTATTGGAGGTTCTGTACACTTGGCGCAGACATCCGCAATTGGGGCAGAGATTTCCCTATGATAAACCGTAGGGAAAACTTGAAAAGTTTATTAACCTTTTTTTAAAAATAGAAAAATATTTTAGGTTAAATATTAATTTTAATTAATTTTATATTTATGTTAAATGTAGAAGGATATAAAAAAAACTCACAGCATTAATAACTTTATTTAATTTTAAACTAAAAATGTAAATATTTTGAATAAGTTAATTTAAAAAATCTGAAGTCTATAAAAATCCATCTAAAATAAATAAATATATTTTTATGTATTAAAAATATTTAAAGTGATGTTTAAAATGTATAAAAAGTAATTTAGTTATTCTTAATAAATACTAATGTTCCATTCATTATAACATTTAAAAAGGATTCATAAAATATTTAAAAATAAAATAATATTTATGTTTTATTTAAAGACAATTTATTAAACATTAAATAAAATGTAATCATATTTTTAAATAGTTTAAATAATCCAAATGTATTTTAAATTATTTCCTATGGGGTCTTATGTTATGTCTCTGCCTCCGTTATTTTTTATGGGAGGGTGTTTAACCCTTTCGCTGCTAGGCCTTTTCCCCCCCTGTGCTAAGCCTTTTTTTGGCTATTTGGGGTAGTTCGCGCTTAGGCCCCTGTAACGTTTTGACCACATAAGGTATCCACACCAAATTTGCGTCCTTTTCTTCCAACATCATGGGGATTCTAAAGGTACCCAGGGTTTGTGGATTCCCCTGGAGGGGACCCAGAAATTAGCCAAACTGCAGCTAAATTTTGTTTTTTTTGGGACAAATGGGAAAAAAGTGCTGCAAATGAAAGCATCTGTTTTTTTCCATGCAAATGTTATCAACAAAGGGTTTGTTGGGCTGAAATCACCATTTTCCCAGATTTCAGGGACTGACAGACTTTTGTCAGAAAACCAACATTTTTTACACAGTTTTGGCATTTTACTGGGACATAGCCTATTTTTGCTATTTTTTGTGCTTTCAACCTTCTTCCAGTTAATGGTAGAAATGGGTATGAAAGCAATAATGGATCCTGGAAAGCTATACATTTTAGAAAAGTAGGCAAATTCTGAATTCAGCAAGGGGTCATTTGTGTAGATCCTTTAAGGGTTCTTTATACAAACTAACAGTTGAAATTAGGAAAAATTGCAAATGAGTTGAAAAAAACAGCCATTTGTGCCAATATTTTCACCTGTAACTTCTTCTAATTATGACAGATGTTTGAAAGCAATATACCGTTACATCCGCTAGCCCTTTCTGGTTGTGGAGATATATAGGACTTGTAGGTTCACCAAGAACCCGACGAACCCAGAGCCAATAACTGAGCAGCTACTTGCAATGGTTTTTAATTATGTACCGGGTATATAGCAATTCATTTGGGAAAATATATACAGTGAAAAATCGGGATGAAAGAAACCTATGTATTTCTGAAATTGGAACAAAATATAGAGTTTAGAAACAGTAGCTATTTGCACATTTCCGAAATTGTGAGTACCCATACTAGCATGAGAATTATAGGACATTTTTCAAAGTGACTACTTTTTATCACATTGTCTTTCATTTGGAAGGCAGAAATGCATCGAAAGTCAATAGGTAATAACAGTTGCTCCACAATTCTGTGTTACCCTAAGTCTCCCGATAACAATGGTACCTCACTTGTGTGGGTAGGCCTAGTGCCCGCGACAGGAAATGGCTCAAAACACAATGTGGACACACTTCATTTTTAAAGTGAAAACTGACCCTTTTTTTGCAAAGTGCCTAGCTGTAGATTTTGAACCCTAGCTCTGCCGGCACCTACGGAAACATAGCAAACCTATAAAAAATTTTAATCTAGACACCCAGGGGAATCCAGGATGGGGTGACTTGTCTGGCTCTCACCAGGTTCTGTTACCCAGAATCCCTTGCAAACCTCAAACTTTGTAAAATAAAAAACATTTTCCTCACATTTCTGTGGTGGAAAGTTCTGGAATCTGCGTGGATCCACAAAATTCCACCCACCCCGCATTCCCCAAAGTCTCCCAAGAAAAATGGTAGCTCACTTGTGTGGGTAGGCCTAGTGCCCGTGACAGGAAACGGCCCAAAACGCAACGTGGACACACCACATTTTCACAGTGAAAACTGACCCTTTTTTTGCAAAGTGCCTTGCTGTAGATTTTGAACCCTAGCTCTGCCGGCTCCTAGGGAAACCTAGCAAACCTATACATTTTCAAAAACTAGACACCCAGGGGAATACAGGATGGGGTGACTTGTCTGGCTCTCACCAGGTTCTGTTACCCAGAATCCCTTGCAAACCTTAACTTTGTCCAAAAAAACACATTTTCCTCACATTTCTGTAGTGGAAAGTTCTGGAATCTGCGTGGATCCACAAAATTCCACCCACCCCGCATTTCCCAAAGTCTTCGGAGAAAAATGGTACCTCACTTGTGTGGGTAGGCCTAGTGGCTGCGACAGGAAACGGCCCAAAACGCAACGTGGACACACCACATTTTCACAGTGAAAACGGACCCTTTTTTTGCAAAGAGCCTAGCTGTAGATTTTGAACCCCAGCTCTGCCGGCACCTAGGGAAACCTAGGAAACCTATATATTTTTGAAAACTACACACCGAGGGGAATCCAGGATGGGGTGACTTGTCTGGCTCTCACCAGGTTCTGTTACCCAGAATCCCTTGCAAACCTCAAACTTTGTAAAAAAAAACACATTTTCCTCACATTTCTGTAGTGGAAATTTCTGGAATCTGCGTGGATCTACAAAATTCCACCCACCCCGCATTCCCCAAAGTCATCCGAGAAAAATGGTACCACTCTTGTGTGTTGGCCTAGTTCCCGTGACAGGAAACGGCCCAAAACGCAACGTGGACACACCACATTTTCACAGTGAAAACTGACCCTTTTTTTGCAAAGAGCCTAGCTGTAGGTTTTGAACCCTAGCTCTGCCGGCACTTAGGAAAACCTAGCAAACCTATACATTTTTGAAAACTAGACACCCAGGGGAATCTAGGACGGGGTGACTTGTCTGCCTCTCACCAGGTTCTATTACCCAGAATCCAATGCAAACGTCCCACTGACTCATTGTCAGTGAAATTGCTCTCCCACCCTCGCAGCTCCACCATTAAGTGAGGCCTGCCCCTGCCCCTGCACTCTCGAGTGTTGGTGATC
The DNA here is from genome assembly GCA_963921515.1 of Calotriton arnoldi. Lineage (NCBI taxonomy): Eukaryota > Metazoa > Chordata > Amphibia > Caudata > Salamandridae > Calotriton > Calotriton arnoldi. The sequence goes on from CAWUFW010011740.1 coordinate 512,693, forward strand.
GAGGCCCTCCTCCACCCGCAGGTTTCCCTACGCCTCATCCCTGGTGGTCCAGTGGACCTCTGTCTTCTTCCTCTAACTCTGCTCTTTCACTCGTTTTTCTACCCTTTTTATCTTTCACCTTTCTGCACTTTTCTGCATCTCTGCTCTTTTGTGCCTTATTTCTGCTCATTTTCCCTTCCTCTCGCTCTGCCATTTCACTTGTTTTCACTCGTTTTTCTACCGTCTTTTATCTTTCACCTGTCTGCACTTTTCTGCAACTCTGCTCTTTTGTGCCTTATTTCTGCTCATTTTCCCTTCCTCTCGCTCTGCCCTTTCACTAGTTTTCACTCGTTTTTCTACCCTCTTTTATCTTTCACCTTTCTGCATCTCTGCTCTTTCGTGCCTTATTTCTGCCTATTTTCCCTTTCTTTATCCCTTATTTCCTCCCTTTCCCTTTCCCCGCCGCTGCTGCCCCCGCGGCCCCTCCCCCAGCGCGACCGGCCCAATCCAGCTCCCTCCCCGCTCCCGCCTCCCAGCTGTCCAGCCCTCCCCGACCCCTACTTAATGGCGGCCACTGCGGGGACAGGCGAGCAAGACCACTGACTCATTGTCAGTGAAATTGCTCTCCCACCCTCGCAGCTCCACCATTAAGTGAGGCCTGCCCCTGCACTCTCGAGTGTTGGTGATCGAGGCCCTCCTCCACCCGCAGGTTTCCTGCGCCTCATCCCTGGTGGTCCAGTGGACCTCTGTCTCCTTCCTCTAACTCTGCTCTTTCACTCGTTTTTCTACCCTTTTTATCTTTCACCTTTCTGCACTTTTCTGCATCTCTGCTCTTTTGTGCCTTATTTCTGCTCATTTTCCCTTCCTCTCGCTCTGCCCTTTCACTTGTTTTCACTCGTTTTTCTACCCTCTTTTATCTTTCACCTGTCTGCACTTTTCTGCATCTCTGCTCTTTTGTGCCTTATTTCTGCTCATTTTCCCTTCCTCTCGCTCTGCCCTTTCACTTCTTTTCACTCGTTTTTCTACCCTCTTTTATCTTTCACCTGTCTGCACTTTTCTGCATCTCTGCTCTTTTGTGCCTTATTCCTGCTCATTTTCCCTTCCTCTCGCTCTGCCCTTTCACTAGTTTTCACTCGTTTTTCTACCCTCTTTTATCTTTCACCTTTCTGCATCTCTGCTCTTTCGTGCCTTATTTCTGCCTATTTTCCCTTTCTTTATCCCTTATTTCCTCCCTTTACCTTTCCCCGCCGCTGCTGCCCCCACGGCCCCTCCCCCCAGCGCGACCGGCCCAATCCAGCTCCCCTCCCCGCTCCCGCCTCCCAGCTGTCCAGCCCTCCCCGACCCCTACTTAATGGCGGCCACTGCGGGGACAGGCGAGCAAGACCACTGACTCATTGTCAGTGAAATTGCTCTCCCACCCTCGCAGCTCCACCATTAAGTGAGGCCTGCCCCTGAACTCTCGAGTGTTGGTGATCGAGGCCCTCCTCCACTCGCAGGTTTCCCTGCGCCTCATCCCTGGTGGTCCAGTGGACCTCTGTCTCCTTCCTCTAACTCTGCTCTTTCACTCGTTTTTCTACCCTTTTTTATCTTTCACCTTTCTGCACTTTTCTGCATCTCTGCTCTTTTGTGCCTTATTTCTGCTCATTTTCCCTTCCTCTCGCTCTGCCCTTTCACTTGTTTTCACTCGTTTTTCTACCCTCTTTTATCTTTCACCTGTCTGCACTTTTCTGCATCTCTGCTCTTTTGTGCCTTATTTCTGCTCATTTTCCCTTCCTCTCGCTCTGCCCTTTCACTAGTTTTCACAAGTTTTTCTACCCTCTTTTATCTTTCACCTTTCTGCATCTCTGCTCTTTCGTGCCTTATTTCTGCCTATTTTCCCTTTTTTTATCCCTTATTTCCTCCCATTACCTTTCCCCGCCGCTGCTGCCCCCGCAGCCCCTCCCCCCCAGCGCGAACGGCCCAATCCAGCTCCCCTCCCCGCTCCCGCCTCCCAGCTGTCCAGCCCTCCCCGACCCCTACTTAATGGCGGCCACTGCGGGGACAGGCGAGCAAGACCACTGACTCATTGTCAGTGAAATTGCTCTCCCACCCTCGCAGCTCCACCATTAAGTGAGGCCTGCCCCTGCCCCTGCACTCTCGAGTGTTGGTGATCGAGGCCCTCCTCCACCCGCAGGTTTCCTGCGCCTCATCCCTGGTGGTCCAGTGGACCTCTGTCTCCTTCCTCTAACTCTGCTCTTTCACTCGTTTTTCTACCCTTTTTTATCTTTCACCTTTCTGCACTTTTCTGCATCTCTGCTCTTTTGTGCCTTATTTCTGCTCATTTTCCCTTCCTCTCGCTCTGCCCTTTCACTTGTTTTCACTCGTTTTTCTACCCTCTTTTATCTTTCACCTGTCTGCACTTTTCTGCAACTCTGCTCTTTTGTGCCTTATTTCTGCTCATTTTCCCTTCCTCTCGCTCTGCCCTTTCACTAGTTTTCACTCGTTTTTCTACCCTCTTTTATCTTTCACCTTTCTGCATCTCTGCTCTTTCGTGCCTTATTTCTGCCTATTTTCCCTTTCTTTATCCCTTATTTCCTCCCTTTACCTTTCCCCGCCGCTGCTGCCCCGCGGCCCCTCCCCCCAGCGCGACCGGCCCAATCCAGCTCCCCTCCCCGCTCCCTCCTCCCAGCTGTCCAGCCCTCCCCGACCCCTACTTAATGGCGGCCACTGCGGGGACAGGCGAGCAAGACCACTGACTCATTGTCAGTGAAATTGCTCTCCCACCCTCGCAGCTCCACCATTAAGTGAGGCCTGCCCCTGCCCCTGCACTCTCGAGTGTTGGTGATCGAGGCCCTCCTCCACCCGCAGGTTTCCCTGCGCCTCATCCCTGGTGGTCCAGTGGACCTCTGTCTCCTTCCTCTAACTCTGCCCTTTCACTCGTTTTTCTACCCTTTTTATCTTTCACCTTTCTGCACTTTTCTGCATCTCTGCTCTTTTGTGCCTTATTTCTGCTCATTTTCCCTTCCTCTCGCTCTGCCCTTTCACTTGTTTTCACTCGTTTTTCTACCCTCTTTTATCTTTCACCTGTCTGCACTTTTCTGCAACTCTGCTCTTTTGTGCCTTATTTCTGCTCATTTTCCCTTCCTCTCGCTCTGCCCTTTCACTAGTTTTCACTCGGTTTTCTACCCTCTTTTATCTTTCACCTTTCTGCATCTCTGCTCTTTCGTGCCTTATTTCTGCCTATTTTCCCTTTCTTTATCCCTTATTTCCTCCCTTTACCTTTCCCCGCCGCTGCTGCCCCCGCGGCCCCTCCCCCCAGCGCGACCGGCCCAATCCAGCTCCCCTCCCCGCTCCCGCCTCCCAGCTGTCCAGCCCTCCCCGACCCCTACTTAATGGCGGCCACTGCGGGGACAGGCGAGCAAGACCACTGACTCATTGTCAGTGAAATTGCTCTCCCACCCTCGCAGCTCCACCATTAAGTGAGGCCTGCCCCTGCCCCTGCACTCTCGAGTGTTGGTGATCGAGGCCCTCCTCCACCCGCAGGTTTCCCTGCGCCTCATCCCTGGTGGTCCAGTGGACCTCTGTCTCCTTCCTCTAACTCTGCTCTTTCACTCGTTTTTCTACCCTTTTTTTATCTTTCACCTGTCTGCACTTTTCTGCATCTCTGCTCTTTTGTGCCTTATGTCTGCTCATTTTCCCTTCCTCTCGCTCTGCCCTTTCACTAGTTTTCACTCGTTTTTCTACCCTCTTTTATCTTTCACCTTTCTGCATCTCTGCTCTTTCGTGCCTTATTTCTGCCTATTTTCCCTTTCTTTATCCCTTATTTCCTCCCTTTACCTTTCCCCGCCGCTGCTGCCCCCGCGGCCCCTCCCCCCAGCGCGACCGGCCCAATCCAGCTCCCCTCCCCGCTCCCGCCTCCCAGCTGTCCAGCCCTCCCCGACCCCTACTTAATGGCGGCCACTGCGGGGACAGGCGAGCAAGACCACTGACTCATTGTCAGTGAAATTGCTCTCCCACCCTCGCAGCTCCACCATTAAGTGAGGCCTGCCCCTGCCCCTGCACTCTCGAGTGTTGGTGATCGAGGCCCTCCTCCACCCGCAGGTTTCCTGCGCCTCATCCCTGGTGGTCCAGTGGACCTCTGTCTCCTTCCTCTAACTCTGCCCTTTCACTCGTTTTTCTACCCTTTTTATCTTTCACCTTTCTGCACTTTTCTGCATCTCTGCTCTTTTGTGCCTTATTTCTGCTCATTTTCCCTTCTTCTCGCTCTGCCCTTTCACTTGTTTTCACTCGTTTTTCTACCCTCTTTTATCTTTTACCTGTCTGCACTTTTCTGCAACTCTGCTCTTTTGTGCCTTATTTCTGCTCATTTTCCCTTCCTCTCGCTCTGCCCTTTCACTAGTTTTCACTCGGTTTTCTACCCTCTTTTATCTTTCACCTTTCTGCATCTCTGCTCTTTCGTGCCTTATTTCTGCCTATTTTCCCTTTCTTTATCCCTTATTTCCTCCCTTTACCTTTCCCCGCCGCTGCTGCCCCCGCGGCCCCTCCCCCCAGCGCGACCGGCCCAATCCAGCTCCCCTCCCCGCTCCCGCCTCCCAGCTGTCCAGCCCTCCCCGACCCCTACTTAATGGCGGCCACTGCGGGGACAGGCGAGCAAGACCACTGACTCATTGTCAGTGAAATTGCTCTCCCACCCTCGCAGCTCCACCATTAAGTGAGGCCTGCCCCTGCCCCTGCACTCTCGAGTGTTGGTGATCGAGGCCCTCCTCCACCCGCAGGTTTCCTGCGCCTCATCCCTGGTGGTCCAGTGGACCTCTGTCTCCTTCCTCTAACTCTGCTCTTTCACTCGTTTTTCTACCCTTTTTTATGTTTCACCTGTCTGCACTTTTCTGCATCTCTGCTCTTTTGTGCCTTATTTCTGCTCATTTTCCCTTCCTCTCGCTCTGCCCTTTCACTAGTTTTCACTCGTTTTTCTACCCTCTTTTATCTTTCACCTTTCTGCATCTCTGCTCTTTCGTGCCTTATTTCTGCCTATTTTCCCTTTCTTTATCCCTTATTTCCTCCCTTTACCTTTCCCCGCCGCTGCTGCCCCCGCGGCCCCTCCCGCCCAGCGCGACCGGCCCAATCCAGCTCCCCTCCCCGCTCCCGCCTCCCAGCTGTCCAGCCCTCCCCGACCCCTACTTAATGGCGGCCACTGCGGGGACAGGCGAGCAAGACCACTGACTCATTGTCAGTGAAATTGCTCTCCCACCCTCGCAGCTCCACCATTAAGTGAGGCCTGCCCCTGCACTCTCGAGTGTTGGTGATCGATGCCCTCCTCCACCCGCAGGTTTCCCTACGCCTCATCCCTGGTGGTCCAGTGGACCTCTGTCTCCTTCCTCTAACTCTGCTCTTTCACTCGTTTTTCTACCCTTTTTTATCTTTCACCTTTCTGCACTTTTCTGCATCTCTGCTCTTTCGTGCCTTATTTCTGCTCATTTTCCCTTCCTCTCGCTCTGCCCTTTCACTTGTTTTCACTCGTTTTTCTACCGTCTTTTATCTTTCACCTGTCTGCACTTTTCTGCAACTCTGCTCTTTTGTGCCTTATTTCTGCTCATTTTCCCTTCCTCTCGCTCTGCCCTTTCACTAGTTTTCACTCGTTTTTCTACCCTCTTTTATCTTTCACCTTTCTGCATCTCTGCTCTTTCGTGCCTTATTTCTGCCTATTTTCCCTTTCTTTATCCCTTATTTCCTCCCTTTACCTTTCCCCGCCGCTGCTGCCCCGCGGCCCCTCCCCCCAGCGCGACCGGCCCAATCCAGCTCCCCTCCCCGCTCCCGCCTCCCAGCTGTCCAGCCCTCCCCGACCCCTACTTAATGGCGGCCACTGCGGGGACAGGCGAGCAAGACCACTGACTCATTGTCAGTGAAATTGCTCTCCCACCCTCGCAGCTCCACCATTAAGTGAGGCCTGCCCCTGCCCCTGCACTCTCGAGTGTTGGTGATCGAGGCCCTCCTCCACCCGCAGGTTTCCCTGCGCCTCATCCCTGGTGGTCCAGTGGACCTCTGTCTCCTTCCTCTAACTCTGCTCTTTCACTCGTTTTTCTACCCTTTTTTATCTTTCACCTTTCTGCACTTTTCTGCATCTCTGCTCTTTTGTGCCTTATTTCTGCTCATTTTCCCTTCCTCTCGCTCTGCCCTTTCACTTGTTTTCACTCGTTTTTCTACCCTCTTTTATCTTTCACCTGTCTGCACTTTTCTGCAACTCTGCTCTTTTGTGCCTTATTTCTGCTCATTTTCCCTTCCTCTCGCTCTGCCCTTTCACTAGTTTTCACTCGTTTTTCTACCCTCTTTTATCTTTCACCTTTCTGCATCTCTGCTCTTTCGTGCCTTATTTCTGCCTATTTTCCCTTTCTTTATCCCTTATTTCCTCCCTTTACCTTTCCCCGCCGCTGCTGCCCCCGCGGCCCCTCCCCCCAGCACGACCGGCCCAATCCAGCTCCCCTCCCCGCTCCCGCCTCCCAGCTGTCCAGCCCTCCCCGACCCCTACTTAATGGCGGCCACTGCGGGGACAGGCGAGCAAGACCACTGACTCATTGTCAGTGAAATTGCTCTCCCACCCTCGCAGCTCCACCATTAAGTGAGGCCTGCCCCTGCACTCTCGAGTGTTGGTGATCGAGGCCCTCCTCCACCCGCAGGTTTCCTGCGCCTCATCCCTGGTGGTCCAGTGGACCTCTGTCTCCTTCCTCTAACTCTGCTCTTTCACTCGTTTTTCTACCCTTTTTTATCTTTCACCTTTCTGCACTTTTCTGCATCTCTGCTCTTTTGTGCCTTATTTCTGCTCATTTTCCCTTCCTCTCGCTCTGCCCTTTCACTTGTTTTCACTCGTTTTTCTACCCTCTTTTATCTTTCACCTGTCTGCACTTTTCTGCATCTCTGCTCTTTTGTGCCTTATTTCTGCTCATTTTCCCTTCCTCTCGCTCTGCCCTTTCACTAGTTTTCACTCGTTTTTCTACCCTCTTTTATCTTTCACCTTTCTGCATCTCTGCTCTTTCGTGCCTTATTTCTGCCTATTTTCCCTTTCTTTATCCCTTATTTCCTCCGTTTACCTTTCCCCGCCGCTGCTGCCCCCGCGGCCCCTCCCCCCAGCGCGACCGGCCCAATCCAGCTCCCCTCCCCGCTCCCGCCTCCCAGCTGTCCAGCCCTCCCCGACCCCTACTTAATGGCGGCCACTGCGGGGACAGGCGAGCAAGACCACTGACTCATTGTCAGTGAAATTGCTCTCCCACCCTCGCAGCTCCACCATTAAGTGAGGCCTGCCCCTGCACTCTCGAGTGTTGGTGATCGAGGCCCTCCTCCACCCGCAGGTTTCCTGCGCCTCATCCCTGGTGGTCCAGTGGACCTCTGTCTCCTTCCTCTAACTCTGCTCTTTCACTCGTTTTTCTACCCTTTTTTATCTTTCACCTTTCTGCACTTTTCTGCATCTCTGCTCTTTTGTGCCTTATTTCTGCTCATTTTCCCTTCCTCTCGCTCTGCCCTTTCACTTGTTTTCACTCGTTTTTCTACCCTCTTTTATCTTTCACCTGTCTGCACTTTTCTGCATCTCTGCTCTTTTGTGCCTTATTCCTGCTCATTTTCCCTTCCTCTCGCTCTGCCCTTTCACTAGTTTTCACTCGTTTTTCTACCCTCTTTTATCTTTCACCTTTCTGCATCTCTGCTCTTTCGTGCCTTATTTCTGCCTATTTTCCCTTTCTTTATCCCTTATTTCCTCCCTTTACCTTTCCCCGCCGCTGCTGCCCCCGTGGCCCCTCCCCCAGTGCGACCGGCTCAATCCAGCTCCCTCCCCGCTCCCGCCTCCCAGCTGTCCAGCCCTCCCCGACCCCTACTTAATGGCGGCCACTGCGGGGACAGGCGAGCAAGACCACTGACTCATTGTCAGTGAAATTGCTCTCCCACCCTCGCAGCTCCACCATTAAGTGAGGCCTGCCCCTGAACTCTCGAGTGTTGGTGATCGAGGCCCTCCTCCACCCGCAGGTTTCCCTGCGCCTCATCCCTGGTGGTCCAGTGGACCTCTGTCTCCTTCCTCTAACTCTGCTCTTTCACTCGTTTTTCTACCCTTTTTTATCTTTCACCTTTCTGCACTTTTCTGCATCTCTGCTCTTTTGTGCCTTATTTCAGCTCATTTTCCCTTCCTCTCGCTCTGCCCTTTCACTTGTTTTCACTCGTTTTTCTACCCTCTTTTATCTTTCACCTGTCTGCACTTCTCTGCATCTCTGCTCTTTTGTGCCTTATTTCTGCTCATTTTCCCTTCCTCTCGCTCTGCCCTTTCACTAGTTTTCACTAGTTTTTCTACCCTCTTTTATCTTTCACCTTTCTGCATCTCTGCTCTTTCGTGCCTTATTTCTGCCTATTTTCCCTTTCTTTATCCCTTATTTCCTCCCATTACCTTTCCCCGCCGCTGCTGCCCCCGCAGCCCCTCCCCCCCAGCGCGACCGGCCCAATCCAGCTCCCCTCCCCGCTCCCGCCTCCCAGCTGTCCAGCCCTCCCCGACCCCTACTTAATGGCGGCCACTGCGGGGACAGGCGAGCAAGACCACTGACTCATTGTCAGTGAAATTGCTCTCCCACCCTCGCAGCTCCACCATTAAGTGAGGCCTGCCCCTGCCCCTGCACTCTCGAGTGTTGGTGATCGACGAGGCCCTCCTCCACACGCAGGTTTCCCTGCGCCTCATCCCTGGTGGTCCAGTGGACCTCTGTCTCCTTCCTCTAACTCTGCTCTTTCACTCGTTTTTCTACCCTTTTTTATCTTTCACCTTTCTGCACTTTTCTGCATCTCTGCTCTTTTGTGCCTTATTTCTGCTCATTTTCCCTTCCTCTCGCTCTGCCCTTTCACTTGTTTTCACTCGTTTTTCTACTTTCACCTGTCTGCACTTTTCTGCAACTCTGCTCTTTTGTGCCTTATTTCTGCTCATTTTCCATTCCTCTCGCTCTGCCCTTTCACTAGTTTTCACTCGTTTTTCTACCCTCTTTTATCTTTCACCTTTCTGCATCTCTGCTCTTTCGTGCCTTATTTCTGCCTATTTTCCCTTTCTTTATCCCTTATTTCCTCCCTTTACCTTTCCCCGCCGCTGCTGCCCCCGCGGCCCCTCCCCCCAGCGCGACCGGCCCAATCTAGCTCCCCTCCCCGCTCCCGCCTCCCAGCTGTCCAGCCCTCCCCGACCCCTACTTAATGGCGGCCACTGCGGGGACAGGCGAGCAAGACCACTGACTCATTGTCAGTGAAATTGCTCTCCCACCCTCGCAGCTCCACCATTAAGTGAGGCCTGCCCCTGCCCCTGCACTCTCGAGTGTTGGTGATCGAGGCCCTCCTCCACCCGCAGGTTTCCCTGCGCCTCATCCCTGGTGGTCCAGTGGACCTCTGTCTCCTTCCTCTAACTCTGCCCTTTCACTCGTTTTTCTACCCTTTTTTATCTTTCACCTTTCTGCACTTTTCTGCATCTCTGCTCTTTTGTGCCTTATTTCTGCTCATTTTCCCTTCTTCTCGCTCTGCCCTTTCACTTGTTTTCACTCGTTTTTCTACCCTCTTTTATCTTTCACCTGTCTGCACTTTTCTGCAACTCTGCTCTTTTGTGCCTTATTTCTGCTCATTTTCCCTTCCTCTCGCTCTGCCCTTTCACTAGTTTTCACTCGGTTTTCTACCCTCTTTTATCTTTCACCTTTCTGCATCTCTGCTCTTTCGTGCCTTATTTCTGCCTATTTTCCCTTTCTTTATCCCTTATTTCCTCCCTTTACCTTTCCCCGCCGCTGCTGCCCCGCGGCCCCTCCCCCCAGCGCGACCGGCCCAATCCAGCTCCCCTCCCCGCTCCCGCCTCCCAGCTGTCCAGCCCTCCCCGACCCCTACTTAATGGCGGCCACTGCGGGGACAGGCGAGCAAGACCACTGACTCATTGTCAGTGAAATTGCTCTCCCACCCTCGCAGCTCCACCATTAAGTGAGGCCTGCCCCTGCCCCTGCACTCTCGAGTGTTGGTGATCGAGGCCCTCCTCCACCCGCAGGTTTCCCTGCGCCTCATCCCTGGTGGTCCAGTGGACCTCTGTCTCCTTCCTCTAACTCTGCTCTTTCACTCGTTTTTCTACCCTTTTTTTATGTTTCACCTGTCTGCACTTTTCTGCATCTCTGCTCTTTTGTGCCTTATTTCTGCTCATTTTCCCTTCCTCTCGCTCTGCCCTTTCACTAGTTTTCACTCGTTTTTCTACCCTCTTTTATCTTTCACCTTTCTGCATCTCTGCTCTTTCGTGCCTTATTTCTGCCTATTTTCCCTTTCTTTATCCCTTATTTCCTCCCTTTACCTTTCCCCGCCGCTGCTGCCCCGCGGCCCCTCCCCCCCAGCGCGACCGGCCCAATCCAGCTCCCCTCCCCGCTCCCGCCTCCCAGCTGTCCAGCCCTCCCCCACCCCTACTTAATGGCGGCCACTGCGGGGACAGGCGAGCAAGACCACTGACTCATTGTCAGTGAAATTGCTCTCCCACCCTCGCAGCTCCACCATTAAGTGAGGCCTGCCCCTGCACTCTCGAGTGTTGGTGATCGAGGCCCTCCTCCACCCGCAGGTTTCCCTACGCCTCATCCCTGGTGGTCCAGTGGACCTCTGTCTCCTTCCTCTAACTCTGCTCTTTCACTCGTTTTTCTACCCTTTTTTATCTTTCACCTTTCTGCACTTTTCTGCATCTCTGCTCTTTCGTGCCTTATTTCTGCTCATTTTCCCTTCCTCTCGCTCTGCCCTTTCACTTGTTTTCACTCGTTTTTCTACCGTCTTTTATCTTTCACCTGTCTGCACTTTTCTGCAACTCTGCTCTTTTGTGCCTTATTTCTGCTCATTTTCCCTTCCTCTCGCTCTGCCCTTTCACTAGTTTTCACTCGTTTTTCTACCCTCTTTTATCTTTCACCTTTCTGCATCTCTGCTCTTTCGTGCCTTATTTCTGCCTATTTTCCCTTTCTTTATCCCTTATTTCCTCCCTTTACCTTTCCCCGCCGCTGCTGCCCCCGCGGCCCCTCCCCCCAGCGCGACCGGCCCAATCCAGCTCCCCTCCCCGCTCCCGCCTCCCAGCTGTCCAGCCCTCCCCGACCCCTACTTAATGGCGGCCACTGCGGGGACAGGCGAGCAAGACCACTGACTCATTGTCAGTGAAATTGCTCTCCCACCCTCGCAGCTCCACCATTAAGTGAGGCCTGCCCCTGCCCCTGCACTCTCGAGTGTTGGTGATCGAGGCCCTCCTCCACCCGCAGGTTTCCCTGCGCCTCATCCCTGGTGGTCCATTGGACCTCTGTCTCCTTCCTCTAACTCTGCCCTTTCACTCGTTTTTCTACCCTTTTTTATCTTTCACCTTTCTGCACTTTTCTGCATCTCTGCTCTTTTGTGCCTTATTTCTGCTCATTTTCCCTTCCTCTCGCTCTGCCCTTTCACTTGTTTTCACTCGTTTTTCTACCCTCTTTTATCTTTCACCTGTCTGCACTTTTCTGCAACTCTGCTCTTTTGTGCCTTATTTCTGCTCATTTTCCCTTCCTCTCGCTCTGCCCTTTCACTAGTTTTCACTCGGTTTTCTACCTTCTTTTATCTTTCACCTTTCTGCATCTCTGCTCTTTCGTGCCTTATTTCTGCCTATTTTCCCTTTCTTTATCCCTTATTTCCTCCCTTTACCTTTCCCCGCCGCTGCTGCCCCCGCGGCCCCTCCCCCCAGCGTGACCGGCCCAATCCAGCTCCCCTCCCCGCTCCCGCCTCCCAGCTGTCCAGCCCTCCCCGACCCCTACTTAATGGCGGCCACTGCGGGGACAGGCGAGCAAGACCACTGACTCATTGTCAGTGAAATTGCTCTCCCACCCTCGCAGCTCCACCATTAAGTGAGGCCTGCCCCTGCCCCTGCACTCTCGAGTGTTGGTGATCGAGGCCCTCCTCCACCCGCAGGTTTCCCTGCGCCTCATCCCTGGTGGTCCAGTGGACCTCTGTCTCCTTCCTCTAACTCTGCTCTTTCACTCGTTTTTCTACCCTCTTTTATCTTTCACCTGTCTGCACTTTTCTGCATCTCTGCTCTTTTGTGCCTTATTTCTGCTCATTTTCCCTTCCTCTCGCTCTGCCCTTTCACTTCTTTTCACTCGTTTTTCTACCCTCTTTTATCTTTCACCTGTCTGCACTTTTCTGCATCTCTGCTCTTTTGTGCCTTATTCCTGCTCATTTTCCCTTCCTCTCGCTCTGCCCTTTCACTAGTTTTCACTCGTTTTTCTACCCTCTTTTATCTTTCACCTTTCTGCATCTCTGCTCTTTCGTGCCTTATTTCTGCCTATTTTCCCTTTCTTTATCCCTTATTTCCTCCCTTTACCTTTCCCCGCCGCTGCTGCCCCCGCGGCCCCTCCCCCCAGCGCGACCGGCCCAATCCAGCTCCCCTCCCCACTCCCGCCTCCCCGCTGTCCAGCCCACCCCGACCCCTACTTAATGGCGGCAACTGCGGGGACAGGCGAGCAAGACCACTGACTCATTGTCAGTGAAATTGCTCTCCCACCCTCGCAGCTCCACCATTAAGTGAGGCCTGCCCCTGAACTCTTGAGTGTTGGTGATCGAGGCCCTCCTCCACTCGCAGGTTTCCCTGCGCCTCATCCCTGGTGGTCCAGTACACCTCTGTCTCCTTCCTCTAACTCTGCTCTTTCACTCGTTTTTCTACCCTTTTTTATCTTTCACCTTTCTGCACTTTTCTGCATCTCTGCTCTTTTGTGCCTTATTTCTGCTCATTTTCCCTTCCTCTCGCTCTGCCCTTTCACTTGTTTTCACTCGTTTTTCTACCCTCTTTTATCTTTCACCTGTCTGCACTTTTCTGCATCTCTGCTCTTTTGTGCCTTATTTCTGCTCATTTTCCCTTCCTCTCGCTCTGCCCTTTCACTAGTTTTCACAAGTTTTTCTACCCTCTTTTATCTTTCACCTTTCTGCATCTCTGCTCTTTCGTGCCTTATTTCTGCCTATTTTCCCTTTCTTTATCCCTTATTTCCTCCCATTACCTTTCCCCGCCGCTGCTGCCCCCGCAGCCCCTCCCCCCCAGCGCGAACGGCCCAATCCAGCTCCCCTCCCCGCTCCCGCCTCCCAGCTGTCCAGCCCTCCCCGACCCCTACTTAATGGCGGCCACTGCGGGGACAGGCGAGCAAGACCACTGACTCATTGTCAGTGAAATTGCTCTCCCACCCTCGCAGCTCCACCATTAAGTGAGGCCTGCCCCTGCCCCTGCACTCTCGAGTGTTGGTGATCGAGGCCCTCCTCCACCCGCAGGTTTCCCTGCGCCTCATCCCTGGTGGTCCAGTGGACCTCTGTCTCCTTCCTCTAACTCTGCCCTTTCACTCGTTTTTCTACCCTTTTTTATCTTTCACCTTTCTGCACTTTTCTGCATCTCTGCTCTTTTGTGCCTTATTTCTGCTCATTTTCCCTTCCTCTCGCTCTGCCCTTTCACTTGTTTTCACTCGTTTTTCTACCCTCTTTTATCTTTCACCTGTCTGCACTTTTCTGCAACTCTGCTCTTTTGTGCCTTATTTCTGCTCATTTTCCCTTCCTCTCGCTCTGCCCTTTCACTAGTTTTCACTCGGTTTTCTACCCTCTTTTATCTTTCACCTTTCTGCATCTCTGCTCTTTCGTGCCTTATTTCTGCCTATTTTCCCTTTCTTTATCCCTTATTTCCTCCCTTTACCTTTCCCCGCCGCTGCTGCCCCCGCGGCCCCTCCCCCCAGCGCGACCGGCCCAATCCAGCTCCCCTCCCCGCTCCCGCCTCCCAGCTGTCCAGCCCTCCCCGACCCCTACTTAATGGCGGCCACTGCGGGGACAGGCGAGCAAGACCACTGACTCATTGTCAGTGAAATTGCTCTCCCACCCTCGCAGCTCCACCATTAAGTGAGGCCTGCCCCTGCCCCTGCACTCTCGAGTGTTGGTGATCGAGGCCCTCCTCCACCCGCAGGTTTCCCTGCGCCTCATCCCTGGTGGTCCAGTGGACCTCTGTCTCCTTCCTCTAACTCTGCTCTTTCACTCGTTTTTCTACCCTTTTTTTATCTTTCACCTGTCTGCACTTTTCTGCATCTCTGCTCTTTTGTGCCTTATGTCTGCTCATTTTCCCTTCCTCTCGCTCTGCCCTTTCACTAGTTTTCACTCGTTTTTCTACCCTCTTTTATCTTTCACCTTTCTGCATCTCTGCTCTTTCGTGCCTTATTTCTGCCTATTTTCCCTTTCTTTATCCCTTATTTCCTCCCTTTACCTTTCCCCGCCGCTGCTGCCCCCGCGGCCCCTCCCCCCAGCGCGACCGGCCCAATCCAGCTCCCCTCCCCGCTCCCGCCTCCCAGCTGTCCAGCCCTCCCCGACCCCTACTTAATGGCGGCCACTGCGGGGACAGGCGAGCAAGACCACTGACTCATTGTCAGTGAAATTGCTCTCCCACCCTCGCAGCTCCACCATTAAGTGAGGCCTGCCCCTGCCCCTGCACTCTCGAGTGTTGGTGATCGAGGCCCTCCTCCACCCGCAGGTTTCCCTACGCCTCATCCCTGGTGGTCCAGTGGACCTCTGTCTCCTTCCTCTAACTCTGCTCTTTCACTCGTTTTTCTACCCTTTTTTATCTTTCACCTTTCTGCACTTTTCTGCATCTCTGCTCTTTTGTGCCTTATTTCTGCTCATTTTCCCTTCCTCTCGCTCTGCCCTTTCACTTGTTTTCACTCGTTTTTCTACCGTCTTTTATCTTTCACCTGTCTGCACTTTTCTGCAACTCTGCTCTTTTGTGCCTTATTTCTGCTCATTTTCCCTTCCTCTCGCTCTGCCCTTTCACTAGTTTTCACTCGTTTTTCTACCCTCTTTTATCTTTCACCTTTCTGCATCTCTGCTCTTTCGTGCCTTATTTCTGCCTATTTTCCCTTTCTTTATCCCTTATTTCCTCCCTTTACCTTTCCCCGCCGCTGCTGCCCCCGCGGCCCCTCCCCCCAGCGCGACCGGCCCAATCCAGCTCCCCTCCCCGCTCCCGCCTCCCAGCTGTCCAGCCCTCCCCGACCCCTACTTAATGGCGGCCACTGCGGGGACAGGCGAGCAAGACCACTGACTCATTGTCAGTGAAATTGCTCTCCCACCCTCGCAGCTCCACCATTAAGTGAGGCCTGCCCCTGCCCCTGCACTCTCGAGTGTTGGTGATCGAGGCCCTCCTCCACCCGCAGGTTTCCCTGCGCCTCATCCCTGGTGGTCCAGTGGACCTCTGTCTCCTTCCTCTAACTCTGCCCTTTCACTCGTTTTTCTACCCTTTTTTATCTTTCACCTTTCTGCACTTTTCTGCATCTCTGCTCTTTTGTGCCTTATTTCTGCTCATTTTCCCTTCCTCTCGCTCTGCCCTTTCACTTGTTTTCACTCGTTTTTCTACCCTCTTTTATCTTTCACCTGTCTGCACTTTTCTGCAACTCTGCTCTTTTGTGCCTTATTTCTGCTCATTTTCCCTTCCTCTCGCTCTGCCCTTTCACTAGTTTTCACTCGGTTTTCTACCTTCTTTTATCTTTCACCTTTCTGCATCTCTGCTCTTTCGTGCCTTATTTCTGCCTATTTTCCCTTTCTTTATCCCTTATTTCCTCCCTTTACCTTTCCCCGCCGCTGCTGCCCCCGCGGCCCCTCCCCCCAGCGCGACCGGCCCAATCCAGCTCCCCTCCCCGCTCCCGCCTCCCAGCTGTCCAGCCCTCCCCGACCCCTACTTAATGGCGGCCACTGCGGGGACAGGCGAGCAAGACCACTGACTCATTGTCAGTGAAATTGCTCTCCCACCCTCGCAGCTCCACCATTAAGTGAGGCCTGCCCCTGCCCCTGCACTCTCGAGTGTTGGTGATCGAGGCCCTCCTCCACCCGCAGGTTTCCCTGCGCCTCATCCCTGGTGGTCCAGTGGACCTCTGTCTCCTTCCTCTAACTCTGCTCTTTCACTCGTTTTTCTACCCTCTTTTATCTTTCACCTGTCTGCACTTTTCTGCATCTCTGCTCTTTTGTGCCTTATTTCTGCTCATTTTCCCTTCCTCTCGCTCTGCCCTTTCACTAGTTTTCACTCGTTTTTCTACCCTCTTTTATCTTTCACCTTTCTGCATCTCTGCTCTTTCGTGCCTTATTTCTGCCTATTTTCCCTTTCTTTATCCCTTATTTCCTCCCTTTACCTTTCCCCGCCGCTGCTGCCCCCGCGGCCCCTCCCCCCAGCGCGACCGGCCCAATCCAGCTCCCCTCCCCGCTCCCGCCTCCCAGCTGTCCAGCCCTCCCCGACCCCTACTTAATGGCGGCCACTGCGGGGACAGGCGAGCAAGACCACTGACTCATTGTCAGTGAAATTGCTCTCCCACCCTCGCAGCTCCACCATTAAGTGAGGCCTGCCCCTGCACTCTCGAGTGTTGGTGATCGAGGCCCTCCTCCACCCGCAGGTTTCCCTGCGCCTCATCCCTGGTGGTCCAGTGGACCTCTGTCTCCTTCCTCTAACTCTGCTCTTTCACTCGTTTTTCTACCCTTTTTTATCTTTCACCTTTCTGCACTTTTCTGCATCTCTGCTCTTTTGTGCCTTATTTCTGCTCATTTTCCCTTCCTCTCGCTCTGCCCTTTCACTTGTTTTCACTCGTTTTTCTACCCTCTTTTATCTTTCACCTGTCTGCACTTTTCTGCATCTCTGCTCTTTTGTGCCTTATTTCTGCTCATTTTCCCTTCCTCTCGCTCTGCCCTTTCACTAGTTTTCACTCGTTTTTCTACCCTCTTTTATCTTTCACCTTTCTGCATCTCTGCTCTTTCGTGCCTTATTTCTGCCTATTTTCCCTTTCTTTATCCCTTATTTCCTCCCTTTACCTTTCCCCGCCGCTGCTGCCCCCGCGGCCCCTCCCTCCAGCGCGACCGGCCCAATCCAGCTCCCCTCCCCGCTCCCGCCTCCCAGCTGTCCAGCCCTCCCCGACCCCTACTTAATGGCGGCCACTGCGGGGACAGGCGAGCAAGACCACTGACTCATTGTCAGTGAAATTGCTCTCCCACCCTCACAGCTCCACCATTAAGTGAGGCCTGCCCCTGCCCCTGCACTCTCGAGTGTTGGTGATCGAGGCCCTCCTCCACCCGCAGGTTTCCCTGCGCCTCATCCCTGGTGGTCCAGTGGACCTCTGTCTCCTTCCTCTAACTCTGCTCTTTCACTCGTTTTTCTACCCTTTTTTATCTTTCACCTTTCTGCACTTTTCTGCATCTCTGCTCTTTTGTGCCTTATTTCTGCTCATTTTCCCTTCCTCTCGCTCTGCCCTTTCACTTGTTTTCACTCGTTTTTCTACCCTCTTTTATCTTTCACCTGTCTGCACTTTTCTGCAACTCTGCTCTTTTGTGCCTTATTTCTGCTCATTTTCCCTTCCTCTCGCTCTGCCCTTTCACTAGTTTTCACTCGTTTTTCTACCCTCTTTTATCTTTCACCTTTCTGCATCTCTGCTCTTTCGTGCCTTATTTCTGCCTATTTTCCCTTTCTTTATCCCTTATTTCCTCCCTTTACCTTTCCCCGCCGCTGCTGCCCCCGCGGCCCCTCCCCCCAGCGCGACCGGCCCAATCCAGCTCCCCTCCCCGCTCCCGCCTCCCAGCTGTCCAGCCCTCCCCGACCCCTACTTAATGGCGGCCACTGCGGGGACAGGCGAGCAAGACCACTGACTCATTGTCAGTGAAATTGCTCTCCCACCCTCGCAGCTCCACCATTAAGTGAGGCCTGCCCCTGCCCCTGCACTCTCGAGTGTTGGTGATCGAGGCCCTCCTCCACCCGCAGGTTTCCCTGCGCCTCATCCCTGGTGGTCCAGTGGACCTCTGTCTCCTTCCTCTAACTCTGCTCTTTCACTCGTTTTTCTACCCTTTTTTATCTTTCACCTTTCTGCACTTTTCTGCATCTCTGCTCTTTTGTGCCTTATTTCTGCTCATTTTCCCTTCCTCTCGCTCTGCCCTTTCACTTGTTTTCACTCGTTTTTCTACCCTCTTTTATCTTTCACCTGTCTGCACTTTTCTGCAACTCTGCTCTTTTGTGCCTTATGTCTGCTCATTTTCCCTTCCTCTCGCTCTGCCCTTTCACTAGTTTTCACTCGTTTTTCTACCCTCTTTTATCTTTCACCTTTCTGCATCTCTGCTCTTTCGTGCCTTATTTCTGCCTATTTTCCCTTTCTTTATCCCTTATTTCCTCCCTTTACCTTTCCCCGCCGCTGCTGCCCCCGCGGCCCCTCCCCCCAGCGCGACCGGCCCAATCCAGCTCCCCTCCCCGCTCCCGCCTCCCAGCTGTCCAGCCCTCCCCGACCCCTACTTAATGGCGGCCACTGCGGGGACAGGCGAGCAAGACCACTGACTCATTGTCAGTGAAATTGCTCTCCCACCCTCGCAGCTCCACCATTAAGTGAGGCCTGCCCCTGCCCCTGCACTCTCGAGTGTTGGTGATCGAGGCCCTCCTCCACCCGCAGGTTTCCCTGCGCCTCATCCCTGGTGGTCCAGTGGACCTCTGTCTCCTTCCTCTAACTCTGCTCTTTCACTCGTTTTTCTACCCTTTTTTATCTTTCACCTTTCTGCACTTTTCTGCATCTCTGCTCTTTTGTGCCTTATTTCTGCTCATTTTCCCTTCCTCTCGCTCTGCCCTTTCACTTGTTTTCACTCGTTTTGCTACCCTCTTTTATCTTTCACCTGTCTGCACTTTTCTGCAACTCTGCTCTTTTGTGCCTTATTTCTGCTCATTTTCCCTTCCTCTCGCTCTGCCCTTTCACTAGTTTTCACTCGTTTTTCTACCCTCTTTTATCTTTCACCTTTCTGCATCTCTGCTCTTTCGTGCCTTATTTCTGCCTATTTTCCCTTTCTTTATCCCTTATTTCCTCCCTTTACCTTTCCCCGCCGCTGCTGCCCCCGCGGCCCCTCCCCCCAGCGCGACCGGCCCAATCCAGCTCCCCTCCCCGCTCCCGCCTCCCAGCTGTCCAGCCCTCCCCGACCCCTACTTAATGGCGGCCACTGCGGGGACAGGCGAGCAAGACCACTGACTCATTGTCAGTGAAATTGCTCTCCCACCCTCGCAGCTCCACCATTAAGTGAGGCCTGCCCCTGCACTCTCGAGTGTTGGTGATCGAGGCCCTCCTCCACCCGCAGGTTTCCCTGCGCCTCATCCCTGGTGGTCCAGTGGACCTCTGTCTCCTTCCTCTAACTCTGCCCTTTCACTCGTTTTTCTACCCTTTTTTATCTTTCACCTTTCTGCACTTTTCTGCATCTCTGCTCTTTTGTGCCTTATTTCTGCTCATTTTCCCTTCCTCTCGCTCTGCCCTTTCACTAGTTTTCACTCGGTTTTCTACCCTCTTTTATCTTTCACCTTTCTGCATCTCTGCTCTTTCGTGCCTTATTTCTGCCTATTTTCCCTTTCTTTATCCCTTATTTCCTCCCTTTACCTTTCCCCGCCGCTGCTGCCCCCGCGGCCCCTCCCCCCAGCGCGACCGGCCCAATCCAGCTCCCCTCCCCGCTCCCGCCTCCCAGCTGTCCAGCCCTCCCCGACCCCTACTTAATGGCGGCCACTGCGGGGACAGGCGAGCAAGACCACTGACTCATTGTCAGTGAAATTGCTCTCCCACCCTCGCAGCTCCACCATTAAGTGAGGCCTGCCCCTGCACTCTCGAGTGTTGGTGATCGAGGCCCTCCTCCACCCGCAGGTTTCCCTGCGCCTCATCCCTGGTGGTCCAGTGGACCTCTGTCTCCTTCCTCTAACTCTGCTCTTTCACTCGTTTTTCTACCCTTTTTTATCTTTCACCTTTCTGCACTTTTCTGCATCTCTGCTCTTTTGTGCCTTATTTCTGCTCATTTTCCCTTCCTCTCGCTCTGCCCTTTCACTAGTTTTCACTCGTTTTTCTACCCTCTTTTATCTTTCACCTTTCTGCATCTCTGCTCTTTCGTGCCTTATTTCTGCCTATTTTCCCTTTCTTTATCCCTTATTTCCTCCCTTTACCTTTCCCCGCCGCTGCTGCCCCCGCGGCCCCTCTCCCCCAGCGCGACCGGCCCAATCCAGCTCCCCTCCCCGCTCCCGCCTCCCAGCTGTCCAGCCCTCCCCGACCCCTACTTAATGGCGGCCACTGCGGGGACAGGCGAGCAAGACCACTGACTCATTGTCAGTGAAATTGCTCTCCCACCCTCGCAGCTCCAACATTAAGTGAGGCCTGCCCCTGCCCCTGCACTCTCGAGTGTTGGTGATCGAGGCCCTCCTCCACCCGCAGGTTTCCCTGCGCCTCATCCCTGGTGGTCCAGTGGACCTCTGTCTCCTTCCTCTAACTCTGCTCTTTCATTCGTTTTTCTACCCTTTTTTTATCTTTCACCTTTCTGCACTTTTCTGCATCTCTGCTCTTTTGTGCCTTATTTCTGCTCATTTTCCCTTCCTCTCGCTCTGCCCTTTCACTTGTTTTCACTCGTTTTTCTACCCTCTTTTATCTTTCACCTGTCTGCACTTTTCTGCATCTCTGCTCTTTTGTGCCTTATTTCTGCTCATTTTCCCTTCCTCTCGCTCTGCCCTTTCACTAGTTTTCACTCGTTTTTCTACCCTCTTTTATCTTTCACCTTTCTGCATCTCTGCTCTTTCGTGCCTTATTTCTGCCTATTTTCCCTTTCTTTATCCCTTATTTCCTCCGTTTACCTTTCCCCGCCGCTGCTGCCCCCGCGGCCCCTCCCCCCAGCGCGACCGGCCCAATCCAGCTCCCCTCCCCGCTCCCGCCTCCCAGCTGTCCAGCCCTCCCCGACCCCTACTTAATGGCGGCCACTGCGGGGACAGGCGAGCAAGACCACTGACTCATTGTCAGTGAAATTGCTCTCCCACCCTCGCAGCTCCACCATTAAGTGAGGCCTGCCCTCTGCACTCTCGAGTGTTGGTGATCGAGGCCCTCCTCCACCCGCAGGTTTCCCTGCGCCTCATCCCTGGTGGTCCAGTGGACCTCTGTCTCCTTCCTCTAACTCTGCTCTTTCACTCGTTTTTCTACCCTTTTTTATCTTTCACCTTTCTGCACTTTTCTGCATCTCTGCTCTTTTGTGCCTTATTTCTGCTCATTTTCCCTTCCTCTCGCTCTGCCCTTTCACTTGTTTTCACTCGTTTTTCTACCCTCTTTTATCTTTCACCTGTCTGCACTTTTCTGCATCTCTGCTCTTTTGTGCCTTATTTCTGCTCATTTTCCCTTCCTCTCGCTCTGCCCTTTCACTAGTTTTCACTAGTTTTTCTACCCTCTTTTATCTTTCACCTTTCTGCATCTCTGCTCTTTCGTGCCTTATTTCTGCCTATTTTCCCTTTCTTTATCCCTTATTTCCTCCCATTACCTTTCCCCGCCGCTGCTGCCCCCGCAGCCCCTCCCCCCAGCGCGACCGGCCCAATCCAGCTCCCCTCCCCGCTCCCGCCTCCCAGCTGTCCAGCCCTCCCCGACCCCTACTTAATGGCGGCCACTGCGGGGACAGGCGAGCAAGACCACTGACTCATTGTCAGTGAAATTGCTCTCCCACCCTCGCAGCTCCACCATTAAGTGAGGCCTGCCCCTGCCCCTGCACTCTCGAGTGTTGGTGATCGAGGCCCTCCTCCACCCGCAGGTTTCCCTGCGCCTCATCCCTGGTGGTCCAGTGGACCTCTGTCTCCTTCCTCTAACTCTGCTCTTTCACTCGTTTTTCTACCCTTTTTTATCTTTCACCTTTCTGCACTTTTCTGCATCTCTGCTCTTTTGTGCCTTATTTCTGCTCATTTTCCCTTCCTCTCGCTCTGCCCTTTCACTTGTTTTCACTCGTTTTTCTACCCTCTTTTATCTTTCACCTGTCTGCACTTTTCTGCAACTCTGCTCTTTTGTGCCTTATTTCTGCTCATTTTCCCTTCCTCTCGCTCTGCCCTTTCACTAGTTTTCACTCGTTTTTCTACCCTCTTTTATCTTTCACCTTTCTGCATCTCTGCTCTTTCGTGCCTTATTTCTGCCTATTTTCCCTTTCTTTATCCCTTATTTCCTCCCTTTACCTTTCCCCTCCGCTGCTGCCCCCGCGGCCCCTCCCCCCAGCGCGACCGGCCCAATCCAGCTCCCCTCCCCGCTCCCGCCTCCCAGCTGTCCAGCCCTCCCCGACCCCTACTTAATGGCGGCCACTGCGGGGACAGGCGAGCAAGACCACTGACTCATTGTCAGTGAAATTGCTCTCCCACCCTCGCAGCTCCACCATTAAGTGAGGCTGCCCCTGCCCCTGCACTCTCGAGTGTTGGTGATCGAGGCCCTCCTCCACCCGCAGGTTTCCTGCGCCTCATCCCTGGTGGTCCAGTGGACCTCTGTCTCCTTCCTCTAACTCTGCTCTTTCACTCGTTTTTCTACCCTTTTTTATCTTTCACCTTTCTGCACTTTTCTGCATCTCTGCTCTTTTGTGCCTTATTTCTGCTCATTTTCCCTTCCTCTCGCTCTGCCCTTTCACTTGTTTTCACTCGTTTTTCTACCCTCTTTTATCTTTCACCTGTCTGCACTTTTCTGCAACTCTGCTCTTTTGTGCCTTATTTCTGCTCATTTTCCCTTCCTCTCGCTCTGCCCTTTCACTAGTTTTCACTCGGTTTTCTACCCTCTTTTATCTTTCACCTTTCTGCATCTCTGCTCTTTCGTGCCTTATTTCTGCCTATTTTCCCTTTCTTTATCCCTTATTTCCTCCCTTTACCTTTCCCCGCCGCTGCTGCCCCCGCGGCCCCTCCCCCCAGCGCGACCGGCCCAATCCAGCTCCCCTCCCCGCTCCCGCCTCCCAGCTGTCCAGCCCTCCCCGACCCCTACTTAATGGCGGCCACTGCGGGGACAGGCGAGCAAGACCACTGACTCATTGTCAGTGAAATTGCTCTCCCACCCTCGCAGCTCCACCATTAAGTGAGGCCTGCCCCTGCCCCTGCACTCTCGAGTGTTGGTGATCGAGGCCCTCCTCCACCCGCAGGTTTCCCTGCGCCTCATCCCTGGTGGTCCAGTGGACCTCTGTCTCCTTCCTCTAACTCTGCCCTTTCACTCGTTTTTCTACCCTTTTTTTATCTTTCACCTGTCTGCACTTTTCTGCATCTCTGCTCTTTTGTGCCTTATTTCTGCTCATTTTCCCTTCCTCTCGCTCTGCCCTTTCACTAGTTTTCACTCGTTTTTCTACCCTCTTTTATCTTTCACCTTTCTGCATCTCTGCTCTTTCGTGCCTTATTTCTGCCTATTTTCCCTTTCTTTATCCCTTATTTCCTCCCTTTACCTTTCCCCGCCGCTGCTGCCCCGCGGCCCCTCCCGCCCAGCGCGACCGGCCCAATCCAGCTCCCCTCCCCGCTCCCGCCTCCCCAGCTGTCCAGCCCTCCCCGACCCCTACTTAATGGCGGCCACTGCGGGGACAGGCGAGCAAGACCACTGACTCATTGTCAGTGAAATTGCTCTCCCACCCTCGCAGCTCCACCATTAAGTGAGGCCTGCCCCTGCCCCTGCACTCTCGAGTGTTGGTGATCGAGGCCCTCCTCCACCCGCAGGTTTCCTGCGCCTCATCCCTGGTGGTCCAGTGGACCTCTGTCTCCTTCCTCTAACTCTGCTCTTTCACTCGTTTTTCTACCCTTTTTTATCTTTCACCTTTCTGCACTTTTCTGCATCTCTGCTCTTTTGTGCCTTATTTCTGCTCATTTTCCCTTCCTCTCGCTCTGCCCTTTCACTTTTCCTTCCTCTCGCTCTGCCTTTCACCTGTCTGCCTTTTTTCTACCCTCTTTTATCTTTCACCTGTCTGCACTTTTCTGCAACTCTGCTCTTTTGTGCCTTATTTCTGCTCATTTTCCCTTCCTCTCGCTCTGCCCTTTCACTAGTTTTCACTCGTTTTTCTACCCTCTTTTATCTTTCACCTTTCTGCATCTCTGCTCTTTCGTGCCTTATTTCTGCCTATTTTCCCTTTCTTTATCCCTTATTTCCTCCCTTTACCTTTCACCGCCGCTGCTGCCCCCGCGGCCCCTCCCCCCAGCGCGACCGGCCCAATCCAGCTCCCCTCCCCGCTCCCGCCTCCCAGCTGTCCAGCCCTCCCCGACCCCTACTTAATGGCGGCCACTGCGGGGACAGGCGAGCAAGACCACTGACTCATTGTCAGTGAAATTGCTCTCCCACCCTCGCAGCTCCACCATTAAGTGAGGCCTGCCCCTGCCCCTGCACTCTCGAGTGTTGGTGATCGAGGCCCTCCTCCACCCGCAGGTTTCCCTGCGCCTCATCCCTGGTGGTCCAGTGGACCTCTGTCTCCTTCCTCTAACTCTGCTCTTTCACTCGTTTTTCTACCCTTTTTTATCTTTCACCTTTCTGCACTTTTCTGCATCTCTGCTCTTTTGTGCCTTATTTCTGCTCATTTTCCCTTCCTCTCGCTCTGCCCTTTCACTTGTTTTCACTCGTTTTTCTACCCTCTTTTATCTTTCACCTGTCTGCACTTTTCTGCAACTCTGCTCTTTTGTGCCTTATTTCTGCTCATTTTCCCTTCCTCTCGCTCTGCCCTTTCACTAGTTTTCACTCGTTTTTCTACCCTCTTTTATCTTTCACCTTTCTGCATCTCTGCTCTTTCGTGCCTTATTTCTGCCTATTTTCCCTTTCTTTATCCCTTATTTCCTCCCTTTACCTTTCCCCGCCGCTGCTGCCCCCGCGGCCCCTCCCCCAGCGCGAACGGCCCAATCCAGCTCCCCTCCCCGCTCCCGCCTCCCAGCTGTCCAGCCCTCCCCGACCCCTACTTAATGGCGGCCACTGCGGGGACAGGCGAGCAAGACCACTGACTCATTGTCAGTGAAATTGCTCTCCCACCCTCGCAGCTCCACCATTAAGTGAGGCCTGCCCCTGCCCCTGCACTCTCGAGTGTTGGTGATCGAGGCCCTCCTCCACCCGCAGGTTTCCCTGCGCCTCATCCCTGGTGGTCCAGTGGACCTCTGTCTCCTTCCTCTAACTCTGCCCTTTCACTCGTTTTTCTACCCTTTTTTATCTTTCACCTTTCTGCACTTTTCTGCATCTCTGCTCTTTTGTGCCTTATTTCTGCTCATTTTCCCTTCCTCTCGCTCTGCCCTTTCACTTGTTTTCACTCGTTTTTCTACCCTCTTTTATCTTTCACCTGTCTGCACTTTTCTGCAACTCTGCTCTTTTGTGCCTTATTTCTGCTCATTTTCCCTTCCTCTCGCTCTGCCCTTTCACTAGTTTTCACTCGGTTTTCTACCCTCTTTTATCTTTCACCTTTCTGCATCTCTGCTCTTTCGTGCCTTATTTCTGCCTATTTTCCCTTTCTTTATCCCTTATTTCCTCCCTTTACCTTTCCCCGCCGCTGCTGCCCCGCGGCCCCTCCCCCCAGCGCGACCGGCCCAATCCAGCTCCCCTCCCCGCTCCCGCCTCCCAGCTGTCCAGCCCTCCCCGACCCCTACTTAATGGCGGCCACTGCGGGGACAGGCGAGCAAGACCACTGACTCATTGTCAGTGAAATTGCTCTCCCACCCTCGCAGCTCCACCATTAAGTGAGGCCTGCCCCTGCCCCTGCACTCTCGAGTGTTGGTGATCGAGGCCCTCCTCCACCCGCAGGTTTCCCTGCGCCTCATCCCTGGTGGTCCAGTGGACCTCTGTCTCCTTCCTCTAACTCTGCCCTTTCACTCGTTTTTCTACCCTTTTTTATTCTTTCACCTGTCTGCACTTTTCTGCATCTCTGCTCTTTTGTGCCTTATTTCTGCTCATTTTCCCTTCCTCTCGCTCTGCCCTTTCACTAGTTTTCACTCGTTTTTCTACCCTCTTTTATCTTTCACCTTTCTGCATCTCTGCTCTTTCGTGCCTTATTTCTGCCTATTTTCCCTTTCTTTATCCCTTATTTCCTCCCTTTACCTTTCCCCGCCGCTGCTGCCCCCGCGGCCCCTCCCGCCCAGCGCGACCGGCCCAATCCAGCTCCCCTCCCCGCTCCCGCCTCCCAGCTGTCTAGCCCTCCCCGACCCCTACTTAATGGCGGCCACTGCGGGGACAGGCGAGCAAGACCACTGACTCATTGTCAGTGAAATTGCTCTCCCACCCTCGCAGCTCCACCATTAAGTGAGGCCTGCCCCTGCCCCTGCACTCTCGAGTGTTGGTGATCGAGGCCCTCCTCCACCCGCAGGTTTCCCTACGCCTCATCCCTGGTGGTCCAGTGGACCTCTGTCTCCTTCCTCTAACTCTGCTCTTTCACTCGTTTTTCTACCCTTTTTTATCTTTCACCTTTCTGCACTTTTCTGCATCTCTGCTCTTTTGTGCCTTATTTCTGCTCATTTTCCCTTCCTCTCGCTCTGCCCTTTCACTAGTTTTCACTCGTTTTTCTACCCTCTTTTATCTTTCACCTTTCTGCATCTCTGCTCTTTCGTGCCTTATTTCTGCCTATTTTCCCTTTCTTTATCCCTTATTTCCTCCCTTTACCTTTCCCCGCCGCTGCTGCCCCGCGGCCCCTCCCCCAGCGCGACCGGCCCAATCCAGCTCCCCTCCCCGCTCCCGCCTCCCAGCTGTCCAGCCCTCCCCGACCCCTACTTAATGGCGGCCACTGCGGGGACAGGCGAGCAAGACCACTGACTCATTGTCAGTGAAATTGCTCTCCCACCCTCGCAGCTCCACCATTAAGTGAGGCCTGCCCCTGCACTCTCGAGTGTTGGTGATCGAGGCCCTCCTCCACCCGCAGGTTTCCCTGCGCCTCATCCCTGGTGGTCCATTGGACCTCTGTCTCCTTCCTCTAACTCTGCCCTTTCACTCGTTTTTCTACCCTTTTTTATCTTTCACCTTTCTGCACTTTTCTGCATCTCTGCTCTTTTGTGCCTTATTTCTGCTCATTTTCCCTTCCTCTCGCTCTGCCCTTTCACTTGTTTTCACTCGTTTTTCTACCCTCTTTTATCTTTCACCTGTCTGCACTTTTCTGCAACTCTGCTCTTTTGTGCCTTATGTCTGCTCATTTTCCCTTCCTCTCGCTCTGCCCTTTCACTAGTTTTCACTCGTTTTTCTACCCTCTTTTATCTTTCACCTTTCTGCATCTCTGCTCTTTCGTGCCTTATTTCTGCCTATTTTCCCTTTCTTTATCCCTTATTTCCTCCCTTTACCTTTCCCCGCCGCTGCTGCCCCCGCGGCCCCTCCCCCCAGCGCGACCGGCCCAATCCAGCTCCCCTCCCCGCTCCCGCCTCCCAGCTGTCCAGCCCTCCCCGACCCCTACTTAATGGCGGCCACTGCGGGGACAGGCGAGCAAGACCACTGACTCATTGTCAGTGAAATTGCTCTCCCACCCTCGCAGCTCCACCATTAAGTGAGGCCTGCCCCTGCCCCTGCACTCTCGAGTGTTGGTGATCGAGGCCCTCCTCCACCCGCAGGTTTCCCTGCGCCTCATCCCTGGTGGTCCAGTGGACCTCTGTCTCCTTCCTCTAACTCTGCCCTTTCACTCGTTTTTCTACCCTTTTTTATTCTTTCACCTGTCTGCACTTTTCTGCATCTCTGCTCTTTTGTGCCTTATTTCTGCTCATTTTCCCTTCCTCTCGCTCTGCCCTTTCACTAGTTTTCACTCGTTTTTCTACCCTCTTTTATCTTTCACCTTTCTGCATCTCTGCTCTTTCGTGCCTTATTTCTGCCTATTTTCCCTTTCTTTATCCCTTATTTCCTCCCTTTACCTTTCCCCGCCGCTGCTGCCCCCGCGGCCCCTCCCGCTCAGCGCGACCGGCCCAATCCAGCTCCCCTCCCCGCTCCCGCCTCCCAGCTGTCCAGCCCTCCCCGACCCCTACTTAATGGCGGCCACTGCGGGGACAGGCGAGCAAGACCACTGACTCATTGTCAGTGAAATTGCTCTCCCACCCTCGCAGCTCCACCATTAAGTGAGGCCTGCCCCTGCCCCTGCACTCTCGAGTGTTGGTGATCGAGGCCCTCCTCCACCCGCAGGTTTCCCTACGCCTCATCCCTGGTGGTCCAGTGGACCTCTGTCTCCTTCCTCTAACTCTGCTCTTTCACTCGTTTTTCTACCCTTTTTTATCTTTCACCTTTCTGCACTTTTCTGCATCTCTGCTCTTTTGTGCCTTATTTCTGCTCATTTTCCCTTCCTCTCGCTCTGCCCTTTCACTAGTTTTCACTCGTTTTTCTACCCTCTTTTATCTTTCACCTTTCTGCATCTCTGCTCTTTCGTGCCTTATTTCTGCCTATTTTCCCTTTCTTTATCCCTTATTTCCTCCCTTTACCTTTCCCCGCCGCTGCTGCCCCGCGGCCCCTCCCCCAGCGCGACCGGCCCAATCCAGCTCCCCTCCCCGCTCCCGCCTCCCAGCTGTCCAGCCCTCCCCGACCCCTACTTAATGGCGGCCACTGCGGGGACAGGCGAGCAAGACCACTGACTCATTGTCAGTGAAATTGCTCTCCCACCCTCGCAGCTCCACCATTAAGTGAGGCCTGCCCCTGCACTCTCGAGTGTTGGTGATCGAGGCCCTCCTCCACCCGCAGGTTTCCCTGCGCCTCATCCCTGGTGGTCCATTGGACCTCTGTCTCCTTCCTCTAACTCTGCCCTTTCACTCGTTTTTCTACCCTTTTTTATCTTTCACCTTTCTGCACTTTTCTGCATCTCTGCTCTTTTGTGCCTTATTTCTGCTCATTTTCCCTTCCTCTCGCTCTGCCCTTTCACTTGTTTTCACTCGTTTTTCTACCCTCTTTTATCTTTCACCTGTCTGCACTTTTCTGCAACTCTGCTCTTTTGTGCCTTATTTCTGCTCATTTTCCCTTCCTCTCGCTCTGCCCTTTCACTAGTTTTCACTCGGTTTTCTACCTTCTTTTATCTTTCACCTTTCTGCATCTCTGCTCTTTCGTGCCTTATTTCTGCCTATTTTCCCTTTCTTTATCCCTTATTTCCTCCCTTTACCTTTCCCCGCCGCTGCTGCCCCCGCGGCCCCTCCCCCCAGCGCGACCGGCCCAATCCAGCTCCCCTCCCCGCTCCCGCCTCCCAGCTGTCCAGCCCTCCCCGACCCCTACTTAATGGCGGCCACTGCGGGGACAGGCGAGCAAGACCACTGACTCATTGTCAGTGAAATTGCTCTCCCACCCTCGCAGCTCCACCATTAAGTGAGGCCCCTGCCCCTGCACTCTCGAGTGTTGGTGATCGAGGCCCTCCTCCACCCGCAGGTTTCCCTGCGCCTCATCCCTGGTGGTCCAGTGGACCTC
The DNA here is from genome assembly GCA_963921515.1 of Calotriton arnoldi. Taxonomy (NCBI): domain Eukaryota; kingdom Metazoa; phylum Chordata; class Amphibia; order Caudata; family Salamandridae; genus Calotriton; species Calotriton arnoldi. The sequence continues at coordinate 541,783 of CAWUFW010011740.1, forward strand.
TGTCTCCTTCCTCTAACTCTGCTCTTTCACTCGTTTTTCTACCCTCTTTTATCTTTCACCTGTCTGCACTTTTCTGCATCTCTGCTCTTTTGTGCCTTATTTCTGCTCATTTTCCCTTCCTCTCGCTCTGCCCTTTCACTAGTTTTCACTCGTTTTTCTACCCTCTTTTATCTTTCACCTTTCTGCATCTCTGCTCTTTCGTGCCTTATTTCTGCCTATTTTCCCTTTCTTTATCCCTTATTTCCTCCCTTTACCTTTCCCCGCCGCTGCTGCCCCCGGCCCCTCCCCCCAGCGCGACCGGCCCAATCCAGCTCCCCTCCCCGCTCCCGCCTCCCAGCTGTCCAGCCCTCCCCGACCCCTACTTAATGGCGGCCACTGCGGGGACAGGCGAGCAAGACCACTGACTCATTGTCAGTGAAATTGCTCTCCCACCCTCGCAGCTCCACCATTAAGTGAGGCCTGCCCCTGCACTCTCGAGTGTTGGTGATCGAGGCCCTCCTCCACCCGCAGGTTTCCCTGCGCCTCATCCCTGGTGGTCCAGTGGACCTCTGTCTCCTTCCTCTAACTCTGCTCTTTCACTCGTTTTTCTACCCTTTTTTATCTTTCACCTTTCTGCACTTTTCTGCATCTCTGCTCTTTTGTGCCTTATTTCTGCTCATTTTCCCTTCCTCTCGCTCTGCCCTTTCACTTGTTTTCACTCGTTTTTCTACCCTCTTTTATCTTTCACCTGTCTGCACTTTTCTGCAACTCTGCTCTTTTGTGCCTTATTTCTGCTCATTTTCCCTTCCTCTCGCTCTGCCCTTTCACTAGTTTTCACTCGGTTTTCTACCTTCTTTTATCTTTCACCTTTCTGCATCTCTGCTCTTTCGTGCCTTATTTCTGCCTATTTTCCCTTTCTTTATCCCTTATTTCCTCCCTTTACCTTTCCCCACCGCTGCTGCCCCCGCGGCCCCTCCCGCCCAGCGCGACCGGCCCAATCCAGCTCCCCTCCCCGCTCCCGCCTCCCAGCTGTCTAGCCCTCCCCGACCCCTACTTAATGGCGGCCACTGCGGGGACAGGCGAGCAAGACCACTGACTCATTGTCAGTGAAATTGCTCTCCCACCCTCGCAGCTCCACCATTAAGTGAGGCCTGCCCCTGCCCCTGCACTCTCGAGTGTTGGTGATCGAGGCCCTCCTCCACCCGCAGGTTTCCCTGCGCCTCATCCCTGGTGGTCCAGTGGACCTCTGTCTCCTTCCTCTAACTCTGCTCTTTCACTCGTTTTTCTACCCTTTTTTATCTTTCACCTTTCTGCACTTTTCTGCATCTCTGCTCTTTTGTGCCTTATTTCTGCTCATTTTCCCTTCCTCTCGCTCTGCCCTTTCACTAGTTTTCACTCGTTTTTCTACCCTCTTTTATCTTTCACCTTTCTGCATCTCTGCTCTTTCGTGCCTTATTTCTGCCTATTTTCCCTTTCTTTATCCCTTATTTCCTCCCTTTACCTTTCCCCGCCGCTGCTGCCCCCGCGGCCCCTCCCCCAGCGCGACCGGCCCAATCCAGCTCCCCTCCCCGCTCCCGCCTCCCAGCTGTCCAGCCCTCCCCGACCCCTACTTAATGGCGGCCACTGCGGGGACAGGCGAGCAAGACCACTGACTCATTGTCAGTGAAATTGCTCTCCCACCCTCGCAGCTCCACCATTAAGTGAGGCCTGCCCCTGCACTCTCGAGTGTTGGTGATCGAGGCCCTCCTCCACCCGCAGGTTTCCCTGCGCCTCATCCCTGGTGGTCCATTGGACCTCTGTCTCCTTCCTCTAACTCTGCCCTTTCACTCGTTTTTCTACCCTTTTTTATCTTTCACCTTTCTGCACTTTTCTGCATCTCTGCTCTTTTGTGCCTTATTTCTGCTCATTTTCCCTTCCTCTCGCTCTGCCCTTTCACTTGTTTTCACTCGTTTTTCTACCCTCTTTTATCTTTCACCTGTCTGCACTTTTCTGCATCTCTGCTCTTTTGTGCCTTATTTCTGCTCATTTTCCCTTCCTCTCGCTCTGCCCTTTCACTTGTTTTCACTCGTTTTTCTACCCTCTTTTATCTTTCACCTGTCTACACTTTTCTGCATCTCTGCTCTTTTGTGCCTTATTCCTGCTCATTTTCCCTTCCTCTCGCTCTGCCCTTTCACTAGTTTTCACTCGTTTTTCTACCCTCTTTTATCTTTCACCTTTCTGCATCTCTGCTCTTTCGTGCCTTATTTCTGCCTATTTTCCCTTTCTTTATCCCTTATTTCCTCCCTTTACCTTTCCCCGCCGCTGCTGCCCCGCGGCCCCTCCCCCCAGCGCGACCGGCCCAATCCAGCTCCCCTCCCCGCTCCCGCCTCCCAGCTGTCCAGCCCTCCCCGACCCCTACTTAATGGCGGCCACTGCGGGGACAGGCGAGCAAGACCACTGACTCATTGTCAGTGAAATTGCTCTCCCACCCTCGCAGCTCCACCATTAAGTGAGGCCTGCCCCTGCCCCTGCACTCTCGAGTGTTGGTGATCGAGGCCCTCCTCCACCCGCAGGTTTCCCTGCGCCTCATCCCTGGTGGTCCAGTGGACCTCTGTCTCCTTCCTCTAACTCTGCTCTTTCACTCGTTTTTCTACCCTTTTTTATCTTTCACCTTTCTGCACTTTTCTGCATCTCTGCTCTTTTGTGCCTTATTTCTGCTCATTTTCCCTTCCTCTCGCTCTGCCCTTTCACTTGTTTTCACTCGTTTTTCTACCCTCTTTTATCTTTCACCTGTCTGCACTTTTCTGCAACTCTGCTCTTTTGTGCCTTATTTCTGCTCATTTTCCCTTCCTCTCGCTCTGCCCTTTCACTAGTTTTCACTCGGTTTTCTACCTTCTTTTATCTTTCACCTTTCTGCATCTCTGCTCTTTCGTGCCTTATTTCTGCCTATTTTCCCTTTCTTTATCCCTTATTTCCTCCCTTTACCTTTCACCGCCGCTGCTGCCCCCGCGGCCCCTCCCCCCAGCGCGACCGGCCCAATCCAGCTCCCCTCCCCGCTCCCGCCTCCCAGCTGTCCAGCCCTCCCCGACCCCTACTTAATGGCGGCCACTGCGGGGACAGGCGAGCAAGACCACTGACTCATTGTCAGTGAAATTGCTCTCCCACCCTCGCAGCTCCACCATTAAGTGAGGCCTGCCCCTGCCCCTGCACTCTCGAGTGTTGGTGATCGAGGCCCTCCTCCACCCGCAGGTTTCCCTGCGCCTCATCCCTGGTGGTCCAGTGGACCTCTGTCTCCTTCCTCTAACTCTGCTCTTTCACTCGTTTTTCTACCCTTTTTTATCTTTCACCTTTCTGCACTTTTCTGCATCTCTGCTCTTTTGTGCCTTATTTCTGCTCATTTTCCCTTCCTCTCGCTCTGCCCTTTCACTTGTTTTCACTCGTTTTTCTACCCTCTTTTATCTTTCACCTGTCTGCACTTTTCTGCAACTCTGCTCTTTTGTGCCTTATTTCTGCTCATTTTCCCTTCCTCTCGCTCTGCCCTTTCACTAGTTTTCACTCGTTTTTCTACCCTCTTTTATCTTTCACCTTTCTGCATCTCTGCTCTTTCGTGCCTTATTTCTGCCTATTTTCCCTTTCTTTATCCCTCATTTCCTCCCTTTACCTTTCCCCGCCGCTGCTGCCCCCGCGGCCCCTCCCCCCAGCGCGAACGGCCCAATCCAGCTCCCCTCCCCGCTCCCGCCTCCCAGCTGTCCAGCCCTCCCCGACCCCTACTTAATGGCGGCCACTGCGGGGACAGGCGAGCAAGACCACTGACTCATTGTCAGTGAAATTGCTCTCCCACCCTCGCAGCTCCACCATTAAGTGAGGCCTGCCCCTGCCCCTGCACTCTCGAGTGTTGGTGATCGAGGCCCTCCTCCACCCGCAGGTTTCCCTGCGCCTCATCCCTGGTGGTCCAGTGGACCTCTGTCTCCTTCCTCTAACTCTGCCCTTTCACTCGTTTTTCTACCCTTTTTTATCTTTCACCTTTCTGCACTTTTCTGCATCTCTGCTCTTTTGTGCCTTATTTCTGCTCATTTTCCCTTCCTCTCGCTCTGCCCTTTCACTTGTTTTCACTCGTTTTTCTACCCTCTTTTATCTTTCACCTGTCTGCACTTTTCTGCAACTCTGCTCTTTTGTGCCTTATTTCTGCTCATTTTCCCTTCCTCTCGCTCTGCCCTTTCACTAGTTTTCACTCGGTTTTCTACCCTCTTTTATCTTTCACCTTTCTGCATCTCTGCTCTTTCGTGCCTTATTTCTGCCTATTTTCCCTTTCTTTATCCCTTATTTCCTCCCTTTACCTTTCCCCGCCGCTGCTGCCCCCGCGGCCCCTCCCCCCAGCGCGACCGGCCCAATCCAGCTCCCCTCCCCGCTCCCGCCTCCCAGCTGTCCAGCCCTCCCCGACCCCTACTTAATGGCGGCCACTGCGGGGACAGGCGAGCAAGACCACTGACTCATTGTCAGTGAAATTGCTCTCCCACCCTCGCAGCTCCACCATTAAGTGAGGCCTGCCCCTGCCCCTGCACTCTCGAGTGTTGGTGATCGAGGCCCTCCTCCACCCGCAGGTTTCCCTGCGCCTCATCCCTGGTGGTCCAGTGGACCTCTGTCTCCTTCCTCTAACTCTGCCCTTTCACTCGTTTTTCTACCCTTTTTTATTCTTTCACCTGTCTGCACTTTTCTGCATCTCTGCTCTTTTGTGCCTTATTTCTGCTCATTTTCCCTTCCTCTCGCTCTGCCCTTTCACTAGTTTTCACTCGTTTTTCTACCCTCTTTTATCTTTCACCTTTCTGCATCTCTGCTCTTTCGTGCCTTATTTCTGCCTATTTTCCCTTTCTTTATCCCTTATTTCCTCCCTTTACCTTTCCCCGCCGCTGCTGCCCCCGCGGCCCCTCCCGCCAGCGCGACCGGCCCAATCCAGCTCCCCTCCCCGCTCCCGCCTCCCAGCTGTCCAGCCCTCCCCGACCCCTACTTAATGGCGGCCACTGCGGGGACAGGCGAGCAAGACCACTGACTCATTGTCAGTGAAATTGCTCTCCCACCCTCGCAGCTCCACCATTAAGTGAGGCCTGCCCCTGCCCCTGCACTCTCGAGTGTTGGTGATCGAGGCCCTCCTCCACCCGCAGGTTTCCCTGCGCCTCATCCCTGGTGGTCCAGTGGACCTCTGTCTCCTTCCTCTAACTCTGCTCTTTCACTCGTTTTTCTACCCTTTTTTATCTTTCACCTTTCTGCACTTTTCTGCATCTCTGCTCTTTTGTGCCTTATTTCTGCTCATTTTCCCTTCCTCTCGCTCTGCCCTTTCACTTGTTTTCACTCGTTTTTCTACCCTCTTTTATCTTTCACCTGTCTGCACTTTTCTGCAACTCTGCTCTTTTGTGCCTTATTTCTGCTCATTTTCCCTTCCTCTCGCTCTGCCCTTTCACTAGTTTTCACTCGGTTTTCTACCTTCTTTTATCTTTCACCTTTCTGCATCTCTGCTCTTTCGTGCCTTATTTCTGCCTATTTTCCCTTTCTTTATCCCTTATTTCCTCCCTTTACCTTTCACCGCCGCTGCTGCCCCCGCGGCCCCTCCCCCAGCGCGACCGGCCCAATCCAGCTCCCCTCCCCGCTCCCGCCTCCCAGCTGTCCAGCCCTCCCCGACCCCTACTTAATGGCGGCCACTGCGGGGACAGGCGAGCAAGACCACTGACTCATTGTCAGTGAAATTGCTCTCCCACCCTCGCAGCTCCACCATTAAGTGAGGCCTGCCCCTGCCCCTGCACTCTCGAGTGTTGGTGATCGAGGCCCTCCTCCACCCGCAGGTTTCCCTGCGCCTCATCCCTGGTGGTCCAGTGGACCTCTGTCTCCTTCCTCTAACTCTGCTCTTTCACTCGTTTTTCTACCCTTTTTTATCTTTCACCTTTCTGCACTTTTCTGCATCTCTGCTCTTTTGTGCCTTATTTCTGCTCATTTTCCCTTCCTCTCGCTCTGCCCTTTCACTTGTTTTCACTCGTTTTTCTACCCTCTTTTATCTTTCACCTGTCTGCACTTTTCTGCAACTCTGCTCTTTTGTGCCTTATTTCTGCTCATTTTCCCTTCCTCTCGCTCTGCCCTTTCACTAGTTTTCACTCGTTTTTCTACCCTCTTTTATCTTTCACCTTTCTGCATCTCTGCTCTTTCGTGCCTTATTTCTGCCTATTTTCCCTTTCTTTATCCCTTATTTCCTCCCTTTACCTTTCCCCGCCGCTGCTGCCCCCGCGGCCCCTCCCCCCAGCGCGAACGGCCCAATCCAGCTCCCCTCCCCGCTCCCGCCTCCCAGCTGTCCAGCCCTCCCCGACCCCTACTTAATGGCGGCCACTGCGGGGACAGGCGAGCAAGACCACTGACTCATTGTCAGTGAAATTGCTCTCCCACCCTCGCAGCTCCACCATTAAGTGAGGCCTGCCCCTGCCCCTGCACTCTCGAGTGTTGGTGATCGAGGCCCTCCTCCACCCGCAGGTTTCCCTGCGCCTCATCCCTGGTGGTCCAGTGGACCTCTGTCTCCTTCCTCTAACTCTGCCCTTTCACTCGTTTTTCTACCCTTTTTTATCTTTCACCTTTCTGCACTTTTCTGCATCTCTGCTCTTTTGTGCCTTATTTCTGCTCATTTTCCCTTCCTCTCGCTCTGCCCTTTCACTTGTTTTCACTCGTTTTTCTACCCTCTTTTATCTTTCACCTTTCTGCATCTCTGCTCTTTCGTGCCTTATTTCTGCCTATTTTCCCTTTCTTTATCCCTTATTTCCTCCCTTTACCTTTCCCCGCCGCTGCTGCCCCCGCGGCCCCTCCCCCCAGCGCGACCGGCCCAATCCAGCTCCCCTCCCCGCTCCCGCCTCCCAGCTGTCCAGCCCTCCCCGACCCCTACTTAATGGCGGCCACTGCGGGGACAGGCGAGCAAGACCACTGACTCATTGTCAGTGAAATTGCTCTCCCACCCTCGCAGCTCCACCATTAAGTGAGGCCTGCCCCTGCACTCTCGAGTGTTGGTGATCGAGCCCTCCTCCACCCGCAGGTTTCCCTGCGCCTCATCCCTGGTGGTCCATTGGACCTCTGTCTCCTTCCTCTAACTCTGCCCTTTCACTCGTTTTTCTACCCTTTTTTATCTTTCACCTTTCTGCACTTTTCTGCATCTCTGCTCTTTTGTGCCTTATTTCTGCTCATTTTCCCTTCCTCTCGCTCTGCCCTTTCACTTGTTTTCACTCGTTTTTCTACCCTCTTTTATCTTTCACCTGTCTGCACTTTTCTGCAACTCTGCTCTTTTGTGCCTTATTTCTGCTCATTTTCCCTTCCTCTCGCTCTGCCCTTTCACTAGTTTTCACTCGGTTTTCTACCTTCTTTTATCTTTCACCTTTCTGCATCTCTGCTCTTTCGTGCCTTATTTCTGCCTATTTTCCCTTTCTTTATCCCTTATTTCCTCCCTTTACCTTTCCCCGCCGCTGCTGCCCCCGCGGCCCCTCCCCCCCAGCGCGACTGGCCCAATCCAGCTCCCCTCCCCGCTCCCGCCTCCCAGCTGTCCAGCCCTCCCCGACCCCTACTTAATGGCGGCCACTGAGGGGACAGGCGAGCAAGACCACTGACTCATTGTCAGTGAAATTGCTCTCCCACCCTCGCAGCTCCACCATTAAGTGAGGCCTGCCCCTGCACTCTCGAGTGTTGGTGATCGAGGCCCTCCTCCACCCGCAGGTTTCCCTGCGCCTCATCCCTGGTGGTCCAGTGGACCTCTGTCTCCTTCCTCTAACTCTGCTCTTTCACTCGTTTTTCTACCCTTTTTTATCTTTCACCTTTCTGCACTTTTCTGCATCTCTGCTCTTTTGTGCCTTATTTCTGCTCATTTTCCCTTCCTCTCGCTCTGCCCTTTCACTTGTTTTCACTCGTTTTTCTACCCTCTTTTATCTTTCACCTGTCTGCACTTTTCTGCATCTCTGCTCTTTTGTGCCTTATTTCTGCTCATTTTCCCTTCCTCTCGCTCTGCCCTTTCACTTGTTTTCACTCGTTTTTCTACCCTCTTTTATCTTTCACCTGTCTACACTTTTCTGCATCTCTGCTCTTTTGTGCCTTATTCCTGCTCATTTTCCCTTCCTCTCGCTCTGCCCTTTCACTAGTTTTCACTCGTTTTTCTACCCTCTTTTATCTTTCACCTTTCTGCATCTCTGCTCTTTCGTGCCTTATTTCTGCCTATTTTCCCTTTCTTTATCCCTTATTTCCTCCCTTTACCTTTCCCCGCCGCTGCTGCCCCCGCGGCCCCTCCCCCCCAGCGCGACCGGCCCAATCCAGCTCCCCTCCCCGCTCCCGCCTCCCAGCTGTCCAGCCCTCCCCGACCCCTACTTAATGGCGGCCACTGCGGGGACAGGCGAGCAAGACCACTGACTCATTGTCAGTGAAATTGCTCTCCCACCCTCGCAGCTCCACCATTAAGTGAGGCCTGCCCCTGCCCCTGCACTCTCGAGTGTTGGTGATCGAGGCCCTCCTCCACCCGCAGGTTTCCCTGCGCCTCATCCCTGGTGGTCCAGTGGACCTCTGTCTCCTTCCTCTAACTCTGCTCTTTCACTCGTTTTTCTACCCTTTTTTATCTTTCACCTTTCTGCACTTTTCTGCATCTCTGCTCTTTTGTGCCTTATTTCTGCTCATTTTCCCTTCCTCTCGCTCTGCCCTTTCACTTGTTTTCACTCGTTTTTCTACCCTCTTTTATCTTTCACCTGTCTGCACTTTTCTGCAACTCTGCTCTTTTGTGCCTTATTTCTGCTCATTTTCCCTTCCTCTCGCTCTGCCCTTTCACTAGTTTTCACTCGTTTTTCTACCCTCTTTTATCTTTCACCTTTCTGCATCTCTGCTCTTTCGTGCCTTATTTCTGCCTATTTTCCCTTTCTTTATCCCTTATTTCCTCCCTTTACCTTTCCCCGCCGCTGCTGCCCCCGCGGCCCCTCCCCCCAGCACGACCGGCCCAATCCAGCTCCCCTCCCCGCTCCCGCCTCCCAGCTGTCCAGCCCTCCCCGACCCCTACTTAATGGCGGCCACTGCGGGGACAGGCGAGCAAGACCACTGACTCATTGTCAGTGAAATTGCTCTCCCACCCTCGCAGCTCCACCATTAAGTGAGGCCTGCCCCTGCCCCTGCACTCTCGAGTGTTGGTGATCGAGGCCCTCCTCCACCCGCAGGTTTCCCTGCGCCTCATCCCTGGTGGTCCAGTGGACCTCTGTCTCCTTCCTCTAACTCTGCTCTTTCACTCGTTTTTCTACCCTTTTTTATCTTTCACCTTTCTGCACTTTTCTGCATCTCTGCTCTTTTGTGCCTTATTTCTGCTCATTTTCCCTTCCTCTCGCTCTGCCCTTTCACTTGTTTTCACTCGTTTTTCTACCCTCTTTTATCTTTCACCTGTCTGCACTTTTCTGCAACTCTGCTCTTTTGTGCCTTATTTCTGCTCATTTTCCCTTCCTCTCGCTCTGCCCTTTCACTAGTTTTCACTCGTTTTTCTACCCTCTTTTATCTTTCACCTTTCTGCATCTCTGCTCTTTCGTGCCTTATTTCTGCCTATTTTCCCTTTCTTCATCCCTTATTTCCTCCCTTTACCTTTCCCCGCCGCTGCTGCCCCCGCGGCCCCTCCCCCCAGCGCGACCGGCCCAATCCAGCTCCCCTCCCCGCTCCCGCCTCCCAGCTGTCCAGCCCTCCCCGACCCCTACTTAATGGCGGCCACTGCGGGGACAGGCGAGCAAGACCACTGACTCATTGTCAGTGAAATTGCTCTCCCACCCTCGCAGCTCCACCATTAAGTGAGGCCTGCCCCTGCACTCTCGAGTGTTGGTGATCGAGGCCCTCCTCCACCCGCAGGTTTCCCTGCGCCTCATCCCTGGTGGTCCAGTGGACCTCTGTCTCCTTCCTCTAACTCTGCTCTTTCACTCGTTTTTCTACCCTCTTTTATCTTTCACATGTCTGCACTTTTCTGCATCTCTGCTCTTTTGTGCCTTATTTCTGCTCATTTTCCCTTCCTCTCGCTCTGCCCTTTCACTAGTTTTCACTCATTTTTCTACCCTCTTTTATCTTTCACCTTTCTGCATCTCTGCTCTTTCGTGCCTTATTTCTGCCTATTTTCCCTTTCTTTATCCCTTATTTCCTCCCTTTACCTTTCCCCGCCGCTGCTGCCCCCGGCCCCTCCCCCCAGCGCGACCGGCCCAATCCAGCTCCCCTCTCCGCTCCCGCCTCCCAGCTGTCCAGCCCTCCCCGACCCCTACTTAATGGCGGCCACTGCGGGGACAGGCGAGCAAGACCACTGACTCATTGTCAGTGAAATTGCTCTCCCACCCTCGCAGCTCCACCATTAAGTGAGGCCTGCCCCTGCCCCTGCACTCTCGAGTGTTGGTGATCGAGGCCCTCCTCCACCCTCAGGTTTCCCTGCGCCTCATCCCTGGTGGTCCAGTGGACCTCTGTCTCCTTCCTCTAACTCTGCTCTTTCACTCGTTTTTCTACCCTTTTTTATCTTTCACCTTTCTGCACTTTTCTGCATCTCTGCTCTTTTGTGCCTTATTTCTGCTCATTTTCCCTTCCTCTCGCTCTGCCCTTTCACTTGTTTTCACTCGTTTTTCTACCCTCTTATCTTTCACCTGTCTGCGCTTTTCTGCAACTCTGCTCTTTTGTGCCTTATTTCTGCTCATTTTCCCTTCCTCTCGCTCTGCCCTTTCACTAGTTTTCACTCGTTTTTCTACCCTCTTTTATCTTTCACCTTTCTGCATCTCTGCTCTTTCGTGCCTTATTTCTGCCTATTTTCCCTTTCTTTATCCCTTATTTCCTCCCTTTACCTTTCCCCGCCGCTGCTGCCCCCGCGGCCCCTCCCCCCAGCGCGACCGGCCCAATCCAGCTCCCCTCCCCGCTCCCGCCTCCCAGCTGTCCAGCCCTCCCCGACCCCTACTTAATGGCGGCCACTGCGGGGACAGGCGAGCAAGACCACTGACTCATTGTCAGTGAAATTGCTCTCCCACCCTCGCAGCTCCACCATTAAGTGAGGCCTGCCCCTGCCCCTGCACTCTCGAGTGTTGGTGATCGAGGCCCTCCTCCACCCGCAGGTTTCCCTGCGCCTCATCCCTGGTGGTCCAGTGGACCTCTGTCTCCTTCCTCTAACTCTGCTCTTTCACTCGTTTTTCTACCCTTTTTTATCTTTCACCTTTCTGCACTTTTCTGCATCTCTGCTCTTTTGTGCCTTATTTCTGCTCATTTTCCCTTCCTCTCGCTCTGCCCTTTCACTTGTTTTCACTCGTTTTTCTACCCTCTTTTATCTTTCACCTGTCTGCACTTTTCTGCAACTCTGCTCTTTTGTGCCTTATTTCTGCTCATTTTCCCTTCCTCTCGCTCTGCCCTTTCACTAGTTTTCACTCGGTTTTCTACCTTCTTTTATCTTTCACCTTTCTGCATCTCTGCTCTTTCGTGCCTTATTTCTGCCTATTTTCCCTTTCTTTATCCCTTATTTCCTCCCTTTACCTTTCACCGCCGCTGCTGCCCCCGCGGCCCCTCCCCCCAGCGCGACCGGCCCAATCCAGCTCCCCTCCCCGCTCCCGCCTCCCAGCTGTCCAGCCCTCCCCGACCCCTACTTAATGGCGGCCACTGCGGGGACAGGCGAGCAAGACCACTGACTCATTGTCAGTGAAATTGCTCTCCCACCCTCGCAGCTCCACCATTAAGTGAGGCCTGCCCCTGCCCCTGCACTCTCGAGTGTTGGTGATCGAGGCCCTCCTCCACCCGCAGGTTTCCCTGCGCCTCATCCCTGGTGGTCCAGTGGACCTCTGTCTCCTTCCTCTAACTCTGCTCTTTCACTCGTTTTTCTACCCTTTTTTATCTTTCACCTTTCTGCACTTTTCTGCATCTCTGCTCTTTTGTGCCTTATTTCTGCTCATTTTCCCTTCCTCTCGCTCTGCCCTTTCACTTGTTTTCACTCGTTTTTCTACCCTCTTTTATCTTTCACCTGTCTGCACTTTTCTGCAACTCTGCTCTTTTGTGCCTTATTTCTGCTCATTTTCCCTTCCTCTCGCTCTGCCCTTTCACTAGTTTTCACTCGTTTTTCTACCCTCTTTTATCTTTCACCTTTCTGCATCTCTGCTCTTTCGTGCCTTATTTCTGCCTATTTTCCCTTTCTTTATCCCTTATTTCCTCCCTTTACCTTTCCCCGCCGCTGCTGCCCCCGCGGCCCCTCCCCCCAGCGCGAACGGCCCAATCCAGCTCCCCTCCCCGCTCCCGCCTCCCAGCTGTCCAGCCCTCCCCGACCCCTACTTAATGGCGGCCACTGCGGGGACAGGCGAGCAAGACCACTGACTCATTGTCAGTGAAATTGCTCTCCCACCCTCGCAGCTCCACCATTAAGTGAGGCCTGCCCCTGCCCCTGCACTCTCGAGTGTTGGTGATCGAGGCCCTCCTCCACCCGCAGGTTTCCCTGCGCCTCATCCCTGGTGGTCCAGTGGACCTCTGTCTCCTTCCTCTAACTCTGCCCTTTCACTCGTTTTTCTACCCTTTTTTATCTTTCACCTTTCTGCACTTTTCTGCATCTCTGCTCTTTTGTGCCTTATTTCTGCTCATTTTCCCTTCCTCTCGCTCTGCCCTTTCACTTGTTTTCACTCGTTTTTCTACCCTCTTTTATCTTTCACCTGTCTGCACTTTTCTGCAACTCTGCTCTTTTGTGCCTTATTTCTGCTCATTTTCCCTTCCTCTCGCTCTGCCCTTTCACTAGTTTTCACTCGGTTTTCTACCCTCTTTTATCTTTCACCTTTCTGCATCTCTGCTCTTTCGTGCCTTATTTCTGCCTATTTTCCCTTTCTTTATCCCTTATTTCCTCCCTTTACCTTTCCCCGCCGCTGCTGCCCCCGCGGCCCCTCCCCCCAGCGCGACCGGCCCAATCCAGCTCCCCTCCCCGCTCCCGCCTCCCAGCTGTCCAGCCCTCCCCGACCCCTACTTAATGGCGGCCACTGCGGGGACAGGCGAGCAAGACCACTGACTCATTGTCAGTGAAATTGCTCTCCCACCCTCGCAGCTCCACCATTAAGTGAGGCCTGCCCCTGCCCCTGCACTCTCGAGTGTTGGTGATCGAGGCCCTCCTCCACCCGCAGGTTTCCCTGCGCCTCATCCCTGGTGGTCCAGTGGACCTCTGTCTCCTTCCTCTAACTCTGCCCTTTCACTCGTTTTTCTACCCTTTTTTATTCTTTCACCTGTCTGCACTTTTCTGCATCTCTGCTCTTTTGTGCCTTATTTCTGCTCATTTTCCCTTCCTCTCGCTCTGCCCTTTCACTAGTTTTCACTCGTTTTTCTACCCTCTTTTATCTTTCACCTTTCTGCATCTCTGCTCTTTCGTGCCTTATTTCTGCCTATTTTCCCTTTCTTTATCCCTTATTTCCTCCCTTTACCTTTCCCCGCCGCTGCTGCCCCCGCGGCCCCTCCCGCCCAGCGCGACCGGCCCAATCCAGCTCCCCTCCCCGCTCCCCGCCTCCCAGCTGTCTAGCCCTCCCCGACCCCTACTTAATGGCGGCCACTGCGGGGACAGGCGAGCAAGACCACTGACTCATTGTCAGTGAAATTGCTCTCCCACCCTCGCAGCTCCACCATTAAGTGAGGCCTGCCCCTGCCCCTGCACTCTCGAGTGTTGGTGATCGAGGCCCTCCTCCACCCGCAGGTTTCCCTGCGCCTCATCCCTGGTGGTCCAGTGGACCTCTGTCTCCTTCCTCTAACTCTGCTCTTTCACTCGTTTTTCTACCCTTTTTTATCTTTCACCTTTCTGCACTTTTCTGCATCTCTGCTCTTTTGTGCCTTATTTCTGCTCATTTTCCCTTCCTCTCGCTCTGCCCTTTCACTTGTTTTCACTCGTTTTTCTACCCTCTTTTATCTTTCACCTGTCTGCACTTTTCTGCAACTCTGCTCTTTTGTGCCTTATTTCTGCTCATTTTCCCTTCCTCTCGCTCTGCCCTTTCACTAGTTTTCACTCGGTTTTCTACCTTCTTTTATCTTTCACCTTTCTGCATCTCTGCTCTTTCGTGCCTTATTTCTGCCTATTTTCCCTTTCTTTATCCCTTATTTCCTCCCTTTACCTTTCACCGCCGCTGCTGCCCCCGCGGCCCCTCCCCCAGCGCGACCGGCCCAATCCAGCTCCCCTCCCCGCTCCCGCCTCCCAGCTGTCCAGCCCTCCCCGACCCCTACTTAATGGCGGCCACTGCGGGGACAGGCGAGCAAGACCACTGACTCATTGTCAGTGAAATTGCTCTCCCACCCTCGCAGCTCCACCATTAAGTGAGGCCTGCCCCTGCCCCTGCACTCTCGAGTGTTGGTGATCGAGGCCCTCCTCCACCCGCAGGTTTCCCTGCGCCTCATCCCTGGTGGTCCAGTGGACCTCTGTCTCCTTCCTCTAACTCTGCTCTTTCACTCGTTTTTCTACCCTTTTTTATCTTTCACCTTTCTGCACTTTTCTGCATCTCTGCTCTTTTGTGCCTTATTTCTGCTCATTTTCCCTTCCTCTCGCTCTGCCCTTTCACTTGTTTTCACTCGTTTTTCTACCCTCTTTTATCTTTCACCTGTCTGCACTTTTCTGCAACTCTGCTCTTTTGTGCCTTATTTCTGCTCATTTTCCCTTCCTCTCGCTCTGCCCTTTCACTAGTTTTCACTCGTTTTTCTACCCTCTTTTATCTTTCACCTTTCTGCATCTCTGCTCTTTCGTGCCTTATTTCTGCCTATTTTCCCTTTCTTTATCCCTTATTTCCTCCCTTTACCTTTCCCCGCCGCTGCTGCCCCCGCGGCCCCTCCCCCAGCGCGAACGGCCCAATCCAGCTCCCCTCCCCGCTCCCGCCTCCCAGCTGTCCAGCCCTCCCCGACCCCTACTTAATGGCGGCCACTGCGGGGACAGGCGAGCAAGACCACTGACTCATTGTCAGTGAAATTGCTCTCCCACCCTCGCAGCTCCACCATTAAGTGAGGCCTGCCCCTGCCCCTGCACTCTCGAGTGTTGGTGATCGAGGCCCTCCTCCACCCGCAGGTTTCCCTGCGCCTCATCCCTGGTGGTCCAGTGGACCTCTGTCTCCTTCCTCTAACTCTGCCCTTTCACTCGTTTTTCTACCCTTTTTTATCTTTCACCTTTCTGCACTTTTCTGCATCTCTGCTCTTTTGTGCCTTATTTCTGCTCATTTTCCCTTCCTCTCGCTCTGCCCTTTCACTTGTTTTCACTCGTTTTTCTACCCTCTTTTATCTTTCACCTGTCTGCACTTTTCTGCAACTCTGCTCTTTTGTGCCTTATTTCTGCTCATTTTCCCTTCCTCTCGCTCTGCCCTTTCACTAGTTTTCACTCGGTTTTCTACCCTCTTTTATCTTTCACCTTTCTGCATCTCTGCTCTTTCGTGCCTTATTTCTGCCTATTTTCCCTTTCTTTATCCCTTATTTCCTCCCTTTACCTTTCCCCGCCGCTGCTGCCCCGCGGCCCCTCCCCCCAGCGCGACCGGCCCAATCCAGCTCCCCTCCCCGCTCCCGCCTCCCAGTTGTCCAGCCCTCCCCGACCCCTACTTAATGGCGGCCACTGCGGGGACAGGCGAGCAAGACCACTGACTCATTGTCAGTGAAATTGCTCTCCCACCCTCGCAGCTCCACCATTAAGTGAGGCCTGCCCCTGCCCCTGCACTCTCGAGTGTTGGTGATCGAGGCCCTCCTCCACCCGCAGGTTTCCCTGCGCCTCATCCCTGGTGGTCCAGTGGACCTCTGTCTCCTTCCTCTAACTCTGCCCTTTCACTCGTTTTTCTACCCTTTTTTATTCTTTCACCTGTCTGCACTTTTCTGCATCTCTGCTCTTTTGTGCCTTATTTCTGCTCATTTTCCCTTCCTCTCGCTCTGCCCTTTCACTAGTTTTCACTCGTTTTTCTACCCTCTTTTATCTTTCACCTTTCTGCATCTCTGCTCTTTCGTGCCTTATTTCTGCCTATTTTCCCTTTCTTTATCCCTTATTTCCTCCCTTTACCTTTCCCCGCCGCTGCTGCCCCCGCGGCCCCTCCCGCCCAGCGCGACCGGCCCAATCCAGCTCCCCTCCCCGCTCCCGCCTCCCAGCTGTCTAGCACTCCCCGACCCCTACTTAATGGCGGCCACTGCGGGGACAGGCGAGCAAGACCACTGACTCATTGTCAGTGAAATTGCTCTCCCACCCTCGCAGCTCCACCATTAAGTGAGGCCTGCCCCTGCCCCTGCACTCTCGAGTGTTGGTGATCGAGGCCCTCCTCCACCCGCAGGTTTCCCTACGCCTCATCCCTGGTGGTCCAGTGGACCTCTGTCTCCTTCCTCTAACTCTGCTCTTTCACTCGTTTTTCTACCCTTTTTTATCTTTCACCTTTCTGCACTTTTCTGCATCTCTGCTCTTTTGTGCCTTATTTCTGCTCATTTTCCCTTCCTCTCGCTCTGCCCTTTCACTAGTTTTCACTCGTTTTTCTACCCTCTTTTATCTTTCACCTTTCTGCATCTCTGCTCTTTCGTGCCTTATTTCTGCCTATTTTCCCTTTCTTTATCCCTTATTTCCTCCCTTTACCTTTCCCCGCCGCTGCTGCCCCGCGGCCCCTCCCCCCAGCGCGACCGGCCCAATCCAGCTCCCCTCCCCGCTCCCGCCTCCCAGCTGTCCAGCCCTCCCCGACCCCTACTTAATGGCGGCCACTGCGGGGACAGGCGAGCAAGACCACTGACTCATTGTCAGTGAAATTGCTCTCCCACCCTCGCAGCTCCACCATTAAGTGAGGCCTGCCCCTGCACTCTCGAGTGTTGGTGATCGAGGCCCTCCTCCACCCGCAGGTTTCCCTGCGCCTCATCCCTGGTGGTCCATTGGACCTCTGTCTCCTTCCTCTAACTCTGCCCTTTCACTCGTTTTTCTACCCTTTTTTATCTTTCACCTTTCTGCACTTTTCTGCATCTCTGCTCTTTTGTGCCTTATTTCTGCTCATTTTCCCTTCCTCTCGCTCTGCCCTTTCACTTGTTTTCACTCGTTTTTCTACCCTCTTTTATCTTTCACCTGTCTGCACTTTTCTGCAACTCTGCTCTTTTGTGCCTTATTTCTGCTCATTTTCCCTTCCTCTCGCTCTGCCCTTTCACTTGTTTTCACTCGTTTTTCTACCCTCTTTTATCTTTCACCTGTCTACACTTTTCTGCATCTCTGCTCTTTTGTGCCTTATTCCTGCTCATTTTCCCTTCCTCTCGCTCTGCCCTTTCACTAGTTTTCACTCGTTTTTCTACCCTCTTTTATCTTTCACCTTTCTGCATCTCTGCTCTTTCGTGCCTTATTTCTGCCTATTTTCCCTTTCTTTATCCCTTATTTCCTCCCTTTACCTTTCCCCGCCGCTGCTGCCCCCGCGGCCCCTCCCCCAGCGCGACCGGCCCAATCCAGCTCCCCTCCCCGCTCCCGCCTCCCAGCTGTCCAGCCCTCCCCGACCCCTACTTAATGGCGGCCACTGCGGGGACAGGCGAGCAAGACCACTGACTCATTGTCAGTGAAATTGCTCTCCCACCCTCGCAGCTCCACCATTAAGTGAGGCCTGCCCCTGCCCCTGCACTCTCGAGTGTTGGTGATCGAGGCCCTCCTCCACCCGCAGGTTTCCCTGCGCCTCATCCCTGGTGGTCCAGTGGACCTCTGTCTCCTTCCTCTAACTCTGCTCTTTCCCTCGTTTTTCTACCCTTTTTTATCTTTCACCTTTCTGCACTTTTCTGCATCTCTGCTCTTTTGTGCCTTATTTCTGCTCATTTTCCCTTCCTCTCGCTCTGCCCTTTCACTTGTTTTCACTCGTTTTTCTACCCTCTTTTATCTTTCACCTGTCTGCACTTTTCTGCAACTCTGCTCTTTTGTGCCTTATTTCTGCTCATTTTCCCTTCCTCTCGCTCTGCCCTTTCACTAGTTTTCACTCGTTTTTCTACCCTCTTTTATCTTTCACCTTTCTGCATCTCTGCTCTTTCGTGCCTTATTTCTGCCTATTTTCCCTTTCTTTATCCCTTATTTCCTCCCTTTACCTTTCCCCGCCGCTGCTGCCCCCGCGGCCCCTCCCCCCAGCGCGACCGGCCCAATCCAGCTCCCCTCCCCGCTCCCGCCTCCCAGCTGTCCAGCCCTCCCCGACCCCTACTTAATGGCGGCCACTGCGGGGACAGGCGAGCAAGACCACTGACTCATTGTCAGTGAAATTGCTCTCCCACCCTCGCAGCTCCACCATTAAGTGAGGCCTGCCCCTGCACTCTCGAGTGTTGGTGATCGAGGCCCTCCTCCACCCGCAGGTTTCCCTGCGCCTCATCCCTGGTGGTCCAGTGGACCTCTGTCTCCTTCCTCTAACTCTGCTCTTTCACTCGTTTTTCTACCCTCTTATCTTTCACCTGTCTGCACTTTTCTGCATCTCTGCTCTTTTGTGCCTTATTTCTGCTCATTTTCCCTTCCTCTCGCTCTGCCCTTTCACTAGTTTTCACTCGTTTTTCTACCCTCTTTTATCTTTCACCTTTCTGCATCTCTGCTCTTTCGTGCCTTATTTCTGCCTATTTTCCCTTTCTTTATCCCTTATTTCCTCCCTTTACCTTTCCCCGCCGCTGCTGCCCCCGGCCCCTCCCCCCAGCGCGACCGGCCCAATCCAGCTCCCCTCCCCGCTCCCGCCTCCCAGCTGTCCAGCCCTCCCCGACCCCTACTTAATGGCGGCCACTGCGGGGACAGGCGAGCAAGACCACTGACTCATTGTCAGTGAAATTGCTCTCCCACCCTCGCAGCTCCACCATTAAGTGAGGCCTGCCCCTGCACTCTCGAGTGTTGGTGATCGAGGCCCTCCTCCACCCGCAGGTTTCCCTGCGCCTCATCTCTGGTGGTCCAGTGGACCTCTGTCTCCTTCCTCTAACTCTGCTCTTTCACTCGTTTTTCTACCCTTTTTTATCTTTCACCTTTCTGCACTTTTCTGCATCTCTGCTCTTTTGTGCCTTATTTCTGCTCATTTTCCCATCCTCTCGCTCTGCCCTTTCACTTGTTTTCACTCGTTTTTCTACCCTCTTTTATCTTTCACCTGTCTGCACTTTTCTGCAACTCTGCTCTTTTGTGCCTTATGTCTGCTCATTTTCCCTTCCTCTCGCTCTGCCCTTTCACTAGTTTTCACTCGTTTTTCTACCCTCTTTTATCTTTCACCTTTCTGCATCTCTGCTCTTTCGTGCCTTATTTCTGCCTATTTTCCCTTTCTTTATCCCTTATTTCCTCCCTTTACCTTTCCCCGCCGCTGCTGCCCCGCGGCCCCTCCCCCCAGCGCGACCGGCCCAATCCAGCTCCCCTCCCCGCTCCCGCCTCCCAGCTGTCCAGCCCTCCCCGACCCCTACTTAATGGCGGCCACTGCGGGGACAGGCGAGCAAGACCACTGACTCATTGTCAGTGAAATTGCTCTCCCACCCTCGCAGCTCCACCATTAAGTGAGGCCTGCCCCTGCACTCTCGAGTGTTGGTGATCGAGCCCTCCTCCACCCGCAGGTTTCCCTGCGCCTCATCCCTGGTGGTCCAGTGGACCTCTGTCTCCTTCCTCTAACTCTGCCCTTTCACTCGTTTTTCTACCCTTTTTTATCTTTCACCTTTCTGCACTTTTCTGCATCTCTGCTCTTTTGTGCCTTATTTCTGCTCATTTTCCCTTCCTCTCGCTCTGCCCTTTCACTAGTTTTCACTCGGTTTTCTACCCTCTTTTATCTTTCACCTTTCTGCATCTCTGCTCTTTCGTGCCTTATTTCTGCCTATTTTCCCTTTCTTTATCCCTTATTTCCTCCCTTTACCTTTCCCCGCCGCTGCTGCCCCCGCGGCCCCTCCCCCCAGCGCGACCGGCCCAATCCAGCTCCCCTCCCCGCTCCCGCCTCCCAGCTGTCCAGCCCTCCCCGACCCCTACTTAATGGCGGCCACTGCGGGGACAGGCGAGCAAGACCACTGACTCATTGTCAGTGAAATTGCTCTCCCACCCTCGCAGCTCCACCATTAAGTGAGGCCTGCCCCTGCACTCTCCAGTGTTGGTGATCGAGGCCCTCCTCCACCCGCAGGTTTCCCTGCGCCTCATCCCTGGTGGTCCAGTGGACCTCTGTCTCCTTCCTCTAACTCTGCTCTTTCACTCGTTTTTCTACCCTTTTTTTATCTTTCACCTTTCTGCACTTTTCTGCATCTCTGCTCTTTTGTGCCTTATTTCTGCTCATTTTCCCTTCCTCTCGCTCTGCCCTTTCACTAGTTTTCACTCGTTTTTCTACCCTCTTTTATCTTTCACCTTTCTGCATCTCTGCTCTTTCGTGCCTTATTTCTGCCTATTTTCCCTTTCTTTATCCCTTATTTCCTCCCTTTACCTTTCCCCGCCGCTGCTGCCCCCGCGGCCCCTCCCCCCCAGCGCGACCGGCCCAATCCAGCTCCCCTCCCCGCTCCCGCCTCCCAGCTGTCCAGCCCTCCCCGACCCCTACTTAATGGCGGCCACTGCGGGGACAGGCGAGCAAGATCACTGACTCATTGTCAGTGAAATTGCTCTCCCACCCTCGCAGCTCCACCATTAAGTGAGGCCTGCCCCTGCCCCTGCACTCTCGAGTGTTGGTGATCGAGGCCCTCCTCCACCCGCAGGTTTCCCTACGCCTCATCCCTGGTGGTCCAGTGGACCTCTGTCTCCTTCCTCTAACTCTGCTCTTTCACTCGTTTTTCTACCCTTTTTTATCTTTCACCTTTCTGCACTTTTCTGCATCTCTGCTCTTTTGTGCCTTATTTCTGCTCATTTTCCCTTCCTCTCGCTCTGCCCTTTCACTTGTTTTCACTCGTTTTTCTACCGTCTTTTATCTTTCACCTGTCTGCACTTTTCTGCAACTCTGCTCTTTTGTGCCTTATTTCTGCTCATTTTCCCTTCTTTTCGCTCTGCCCTTTCACTAGTTTTCACTCGTTTTTCTACCCTCTTTTATCTTTCACCTTTCTGCATCTCTGCTCTTTCGTGCCTTATTTCTGCCTATTTTCCCTTTCTTTATCCCTTATTTCCTCCCTTTACCTTTCCCCGCCGCTGCTGCCCCCGCGGCCCCTCCCCCCAGCGCGACCGGCCCAATCCAGCTCCCCTCCCCGCTCCCCGCCTCCCAGCTGTCCAGCCCTCCCCGACCCCTACTTAATGGCGGCCACTGCGGGGACAGGCGAGCAAGACCACTGACTCATTGTCAGTGAAATTGCTCTCCCACCCTCGCAGCTCCACCATTAAGTGAGGCCTGCCCCTGCACTCTCGAGTGTTGGTGATCGAGGCCCTCCTCCACCCGCAGGTTTCCCTGCGCCTCATCCCTGGTGGTCCAGTGGACCTCTGTCTCCTTCCTCTAACTCTGCCCTTTCACTCGTTTTTCTACCCTTTTTTATCTTTCACCTTTCTGCACTTTTCTGCATCTCTGCTCTTTTGTGCCTTATTTCTGCTCATTTTCCCTTCCTCTCGCTCTGCCCTTTCACTAGTTTTCACTCGTTTTTCTACCCTCTTTTATCTTTCACCTTTCTGCATCTCTGCTCTTTCGTGCCTTATTTCTGCCTATTTTCCCTTTCTTTATCCCTTATTTCCTCCCTTTACCTTTCCCCGCCGCTGCTGCCCCCGCGGCCCCTCCCCCAGCGCGAACGGCCCAATCCAGCTCCCCTCCCCGCTCCCGCCTCCCAGCTGTCCAGCCCTCCCCGACCCCTACTTAATGGCGGCCACTGCGGGGACAGGCGAGCAAGACCACTGACTCATTGTCAGTGAAATTGCTCTCCCACCCTCGCAGCTCCACCATTAAGTGAGGCCTGCCCCTGCCCCTGCACTCTCGAGTGTTGGTGATCGAGGCCCTCCTCCACCCGCAGGTTTCCCTGCGCCTCATCCCTGGTGGTCCAGTGGACCTCTGTCTCCTTCCTCTAACTCTGCCCTTTCACTCGTTTTTCTACCCTTTTTTATCTTTCACCTTTCTGCACTTTTCTGCATCTCTGCTCTTTTGTGCCTTATTTCTGCTCATTTTCCCTTCCTCTCGCTCTGCCCTTTCACTTGTTTTCACTCGTTTTTCTACCCTCTTTTATCTTTCACCTGTCTGCACTTTTCTGCAACTCTGCTCTTTTGTGCCTTATTTCTGCTCATTTTCCCTTCCTCTCGCTCTGCCCTTTCACTAGTTTTCACTCGGTTTTCTACCCTCTTTTATCTTTCACCTTTCTGCATCTCTGCTCTTTCGTGCCTTATTTCTGCCTATTTTCCCTTTCTTTATCCCTTATTTCCTCCCTTTACCTTTCCCCGCCGCTGCTGCCCCCGCGGCCCCTCCCCCCCAGCGCGACCGGCCCAATCCAGCTCCCCTCCCCGCTCCCGCCTCCCAGTTGTCCAGCCCTCCCCGACCCCTACTTAATGGCGGCCACTGCGGGGACAGGCGAGCAAGACCACTGACTCATTGTCAGTGAAATTGCTCTCCCACCCTCGCAGCTCCACCATTAAGTGAGGCCTGCCCCTGCCCCTGCACTCTCGAGTGTTGGTGATCGAGGCCCTCCTCCACCCGCAGGTTTCCCTGCGCCTCATCCCTGGTGGTCCAGTGGACCTCTGTCTCCTTCCTCTAACTCTGCCCTTTCACTCGTTTTTCTACCCTTTTTTATTCTTTCACCTGTCTGCACTTTTCTGCATCTCTGCTCTTTTGTGCCTTATTTCTGCTCATTTTCCCTTCCTCTCGCTCTGCCCTTTCACTAGTTTTCACTCGTTTTTCTACCCTCTTTTATCTTTCACCTTTCTGCATCTCTGCTCTTTCGTGCCTTATTTCTGCCTATTTTCCCTTTCTTTATCCCTTATTTCCTCCCTTTACCTTTCCCCGCCGCTGCTGCCCCCGCGGCCCCTCCCGCCCAGCGCGACCGGCCCAATCCAGCTCCCCTCCCCGCTCCCGCCTCCCAGCTGTCTAGCCCTCCCCGACCCCTACTTAATGGCGGCCACTGCGGGGACAGGCGAGCAAGACCACTGACTCATTGTCAGTGAAATTGCTCTCCCACCCTCGCAGCTCCACCATTAAGTGAGGCCTGCCCCTGCCCCTGCACTCTCGAGTGTTGGTGATCGAGGCCCTCCTCCACCCGCAGGTTTCCCTACGCCTCATCCCTGGTGGTCCAGTGGACCTCTGTCTCCTTCCTCTAACTCTGCTCTTTCACTCGTTTTTCTACCCTTTTTTATCTTTCACCTTTCTGCACTTTTCTGCATCTCTGCTCTTTTGTGCCTTATTTCTGCTCATTTTCCCTTCCTCTCGCTCTGCCCTTTCACTAGTTTTCACTCGTTTTTCTACCCTCTTTTATCTTTCACCTTTCTGCATCTCTGCTCTTTCGTGCCTTATTTCTGCCTATTTTCCCTTTCTTTATCCCTTATTTCCTCCCTTTACCTTTCCCCGCCGCTGCTGCCCCGCGGCCCCTCCCCCCAGCGCGACCGGCCCAATCCAGCTCCCCTCCCCGCTCCCGCCTCCCAGCTGTCCAGCCCTCCCCGACCCCTACTTAATGGCGGCCACTGCGGGGACAGGCGAGCAAGACCACTGACTCATTGTCAGTGAAATTGCTCTCCCACCCTCGCAGCTCCACCATTAAGTGAGGCCTGCCCCTGCACTCTCGAGTGTTGGTGATCGAGGCCCTCCTCCACCCGCAGGTTTCCCTGCGCCTCATCCCTGGTGGTCCATTGGACCTCTGTCTCCTTCCTCTAACTCTGCCCTTTCACTCGTTTTTCTACCCTTTTTTATCTTTCACCTTTCTGCACTTTTCTGCATCTCTGCTCTTTTGTGCCTTATTTCTGCTCATTTTCCCTTCCTCTCGCTCTGCCCTTTCACTTGTTTTCACTCGTTTTTCTACCCTCTTTTATCTTTCACCTGTCTGCACTTTTCTGCAACTCTGCTCTTTTGTGCCTTATTTCTGCTCATTTTCCCTTCCTCTCGCTCTGCCCTTTCACTTGTTTTCACTCGTTTTTCTACCCTCTTTTATCTTTCACCTGTCTACACTTTTCTGCATCTCTGCTCTTTTGTGCCTTATTCCTGCTCATTTTCCCTTCCTCTCGCTCTGCCCTTTCACTAGTTTTCACTCGTTTTTCTACCCTCTTTTATCTTTCACCTTTCTGCATCTCTGCTCTTTCGTGCCTTATTTCTGCCTATTTTCCCTTTCTTTATCCCTTATTTCCTCCCTTTACCTTTCCCCGCCGCTGCTGCCCCCGCGGCCCCTCCCCCAGCGCGACCGGCCCAATCCAGCTCCCCTCCCCGCTCCCGCCTCCCAGCTGTCCAGCCCTCCCCGACCCCTACTTAATGGCGGCCACTGCGGGGACAGGCGAGCAAGACCACTGACTCATTGTCAGTGAAATTGCTCTCCCACCCTCGCAGCTCCACCATTAAGTGAGGCCTGCCCCTGCCCCTGCACTCTCGAGTGTTGGTGATCGAGGCCCTCCTCCACCCGCAGGTTTCCCTGCGCCTCATCCCTGGTGGTCCAGTGGACCTCTGTCTCCTTCCTCTAACTCTGCTCTTTCACTCGTTTTTCTACCCTTTTTTATCTTTCACCTTTCTGCACTTTTCTGCATCTCTGCTCTTTTGTGCCTTATTTCTGCTCATTTTCCCTTCCTCTCGCTCTGCCCTTTCACTTGTTTTCACTCGTTTTTCTACCCTCTTTTATCTTTCACCTGTCTGCACTTTTCTGCAACTCTGCTCTTTTGTGCCTTATTTCTGCTCATTTTCCCTTCCTCTCGCTCTGCCCTTTCACTAGTTTTCACTCGTTTTTCTACCCTCTTTTATCTTTCACCTTTCTGCATCTCTGCTCTTTCGTGCCTTATTTCTGCCTATTTTCCCTTTCTTTATCCCTTATTTCCTCCCTTTACCTTTCCCCGCCGCTGCTGCCCCCGCGGCCCCTCCCCCCAGCGCGACCGGCCCAATCCAGCTCCCCTCCCCGCTCCCGCCTCCCAGCTGTCCAGCCCTCCCCGACCCCTACTTAATGGCGGCCACTGCGGGGACAGGCGAGCAAGACCACTGACTCATTGTCAGTGAAATTGCTCTCCCACCCTCGCAGCTCCACCATTAAGTGAGGCCTGCCCCTGCCCCTGCACTCTCGAGTGTTGGTGATCGAGGCCCTCCTCCACCCGCAGGTTTCCCTGCGCCTCATCCCTGGTGGTCCAGTGGACCTCTGTCTCCTTCCTCTAACTCTGCTCTTTCACTCGTTTTTCTACCCTCTTATCTTTCACCTGTCTGCACTTTTCTGCATCTCTGCTCTTTTGTGCCTTATTTCTGCTCATTTTCCCTTCCTCTCGCTCTGCCCTTTCACTAGTTTTCACTCGTTTTTCTACCCTCTTTTATCTTTCACCTTTCTGCATCTCTGCTCTTTCGTGCCTTATTTCTGCCTATTTTCCCTTTCTTTATCCCTTATTTCCTCCCTTTACCTTTCCCCGCCGCTGCTGCCCCCGGCCCCTCCCCCCAGCGCGACCGGCCCAATCCAGCTCCCCTCCCCGCTCCCGCCTCCCAGCTGTCCAGCCCTCCCCGACCCCTACTTAATGGCGGCCACTGCGGGGACAGGCGAGCAAGACCACTGACTCATTGTCAGTGAAATTGCTCTCCCACCCTCGCAGCTCCACCATTAAGTGAGGCCTGCCCCTGCACTCTCGAGTGTTGGTGATCGAGGCCCTCCTCCACCCGCAGGTTTCCCTGCGCCTCATCCCTGGTGGTCCAGTGGACCTCTGTCTCCTTCCTCTAACTCTGCTCTTTCACTCGTTTTTCTACCCTTTTTTATCTTTCACCTTTCTGCACTTTTCTGCATCTCTGCTCTTTTGTGCCTTATTTCTGCTCATTTTCCCATCCTCTCGCTCTGCCCTTTCACTTGTTTTCACTCGTTTTTCTACCCTCTTTTATCTTTCACCTGTCTGCACTTTTCTGCAACTCTGCTCTTTTGTGCCTTATGTCTGCTCATTTTCCCTTCCTCTCGCTCTGCCCTTTCACTAGTTTTCACTCGTTTTTCTACCCTCTTTTATCTTTCACCTTTCTGCATCTCTGCTCTTTCGTGCCTTATTTCTGCCTATTTTCCCTTTCTTTATCCCTTATTTCCTCCCTTTACCTTTCCCCGCCGCTGCTGCCCCCGCGGCCCCTCCCCCAGCGCGACCGGCCCAATCCAGCTCCCCTCCCCGCTCCCGCCTCCCAGCTGTCCAGCCCTCCCCGACCCCTACTTAATGGCGGCCACTGCGGGGACAGGCGAGCAAGACCACTGACTCATTGTCAGTGAAATTGCTCTCCCACCCTCGCAGCTCCACCATTAAGTGAGGCCTGCCCCTGCACTCTCGAGTGTTGGTGATCGAGGCCCTCCTCCACCCGCAGGTTTCCCTGCGCCTCATCCCTGGTGGTCCAGTGGACCTCTGTCTCCTTCCTCTAACTCTGCCCTTTCACTCGTTTTTCTACCCTTTTTTATCTTTCACCTTTCTGCACTTTTCTGCATCTCTGCTCTTTTGTGCCTTATTTCTGCTAATTTTCCCTTCCTCTCGCTCTGCCCTTTCACTAGTTTTCACTCGGTTTTCTACCCTCTTTTATCTTTCACCTTTCTGCATCTCTGCTCTTTCGTGCCTTATTTCTGCCTATTTTCCCTTTCTTTATCCCTTATTTCCTCCCTTTACCTTTCCCCGCCGCTGCTGCCCCCGCGGCCCCTCCCCCCAGCGCGACCGGCCCAATCCAGCTCCCCTCCCCGCTCCCGCCTCCCAGCTGTCCAGCCCTCCCCGACCCCTACTTAATGGCGGCCACTGCGGGGACAGGCGAGCAAGACCACTGACTCATTGTCAGTGAAATTGCTCTCCCACCCTCGCAGCTCCACCATTAAGTGAGGCCTGCCCCTGCACTCTCCAGTGTTGGTGATCGAGGCCCTCCTCCACCCGCAGGTTTCCCTGCGCCTCATCCCTGGTGGTCCAGTGGACCTCTGTCTCCTTCCTCTAACTCTGCTCTTTCACTCGTTTTTCTACCCTTTTTTTATCTTTCACCTTTCTGCACTTTTCTGCATCTCTGCTCTTTTGTGCCTTATTTCTGCTCATTTTCCCTTCCTCTCGCTCTGCCCTTTCACTAGTTTTCACTCGTTTTTCTACCCTCTTTTATCTTTCACCTTTCTGCATCTCTGCTCTTTCGTGCCTTATTTCTGCCTATTTTCCCTTTCTTTATCCCTTATTTCCTCCCTTTACCTTTCCCCGCCGCTGCTGCCCCCGCGGCCCCTCCCCCAGCGCGACCGGCCCAATCCAGCTCCCCTCCCCGCTCCCGCCTCCCAGCTGTCCAGCCCTCCCCGACCCCTACTTAATGGCGGCCACTGCGGGGACAGGCGAGCAAGATCACTGACTCATTGTCAGTGAAATTGCTCTCCCACCCTCGCAGCTCCACCATTAAGTGAGGCCTGCCCCTGCCCCTGCACTCTCGAGTGTTGGTGATCGAGGCCCTCCTCCACCCGCAGGTTTCCCTACGCCTCATCCCTGGTGGTCCAGTGGACCTCTGTCTCCTTCCTCTAACTCTGCTCTTTCACTCGTTTTTCTACCCTTTTTTATCTTTCACCTTTCTGCACTTTTCTGCATCTCTGCTCTTTTGTGCCTTATTTCTGCTCATTTTCCCTTCCTCTCGCTCTGCCCTTTCACTTGTTTTCACTCGTTTTTCTACCGTCTTTTATCTTTCACCTGTCTGCACTTTTCTGCAACTCTGCTCTTTTGTGCCTTATTTCTGCTCATTTTCCCTTCTTTTCGCTCTGCCCTTTCACTAGTTTTCACTCGTTTTTCTACCCTCTTTTATCTTTCACCTTTCTGCATCTCTGCTCTTTCGTGCCTTATTTCTGCCTATTTTCCCTTTCTTTATCCCTTATTTCCTCCCTTTACCTTTCCCCGCCGCTGCTGCCCCCGCGGCCCCTCCCCCCAGCGCGACCGGCCCAATCCAGCTCCCCTCCCCGCTCCCGCCTCCCAGCTGTCCAGCCCTCCCCGACCCCTACTTAATGGCGGCCACTGCGGGGACAGGCGAGCAAGACCACTGACTCATTGTCAGTGAAATTGCTCTCCCACCCTCGCAGCTCCACCATTAAGTGAGGCCTGCCCCTGCACTCTCGAGTGTTGGTGATCGAGGCCCTCCTCCACCCGCAGGTTTCCCTGCGCCTCATCCCTGGTGGTCCAGTGGACCTCTGTCTCCTTCCTCTAACTCTGCCCTTTCACTCGTTTTTCTACCCTTTTTATCTTTCACCTTTCTGCACTTTTCTGCATCTCTGCTCTTTTGTGCCTTATTTCTGCTCATTTTCCCTTCCTCTCGCTCTGCCCTTTCACTTGTTTTCACTCGTTTTTCTACCCTCTTTTATCTTTCACCTGTCTGCACTTTTCTGCAACTCTGCTCTTTTGTGCCTTATTTCTGCTCATTTTCCCTTCCTCTCGCTCTGCCCTTTCACTAGTTTTCACTCGGTTTTCTACCTTCTTTTATCTTTCACCTTTCTGCATCTCTGCTCTTTCGTGCCTTATTTCTGCCTATTTTCCCTTTCTTTATCCCTTATTTCCTCCCTTTACCTTTCCCCGCCGCTGCTGCCCCCGCGGCCCCTCCCCCCCAGCGCGACCGGCCCAATCCAGCTCCCCTCCCCGCTCCCGCCTCCCAGCTGTCCAGCCCTCCCCGACCCCTACTTAATGGCGGCCACTGCGGGGACAGGCAAGCAAGACCACTGACTCATTGTCAGTGAAATTGCTCTCCCACCCTCGCAGCTCCACCATTAAGTGAGGCCTGCCCCTGCCCCTGCACTCTCGAGTGTTGGTGATCGAGGCCCTCCTCCACCCGCAGGTTTCCCTGCGCCTCATCCCTGGTGGTCCAGTGGACCTCTGTCTCCTTCCTCTAACTCTGCTCTTTCACTCGTTTTTCTACCCTCTTTTATCTTTCACCTGTCTGCACTTTTCTGCATCTCTGCTCTTTTGTGCCTTATTTCTGCTCATTTTCCCTTCCTCTCGCTCTGCCCTTTCACTAGTTTTCACTCGTTTTTCTACCCTCTTTTATCTTTCACCTTTCTGCATCTCTGCTCTTTCGTGCCTTATTTCTGCCTATTTTCCCTTTCTTTATCCCTTATTTCCTCCCTTTACCTTTCCCCACCGCTGCTGCCCCCACGGCCCCACCCCCCAGCGCGACCGGCCCAATTCAGCTCCCCTCCCCGCTCCCGCCTCCCAGCTGTCCAGCCCTCCCCGACCCCTACTTAATGGCGGCCACTGCGGGGACAGGCGAGCAAGACCACTGACTCATTGTCAGTGAAATTGCTCTCCCACCCTCGCAGCTCCACCATTAAGTGAGGCCTGCCCCTGCACTCTCGAGTGTTGGTGATCGAGGCCCTCCTCCACCCGCAGGTTTCCCTGCGCCTCATCCCTGGTGGTCCAGTGGACCTCTGTCTCCTTCCTCTAACTCTGCTCTTTCACTCGTTTTTCTACCCTTTTTTATCTTTCACCTTTCTGCACTTTTCTGCATCTCTGCTCTTTTGTGCCTTATTTCTGCTCATTTTCCCTTCCTCTTGCTCTGCCCTTTCACTTGTTTTCACTCGTTTTTCTACCCACTTTTATCTTTCACCTGTCTGCACTTTTCTGCATCTCTGCTCTTTTGTGCCTTATTTCTGCTCATTTTCCCTTCCTCTCGCTCTGCCCTTTCACTAGTTTTCACTCGTTTTTCTACCCTCTTTTATCTTTCACCTTTCTGCATCTCTGCTCTTTCGTGCCTTATTTCTGCCTATTTTCCCTTTCTTTATCCCTTATTTCCTCCCTTTACCTTTCCCCGCCGCTGCTGCCCCCGCGGCCCCTCCCCCCAGCGCGACCGGCCCAATCCAGCTCCCCTCCCCGCTCCCGCCTCCCAGCTGTCCAGCCCTCCCCGACCCCTACTTAATGGCGGCCACTGCGGGGACAGGCGAGCAAGACCACTGACTCATTGTCAGTGAAATTGCTCTCCCACCCTCGCAGCTCCACCATTAAGTGAGGCCTGCCCCTGCCCCTGCACTCTCGAGTGTTGGTGATCGAGGCCCTCCTCCACCCGCAGGTTTCCCTGCGCCTCATCCCTGGTGGTCCAGTGGACCTCTGTCTCCTTCCTCTAACTCTGCTCTTTCACTCGTTTTTCTACCCTTTTTTATCTTTCACCTTTCTGCACTTTTCTGCATCTCTGCTCTTTTGTGCCTTATTTCTGCTCATTTTCCCTTCCTCTCGCTCTGCCCTTTCACTTGTTTTCACTCGTTTTTCTACCCTCTTTTATCTTTCACCTGTCTGCACTTTTCTGCATCTCTGCTCTTTTGTGCCTTATTTCTGCTCATTTTCCCTTCCTCTCGCTCTGCCCTTTCACTAGTTTTCACTCGTTTTTCTACCCTCTTTTATCTTTCACCTTTCTGCATCTCTGCTCTTTCGTGCCTTATTTCTGCCTATTTTCCCTTTCTTTATCCCTTATTTCCTCCCTTTACCTTTCCCCGCCGCTGCTGCCCCCGCGGCCCCTCCCCCCAGCGCGACCGGCCCAATCCAGCTCCCCTCCCCGCTCCCGCCTCCCAGCTGTCCAGCCCTCCCCGACCCCTACTTAATGGCGGCCACTGCGGGGACAGGCGAGCAAGACCACTGACTCATTGTCAGTGAAATTGCTCTCCCACCCTCGCAGCTCCACCATTAAGTGAGGCCTGCCCCTGCCCCTGCACTCTCGAGTGTTGGTGATCGAGGCCCTCCTCCACCCGCAGGTTTCCCTGCGCCTCATCCCTGGTGGTCCAGTGGACCTCTGTCTCCTTCCTCTAACTCTGCCCTTTCACTCGTTTTTCTACCCTTTTTTATCTTTCACCTTTCTGCACTTTTCTGCATCTCTGCTCTTTTGTGCCTTATTTCTGCTCATTTTCCCTTCCTCTCGCTCTGCCCTTTCACTTGTTTTCACTCGTTTTTCTACCCTCTTTTATCTTTCACCTGTCTGCACTTTTCTGCAACTCTGCTCTTTTGTGCCTTATTTCTGCTCATTTTCCCTTCCTCTCGCTCTGCCCTTTCACTAGTTTTCACTCGGTTTTCTACCCTCTTTTATCTTTCACCTTTCTGCATCTCTGCTCTTTCGTGCCTTATTTCTGCCTATTTTCCCTTTCTTTATCCCTTATTTCCTCCCTTTACCTTTCCCCGCCGCTGCTGCCCCCGCGGCCCCTCCCCCCAGCGCGACCGGCCCAATCCAGCTCCCCTCCCCGCTCCCGCCTCCCAGCTGTCCAGCCCTCCCCGACCCCTACTTAATGGCGGCCACTGCGGGGACAGGCGAGCAAGACCACTGACTCATTGTCAGTGAAATTGCTCTCCCACCCTCGCAGCTCCACCATTAAGTGAGGCCTGCCCCTGCCCCTGCACTCTCGAGTGTTGGTGATCGAGCCCTCCTCCACCATCAGGTTTCCCTGCGCCTCATCCCTGGTGGTCCAGTGGACCTCTGTCTCCTTCCTCTAACTCTGCTCTTTCACTCGTTTTTCTACCCTTTTTTATCTTTCACCTGTCTGCACCTTTCTGCATCTCTGCTCTTTCGTGCCTTATTTCTGCCTATTTTCCCTTTCTTTATCCCTTATTTCCTCCCTTTACCTTTCCCCGCCGCTGCTGCCCCCCGGCCCCTCCCCCCCCAGCGCGACCGGCCCAATCCAGCTCCCCTCCCCGCTCCCGCCTCCCAGCTGTCCAGCCCTCCCCGACCCCTACTTAATGGCGGCCACTGCGGGGACAGGCGAGCAAGACCACTGACTCATTGTCAGTGAAATTGCTCTCCCACCCTCGCAGCTCCACCATTAAGTGAGGCCTGCCCCTGCACTCTCGAGTGTTGGTGATCGAGGCCCTCCTCCACCCGCAGGTTTCCCTGCGCCTCATCCCTGGTGGTCCAGTGGACCTCTGTCTCCTTCCTCTAACTCTGCTCTTTCACTCGTTTTTCTACCCTTTTTTATCTTTCACCTTTCTGCACTTTTCTGCATCTCTGCTCTTTTGTGCCTTATTTCTGCTCATTTTCCCTTCCTCTCGCTCTGCCCTTTCACTTGTTTTCACTCGTTTTTCTACCCTCTTTTATCTTTCACCTGTCTGCACTTTTCTGCAACTCTGCTCTTTTGTGCCTTATGTCTGCTCATTTTCCCTTCCTCTCGCTCTGCCCTTTCACTAGTTTTCACTCGTTTTCTACCCTCTTTTATCTTTCACCTTTCTGCATCTCTGCTCTTTCGTGCCTTATTTCTGCCTATTTTCCCTTTCTTTATCCCTTATTTCCTCCCTTTACCTTTCCCCGCCGCTGCTGCCCCCGCGGCCCCTCCCCCCAGCGCGACCGGCCCAATCCAGCTCCCCTCCCCGCTCCCGCCTCCCAGCTGTCCAGCCCTCCCCGACCCCTACTTAATGGCGGCCACTGCGGGGACAGGCGAGCAAGACCACTGACTCATTGTCAGTGAAATTGCTCTCCCACCCTCGCAGCTCCACCATTAAGTGAGGCCTGCCCCTGCACTCTCGAGTGTTGGTGATCGAGGCCCTCCTCCACCCGCAGGTTTCCCTGCGCCTCATCCCTGGTGGTCCAGTGGACCTCTGTCTCCTTCCTCTAACTCTGCCCTTTCACTCGTTTTTCTACCCTTTTTTATCTTTCACCTTTCTGCACTTTTCTGCATCTCTGCTCTTTTGTGCCTTATTTCTGCTCATTTTCCCTTCCTCTCGCTCTGCCCTTTCACTAGTTTTCACTCGGTTTTCTACCCTCTTTTATCTTTCACCTTTCTGCATCTCTGCTCTTTCGTGCCTTATTTCTGCCTATTTTCCCTTTCTTTATCCCTTATTTCCTCCCTTTACCTTTCCCCGCCGCTGCTGCCCCCGCGGCCCCTCCCCCCAGCGCGACCGGCCCAATCCAGCTCCCCTCCCCGCTCCCGCCTCCCAGCTGTCCAGCCCTCCCCGACCCCTACTTAATGGCGGCCACTGCGGGGACAGGCGAGCAAGACCACTGACTCATTGTCAGTGAAATTGCTCTCCCACCCTCGCAGCTCCACCATTAAGTGAGGCCTGCCCCTGCACTCTCCAGTGTTGGTGATCGAGGCCCTCCTCCACCCGCAGGTTTCCCTGCGCCTCATCCCTGGTGGTCCAGTGGACCTCTGTCTCCTTCCTCTAACTCTGCTCTTTCACTCGTTTTTCTACCCTTTTTTATCTTTCACCTTTCTGCACTTTTCTGCATCTCTGCTCTTTTGTGCCTTATTTCTGCTCATTTTCCCTTCCTCTCGCTCTGCCCTTTCACTAGTTTTCACTCGTTTTTCTACCCTCTTTTATCTTTCACCTTTCTGCATCTCTGCTCTTTCGTGCCTTATTTCTGCCTATTTTCCCTTTCTTTATCCCTTATTTCCTCCCTTTACCTTTCCCCGCCGCTGCTGCCCCCGCGGCCCCTCCCCCCAGCGCGACCGGCCCAATCCAGCTCCCCTCCCCGCTCCCGCCTCCCAGCTGTCCAGCCCTCCCCGACCCCTACTTAATGGCGGCCACTGCGGGGACAGGCGAGCAAGATCACTGACTCATTGTCAGTGAAATTGCTCTCCCACCCTCGCAGCTCCACCATTAAGTGAGGCCTGCCCCTGCCCCTGCACTCTCGAGTGTTGGTGATCGAGGCCCTCCTCCACCCGCAGGTTTCCCTACGCCTCATCCCTGGTGGTCCAGTGGACCTCTGTCTCCTTCCTCTAACTCTGCTCTTTCACTCGTTTTTCTACCCTTTTTTATCTTTCACCTTTCTGCACTTTTCTGCATCTCTGCTCTTTTGTGCCTTATTTCTGCTCATTTTCCCTTCCTCTCGCTCTGCCCTTTCACTTGTTTTCACTCGTTTTTCTAACGTCTTTTATCTTTCACCTGTCTGCACTTTTCTGCAACTCTGCTCTTTTGTGCCTTATTTCTGCTCATTTTCCCTTCTTCTCGCTCTGCCCTTTCACTAGTTTTCACTCGTTTTTCTACCCTCTTTTATCTTTCACCTTTCTGCATCTCTGCTCTTTCGTGCCTTATTTCTGCCTATTTTCCCTTTCTTTATCCCTTATTTCCTCCCTTTACCTTTCCCCGCCGCTGCTGCCCCGCGGCCCCTCCCCCCAGCGCGACCGGCCCAATCCAGCTCCCCTCCCCGCTCCCGCCTCCCAGCTGTCCAGCCCTCCCCGACCCCTACTTAATGGCGGCCACTGCGGGGACAGGCGAGCAAGACCACTGACTCATTGTCAGTGAAATTGCTGTCCCACCCTCGCAGCTCCACCATTAAGTGAGGCCTGCCCCTGCCCCTGCACTCTCGAGTGTTGGTGATCGAGGCCCTCCTCCACCCGCAGGTTTCCCTGCGCCTCATCCCTGGTGGTCCAGTGGACCTCTGTCTCCTTCCTCTAACTGTGCCCTTTCACTCGTTTTTCTACCCTTTTTTATCTTTCACCTTTCTGCACTTTTCTGCATCTCTGCTCTTTTGTGCCTTATTTCTGCTCATTTTCCCTTCCTCTCGCTCTGCCCTTTCACTTGTTTTCACTCGTTTTTCTACCCTCTTTTATCTTTCACCTGTCTGCACTTTTCTGCAACTCTGCTCTTTTGTGCCTTATTTCTGCTCATTTTCCCTTCCTCTCGCTCTGCCCTTTCACTAGTTTTCACTCGGTTTTCTACCTTCTTTTATCTTTCACCTTTCTGCATCTCTGCTCTTTCGTGCCTTATTTCTGCCTATTTTCCCTTTCTTTATCCCTTATTTCCTCCCTTTACCTTTCCCCGCCGCTGCTGCCCCCGCGGCCCCTCCCCCAGCGCGACCGGCCCAATCCAGCTCCCCTCCCCGCTCCCGCCTCCCAGCTGTCCAGCCCTCCCCGACCCCTACTTAATGGCGGCCACTGCGGGGACAGGCGAGCAAGACCACTGACTCATTGTCAGTGAAATTGCTCTCCCACCCTCGCAGCTCCACCATTAAGTGAGGCCTGCCCCTGCACTCTCGAGTGTTGGTGATCGAGGCCCTCCTCCACCCGCAGGTTTCCCTGCGCCTCATCCCTGGTGGTCCAGTGGACCTCTGTCTCCTTCCTCTAACTCTGCTCTTTCACTCGTTTTTCTACCCTCTTTTATCTTTCACCTGTCTGCACTTTTCTGCATCTCTGCTCTTTTGTGCCTTATTTCTGCTCATTTTCCCTTCCTCTCGCTCTGCCCTTTCACTAGTTTTCACTCGTTTTTCTACCCTCTTTTATCTTTCACCTTTCTGCATCTCTGCTCTTTCGTGCCTTATTTCTGCCTATTTTCCCTTTCTTTATCCCTTATTTCCTCCCTTTACCTTTCCCCACCGCTGCTGCCCCCGCGGCCCCTCCCCCCAGCGCGACCGGCCCAATCCAGCTCCCCTCCCCGCTCCCGCCTCCCAGCTGTCCAGCCCTCCCCGACCCCTACTTAATGGCGGCCACTGCGGGGACAGGCGAGCAAGACCACTGACTCATTGTCAGTGAAATTGCTCTCCCACCCTCGCAGCTCCACCATTAAGTGAGGCCTGCCCCTGCACTCTCGAGTGTTGGTGATCGAGCCCTCCTCCACCCGCAGGTTTCCCTGCGCCTCATCCCTGGTGGTCCAGTGGACCTCTGTCTCCTTCCTCTAACTCTGCTCTTTCACTCGTTTTTCTACCCTTTTTTATCTTTCACCTTTCTGCACTTTTCTGCATCTCTGCTCTTTTGTGCCTTATTTCTGCTCATTTTCCCTTCCTCTCGCTCTGCCCTTTCACTTGTTTTCACTCGTTTTTCTACCCTCTTTTATCTTTCACCTGTCTGCACTTTTCTGCATCTCTGCTCTTTTGTGCCTTATTTCTGCTCATTTTCCCTTCCTCTCGCTCTGCCCTTTCACTAGTTTTCACTCGTTTTTCTACCCTCTTTTATCTTTCACCTTTCTGCATCTCTGCTCTTTCGTGCCTTATTTCTGCCTATTTTCCCTTTCTTTATCCCTTATTTCCTCCCTTTACCTTTCCCCGCCGCTGCTGCCCCCCCGGCCCCACCCCCCCAGCGCGACCGGCCCAATCCAGCTCCCCTCCCCGCTCCCGCCTCCCAGCTGTCCAGCCCTCCCCGACCCCTACTTAATGGCGGCCACTGCGGGGACAGGCGAGCAAGACCACTGACTCATTGTCAGTGAAATTGGTCTCCCACCCTCGCAGCTCCACCATTAAGTGAGGCCTGCCCCTGCCCCTGCACTCTCGAGTGTTGGTGATCGAGGCCCTCCTCCACCCGCAGGTTTCCCTGCGCCTCATCCCTGGTGGTCCAGTGGACCTCTGTCTCCTTCCTCTAACTCTGCTCTTTCACTCGTTTTTCTACCCTTTTTTATCTTTCACCTTTCTGCACTTTTCTGCATCTCTGCTCTTTTGTGCCTTATTTCTGCTCATTTTCCCTTCCTCTCGCTCTGCCCTTTCACTTGTTTTCACTCGTTTTTCTACCCTCTTTTATCTTTCACCTGTCTGCACTTTTCTGCAACTCTGCTCTTTTGTGCCTTATTTCTGCTCATTTTCCCTTCCTCTCGCTCTGCCCTTTCACTAGTTTTCACTCGTTTTTCTACCCTCTTTTATCTTTCACCTTTCTGCATCTCTGCTCTTTCGTGCCTTATTTCTGCCTATTTTCCCTTTCTTTATCCCTTATTTCCTCCCTTTACCTTTCCCCGCCGCTGCTGCCCCCGCGGCCCCTCCCCCCAGCGCGACCGGCCCAATCCAGCTCCCCTCCCCGCTCCCGCCTCCCAGCTGTCCAGCCCTCCCCAACCCCTACTTAATGGCGGCCACTGCGGGGACAGGCGAGCAAGACCACTGACTCATTGTCAGTGAAATTGCTCTCCCACCCTCGCAGCTCCACCATTAAGTGAGGCCTGCCCCTGCCCCTGCACTCTCGAGTGTTGGTGATCGAGGCCCTCCTCCACCCGCAGGTTTCCCTGCGCCTCATCCCTGGTGGTCCAGTGGACCTCTGTCTCCTTCCTCTAACTCTGCTCTTTCACTCGTTTTTCTACCCTTTTTTATCTTTCACCTTTCTGCACTTTTCTGCATCTCTGCTCTTTTGTGCCTTATTTCTGCTCATTTTCCCTTCCTCTCGCTCTGCCCTTTCACTTGTTTTCACTCGTTTTTCTACCCTCTTTTATCTTTCACCTGTCTGCACTTTTCTGCATCTCTGCTCTTTTGTGCCTTATTTCTGCTCATTTTCCCTTCCTCTCGCTCTGCCCTTTCACTAGTTTTCACTCGTTTTTCTACCCTCTTTTATCTTTCACCTTTCTGCATCTCTGCTCTTTCGTGCCTTATTTCTGCCTATTTTCCCTTTCTTTATCCCTTATTTCCTCCCTTTACCTTTCCCCGCCGCTGCTGCCCCCGCGGCCCCTCCCCCCAGCGCGACCGGCCCAATCCAGCTCCCCTCCCCGCTCCCGCCTCCCAGCTGTCCAGCCCTCCCCGACCCCTACTTAATGGCGGCCACTGCGGGGACAGGCGAGCAAGACCACTGACTCATTGTCAGTGAAATTGCTCTCCCACCCTCGCAGCTCCACCATTAAGTGAGGCCTGCCCCTGCCCCTGCACTCTCGAGTGTTGGTGATCGAGGCCCTCCTCCACCCGCAGGTTTCCCTGCCCCTCATCCCTGGTGGTCCAGTGGACCTCTGTCTCCTTCCTCTAACTCTGCCCTTTCACTCGTTTTTCTACCCTTTTTTATCTTTCACCTTTCTGCACTTTTCTGCATCTCTGCTCTTTTGTGCCTTATTTCTGCTCATTTTCCCTTCCTCTCGCTCTGCCCTTTCACTTGTTTTCACTCGTTTTTCTACCCTCTTTTATCTTTCACCTGTCTGCACTTTTCTGCAACTCTGCTCTTTTGTGCCTTATTTCTGCTCATTTTCCCTTCCTCTCGCTCTGCCCTTTCACTAGTTTTCACTCGGTTTTCTACCCTCTTTTATCTTTCACCTTTCTGCATCTCTGCTCTTTCGTGCCTTATTTCTGCCTATTTTCCCTTTCTTTATCCCTTATTTCCTCCCTTTACCTTTCCCCGCCGCTGCTGCCCCGCGGCCCCTCCCCCCAGCGCGACCGGCCCAATCCAGCTCCCCTCCCCGCTCCCGCCTCCCAGCTGTCCAGCCCTCCCGACCCCTACTTAATGGCGGCCACTGCGGGGACAGGCGAGCAAGACCACTGACTCATTGTCAGTGAAATTGCTCTCCCACCCTCGCAGCTCCACCATTAAGTGAGGCCTGCCCCTGCCCCTGCACTCTCGAGTGTTGGTGATCGAGGCCCTCCTCCACCCGCAGGTTTCCCTGCGCCTCATCCCTGGTGGTCCAGTGGACCTCTGTCTCCTTCCTCTAACTCTGCTCTTTCACTCGTTTTTCTACCCTTTTTTTATCTTTCACCTGTCTGCACTTTTCTGCATCTCTGCTCTTTTGTGCCTTATGTCTGCTCATTTTCCCTTCCTCTCGCTCTGCCCTTTCACTAGTTTTCACTCGTTTTTCTACCCTCTTTTATCTTTCACCTTTCTGCATCTCTGCTCTTTCGTGCCTTATTTCTGCCTATTTTCCCTTTCTTTATCCCTTATTTCCTCCCTTTACCTTTCCCCGCCGCTGCTGCCCCCGCAGCCCCTCCCCCCCAGCGCGACCGGCCCAATCCAGCTCCCCTCCCCGCTCCCGCCTCCCAGCTGTCCAGCCCTCCCCGACCCCTACTTAATGGCGGCCACTGCGGGGACAGGCGAGCAAGACCACTGACTCATTGTCAGTGAAATTGCTCTCCCACCCTCGCAGCTCCACCATTAAGTGAGGCCTGCCCCTACCCCTGCACTCTCGAGTGTTGGTGATCGAGGCCCTCCTCCACCCGCAGGTTTCCCTACGCCTCATCCCTGGTGGTCCAGTGGACCTCTGTCTCCTTCCTCTAACTCTGCTCTTTCACTCGTTTTTCTACCCTTTTTTATCTTTCACCTTTCTGCACTTTTCTGCATCTCTGCTCTTTTGTGCCTTATTTCTGCTCATTTTCCCTTCCTCTCGCTCTGCCCTTTCACTTGTTTTCACTCGTTTTTCTACCGTCTTTTATCTTTCACCTGTCTGCACTTTTCTGCAACTCTGCTCTTTTGTGCCTTATTTCTGCTCATTTTCCCTTCCTCTCGCTCTGCCCTTTCACTAGTTTTCACTCGTTTTTCTACCCTCTTTTATCTTTCACCTTTCTGCATCTCTGCTCTTTCGTGCCTTATTTCTGCCTATTTTCCCTTTCTTTATCCTTTATTTCCTCCCTTTACCTTTCCCCGCCGCTGCTGCCCCCGTGGCCCCTCCCCCCAGCGCGACCGGCCCAATCCAGCTCCCCTCCCCGCTCCCGCCTCCCAGCTGTCCAGCCCTCCCCGACCCCTACTTAATGGCGGCCACTGCGGGGACAGGCGAGCAAGACCACTGACTCATTGTCAGTGAAATTGCTCTCCCACCCTCGCAGCTCCACCATTAAGTGAGGCCTGCCCCTGCACTCTCGAGTGTTGGTGATCGAGGCCCTCCTCCACCCGCAGGTTTCCCTGCGCCTCATCCCTGGTGGTCCAGTGGACCTCTGTCTCCTTCCTCTAACTCTGCCCTTTCACTCGTTTTTCTACCCTTTTTTATCTTTCACCTTTCTGCACTTTTCTGCATCTCTGCTCTTTTGTGCCTTATTTCTGCTCATTTTCCCTTCCTCTCGCTCTGCCCTTTCACTTGTTTTCACTCGTTTTTCTACCCTCTTTTGTCTTTCACCTGTCTGCACTTTTCTGCAACTCTGCTCTTTTGTGCCTTATTTCTGCTCATTTTCCCTTCCTCTCGCTCTGCCCTTTCACTAGTTTTCACTCGGTTTTCTACCTTCTTTTATCTTTCACCTTTCTGCATCTCTGCTCTTTCGTGCCTTATTTCTGCCTATTTTCCCTTTCTTTATCCCTTATTTCCTCCCTTTACCTTTCCCCGCCGCTGCTGCCCCCGCGGCCCCTCCCCCCAGCGCGACCGGCCCAATCCAGCTCCCCTCCCCGCTCCCGCCTCCCAGCTGTCCAGCCCTCCCCGACCCCTACTTAATGGCGGCCACTGCGGGGACAGGTGAGCAAGACCACTGACTCATTGTCAGTGAAATTGCTCTCCCACCCTCGCAGCTCCACCATTAAGTGAGGCCTGCCCCTGCCCCTGCACTCTCGAGTGTTGGTGATCGAGGCCCTCCTCCACCCGCAGGTTTCCCTGTGCCTCATCCCTGGTGGTCCAGTGGACCTCTGTCTCCTTCCTCTAACTCTGCTCTTTCACTCGTTTTTCTACCCTCTTTTATCTTTCACCTGTCTGCACTTTTCTGCATCTCTGCTCTTTTGTGCCTTATTTCTGCTCATTTTCCCTTCCTCTCGCTCTGCCCTTTCACTAGTTTTCACTCGTTTTTCTACCCTCTTTTATCTTTCACCTTTCTGCATCTCTGCTCTTTCATGCCTTATTTCTGCCTATTTTCCCTTTCTTTATCCCTTATTTCCTCCCTTTACCTTTCCCCGCCGCTGCTGCCCCCGCGGCCCCTCCCCCCAGCGCGACCGGCCCAATCCAGCTCCCCTCCCCGCTCCCGCCTCCCAGCTGTCCAGCCCTCCCCGACCCCTACTTAATGGCGGCCACTGCGTGGACAGGCGAGCAAGACCACTGACTCATTGTCAGTGAAATTGCTCTCCCACCCTCGCAGCTCCACCATTAAGTGAGGCCTGCCCCTGCACTCTCGAGTGTTGGTGATCGAGGCCCTCCTCCACCCGCAGGTTTCCCTGCGCCTCATCCCTGGTGGTCCAGTGGACCTCTGTCTCCTTCCTCTAACTCTGCTCTTTCACTCGTTTTTCTACCCTTTTTTATCTTTCACCTTTCTGCACTTTTCTGCATCTCTGCTCTTTTGTGCCTTATTTCTGCTCATTTTCCCTTCCTCTCGCTCTGCCCTTTCACTTGTTTTCACTCGTTTTTCTACCCTCTTTTATCTTTCACCTGTCTGCACTTTTCTGCATCTCTGCTCTTTTGTGCCTTATTTCTGCTCATTTTCCCTTCCTCTCGCTCTGCCCTTTCACTAGTTTTCACTCGTTTTTCTACCCTCTTTTATCTTTCACCTTTCTGCATCTCTGCTCTTTCGTGCCTTATTTCTGCCTATTTTCCCTTTCTTTATCCCTTATTTCCTCCCTTTACCTTTCCCCGCCGCTGCTGCCCCCGCGGCCCCTCCCCCAGCGCGACCGGCCCAATCCAGCTCCCCTCCCCGCTCCCGCCTCCCAGCTGTCCAGCCCTCCCCGACCCCTACTTAATGGCGGCCACTGCGGGGACAGGCGAGCAAGACCACTGACTCATTGTCAGTGAAATTGCTCTCCCACCCTCGCAGCTCCACCATTAAGTGAGGCCTGCCCCTGCCCCTGCACTCTCGAGTGTTGGTGATCGAGGCCCTCCTCCACCCGCAGGTTTCCCTGCGCCTCATCCCTGGTGGTCCAGTGGACCTCTGTCTCCTTCCTCTAACTCTGCTCTTTCACTCGTTTTTCTACCCTTTTTTATCTTTCACCTTTCTGCACTTTTCTGCATCTCTGCTCTTTTGTGCCTTATTTCTGCTCATTTTCCCTTCCTCTCGCTCTGCCCTTTCACTTGTTTTCACTCGTTTTTCTACCCTCTTTTATCTTTCACCTGTCTGCACTTTTCTGCAACTCTGCTCTTTTGTGCCTTATTTCTGCTCATTTTCCCTTCCTCTCGCTCTGCCCTTTCACTAGTTTTCACTCGTTTTGCTACCCTCTTTTATCTTTCACCTTTCTGCATCTCTGCTCTTTTGTGCCTTATTTCTGCCTATTTTCCCTTTCTTTATCCCTTATTTCCTCCCTTTACCTTTCCCCGCCGCTGCTGCCCCCGCGGCCCCTCCCCCCAGCGCGACCGGCCCAATCCAGCTCCCCTCCCCGCTCCTGCCTCCCAGCTGTCCAGCCCTCCCCGACCCCTACTTAATGGCGGCCACTGCGGGGACAGGCGAGCAAGACCACTGACTCATTGTCAGTGAAATTGCTCTCCCACCCTCTTCAGCTCCACCATTAAGTGAGGCCTGCCCCTGCCCCTGCACTCTCGAGTGTTGGAGATCGAGGCCCTCCTCCACCCGCAGGTTTCCCTGCGCCTCATCCCTGGTGGTCCAGTGGACCTCTGTCTCCTTCCTCTAACTCTGCTCTTTCACTCGTTTTTCTACCCTTTTTTATCTTTCACCTTTCTGCACTTTTCTGCATCTCTGCTCTTTTGTGCCTTATTTCTGCTCATTTTCCCTTCCTCTCGCTCTGCCCTTTCACTTGTTTTCACTCGTTTTTCTACCCTCTTTTATCTTTCACCTGTCTGCACTTTTCTGCAACTCTGCTCTTTTGTGCCTTATGTCTGCTCATTTTCCCTTCCTCTCGCTCTGCCCTTTCACTAGTTTTCACTCGTTTTTCTACCCTCTTTTATCTTTCACCTTTCTGCATCTCTGCTCTTTCGTGCCTTATTTCTGCCTATTTTCCCTTTCTTTATCCCTTATTTCCTCCCTTTACCTTTCCCCGCCGCTGCTGCCCCGCGGCCCCTCCCCCCAGCGCGACCGGCCCAATCCAGCTCCCCTCCCCGCTCCCGCCTCCCAGCTGTCCAGCCCTCCCCGACCCCTACTTAATGGCGGCCACTGCGGGGACAGGCGAGCAAGACCACTGACTCATTGTCAGTGAAATTGCTCTCCCACCCTCGCAGCTCCACCATTAAGTGAGGCCTGCCCCTGCACTCTCGAGTGTTGGTGATCGAGGCCCTCCTCCACCCGCAGGTTTCCCTGCGCCTCATCCCTGGTGGTCCAGTGGACCTCTGTCTCCTTCCTCTAACTCTGCCCTTTCACTCGTTTTTCTACCCTTTTTTATCTTTCACCTTTCTGCACTTTTCTGCATCTCTGCTCTTTTGTGCCTTATTTCTGCTCATTTTCCCTTCCTCTCGCTCTGCCCTTTCACTAGTTTTCACTCGTTTTTCTACCCTCTTTTATCTTTCACCTTTCTGCATCTCTGCTCTTTCGTGCCTTATTTCTGCCTATTTTCCCTTTCTTTATCCCTTATTTCCTCCCTTTACCTTTCCCCGCCGTTGCTGCCCCCGCGGCCCCTCCCCCCAGCGCGACCGGCCCAATCCAGCTCCCCTCCCCGCTCCCGCCTCCCAGCTGTCCAGCCCTCCCCGACCCCTACTTAATGGCGGCCACTGCGGGGACAGGCGAGCAAGACCACTGACTCATTGTCAGTGAAATTGCTCTCCCACCCTCGCAGCTCCACCATTAAGTGAGGCCTGCCCCTGCACTCTCCAGTGTTGGTGATCGAGGCCCTCCTCCACCCGCAGGTTTCCCTGCGCCTCATCCCTGGTGGTCCAGTGGACCTCTGTCTCCTTCCTCTAACTCTGCTCTTTCACTCGTTTTTCTACCCTTTTTTATCTTTCACCTTTCTGCACTTTTCTGCATCTCTGCTCTTTTGTGCCTTATTTCTGCTCATTTTCCCTTCCTCTCGCTCTGCCCTTTCACTAGTTTTCACTCGTTTTTCTACCCTCTTTTATCTTTCACCTTTCTGCATCTCTGCTCTTTCGTGCCTTATTTCTGCCTATTTTCCATTTCTTTATCCCTTATTTCCTCCCTTTACCTTTCCCCGCCGCTGCTGCCCCCGCGGCCCCTCCCCCAGCGCGACCGGCCCAATCCAGCTCCCCTCCCCGCTCCCGCCTCCCAGCTGTCCAGCCCTCCCCGACCCCTACTTAATGGCGGCCACTGCGGGGACAGGCGAGCAAGACCACTGACTCATTGTCAGTGAAATTGCTCTCCCACCCTCGCAGCTCCACCATTAAGTGAGGCCTGCCCCTGCCCCTGCACTCTCGAGTGTTGGTGATCGAGGCCCTCCTCCACCCGCAGGTTTCCCTACGCCTCATCCCTGGTGGTCCAGTGGACCTCTGTCTCCTTCCTCTAACTCTGCTCTTTCACTCGTTTTTCTACCCTTTTTTATCTTTCACCTTTCTGCACTTTTCTGCATCTCTGCTCTTTTGTGCCTTATTTCTGCTCATTTTCCCTTCCTCTCGCTCTGCCCTTTGACTTGTTTTCACTCGTTTTTCTACCGTCTTTTATCTTTCACCTGTCTGCACTTTTCTGCAACTCTGCTCTTTTGTGCCTTATTTCTGCTCATTTTCCCTTCTTCTCGCTCTGCCCTTTCACTAGTTTTCACTCGTTTTTCTACCCTCTTTTATCTTTCACCTTTCTGCATCTCTGCTCTTTCGTGCCTTATTTCTGCCTATTTTCCCTTTCTTTATCCCTTATTTCCTCCCTTTACCTTTCCCCGCCGCTGCTGCCCCCGCGGCCCCTCCCCCCAGCGCGACCGGCCCAATCCAGCTCCCCTCCCCGCTCCCGCCTCCCAGCTGTCCAGCCCTCCCCGACCCCTACTTAATGGCGGCCACTGCGGGGACAGGCGAGCAAGACCACTGACTCATTGTCAGTGAAATTGCTCTCCCACCCTCGCAGCTCCACCATTAAGTGAGGCCTGCCCCTGCCCCTGCACTCTCGAGTGTTGGTGATCGAGGCCCTCCTCCACCCGCAGGTTTCCCTGCGCCTCATCCCTGGTGGTCCAGTGGACCTCTGTCTCCTTCCTCTAAC
This sequence comes from Calotriton arnoldi, assembly GCA_963921515.1. Taxonomy (NCBI): domain Eukaryota; kingdom Metazoa; phylum Chordata; class Amphibia; order Caudata; family Salamandridae; genus Calotriton; species Calotriton arnoldi. The sequence continues at coordinate 586,218 of CAWUFW010011740.1, forward strand.
TCTGCTCTTTCACTCGTTTTTCTACCCTCTTTTATCTTTCACCTGTCTGCACTTTTCTGCATCTCTGCTCTTTTGTGCCTTATTTCTGCTCATTTTCCCTTCCTCTCGCTCTGCCCTTTCACTAGTTTTCACTCGTTTTTCTACCCTCTTTTATCTTTCACCTTTCTGCATCTCTGCTCTTTCGTGCCTTATTTCTGCCTATTTTCCCTTTCTTTATCCCTTATTTCCTCCCTTTACCTTTCCCCGCCGCTGCTGCCCCCGCGGCCCCTCCCCCAGCGCGACCGGCCCAATCCAGCTCCCCTCCCCGCTCCCGCCTCCCAGCTGTCCAGCCCTCCCCGACCCCTACTTAATGGCGGCCACTGCGGGGACAGGCGAGCAAGACCACTGACTCATTGTCAGTGAAATTGCTCTCCCACCCTCGCAGCTCCACCATTAAGTGAGGCCTGCCCCTGCACTCTCAAGTGTTGGTGATCGAGGCCCTCCTCCACCCGCAGGTTTCCCTGCGCCTCATCCCTGGTGGTCCAGTGGACCTCTGTCTCCTTCCTCTAACTCTGCTCTTTCACTCGTTTTTCTACCCTTTTTTATCTTTCACCTTTCTGCACTTTTCTGCATCTCTGCTCTTTTGTGCCTTATTTCTGCTCATTTTCCCTTCCTCTCGCTCTGCCCTTTCACTTGTTTTCACTCGTTTTTCTACCCTCTTTTATCTTTCACCTGTCTGCACTTTTCTGCATCTCTGCTCTTTTGTGCCTTATTTCTGCTCATTTTCCCTTCCTCTCGCTCTGCCCTTTCACTAGTTTTCACTCGTTTTTCTACCCTCTTTTATCTTTCACCTTTCTGCATCTCTGCTCTTTCGTGCCTTATTTCTACCTATTTTCCCTTTCTTTATCCCTTATTTCCTCCCTTTACCTTTCCCCGCTGCTGCTGCCCCCGCGGCCCCTCCCCCCCAGCGCGACCGGCCCAATCCAGCTCCCCTCCCCGCTCCCGCCTCCCAGCTGTCCAGCCCTCCCCGACCCCTACTTAATGGCGGCCACAGCGGGGACAGGCGAGCAAGACCACTGACTCATTGTCAGTGAAATTGCTCTCCCACCCTCGCAGCTCCACCATTAAGTGAGGCCTGCCCCTGCCCCTGCACTCTCGAGTGTTGGTGATCGAGGCCCTCCTCCACCCGCAGGTTTCCCAGCGCCTCATCCCTGGTGGTCCAGTGGACCTCTGTCTCCTTCCTCTAACTCTGCTCTTTCACTCGTTTTTCTACCCTTTTTTATCTTTCACCTTTCTGCACTTTTCTGCATCTCTGCTCTTTTGTGCCTTATTTCTGCTCATTTTCCCTTCCTCTCGCTCTGCCCTTTCACTTGTTTTCACTCGTTTTTCTACCCTCTTTTATCTTTCACCTGTCTGCACTTTTCTGCAACTCTGCTCTTTTGTGCCTTATTTCTGCTCATTTTCCCTTCCTCTCGCTCTGCCCTTTCACTAGTTTTCACTCGTTTTTCTACCCTCTTTTATCTTTCACCTTTCTGCATCTCTGCTCTTTCGTGCCTTATTTCTGCCTATTTTCCATTTCTTTATCCCTTATTTCCTCCCTTTACCTTTCCCCGCCGCTGCTGCCCCCGCGGCCCCTCCCCCCAGCGCGACCGGCCCAATCCAGCTCCCCTCCCCGCTCCCGCCTCCCAGCTGTCCAGCCCTCCCCGACCCCTACTTAATGGCGGCCACTGCGGGGACAGGCGAGCAAGACCACTGACTCATTGTCAGTGAAATTGCTCTCCCACCCTCGCAGCTCCACCATTAAGTGAGGCCTGCCCCTGCACTCTCGAGTGTTGGTGATCGAGGCCCTCCTCCACCCGCAGGTTTCCCTGCGCCTCATCCCTGGTGGTCCAGTGGACCTCTGTCTCCTTCCTCTAACTCTGCCCTTTCACTCGTTTTTCTACCCTTTTTTATCTTTCACCTTTCTGCACTTTTCTGCATCTCTGCTCTTTTGTGCCTTATTTCTGCTCATTTTCCCTTCCTCTCGCTCTGCCCTTTCACTAGTTTTCACTCGGTTTTCTACCCTCTTTTATCTTTCACCTTTCTGCATCTCTGCTCTTTCGTGCCTTATTTCTGCCTATTTTCCCTTTCTTTATCCCTTATTTCCTCCCTTTACCTTTCCCCGCCGCTGCTGCCCCCGCGGCCCCTCCCCCCAGCGCGACCGGCCCAATCCAGCTCCCCTCCCCCTCCCGCCTCCCAGCTGTCCAGCCCTCCCCGACCCCTACTTAATGGCGGCCACTGCGGGGACAGGCGAGCAAGACCACTGACTCATTGTCAGTGAAATTGCTCTCCCACCCTCGCAGCTCCACCATTAAGTGAGGCCTGCCCCTGCACTCTCCAGTGTTGGTGATCGAGGCCCTCCTCCACCCGCAGGTTTCCCTGCGCCTCATCCCTGGTGGTCCAGTGGACCTCTGTCTCCTTCCTCTAACTCTGCTCTTTCACTCGTTTTTCTACCCTTATTTATCTTTCACCTTTCTGCACTTTTCTGCATCTCTGCTCTTTTGTGCCTTATTTCTGCTCATTTTCCCTTCCTCTCGCTCTGCCCTTTCACTAGTTTTCACTCGTTTTTCTACCCTCTTTTATCTTTCACCTTTCTGCATCTCTGCTCTTTCGTGCCTTATTTCTGCCTATTTTCCCTTTCTTTATCCCTTATTTCCTCCCTTTACCTTTCCCCGCCGCTGCTGCCCCTGTGGCCCCTCCCCCCCAGCGCGACCGGCCCAATCCAGCTCCCCTCCCCGCTCCCGCCTCCCAGCTGTCCAGCCCTCCCCGACCCCTACTTAATGGCGGCCACTGCGGGGACAGGCGAGCAAGACCACTGACTCATTGTCAGTGAAATTGCTCTCCCACCCTCGCAGCTCCACCATTAAGTGAGGCCTGCCCCTGCCCCTGCACTCTCGAGTGTTGGTGATCGAGGCCCTCCTCCACCCGCAGGTTTCCCTGCGCCTCATCCCTGGTGGTCCAGTGGACCTCTGTCTCCTTCCTCTAACTCTGCTCTTTCACTCGTTTTTCTACCCTTTTTTTATCTTTCACCTTTCTGCACTTTTCTGCATCTCTGCTCTTTTGTGCCTTATTTCTGCTCATTTTCCCTTCCTCTCGCTCTGCCCTTTCACTTGTTTTCACTCGTTTTTCTACCCTCTTTTATCTTTCACCTGTCTGCACTTTTCTGCATCTCTGCTCTTTTGTGCCTTATTTCTGCTCATTTTCCCTTCCTCTCGCTCTGCCCTTTCACTAGTTTTCACTCGTTTTTCTACCCTCTTTTATCTTTCACCTTTCTGCATCTCTGCTCTTTCGTGCCTTATTTCTGCCTATTTTCCCTTTCTTTATCCCTTATTTCCTCCGTTTACCTTTCCCCGCCGCTGCTGCCCCCGCGGCCCCTCCCCCCAGCGCGACCGGCCCAATCCAGCTCCCCTCCCCGCTCCCGCCTCCCAGCTGTCCAGCCCTCCCCGACCCCTACTTAATGGCGGCCACTGCGGGGACAGGCGAGCAAGACCACTGACTCATTGTCAGTGAAATTGCTCTCCCACCCTCGCAGCTCCACCATTAAGTGAGGCCTGCCCCTGCACTCTCGAGTGTTGGTGATCGAGGCCCTCCTCCACCCGCAGGTTTCCCTGCGCCTCATCCCTGGTGGTCCAGTGGACCTCTGTCTCCTTCCTCTAACTCTGCTCTTTCACTCGTTTTTCTACCCTTTTTTATCTTTCACCTTTCTGCACTTTTCTGCATCTCTGCTCTTTTGTGCCTTATTTCTGCTCATTTTCCCTTCCTCTCGCTCTGCCCTTTCACTTGTTTTCACTCGTTTTTCTACCCTCTTTTATCTTTCACCTGTCTGCACTTTTCTGCATCTCTGCTCTTTTGTGCCTTATTCCTGCTCATTTTCCCTTCCTCTCGCTCTGCCCTTTCACTAGTTTTCACTCGTTTTTCTACCCTCTTTTATCTTTCACCTTTCTGCATCTCTGCTCTTTCGTGCCTTATTTCTGCCTATTTTCCCTTTCTTTATCCCTTATTTCCTCCCTTTACCTTTCCCCGCCGCTGCTGCCCCCGCGGCCCCTCCCCCCAGCGCGACCGGCCCAATCCAGCTCCCCTCCCAGCTCCCGCCTTCCAGCTGTCCAGCCCTCCCCGACCCCTACTTAATGGCGGCCACTGCGGGGACAGGCGAGCAAGACCACTGACTCAATGTCAGTGAAATTGCTCTCCCACCCTCGCAGCTCCACCATTAAGTGAGGCCTGCCCCTGAACTCTCGAGTGTTGGTGATCGAGGCCCTCATCCACCCGCAGGTTTCCCTGCGCCTCATCCCTGGTGGTCCAGTGGACCTCTGTCTCCTTCCTCTAACTCTGCTCTTTCACTCGTTTTTCTACCCTTTTTTATCTTTCACCTTTCTGCACTTTTCTGCATCTCTGCTCTTTTGTGCCTTATTTCTGCTCATTTTCCCTTCCTCTCGCTCTGCCCTTTCACTTGTTTTCACTCGTTTTTCTACCCTCTTTTATCTTTCACCTGTCTGCACTTTTCTGCATCTCTGCTCTTTTGTGCCTTATTTCTGCTCATTTTCCCTTCCTCTCGCTCTGCCCTTTCACTAGTTTTCACTAGTTTTTCTACCCTCTTTTATCTTTCACCTTTCTGCATCTCTACTCTTTCGTGCCTTATTTCTGCCTATTTTCCCTTTCTTTATCCCTTATTTCCTCCCTTTACCTTTCCCCGCCGCTGCTGCCCCCGCGGCCCCTCCCCCCAGCGCGAACGGCCCAATCCAGCTCCCCTCCCCGCTCCCGCCTCCCAGCTGTCCAGCCCTCCCCGACCCCTACTTAATGGCGGCCACTGCGGGGACAGGCGAGCAAGACCACTGACTCATTGTCAGTGAAATTGCTCTCCCACCCTCGCAGCTCCACCATTAAGTGAGGCCTGCCCCTGCCCCTGCACTCTCGAGTGTTGGTGATCGAGGCCCTCCTCCACCCGCAGGTTTCCCTGCGCCTCATCCCTGGTGGTCCAGTGGACCTCTGTCTCCTTCCTCTAACTCTGCCCTTTCACTCGTTTTTCTACCCTTTTTTATCTTTCACCTTTCTGCACTTTTCTGCATCTCTGCTCTTTTGTGCCTTATTTCTGCTCATTTTCCCTTCCTCTCGCTCTGCCCTTTCACTTGTTTTCACTCGTTTTTCTACCCTCTTTTATCTTTCACCTGTCTGCACTTTTCTGCAACTCTGCTCTTTTGTGCCTTATTTCTGCTCATTTTCCCTTCCTCTCGCTCTGCCCTTTCACTAGTTTTCACTCGGTTTTCTACCCTCTTTTATCTTTCACCTTTCTGCATCTCTGCTCTTTCGTGCCTTATTTCTGCCTATTTTCCCTTTCTTTATCCCTTATTTCCTCCCTTTACCTTTCCCCGCCGCTGCTGCCCCGCGGCCCCTCCCCCCAGCGCGACCGGCCCAATCCAGCTCCCCGCTCCCGCCTCCCAGCTGTCCAGCCCTCCCCGACCCCTACTTAATGGCGGCCACTGCGGGGACAGGCGAGCAAGACCACTGACTCATTGTCAGTGAAATTGCTCTCCCACCCTCGCAGCTCCACCATTAAGTGAGGCCTGCCCCTGCCCCTGCACTCTCGAGTGTTGGTGATCGAGGCCCTCCTCCACCCGCAGGTTTCCCTGCGCCTCATCCCTGGTGGTCCAGTGGACCTCTGTCTCCTTCCTCTAACTCTGCTCTTTCACTCGTTTTTCTACCCTTTTTTATCTTTCACCTTTCTGCACTTTTCTGCATCTCTGCTCTTTTGTGCCTTATTTCTGCTCATTTTCCCTTCCTCTCGCTCTGCCCTTTCACTTGTTTTCACTCGTTTTTCTACCCTCTTTTATCTTTCACCTGTCTGCACTTTTCTGCATCTCTGCTCTTTTGTGCCTTTTTTCTGCTCATTTTCCCTTCCTCTCGCTCTGCCCTTTCACTAGTTTTCACTCGTTTTTCTACCCTCTTTTACCTTTCACCTTTCTGCATCTCTGCTCTTTCGTGCCTTATTTCTGCCTATTTTCCCTTTCTTTATCCCTTATTTCCTCCCTTTACCTTTCCCCGCCGCTGCTGCCCCCGCGGCCCCTCCCCCCAGCGCGACCGGCCCAATCCAGCTCCCCTCCTTGCTCCCGCCTCCCAGCTGTCCAGCCCTCCCGACCCCTACTTAATGGCTGCCACTGCGGGGACAGGC